>CM053585.1:301155082-301229051 GCA_028646515.1 Pseudochirops corinnae | reverse complement strand
TGTGTCTGTGATTGTGTACAGGTTTTGCCTGGTTCTGCTCTTCTCACTTAGCATCAGTCTGTATAAGCCTCTCCAGGTAATTATGAAGTCCATCTCCTTCCCATTTCTTATAGCACAATAGTATCTGGAAATTATTTTAAACCCTGACATTCCAGGATTTCAGGAATCATCCAGGGTGGGTGCCCTATATTGAAACCCCAGGTCCCTAATTGTAGGAAAATACTACAAATGGAAAAGACAATAACTTTTAAATCTTATAAATCAGGATTCCCTAAATAAAATCTAACCATTAAGTATATTTTGAAGAAAAATCTTGACAAGTACTAAGTTCTGTTTTCTTGGCTTTCTCTTGTAACAGTTTATATTACGAGTACACAGAATAGTGCAGGAAATGTGTCACCAAGTGCTATCTGAGGAGTAACAAACACAGAATTCAGGTCTTTGGCATTGAAGGGAGGATTTCTAAAATAAGTCTCATAAGCTGACAAGTCTTCTGTTTAACACAAGGCTGTCCTCAAATTTGGGGCACAGGTTTAGACAAACTCACTCCAGTAGCACACAGCGCCTTCTCAACATAACTGCTCACCCGTTCATCAGATCCTTTGTTCTTGATGCTCATGATGGTTATGTTAATTTCCAATCTAGTAACGCCTTAATTTTACATAAGATTGGCTGAGTTCTTTTGCTGATGCTTTGCAGATTTCTAGGTATTCTGCATTCAAGATATCTAGCATTTCCCTTAGCCATTAATTTTGAAATTTAGTAATTTTATAGTTGAGTGTAGCTTGCTTCATTTTTTGAAAATGTTTTATTTATATTGGGCATTTTTTACACTTCCTCCAACCCCCAAATTGACACAGACAAAGAAAAACAATTAAGCAATAGAGAAACCTTGCTTGACAAAGTACCCAATACATTGTTCTAGCCTCCTACCTCTGCTCTGTATTCTGTTACCTCTTCAGCCAACGTTTTTAGAAGATGCATATAGGTTTGGCTCTCTTATTATCGGCTACATTATTTGCATTTTGGGCAACAGCTCCTAAGCCCCTCAGGCTTATTTGCTTACAGGTTTTATGAGTACCTTTTGTTTTTATGTCAGTCTTTTCTAGATATGCCCTTCCTACCTACCCTAGTATTCAGCCTGTCTCTGGTGATCAAGAAAAGCAGTGTAGCCAAACCAGCAGTTAGAGCAATGACTTCTAACAGTCTGTGTAACGTTCTGCACCTGCAGTTCCCCTGCCTCTTTGCCAAGAGGAGGGTGGGTTGGTTTCCTCATCTCCTTGGACTAAGATTAGTCATTACGGTTATCACTCCTTCCTTTTCCTGTTTCTTTGCATTATTGTTACTATATTTGTCATTTTTTAGTGCACAGTAATATTCCTTAACACTCACACACCACTGTTTGAAAAAAACATTTTTACTTTTCATGCTTTCTAGAAATATATAGTGAAGTCTTTTTTCTACGTTTCCTGAAGGAGATTGGTCTGAACTTAATCTGAAAATGAAATGTGAAATCTCACCAAGATTTTGGTGGTTTTCTTAAAAATAGGTTTTTAAAAATATCTTTTCAAGCTTTTGTTACTGGTAAAAGTAGTACTGGATAGTGACTGAGACAGGAGCAAGTAGTGGGCTCCCTTGGAAGGCAGTTGTGTGTCAGGTTTGATTTGGGACTTGCTGATCCTTAATAGAATTGGGCTTCCTAAACTTTCACCTCCTTGGATTGTGCTACAGTTGAAGTTTAGGGTTTAGGGGTTTTTTCTGTTAGGTTTAGAATCATTGCCTTTTCATAGGGAGCTTATTTTCTTAGGAGTATTTTACTCAGGGGCATAAGGTTATGTATGATATTACAATTTAACAAAATGCTAGCCAGCATTAGGTAGAGAACAGGAAACCTGGCTGGCTGTGCTGGTCTCCTGAGTTTGCCTTTGGACAGTTCAAAGGAGGGGCTAATGGGGTTGGGTGGAGACAAATATAAAAGGAGAAATTTCTGAGGTTAAAAAAGATGGTCAAATTAGAGATGTGCAGAAAGATTGTAGGATTTAATCCTGGAATGGAAATGAGAAGTCATAACATCTAACGCCTATATACATATGAGGAAGCTGAGGCCTAGAGAGACGCCCCGGCATGGCCAGAGATTGTAGGGGTGTGTAGCAGAGATAAGAGCTACTTTTCCTTGCAGTTCAATTCTGACTTTCACTTTGCAAAAAGAGTTGCTGAGTCCTATTCTTTTCTCCTTTCTCATCTTTTAAAGACCATGTAGTATTTTGTCTTGGGGCAGGGCCAGAGTACTTTTCGTATATACAGAATATTGTAGGCTGGTCTTTAATATTGTGGGCATAAGTAAATGGGAAAAAGTGAGAACTTTCTCCTTAGTATAGATATGCAGATCCGTGGTGTGGTAGAGATGTAATACTGGGACCTTATTGCCTTCAATAATTACTGGCCATTACTGAGAAATAAGAGAGAAAATAAATTTAATGATCTCTCTCCTTTCTGATTGGATATATCAACAAGGGGAAAAAAATGTTCCACCCTATTTGAAGAAGAAGAAAGGTGAAAAAAGCTGGGATTACTTGTTGTAAGACTCTGCCCAGACATTGCATTTCTCACATCTCCTTTACCAGAGCTGTTCTGTAATCCTGGGCAGAAAATCTGTATTAAAAGTGATTCACGCTTCTATAATAGAGGTACCTGATTTATATGGCACCTTCTTCCTTCATAGCAAGGAAATAAGTCAGACAAATAGTATTATCTTCGTTACAGATTAGAAAACTGAGATCAGTGTGGCTTAGTGGCCTATCCACCCACATCACATAATTCATGTTGAAGGTGGATTTTTCACCCTCAGCTCTCCTGACTCAGGTCCTCAGCTCTTTACATATACCACATTCCTATGGGTATTTAATCCTAAATTTTATGTATTAGATCAGAAAACAATATAAGAGTAGAGAGGAAACTATTTGAAGCATTTGATCAGAGCTTTCTCCTGTTAATCTCTCTTAATCTCTCAAGACTCCAGCCAAGTTTTCTAAGCAGTAACTTCTTAAACTCAGGTCATCATGATATAGTGAAAAGAACAGTGAATTTGCAGTCAGAGGACCTGGGTTCCAATCTAGACCTATGTCACCCTTAGTCAAGTCACGCAGCCTCCCTGGGCCACAGTGCTGTGAGGATGTGTGTGAGGGCCCTTCAGACGCTGGTTCTAAATTCTTTGAACGTCTCTAAGCCTTATTTTCTTCATCCATAAAATGAGATGGTTAATTTGGATGGTCTCTGAGGACCCTTCCGGTTCTAAATCTATGATAACTCGGATCTTTTGGTCCTCACCTGGGAACTCAGGTAAGAACAGGACTAGAGATATATAGTGGCTACAGTCAGGTGGGAAGAGTCATTGCTCTCTCCATTTATACAAAAGAATGTGAAGATGACCATCACAAGCAGTGGAGAAAGTAACTTCATGTTTCTGACCTTTGCCTCTGCTTCTCCCTTCATACTTCTCACCGCCACTGAAGCAAATTTTTTCAAATAATTTATTCAGACTATGATGTCTTACCTTTTCAAAAACCATAGTAGTTAGGTGGCACAGTGAATAGAGCACCAGCCCTGGTGTCAGGAGGACCTGAGTTCAAACGTGACCTCAGACACTTAATTAACACTTAGTAGCTGGGTCACCCCAGGAGAGTCACTTAACCCTGATTGCCTAACAAACAAAAAACCATAGCCAACATGTTTTCCTCAACATTCAGGGGTAAAGAGTGTAAAGAGACAATTGAAGTTTGAAAATTCAGTTTGTTTTGCCAGGCTGCTGCCCATTGGTTTGGACCAGGATGGATATGGTTTACTAACCTGGCAAAACAGAAGATGTTGGCAAGGATTCACTTTATTTACAGGACTGGTCTTGTGGCCTGTATTTCTCTTCGCCTTCTCTGTTCTCCGTAGAGACTGTATATAATATGCTGGAACGTGAAATATGTCGGACCAAGTTTAACACTTCTGAATACTGGGCATAATTCACAAATTTGGATGGACAGAGTTTCAGATTGCAGGGTCTTCAGTGGCTGTCTAGTTCAGTCTATGCCCCCAAAGAGTAATTCCTGCAAGGAGTCACCCAACCTCTGTGTGAGGACCACTAATAAGATAACCCACTTCTTGAAGTAGGCCATTCTACTTCCATGTATCTAATTATATATATATATATATATCTACATAATTATATATGCATATATATGTATTATGTAGATATATATGTAATATATCTAATATAATTCTGTATATCTAATAATGTTTTCCCTTATGTCATGAAGCATAAAACTTGCCTCCCTGAAATTTCTATCCCTTGCTCCTGATTTTTGGCCCCTGAGGTCAAACAGAACAAATCTAATCCCCCTTCTGGGTGATCACAGCCCTTCAGGTGTTGGAACACAGTCTTCCAGTTAGAGTCTGACCAGTGTAAAAGAGAGTGGAACTGGCCTCTTCTTATCCCTGGAGGCTAGGCCTCTCTCACTTGTGTCCAAGATCTTTTTGGCTGCCATATCACACTGTTGAATTCTTGAGCTAGAGTTTAGTTCATTATTCCCTCGTCCTTTTCAAATAGTGACCCAGCTATACTTTCCTCATCTTGTAATTGTGAAGTGACTTAAAAAAAAAAAAAGACCCTCAAATAGAAGACTTTACATTTATTTCTGTTAAGTTTCAACTGGGTAGATTCAGCCAATCAAAGATCTTTTTTTTTTTTTTTTTGCTTTTTCGAGGGCAATTGGGGTTAAGTGACCTGCCCAAAGTCACACAGCTAGTAAGTGTGTCAAGTTTCTGAGGTCAGATTTGAACTCAGGTCCTCCTAACTCCAGGGCTGGTGCTCTATTCACTGTGCCACCTAGCCACCCCTCAAAGATCCTTTTAGATCCTGACTGCTATTCAGGTGGTTTGGTATCCCAGCTTTTTGTCATCTGAAAATTTGATCTGCATCTTATCTGTGTCTTTATAGAAGCTGTCAGTAAAATGTTAGTGCAAGACTAATCACAGATCCTTAGGGCACTCATGGAGTGACCACTTTTTTAATCCACCTAATTGTACTGCTGCTGTCTAGCATACTTCATTTTTTTTTTTCTGCAAGAAGAGCATGAGATGCAATTGGTAAATAAGATATACAGGCAATGGGGTATAAAAATCTTGTAGAAATGAATGTTGAAAACTAAAAATAAATTAATTAATTAAAAAAAGAAGAGCATGAGATACTTATCAAATGTTTTGCTAAAAACTATATATATATTTGCAGGCAACTTGTGGTTCAGTGGATAGAGCACTAGGCAAGGAGTCAGGAAGACTCAAGTTCAAATCTGACCTCAGACATTTAACTAGTGTGTGTGACATAAGGCAAGTCACTTAACCCTGTTTGCCTCAGTTTCCTCATCTGTCAAATGAGCTGGGGAAGGACATGGCAAACCAGTTCGGTATCTTTGCCAAGAAAACCCGAAATGGGATCACGAAGAGTAGGACACGACTGAAAAATGGTTGAATAACAACAACAACAGTGTATATTTGCAGCATTTTATTGTTATTATAAAATTGTAACTCCATGTGACCTCTGTGAATTGAGGAAAGATTTTATTTGTTGTTCTCTTGTCAGAGGCCACCAGAGCCCTGGTGACACTCCCTTTCAGACAGTGACAAAGCCTTTCAGACTTGCCCTGATTTGCTTTTCCCCCCCTGTATCTCATTGGCCAGGCTTTTCAGGGTCTATAGCCTGTCTGAGAACACCTAAAACCCACCCCCTACATGGATCTACACCCCTTCTTACATCTCTGATTTCTACATTTCAGTTCCCTCCCCCCTTTCATCCTCATTTTCTTTATATTTTATTTAGTAAAGAAATGCCAAGCCTTAAATACTATTAGTCTCATCCCTGGATATGGTTGAAGATTCAATCCAGGATATCCATAAGAAAAGTCCCATCATCTAAGACTGCATCTGGGTCTGTGGCCTCATCCTTGGTGAGCTTCCCCTGGCCTGGCAGATACGGGAGAAAGGCGTTCTCAGAGAACAGAAAAGGAGCCTGCTCTTAGAGATGCTGACGGGTATGATGTTCGCTTAACTTCCCGCACTGCTTTCTTCTGCGATCAAATTATCTTTTGCATCTGCCCTAATTATGACTCCTTAGGTTTCACAAATGATGTTTCATATGATTTCTGTGAAAACAAAATTCAGTCATCCCTTACATAATAGTTTAGTAACTGTCAAAAAAGGAAGTTAGGTTAGTCTGGCCTGACCCATCCTCCATTTTCCAGCAGCTACTCTGCTTGGCAGCTACTTCATAGACCACTGCACCCCTCTTTGTGGCCACCTCCCCTCCTTTTTTCAGCTTCCTTTTGTGTGTGTCTTCCTCCGTTAGATTGTAAGCTCCTTGAGGGCAGAGAGTATCTCATTTTCTTATTTGTATCTCCAGTGCCTATTAGCATAGTGCCTGGCAAATAAGAGGTACTTAATAAATATTTATTGAATTGAATCAAAGATCAGGTATTCTCTTACTGTCTCTAAGTTGCTTGACTAATCACAGCTCTTGAATGAGATGACAATAGCCAACTCTATTCCTTCCTATGAGATGGAGGACTACCTGCCATCTCTTATGCAATCTATATCATCCCAGCCACACTTTGCAATGGTACTATCCCATCTTTGATTTTCTTCTTTTCCCCAACAGTTTTTATTTATTCATTCATTCATTCATTCATTCATTTGCTTTTTGGAGGAGGGAAGGCAGGGCAGTTGGGGTTAAGTGACTTGCCCAAGGTCACACGGCTAGTAAGTGTTAAGTGTCTGAGGCCAAATTTGAACTCAGGTCCTCCTGACTCCACAGCTGGGCCTCTATTCACTGTGCCACCTAGCTGCGCCCCGCCCCCAGTAGTTTCTAAAACCCCTTTCATTTTCCTTATGTTTCCTCCTTTGCCACATTTCATTCCTGACACTATTCTTAGAGTACTATGCTACGCCTTTGTATTTATCTTTTACTTTCCCCTACTCTATCTTTGGTGTTTATCTTTTAAAACTTTTGAGATAATTGATAGTTCTCTGTAATTACACTTTGGTTTCTTCAGATAATTCCCGTTTTTCATCCCTATCGGGATTGTTTCCCCTTGGGTCTTCAGAATTCCATGTCCCTCCTAGGCTAACTTCACCCGCAGAATTTTATTCCATGGTTTTAAGCTTGTCCTTCCTTTGAATCTTCTTTTAATATGCTTTCCTCCGGTCTAGGATGCACATGGGACCGTGCCCAGCTTCCCTCTCCTGTTGTCTGCTCTGAAGTAGTACTAGCTTTTCCCTGAAGTTCCCATTGTTGTCACTTCAGTAATCAATTCTTCTGTGTTAATTGAGAGTCAGATCCGGAATAAAATCTTCCCATGTTTTCATTACCTTTTGAGGAATGAAATTATCATTAAGGTGAGCTGAGTAGTTGCTAGCCATTTTGCTTTCAGCACGGAGAGAACTCCAGTAGGTATTCGTGGAATCGAAGTCTGCTGTCTCCGCTCTTTTATGCTTCCTCATCTCTTTCCTCTTTTTGCCCAGCTAATCAGTCAGAATGCTCCAGCCAGATCTTTTGAGTCATTTCTCCCAACACACTCTCCCATGTTAGAATTCCTTCCAGACTCAGCTCGACACCACCTGTGCGAATCCTTCCCTGGTCACCACAGCTGCTTATTTATGCCCTCCTGCTGCCACAAGAATTTTCCTTGATGTTTATTTTGTATGCCTTTCCCCTAGTAGATTGTTAGCTTCTTGAGGGCAGAGACTGTTCCAGGTTTGTCTTTGTATTCCCAGCACCTATCAACACCATCATAAATGCTTGTTGACTCATCATTTCCCTTTCCTAGTTCTTGAATTTCCTCGTGTGAATAGAACATCTTAATAATGACATTGCGCCATCCTGATCCCTGATAAACACGGTAGCTAAGGTCATCTCAGTCAGAGCCACATTCCAGTTCCGGTTCATGGCCAGAGGGACATGAGTCTCATCCTGCCAAGCCTAAGGAATACTTGGGGGGAGGGGTAGACTTGCCAATGCGCCTTGAGACCTTTAGCCCACCTTGCTTTGAACCTAAACTTTGTACATAGCCATTGCAGGTTATGGATTTTACAAGTGGGACCTTTCTGGAAAAAAAAATTTTTTTTAAGTTTTATTGATAATCTTTTTTTTTTTTTTTAGAATAACAGTCTGAATACTGTCTTCTATGAACTTCTGAGTATTTCAGCTTGTATTTTTGTTTCCTACCCACGAGCTGCTCTCTATGGGAAGTATCAAGCTTGGTGCCTGTATATGGGCAGTCTCACCTCTGTGGCCATCTGGTTAGCCACAGAGGAAACTTTGTAAAAGAATCTTCTGAAATCTTGACAACAGCGCTTTCTTTTCAGCAACACCTTTCCTTTTGGGTTCTTTCATGAGTTGCTGTAAAGAAAGGAGTATGAAAGGACTGTTGGCATTGGTAGAATTTGCTACAACTTTGTAGATATCTAACAATTCACAGTATTTACATTTTGATTCATCATTATTGAGTTACCAATAAAAATGAAAATCAGCCACTGTACTCCTACCTAAAATGCTGAAAATGAGAGTGGGTACTGTTTCTCCCATTACTGATACTCAGGATGGTCATACCAAATCAGACCAAAGGCATAATTGGCCAGTCCTCTAACCATGGACTATCTTTGGTATGTCTGACTGATTGTGTGAAGGAGTCTAGTTCTCCCTTACTCAAAGTATCAGGTATCCAATTATACTCATTTATTTCTTGGATTCATTTTTTTTTCCTCTTGAACCTCAATACGTTAGTCTCTTCCCAAGACGGGAGCAAATCACAAGATGTTATACTCCAACTTCCTCATTCAGGAAGACACAGCTAGTGAGTGAGGCAGAATTTGTGTTCAAGTCTTCCCAGCTCCAGGTCCAACACTCTGTTATACCACTTAACTGCCTTTAATCAAAACTTCCTAACCAAGGCGATGTCCAACAAAAAAATGAGGTCTTTCATGTGTTCTTTAATTTCCGCTTCTGATTTCATCAAATATCTCTGCTTCTCAAAATACAAAGGTATTAGGGAAGGGCTGCCTCAGTCCTGCTCATTTTATAACTTTTCTATTCAGAACCATAACTAGGGCAGAATGACCAAGGCTATGCTACAGGCACTAAAATTTAGAGAGAGTAAGCTTTCATTCCCAGCCTCCAATTCATCTTCTTCACAGTCTTCCACATAACTATCCCCTGACCCCACAGTAGTCTCTCTCTCGGTATTCTCATCTTCACCTCTGTTACACTTCTAGGATCTGGTGGGTTGTCATTTCACCTGTTTCACATTCTTACCATATTTTTGAGTTGAGGGAGATGACCACCCATTCACCTGCAAATTCCTCTTTCCCTCTTTTGAGGGTTTGGGGGAGGCAGGGATCGTTGAAGCGGTAGGAGTACAGATTGGACTTTCTAGGTGCACGGGTGGGAAGCCTGTGACCTTGAGGAAACATGTGGCCCTTTAGGTCCTCAAGTGTGGTCCTTTAGGTCCTCAAGTATGGTCCTTTGACCAAATCCAAACTTCAAAGAACAAATCCCCTAAATAAAAGGATTTGTTTTTTTGTTCTGTAAAGCCTGGACTCAGTCAATAAGCTACACCCAAGGACCTAGAAAGCTTTGAACCTTGAAGGTTCCCCACCCGTGTAGGGCACAATCTGCCCCTCTCCAAGTTCAACCAGCCTTGATTGTGAGTGATTGTACATGTCGAAGGTAGGATCACAGCATCTCCTTCCATTCCAGCAATAATCCTTTTCCTCACCACCCCCAACCTGTCCCAGATTCTAGAATTCCCAGCATGGCTCTGTTTCTAGGTTAAATGATTCACACTTTAAAAATCCTTTTGCAGTCCAAGCTTCTATGATACAGATTTCTTATTTCTTCAGCACTTTTATTATTTTATCTGTTAAACTTATGAAAGAATCAATTTCAAAAGTATATTTAAGAGTAAGTATATTAATATCTACTCATAAAAGTTATGTCAGTAATGGCACTGTCCTTAACAGCTTCATGTCTGTGGATGACTTTCTGATGAGGAAGGTCCTTTATTATCTTTAGGAGCATTAAGAATTAAGGTATAAGTTATACAAAATGTCTCACCATGAGAGCTCCCTGGAGAACTTTGCCCAAACCCCTAAGAAAAAGTCAGTCTGATCCTCCAGCCTAAGCCTGAAAGAGCACTGGACTTTGAGGGAAATCAGGCAAACCCAGATTTCAACCTGACTCTGTTTTTACCGGCTGGGCAGCTCTGGGCAAATCATTTAACGACTATGCTTCAGTTTCTTAATCTACAAAATGGGAACGATGATGTCGGTAGTATTTTTTCCACAGGTGCTTCACAAACCTTAATGGACAATATAAGTCCCAGCTGTTATTACTGTCACTAGCTCCAATCAGGAGGACGCCTGAATGTGTGAGTAGTTGGGGGAGAGGAGGTTTGCATTTGTTTGCATTCCTTTTAGACCCTGCCCTGAGTAGAGCCATATTTATGGATTGGCCCCAGAGCATGCAGTTCTCTTGAGGTGTTCTTTAGAGGAGAGTAGATTTAGCCAGGACCCAAGCCATGACTACGTTATAGGGCTTGTGTAGGGAAAGATTGACTTTTAGGACTGATGAGGTCAGGATTCTGTTTGCCCATGGTATTTTCAGGTTTCATAGAGAGGCCCTGAGGTGCAGTATTCTTTACTTCCTAACATTCCAGCACCTTTTCTGTCTTGGTGTGTTATTTTCAAAAAGTGAAAACCCAAACTGAATGTCTAAGTGTCTTTCTTTCCCTATTTTCATCCTGTATTAAAAGCAATGCCCAAACCTTTAATATCACTATCTTCCCAACGACCTCTTGTTGCTTCTCTTGAAACCAAGGAAAGCAAGTGAGCAAAAGGCACATTGACATTGTCTGACCAAGTATATGGATCTTTCTGCACTCATAGTTTTTCACCTTTCTATTTAGAAGAGGGAAATATGTCATCATAAGTCTTCATGAATTAATATTGGTTATGTATTACATGAATCTGAACTCTGCTGTCTATTTTTGAGGGATAAATTTCATTATGAATTTGAAAAATCATCAACAAACACAAATATTTTCATATAAAGAGAAGTCCAGAAAAAGAGAATTATATATGAGACTACAAATCTGTTCCATTTAGCTTTTTAAAAATACATATGTTCAGTTTAACATAGTGGTATCAACATTGCCTTCCATGTCTTTGTCATGAACTTTCTTCTGTTTTCTTTTGTGTGTATAAAATTTATCATTATCAGTGCTTTAGATAGCTATCCTGAAATGAGACCATGTTCCCTGAGGCTTTCTTTAAAGTTTCTTTTTCCTGAATTTAAACATAAAATGAAACATTTCCATATACGAAGATAAACACAAAAAAGGATATCTTTGAAATACCATGAATCTCCATTTCATACCACTTGCTTTTTAAAAAAATACATAAATTCCACATAGTTCTTTTAAAACTGCCCTTGCTTGTCTTTGTTTCCTTCCAAACTTCCTTCTCATCTGTGAATTTTTAAAAATGTTTCAATAGTCCTCTTTTGGGGGGGGGCATCAGTATAAGTAATCTTCCCACCTGTCCCCCAAATTAACAGAGAGGAAAGGATTTAATATTCCTGGTAGTTTTCATTTGAGGATCTCTTTCAGGAGGTGATAATTGCATTCTTTCAATTTCTATTTCACCCTCTGGTTCTAGACTATCAGGGCAGTTTTCCTTGATAATTTCCTGAAAGATCATGTCTAGGCTTCTTTTTTTATCATGACTTTCAGGTGTTTCAGTAATTTTTAACCTCTTTCTGTTTTCCAGGTCAGTTGTTTTTCTAATGAGATATTTCACATCATCTACTATTTTTTCATTCTTTTGGTTTTGTTTTATTGTTTCTTGATTTCTCATGTCATTGGCTTCTAAGGCATTCTTCTCATTGACTTTCTGAACCTCTTTTGCCATTTAGCCTAGTTTGTTTTTTAAGGTGCTTCAGTATTTTTTTGTGTCTCCTTTACCAAGCTATTGATTCATTTTTCATCGTTTTCCCACAGCACTCTCATTTCTCTTCCCAGTTTTTCCTCTGCCTCTTACTTGATTTTCAAAATCCTTTTTGAGCTCTTCCATGGCCTGAGACCAGTTCACATTTTTCTTGGAAGTTTTGGATGTTGGAGCTTTGATTTTGTTGTCTTCTGAGTATGTTTTTTGATCTTCCTTGTCACCATAGTAGCTTTTAATAGTCAGTTGTGGTTTTTTCCATTGTTTGTTCATTTTCCCAGCCTATTAGTTGACTTTTAACTTTGTTAAAGTAGGGCTCTGCATCCAGGGTGGAGGGCACATTATCCCAGGCTTCAGGGGTTTTATGCGGCAATTTTCAGAGATAGTTCTAGGGACTTGTAAGTTTTCAGTTCTTCCAAGGTATTGTGATCTGAGGAGAAGTGTTTACTACTCTCCTGGCCTGTGCTCTGGTCTGTGAATGACTACAAGCATTATTTTCTACCCTGGAACTGAGGAAGGTGCTCCCTCCACTGCACCCACAAGCTCTGCTATGCTAGTGTTCCTCCTCACCCTGAAATTGCCACCCAGGACTATGACCCTTATCTAAGTATGGACAAAGAAACAGAGTCCTGCCTCAGTGCTGGCAAAAAGACCCCTGTAATCTCCTCCTGACCAGTCATTTGATGCCCCCATGCCATCTGTGGACTGAGAGCCCTGGAAGCTACCACTGCTGCAATCACTGTTGATTCAGTCACTGTCACGGTCTTCTCCTGTCTTGCTATGGCTGGGACTATGCTGGCGTGGCCTGCCTCCACTTTCACCCAGGTGTGACAGACCTTTCATGCTAACCTTCTAAGTTGTCTTTGGTATCTGTGGGCTGAAACTGCCACTGCCACCAGTGATTGAGTCCCCCTGAGGCCCTGCTCTGGGTTTGCTGGGACTGGGTCTACCCAGTACTGGACTGCACTCCTCTTCCACCCTGGAGCTTTCCTGCCAACCTTCCAAGTTGTCTTGGGCTGGAAATTTGTTTCAATCCATCTTTTTGTGGGTTCTGCTGCTCTAGAATTTGTTTAGAGTCATTGTAAAGGTGTTTACAAGAGTTTGGGGGAGAACTCAGGCAAGTCCCTGCCTTTATTCCACCATCTTGGCTCCACCTCACTTAGATTTCTTCCTTTGAAAATTGTTCATATTCTTTGACTAGTTATTAGGGAATGGCTCTTCATCTTATAAATTTGAATAAGTTCCTTTTGTATGTTGGATGTATGACCTTTTTCAGATAAACTTTCTGCAATTATTTTTTTCTAGCTACCTGGTTTGCTTTTAAATACAAATACTTTTAAATTTTGTATCATCAGAATTGCCCACTTCATCCTCTGTGATCCGCTTATCACTCATTTAAGTTGACTCTTCCCCCATTCATAGTTGCAAAGGTAATTCTTTGCTCCTCTAATTTGCTTATGATGTCACCTTTCACATCTAACTCACTTAACTATTTGGAATTTATCTTAAGTAAATGGCGTGAGATGTTGGCCTACACCTAATTTCTGCCAAACTGCTTTCCAGTTTTCCCAGCAGATTTTGTCAGTTAATGAATTTTTACCCTACTAAGGAGTCTTTGGGTTTGTCTGAAACTTTGGTACTGTTCTTCTCTTTTGCTTCTGTATATTGTATACCTAAATCTTTTTCACTGATCAATCCTCTCAGTTTTTAAACCAATATGAAATCGTTATAAATATGTAATATATTTTAAGATTTGGTATTGACAGACCCTCTTCCCACTTTTTTTCATCATTACCCTTTAGATTCCTGACCTTTTGTTCCTCTATAAAAATTTCATTATTGTTTTTTCTAGATCTGTAAAATAATCCTTTTGTAGTTTGGACACTGAATAAGCTAATTAAATAGTATTGTCATTTTTATTATATTGACTTGACCTACACATAAACGTTCACATTTCTCCAGTTAAATAGGTCTGTCTTCATTTTTGCAGAGTGTTTTATGGCTTAATCTATATATAGTTCTTAGGTGAACCTTGGTAAATACACTTCCAAATATTTTATAGCTTCTGGTGTTATTTTGAGTTGAATTTGTTTTTCCCTCTTTCTGTTATGTATGAATACTGGTCATTAATGTGAATTTATTTTATATCTTGAAATTTTCTGAGTTTATTATTTCAATTAATTTTTGGTTGACTCTTTACGGTTTTCGAAAGTAAATCATTGTTTCATCTGCAAAAAGCAGTAATTTTGCCTCCTTTTTGCCTTTGTTTCTCCTCTCAATTTCTTTATTGTCTTAATACTATAGCTAGCATTTCTAGACCTTAGCTTAAAAAGGGCAAGGTCTCCCACTGAATTGGGGGCCATCTCCAGTCATCTTGATCTTTATCTTGCCACTGGACCCAGATTGGAGAGTAAAATAGGTGACTTTGTACAACCCCACCTCACTTAAATCCAGTTGATTTGCAAGTCATGACTTTACCTTCTGGATGTCAGGGTCCTCTTTGAGAAGGAAGGACAGACAGCAACAACAAAAAATAATAATGATAATAGGTATCCTTGCTTTTATACCTGATCTCATTAGAAAGACTTCTAACTTTTCTCCATTGCATATAATCTTTGCTCTTGGTTTTAGATAGATTTTATTTACTATATTAGGGAAAGGTCCATTTATTCATATTTTTTTAATGTTTTGAACAGGAAAAAAAATGTTGGATGTTTGCCATAAGTGCTGGATGTTTGCCATAAAACTTTTTAACATGTTAACATCATGTCATTTTTATTATAGTATTAACATTATAATATAGCTTCCTTATGTTGAACCAGTCCTGCATTCCCAATATAAATCCAAACTGAACATAAGCTTTAATCTTTTTAATATGTTGTTGTAGTCTATTTACTGATGTTTTATTTTAAAATTTTACATCCATTTTATTAGGGATATTTGTCCATAGTTTTCTTTCTCTGCTTTGTCTCTCCCTGGTTTAAATATAAAGACCATATTTATATCATTACAAAAGATTGGAAGGAATACTTTGCCTGTTATTGCAAATAGTTTATATGATAGTGGAATTAATTGTTCTTTGAATGTCTTAATAGAATGCACTTGTAAATCCATCTGGTCCAGGAGTATTTTTTTCTCCCTTTGGGAGTTTATGAATTAATTTCTTTTTATGATAATTTGGTTGTATCAATAACCACGTCACATCAACAAACATGTATTAGTAGTAGACGTGGCACCTATTATATGCCAACCTTTGTGTTAAGCATTGGAAATACAAAGAAAGGCAAATAAGTACTATTTTCAAGGAATTCACAGTTTAATGAGGGAAATAACATGCAAGCTACTATGTATAAACAAGCTATATGTGTATGAATATGTATATATGGAAGTGTGTGTATATATATCTGCATATATTCCTCCACACATATACACACTCGGTAAATTGGAGATCATCTCAGAGGGAAGGAACTCCCATTAAAGTGGATTAGGAAAGACTTCCACGAGAAGGTAGAATTTCAGTTGAGAATTGAAGGAAGCCAGGAAAGTCAGGTAGTGGAAAGGAAGAAAGGAAAGCGTGTCAGACATGGAGGACATCCAGAGAAAATACACATAGTCTCATACAAGGAATAGTAAGGAGGCAGTGTCATTTGATCTTTGAGTACATTGAGGGAGTAAAGTATCAGAAGACTGGAAATGTAGAGAATAGAAATAGTCTATTTTTTTTTAAGTTGATATATCCTCAATTTTTGTTCATCTGTTTCCTCTAAGTTACCGGTTTTGTGCCTTTCCTTTCCTCTTACTCTTTTCTTAACTCTCTAGTCTGGCTTCTGGCTCCAGCCTCTCTAAAGTTACCAGTGGTCTCTTAATTGCCAATGACTTTTTCTCAGTTCTAATCTTTCTTGACCTTTCTGCAACCTTTGACACTGTCAGTCTCTTTGATACTGGCTTCTCTCTAGTTTTTGTGACACTTCTTTCTCCTTATTCTCCTCCCACCTGTCTGACTACTTCTTTCAGTCTTCTCTACTGCATCTTCTTCCAGGTCATGCCTAGTAAACATGGTTCTGCCCAAGGTTCTGTTTTCTTTTCTTCTCACCTCTCTTCCCCTCCTCTCACCTTTCTCTATGCCGTTTCTGTTGATGATCTCATTAGCCCCCATGGATTCAGTTATCATCTCTGTGCAAATAATTCCCAATTCTCTTTACCAAGCCCTAACTTCTCTCCTGACCTCCTTTCTCACATCTCCAGCTACTATCTTGAACTGGATGTTCTGAAGATTTCTCCAACTCGGTACGTCCAATACTAAACTTTTCAGTTACTGTGGAGGACAGTACCATTTGCCCGGTCACCCAGGCTTACAACCTAGGTGTCATTCTCAATTCCTTCCTCTTTCACCCAGAATATCTGTCTTACCAAGTCCTGTAGAACTTACTTTCCCAATATCTCATATACATCCCTTTCTCTCCTCTGATACTGCAACTACCCGAATACAAATGCTCATTACTTCACATCTCAGCTTTGCAATAGCCTTCTGTTTGATCTCTGCTCAATCCAGTTCCATTTTTCACTCAGCTATCAAATTGATCTTTCCGAAGGGCAAATCTGACCATATCATCCCTTCATCCCCATTCACTAAACTCCAAGGGCTCCTTATCACCTCTAGAATCAAAAATAAAATCCTCTGGTGTTTAAAGTCCTTCATACTCTGACCTCCTTTTACCTCTCCAGTTTTCCTACAATCTAGTGACATTACCCTCCTTGTTTTTCTTTTTCGAGGGGGAAAGGTAGGGCAATTGGGGTTAAGTGACTTGCCCAAGGTCACACGGCTAGTTTTTGTGTTAAGTGTCTGAGATTGGATTTGAACTCAACTCAGGACCTCCTGACTCCAGGGCTGGTGCTCTATTCACTGTGCCACCTTGCCGCCCCCCTCCTTGTTTTTCTCTTGTGTGTAAGACATTTCCATTTCCCCAGCTCTGTGCGTTTTCGTTGACTATAACTTGTTTGTATATAATTATTTACATGTTGTGTTCTCCATTAAACTGTGAGCTCCTTCAGAATATACTGTTTTTACTTTTCTTTATATCTCCAGCACCTAGCACAGTACTTACTTCCTCTTCAGTTGTTATATAATTTGCCTTTCTTCTCTTTTAATCAAACTAGCAACTGTTTATCCATTTTCCCCCCAAAAAAAGTCTAACTACTAATTTAATCAATTCCATCTTTGCTTTCATTTCATTAATCTCTTCTATAATTTTCAGATTGAGGGAGGATTGAGTTGTTTAAATTTTTTTTTGTTTTCATGCAATATTAATTAATTTGTTCTTTCTTTGGTTGATACAAGCATTTAAAGATATAAATCTTCTCCCTTCCCTTATCTGCTTTAGTATTCCACCATCAGTTTTGGTATTTTGTCTCATTATTGTTGTTTTCTTTGAGGAAACTTTCTATTTCTATAATTTGTTCCTTGACTCACTAAATTCTTCAGAATTATGTTAGTCTCCAAGTGCTTTTTATTTTTTTTTTGTCAAGGGCCCTTCACCGAACATAATTTGTGTTACATCTTGATCAGGAAATATCTTTAAATTTTTCTGCTTTGTTAAGCATTTTTGGTGAGGTTTATATGCCCCAATACGTGTGCAATTATTTGTTATTTTTTAAATGTCCTGTACAACTGATAACCATGTAAATTCCTTTCTATTCCCATTCAGTAATCAATAGATCTGTCATCTCTAATTTTTCTAAAGTTTTCTTCATGTCTTTAATTTTCTTCTTCGTTACCTTTTAGTTAGTGTGTTTATTTGATACATGTATAAAGTATTAATGCCGATTTTTATCAGGGTGGAGCCAGGATGGCGGAGTGAAAGCAGGGAATCACCTGAGCTCATCCATAAATTCCTTCAGTTACCTCTAAAAAGTGAATCTGAACAAATTTTAGAGTGGCAGAATCCATTAGGAGACAGTGTGGCAGATTTCCAGCCCACGTCAACAACATGGAAAATCCTCAGGTAGGATTTGCTGAGCCGGATAGGGGGAAGCACAGACCCAACCCATAATGGAGCTGAAGCAAACCCAGCCAAACTGATTCGCCCACTTCGGGGGTGATTCCCATACCTCTCACCACAAGGCAGGGGTTGGTTGGAACTGGGTAAGACATAAGCACAGGGCCTCTGGCAACAGCAGCAGCTATTCCTGGGCTATCAGCCCACAGTCTGGATGTTTAAAAGTCACATACTTGAATTTCCAGAGCCAAGATGGTAGAGTAAATCATAGCTGCTCTCATCTCCTCCTTTACCCTGAAAAACCCAGAGAATATTACCCCAGTGTAAAATCCTGAAGTAGTGGAACCAGCAGGAGGCCAGGGAGATCTACAGGAAGAGTGTGGCTGTGGCTGTACTTTGGTTGTAGGGGAACAGTGAAGGATAGGAGACATCCCAGTGGGAGATCCTGAACCCCAGGGGTATGGAGTCAGAAAGTGCTAACACCAGAACCCCAGATGTGCCTTCGCAGACACCAGTATGGCACAGGCCACCAGTGGCTGAGCCTGCCTGAGCTTGGAAACCTGCAGTGGTCAGACTACCCCTCCCCTGTACCTCACTCTGTGAGCTTCAGTGTAACCCCTAGGGGAATGCCAGAAGTCCTGGTCTTGGCCTCAGTCTAGGCCAGCGGTTCTCAACCTGTGGGTTATGTTCAATTTTAACAATGAAAATACATCCTGCATATCAGATAGATTCATAACAGTAGCAAAATTACAGTTATGAAGTAGCAATGAAAATAATTTTATGGTTGGGGAATCACCACAACATGAGGAACTGTATTAAAGGTTTGTGGCATAAGGAAGGTTGAGAACCACTGGTCTAGGCACTCTCCAGCCAGCTCCAGCTCAGCACCAAGTGAGCTGCAGCATTACATAGTCTCTAATTGACAGAACCAGAGGCCACAGCACACAAAGCCAGTAACCAGGTCCCTAATTCCCACCATAAGAGGTGTGGGTCAGAGCCCTCTGTGCCCTAAAAGCAGAGATCCACTTTAAAAGCCTGGAATCACAATGGGCAAAAAACAAAGACTTTAGAATCCTATTATAGTGAACAGGAAAAGCAAGGTTCCCATTCAGAAGAGGTCAGCATTGACCTCCCACATCTGAAGCCTGAAAAGGGAATATAAACTGATCTTAAACCCAAAAAGTATTTTTGGAAGAGCTCAGGAAGGATTTTAAAAGCCAAATTAAAGAAGTAGAAGAAAAACTGACCTTTTTTTTTCATTTTGGAGTGGGGGGAAGGCAGGGTAATTGGGGTTAAGTGACTTGTAAGTGGCTAGTAAGTGTTAAGTATCTGAGGCCGGATTTGAACTCAGGTCCTCCTGACTCCAGGACTGGTGCTTTATTCACTGTGCCACCTAGCTGCCCCCTGATAAATTGTTTTAAAAATACAGTTGGCAAAATGGAAAAAAATTCACTGATTTTTATCTATGGTTCCCTGTCCACAGAAGCTGGCTGCATGTGAAAAGAAATCCACCATAAGCCTAGAGTTTCCAGTGACCTTTAATTGTCTTTGACCTTTTTTTTTTCATGCAGTCCATATGAAAGTGTTCCCTTTAGTCTTTCTTCCGTGAGCAAATACTCTTCATTTTATGTGCCTCTATTATGTGATAGTGATTTCTTATCCTTTCCTCCCAAGGAGCATCCCCAATTCCTCTCATTTTTGCCTTCTCCTTAAACTATCAAAACCGAATGAAACCACCATCTATTATATTTACCTTTCTCTGGGACCCTTAGAAATATTAATGTTTTGAGAAGATACTTGTTTCTTTCCCATGTAAACAGTTCATCCCCACATAGTATCTTCCAATTAAATAGATGTCTGTACCTTTCTGTATTTCTCTTTGCTCCTTTATTTACATTTCAGAATGTCTACTCAGTTCTGGCTTTTTATGAGGAATGCTTAGAAGTCTTTTATTTCATTAAAGTTTCAATTTTTTTCCCTCATAGGATTTTTCTTAGTTTTGCTGGGTGGCTTATTTTTGGTTTGTAAGCTTTCATTGCTTGTCTTTGGGGATGTTGGATTCCCTTCCCCTTTACCCCCCATTAAACTCAGGGTTGCTCCTCTCCATTGGGGGCACTGTCTCTTTCTCTCTGGGTAAATTCTGTCAATGACTTTTTTGTTCATAGTTATTTTCATGTTGTCTCCCCCATGAGACTGAGCTCCTCAAGGGCAAGGGCTGTCTTAATGCCAGGCACATAGTGGGCAATTAAGAAATGTTTATTGACTGACTTGACTGAAAGCTCAGAGGCTCATGGGAATTAGGAAATAACTATCCACTTAGCCCAGAACCCAAAGTTATAAAGTCATTCTGAAAATTACCCTTGAGTATATCTCTATACCAACTCCCTTCATTTTATAGATAGGAAACTGAGGCCCAGATGGGGCAGAAGGGGAGACTCACCAGTGTTACACAGTTTTTATTTGTTTGGGAAAGAACATTATGGTCACTCCACTCCTCTTCCCTTAAGAAAATTGCATTTTGATTTTGCAGTCCCGGAGAACAGCTATTCAAGTGGACTCCTGAATAGTCTTTCCTCTTTAAAAAGCTTTTAATCTATTAAGGGATTTAGTCCCTTCTCCTGTGGTGATTTGTTTTCCTTTGAGCTCTTATGTAAAATCTTATCAAATTGCAGCCCTAAAGCTCTTTTAGAACTGGAGCTAGCTGCCCTGTGCCTGGAATACTTGGAAGAACCTGTTGATTAAAGAAGAAAAATATTATGACTCAGAATGATTAGAGGACCGCCTTCCCTGAGCCTTTTTCCATATCAGGTTTTTTCCTACTTTTGGGAAGGCTGCTTGATTATAGGATCTGGACCAGCCTGAGATTTGATTTTACTTTTGACCTTCTCAGGAAGAATCTCTGTGTGGTTTGTCATTTCCATTCCTTCAGGCCTTTGAGATCATGCTCAAGAGTCCTGAGCTTGTAGTCTGAGAACCCTTGACTGCTGGAGGTTGGGATTTAGCACTGTATGCTTACAACGTTTGTTATCTTTAAATGAAGGTTTTTCTCGAAGTTGGAGATTCCTGTTTTGGATGAATGTGGTGCATTCCCACCTCTTTCCCTCCCCCTCCCCCTCCCCCTCTCACCAGGTGTACCACATAACCTTCAGATCTGGGAGCGTGGGCACAGGCCTCTCCTCAGCCCTCTTCTCTGCACTTGCAGGTTTCTGAAATGGACAGGCAGGCACCAGAGAAGCCCCGAGAATATGACATATTCCATCTCCTTGCACTGAATGAGCACTGAGGGGGGGCTTTTCTGGCTCTGCCCTCTCCCAAGGGAGAAGCACTGTAGCACTGGAACTTGGAGGTTTTTATTTCAATACTATTTTGGAGAGAAGGTTTAGAAACTAGAGAGCTAAACAGGAAACCTGGGTGCCTGGTCGAATACTTCAGTGACCAGGAGGTGATCTCAGCTCACCTCCAGAAAGGATTTCTGAAACTTGCTCTCGAGGATCAAGAGGGCCTTCTTCATGACATGGCCTTTGGGATATGTGAGAGCTCATTCAGTTCAAAGCATCATCTAACAGTCTACTGGACGGTTTCTTACCACTCAGGTATGTGTAATGTGGTCATCTGTGAAATCTTACTGGAAGAGCAGAGTTCCCAACCTTCCCCTCATGTCTTTGCTGTGGGAAAAAGGTGCTGGTGATGAAGCCTGGCCTTGAAAACGTCTTCACAGATTCCTCTTCTGAGATGAACTGTCTCCATCCTGACAGTGGCAGAGCCAGGCACCAGAAAACCCAATCCCAGCTAGGTGTTGTTAGGTGCTGTGTGTCTAAAATAAAAAGGATGCATTATGATGTCAGCTTACTATTCGAATCAAGGGCAGATGAGTTAAAAAAAACACCAGTACCCCAAATAAATAGCTCCCATGCCCCGCCCCGGCCACTTTTCAGAGGGCTATACTGACCATGCTGCATTCTCCTTGAGCAGTTATTGCTTGTTCTGTGTATACAGTCAGTGCTTAGAAACTATTCTTCACCTGTTTTTTCCTATTAGATCCTTTGTAGCAAGGATAAACCTGTCCTACAGGAGGAAGCCTGTTGTTCCTACAAAGCATCGCTTATGTTACTAGAGTTCCTTTATGCGCCTCAGGCAGCAGTCAGCAGCCAGCTGGCTCTGTGGGGTGAGTGAGCAGGGAATCGAAGGGGATACCCTTCTTATAAAGCTTGACAACTTAATAAAAGCTAACCTGAATTCCTAGTGTTACTGTTTGACTTGCTGCCTGCTTCTGAAGGCCATCTCCACTCTTTCTGTCTCCCTGTTTTTCAAAGGCACAGAACAGAATAGATTTGTGGGTAGAATTACCTTTACCCCAGTGGGAAGAATCTCAGCTTCCTCAGGCATTTAGATGCTGAGAAATGTACACGGGTGTTTTCCAAAGATCATCTGAGGTTTATTTTATGTGAGCTGTCTATAGAATCCATGAGACACGTGAGAAAACAAAACATTGTTTTTTGAAAGTAGGAGTCTTAGGCTCTTAGAGAAAATAAGAATAGCCAGCATTTCTGTGACTTCTTGAAGTCTGCAAAGTACTTTACAAATATTATCTGGTATTATCCTCACGACTGTCCTGGGAAATAGGTACTATTATTATCATCATTTTATAAATGGGGAAACTGTGGGAGACAGAAGTTAAGTCATTTTCTTAGGGTTATACAGCTAGGAAGTTTCTTGGGGTCAGATTTGAATTCAGGTCTGCTCATTTCCAGATTTATAGCTCTAAGTACTACACCCACCTAACTGCCCAACTAAAGATTATAGAGCTCATTTTACAGCTGGGGAAACCAAGGCCCAAATGCAGGTAGATAACTGGATCCTAAAGCAAAGAAGACATCTCTACTTTGAACCCACTTAGGTTCTTATTCAAATCCATAAAGACTACAATTTTTATCTCACTAAAATAATAGTAGTTTGTACAAATGACATTATTGTCACTTGATAAATTTTGGTAACATTTAACAAATGTGTCAGTTTAGTTTCCTTTACTAGAATCTCCAAAAGGATTTATTTAATCAAAGTAGATTCCAGTTCATATTCAACAGTTTTTAGTCTTAGCTTCTCAGTGAAGAAAAAGCCTGAAATGTTTTGTACAAACATACATAATGGAGTTAATTGGTAACGAGAGAATCTGGTACCTGTAGAAACCAGTCATGTATGCCTGAGATAAGAATACTTTGTGTTCCATACAAAGATAGGGCAGTGTTTGCTCTACCAAAAAAATGCATTGAGTATTATTTGAAGGAGACTTCTTGGTCGGGTACTTCCCTGTGAGTCAGAGTGACTAAAAAGATAATGTAAAGCATGTACCAACCCCTGCCCTAAAAGCAGCAATCAGAAAACCAAACATCCACCTCCCAACCTTTTTCTTCAGTTTTGGGAGTTCTAAAAGTCCAGTTAGTCAACTTCTTCCCAAAATTGCTTCCAAGTTGTTTTATGTAGCTTCCTGTCTGAAAACATTTAGCCAGTACAGTTAGTTATTATTTCCGTTCTAGACATGAGGGTCAGTAAAGGAATGACACAAGCTCATTCCTTTAACTTGAGCCACTCGATCAGCGACTTCCCCAAAAACAAGTTAATGTGAAAAGTTTTTCACTCAGGGCCTGGAACTACATAGTGGCAATTGAATTTGTATTTTTAAAAATCTGTTTGAATTTTAACAAACATTCCAAAAAAACAAGTAAATAATCCTGCTTTAAGGAGCCGTCTCTCTTGTTCCAGCAGTTGTCCGTTCCTCCCAGGAGCAATACTTACTCCTGTAGACATTTGTCAGCTGACAAAACTAATTCATATTCCCAAAAAGAGGGTCATATACCCTCTGTTCCCATCTATCCCTGTGCTATTTCCTTGTTAAGCTTCCACGATGTCCTGGTCCTGAGCATTTTTGCCATGTTCCTATTCTCTTTGCCAGCAATTCAACAGATGAACTTTGAGTTCTTGGCCTTCTCGAAGATGTCTGTTCACTTCTGAGTTCATGGTAATAAACTTAAAAGGCATTGGGGGACTTTGAGTCCCATAAAATACTCCCTTTTCTAAGACATATGTGTATAAAGTAGATCAGCTCTAGTGCCCGCTCACTGTTTCTGGCAAGAACATCAGTCACTCTGGCGATAAGCAATTTGACTCACACTTATTTGTTGAGCGCCTGCCCTGTGCCCACCGCTGTTTGTTGGCTCATCTTTGATTTTAGTCATTTGGGAAGTGTAAAAAAAGGAGAAAACATGTTATTCCTGCCCTTGAGGAGTTTACTTTCTTGTTGCAGGCACTCAGTTTACATGCATGTTTAAAACAAGAAAATAATCCTGAAGTGATTCTTAAATTGTGCAAAAGCATTATATGGAAACAAGGTTGACTGGTTATGCTGCAAGAGTGAAATGTAGCTAATGGATAGACTGCATACTCCATTGGTTTCCAAATAAATTCAAAAGATCTAGAAGGAATCCTGTCCCCGCCCACCTCACCCTACCACTCTCTGGCCTTTATTTCTGGGAGGACTTGAATGAGAGTCATGCAGGAAGGAAAAAAAAGATACAGGTTGTAAGCCACATCACTGGAGGCAGTACCAACACCCGCAAAAGAACCATTTAGCCATCATTAAGGGCTTCAAAGTAGGGGAAAGATCATTGTAGGTTCTAGTCAGTCAGAGAAGGTTTCATGGACCAAAAAAAGGTTCAAGTTGAACATTGACAATGAACAGGTCAGATGAGACTGAACAGAGCAGAGAAAGGAAAATAGAGGCTCTTTGTCATCTGCTTCTCTTTGCAGCTCTTGGTTAGCTGCTTCCTCTTTTGACGGAAAGCCTGACCATGAGACACGAGAAAGTATGTCAGCCTCGACTAACCTGAGGGAGAACGAAGAGAAGAAAGGAAAGGCAGTGGGAGAAAAGAGACCAAGGAGGACAGACTGTGTTTACTACTGCAGCCTGTGTTTATAATTCCCTACAAAGCTACCACCACCACCATGACCACAACCCCTACCATCTGCCTGATTGGTGAATTTGACAAGAGGTGAAGAGGGCAGTCAAGACAGAAGACTTTTTCAGGACAGTGACTCCAGATTCTAGATGGTCTCACCATGTTGGTGAAATAGGTAGTGGAGGAAGGAGAGAAGGGCAGCTTTCAGTTGTGTCTGCCATAAAGCATTTGAAGTGTTCCTTTTCAAAGCCACGGTAAGAATAAGGAGTCAGGGCTTTGGAGTACAACCATGTAGGAACCTGATCTTGTTACACAGCAACTTCACCTCAGATTGGGCTTCTGCCCTGAGCAGTGGCCAAGAGCCTGTTCATGAATCAGACAGTCTATTTCTGGGATTATCAGGGAGAAGGAAGAAAAGGCAGAGAGGGAGACTTCTTTCTGAAGTCCAAGCAGGTTGTTGTTCCAGGCAGGAAAGCAAGTTTAGTGCTCACAGAAGGAGTTGTGTAGGGACAATCAAAAGGTTCCTATCCATTATTGCAGTAGCCTGTCGGTACACAGTGGTGCTGAGGACTTAACCACATACCTATGTCCATTGGATGTAATTTTGTTGTTGGATCATTGGACTAGCAGATATAAAACCCGTTTCTGTTGCCTGGCTTCTCCACTGTCCTTTCCTGGGTTTGGAGCTACTATGCCAGCCTCCTGGCTTTTAACTTCTGTTCTCACTTATCCATAGTTTAGCCAAGAGTACTGAGTCCCTAATCCTTAAATCTTCTCTGAACTCCTGGCTACAATTCCTGGACTGGATTTTCTCAAGTTTTAATAGTTCTCCCCCTCTGATAATATACCCTTTTACTCCCCTCTTTTCCCTGAATCCAACAAAAATGGCTTATTCTGTGTTTCTTGAGTGAGGCCAAGAAGAAAGGTGTTGAGCATGCCTACTTATGTGATAGAAGGGAGAAGGCGCAGTCTACCTATACCAGGAAGAGGGTAGAAAGATCACATGATAAGTATAAGTACTGCCACCCTAAATAGTCCTTCCAGTGCTTGGAGTTCCCAGAACAAGATGGAATTTCCTGATATAATTTAAGTGGCCTAGGCAGCTGTGGGTATGATGGAACAGGGTAGTTTTCTAAATGTCATATATTAGTTAGAAGTTCTCAGTTGTATTTTGGAAGTCATTAAGACCTTTTAGCATCGTCCCTGAGGTCAAAACCATTTTCTTAATAATGCTGAGATGTCTTAATATCTAATAAGAAAAATATCAATAGATATCATCCATATAAATAAAAGCTCTTTGGGGAGCCTTTAATAATTCTTAAGTGTACAGAGAGCCATGGGACAAAAAAACTTGAGAGTCTTGTGACTGCTTCTGAGTTGTTGGGGATGTGTGCCACCACCCTCACCACCAGAAGATCAAGTCAGCAGGTATTTATTAAGTACTTACATAAGACCAAAAGACAGAATAAATCGGAGGGAATTGAGGGGGACCAGGAAGGGCTTCCTGTGCAAGGTGGGATTTTAGATGGGACTTGAAGGAAACCAGGAGGCGAAAGTGAGGAGGGTAAACATTGCAGACCAATGAAAATGCACAGAGCAAAGAACTGATGTATCCTGGGCAAGGAATAGCAAAAAGATTGGTGTTGCTGGATTATAGAACAGATGGAAAGGAAGTAAGGTAGAAAATGACTGGAAAGGTAGGAGGGAACCAGGTTATGAAGGGCTTTGAATAACAAACAGAAGGTTTTATTTATATTTGATACTGGAGGTCATAGGGAACTACTGTGATTTATGGGGTGAGGTGGGTTGACTTCGGTAGACCTTGACAGCTGAGTGGAGGAGGAACTGGAGTAGGAAGAGACTTGAGGCAGGGTGGCCAATCAGGCATAAGTAGTGGCAGTGTCAGAAGAGAGGAGGTGTTTACAATAGATGTTGAGAAAGGAGGATTGAGTGGCACCTAGAGCCTCCAACAATTAGTAGCTCTGTGACCCTGGGCAAATCACTTAACCCAGACTACCTCCAAAAAAAAAAAAAAAAAGAAAGTAGGATTGACAGGACTTGGCAACAGATTGGAAAGATAGAGGAGGTAAGAGAGAATGAGGAATTGAGGATGACATTTGGGGAAAAGATAATGAGTTTAGTTTTGGCCGTGTTGAGTTCAGACTGTTCACAGGACATCCATTTCAAGCTATCCACTAGGCAGTTGGAGAAGTGAGGCAAGTCAGGAAAGAGGTGAGAGCTGGATAAAGAGACCTGATGATATCACCAATATAGATAGAGAAGAGAACCAGGAACACAGCAATAACATGAAAACTTGGAAAACAGTATCACGAGAGTGATCCAGCAGTCTCAAAGGCTGCAAAGAGGCCAAAAAACCTGAGGATTAGGAAAAGGCCATTAGATTTGGTGCTTAAAAGATCATTGGTAACTTTAGAGAGAGCCATTTCCATTGAATGATGAGATTGGAAGCTGGCCTGCAGATTGTTTAGAAAGTTCTAGAGCAAGAAGATAGGAAGTATGGGCATATTCAATCAAGAATGAGAGGAGAGATATAGGGTGATAACTATTGGTAATGGAGAGATCACAAGCGGGTTTGGTATTGGTTTGTTTTTTAAGATGGAGGAGGCATGGGCATGTTTGCAGGCAGCAAGGAAGCAACTCTTAGACAATGAGGATTAATTAGCAAGAGAATAGGGCTCATAGCAGGTTCCATCTGCTAGAGAAGATGAGATGGGATGGGATCAAGAAGGCATGAAGAGGAGTTAGTCTTGGCAAGAAAGGCCACATCTTCATATGAGAACAGGAGTGAGGGGGAAGATGTCTGAATGATGTGAAGCGACAAAGGAAAAAGAGGAAGCTCTAGGGGAATGATCTCAGTTTTTTTCACTGGAATATGAGGCAAGACTCAGCTGAGGTCAGGGAAAAAAAAGCCATAGGAAGTTTAGGGGAAGGGGAAGGGGAAGGTAAAAACAAAAACATTTGGAAACACCTCTTAGTGAGTGGGATGGTGAATCAGTTTTGGTCAGGTATTTTTCTTGCCGAAGTGAGAGACAATTGAGATCAAATAACATAAATTTGTAATGGACCAAGTCAGATTTTCTATAACTTTATTCAGCAGTACTCAAAGAGGAGCCAAGGCAGTGAGTGGATAGTGGGACTCATCCAAGGTTGAGAGGGTGAGAGGGAGAAGGTGAAGGAATAACTAAAGGCTGAGGCTTGGCAAGGCATTGGTGATAGGATAGAGAGGGCAAGGGATTGGATGTAGAAGATAGGGAGCTGGTTCACCAAGGAGTAAAGATGGGGAAGAAGGGAGAGTGCAGCCAGTCCAGGGGTTGATAACCTGAGAAAGAGCTGAGGGATGGTGGGGATTGGAGGTCACAGTGAGAACAAAGACCAAAGCAAGGGTTTGTGAGGCTGAGGGGGAGATGGAAGGATAAAAGATTATGATCAGATGAAGAAGTTTCAGAGTTTGTTAACATACAAATGGAACACTTATGGCTAATGGCAAGATCAAAGATTTGGCCATCTCGTTACAGCATGACAGCATTTCATTACTTTTATATGCCACGGTTTGTTTCTCTAGTCCTCAGTAGTTGGATACAAATTTGTGTCCAGATTTTTGTCAGAAATAATCAGCTATGAACATTTTTATGCATGTGGGTCTTACTGAAAACAACCCCCTTGACATGCAGACCCCAATTGTGGAATCTTTGAATCAAAGCATATGAACAATTTCCTTACATAATTCCAGTCAGTGAGTTAGTGTCCCTGGCTTCTCCCAGCCACGGTCCCTAAATTTCAGTTACTCTATTGTGTAAGAAGATCATCATGCTGTAGGGAAAAGAGCAGTGACCTGGGAATTAAAAGATCTGCATTCTAGCCTCAGTTTGGTTACTTCTTGTCACATATGAACTCAGGCAAATCACCCTCAGACTCAGCATTCTCATCTGTAAAGTGAAAAAGTTGGACTAGAAAATCTCCATGTTTTCTTCCAGTTCCAAATCTCTACAATTCTATGACTCCTCCCCACTGCCCTTTATTATTGAGAAACCACCATTTATATATATCATTAAAAAACAGTGACTGAAACCCTTTTCTTCTTTAGTAACCAACCCACTCAGAACTTTGTAACAGAGCTGAATCACGCACCTTATCCCTGTCTGTTCTGATCCATTAGCAAGTGAAAGCAGCACAGTAGTTCTTGTTGGCAATGCACACGTCTGTGGTTTTAGTGGACAGGCCCATTCTGCTCATTGAGTATGTTGAGAAAAGTAGAAAGACACTTTTTGGCTTTATTTTGAGGGCCAGATGTAATGTTTCTTCTTGTGGTATGAGGTTGGTTCTTAATGTTATCTTAATCTAACCACCTGTTCCAGCACTTATAGTTATTGGAAGCTAGTTGACTAGAGAGTGATTTGTCAATTTACAGAATTGGAGGAAAACCTGAATGAATTCGCCGTGTTCTGTGGCAAAATTGGGAATCTGTGATCTAACCTATTTGGGACCAGAGTATCCCAGGCATGGTTGTGGGAGTAGTAAACTGTAGAAGTTCCTGATGGCTGCTCCCGCCCTCCAAGATGTTTGTGAGGATGGAAATGGTCCGTGAAGTGGCCCTCCCAGTCTGATCCATATCCACCAGAACACTCAGAGCATTCATTGGTGCTAACAGGGACTTTAAATGTTCTAATTCCAACACTGAGAGGCTCTCCTGCTTTCCTCTAGATCCCTTGAATCAGCTAACTTTGACAAATTAGACAAAAGGTTTGTCTTGCTCTGTGACTGCTAAGAGACATTGGGCAGATTTAGAAGAAAGCTGGGAGCCGGGCCATCACGTAACTATCTCTGATGCATTCTCATTTACTGTTTCTTGGCCAAGATGCAAAGTACTTTGAACTGGGATAAAAGGGCCTCCGTCTTGTAGTCTTCCCACTCTCATCTCTTTGTTGTTCCTGAAACAACCTCAGGGGACCTACTGGGATAGCCGAGGACCAGGAACTTCTGCCGCCATTTACTCCTTTTTTTTTAAAGAGGCCAAGTTAAAATATTGTCATCAGGGTCAGAAAGGCCAGCAACTCCCACTTCCTGTGTGGGTGTGACAAAGTATCTATTGTCTCAGTTTTTGGAAGTCAGGGTTCCTGGGCTCTTCCTGGAGGGCCTGTGGTCTATGAGGTAGAAAGGAAAAGGATGCTGGGTTATAGTCACTTACCAACACCCATGAGGATGGGTGGTTTTTCTCCTTAGAGCATTGAGCGTTGGCACCACTGAGCACCAGAAGGCACAGCAATTTGTGTCACAGGCTGACCTCCTGAGGCCTGGGAAGAGGGTTAAGTGGGCAAAATCGGGGCAATGTTACCGAGTTCCCAGGCTCATTTTGTATTGCAGCCCCAAGGAAACCAATTCACATTGATCTTTTATAACTACATATTGAGCCCAGCTCAGAATTGGATGCTGAAGGGAGTTCAAGCACTAGCCTGGTGATTGAGGGTGAAGTAGAGGCTGGAACTTGACTGAAGCAGCCTTTACAGGAATCGTAGCTTCTGAGCAGACAGTATGAATGAGAACTCTTCCTGAACTGGAAGGTGGGTGGGTGGGTGGGTTGGTGGAAGGAAGGAAGCACTGTCTGTTCAGGATACTGTGGGGAAAAGGGGAGAGGTGGAGGAAGAACAGAGCCAACACCAGGCCCAGATCTTCTGGGAAAGGAATAAAGCAAGTGGCAAGGTGAGAGGGTCTATGAACTAATTCTGCCTCCCCAAGGAGAGTTGGCTTGCAGCTGTTTCTTTTCTCTGATACTTTGTCTCTCTCTTCTTCCTTCTCTTCCCTTAGTGTTCATTCGAAAGAACGAAGAGAAGATAGGCTGCTTGGAAACACTTGCAGCTTGCTGTACTGTTTTATGTTGCTGCCGCCTTATGGACATGCTCATTTAACCAGCCAGGACCTCCCTGGGCCAACCAGGGTTTCTCCAGTTTGCCCTGACAGCGTGCCCATGAGCCCCTCCCCTCTGGGTTACCATAATAAATCACTCACACTGCAGAGTCACCTTACTGTGTCACATGGGACTAGATATTAGTGTAACTTTAAAAAAAAACATTTAATTTCGTAATGTGACCTTTCTGGTGTGCTTCACGTGATAGGCCCAATGTTGCTGGTGTTTTTATGAGCAGGTGAGTCTCACATGTATATCATCATAGACATCAAGGCAGACAGATGAGTGACCAGTACAAGGGTTGACCTCAATGTTGACAACACTGCTGAACAGCAGTGAATGCCACTATCAGAGACACCTGGATCTCAGCATAAAGGTGCTGTAGCATCTACTTCTATTCCAGAAAATGGTCCAGTGTAGGCACGTGTAGGAATGAAAAAGTCAGATCCCAAAGAGTAAAGACTTTAGAAGCCATTTTGACCAGTCCCTTCATTTTACATGTGGTCAACCTGAAACCTCATTTAAAGTCAGTGCAAGTTCTGGGAAAGACCAGAGAAGACAAATACACAAGAGAACCTTCCTGGGTCAAAAACATTGACCCCCCCCAGGCCCCAGGGTGAGGTGCTAAAGAGGCTCCAGGAACTGAGGAGTAAGGACAGAAACACAAAGAATAGCAGACACACTTGGGATCTGAGAACATGTCTCTAATAAGGGCAGAAATGCCAAGAAGGGTAAAGAAAGGAAACCCCAATGAGCACGTGGTAGAATCTGCTTAAACAGTCCTGAAGAGGCGGGCGGGGGGGCGGGGGGGAGGCGAGCCAGGGCCCTACCTGTTCTGCGGAGCGAGGGAAGATGCATTTATATGGGCTTGAGCTTTAAAAGATATTTTTTCTGGTTTTTTTTTTCATTTTGTTTTGTTTTTTAAGGACCAGCTAGTGAAGTAAGGTTTTTTCCTTTCTCTGGAAACTTTCTGAGTTACTGCCTGCCTGTTAGTCAGTTAATAAACATTTATCAAGTGCCGGGCATCGTGCTAAGTGCTAGGAATACAAGAAGGGGCAGAAGACAGCCCCTGCCTTCCTGGCGTTCACAGTCTGATGGGAGAAACAGCAAACAAATTGTGCAGAGAAGCTGTAAACAGGATAAATGGGAAATAATTAAGGAAGGAAAACACTGGACTTAAGAGGAGTTGGGGAAGACTCCCTGTAAAGGTGGGAAGGCAGTTGGCAGAGATAAGGAAGGAGAGCATTCCAGGCTTGGGGCATAGCCAGAGAAAATGCTTGGAGCCCAGATGGAGGGTCTTGTTTGTGGAACAGTCAGAAGGTCATTGTCACTGAACTGAAGAATACAGGTTGGGACTGGAAAGGTAGGAGAGGGCTACATTATGAAGGGCTCTTAACTCCTAACAGAGGACTTGGTATTTAATCCTGGAGGTAATAGGGAGCCATTGGAATGTCACAAGTAATCGAATGACATGGTCAGACATGCACTTTAGGAGAATAACTTTGGCGACTAAAAGGAGGATGGATTGGAGTGGGGGGCCTTGAGGCAGGCAGACCCACCAGTGGGCTATCAAAATAGTCTAAGCAGGGGGTTATGAGAGCTTGTGCTACGGTGGTGGCGGTGTCTAGAGAGAACGGAGCATATTCGAGAGATGTTGCAAAAGTGGAATCAACAGGTCTTGGCAACAGCTTGGAGATGGGGGGGTAAGAGAGTGATGGGTCAAGGATTACACCTTCATTGTGGCACCTGTGGGACAGAGCACGGTTGTGTCCTCTGCAGTAATGGGTGGGGGGCGAGGGGAGGCATTCAGGAGAAAGAGAAAGAGTTCTCTTTTAGACATAATGAGTCTGAGATGTCTTCCAGACCTCTGGTTTGAAATGTCTCAGAGGAAGTTGGAGATATTCACAGGCCACTGCATGGAGCCTAGGACAGTTGTCCCAGTTTGCCTTTAACCTAGCTTCTGCATTGTGAATACACAAATAAATGAGCACAAAGGAACTAAATATGATGTCCCAGCTGGACTCAGCATCCCAGCAGGAAATGCAATATTTTAAGTTCAGATTGTTAGGTATAAGAATGAGGACTAAGATAATTTTCTTTAATATAGAGCAATCTAAACAAGCTTTCACAATATTCTGTAACTGTAATTTCATACTACATACTACATACTGCCTGTAACAATGAAACATAAAAGAACTATTCAGCAATAACAGTGAAACTTACATAAATTCATGATCATAATTTCCAGTGAATTGGGAAATGTTCCTAAAATGACTGAACCTTAGAAGTCAATCTAACTGGACCTCTCACTTCTGCAAGCATTCCCTCCTATAGTGTTATCTACGCCCTGCTTGAATCTCCAAGGATGGGGGACATGTATTTCTTCCCAAGGGAATCCATTCTATTATTAGATAGCTCTCTTAAACAATTCTTACATTAAACTGAAATCCCCTTCCTTTTTATTTCCAACCAGTATTCCTAATTCTGCCCTTTGGAGCAGTATAGAACAAAGTATGCCCTTTCCTACCTGTCAGTTGTCCAGGGATATGAAGAGAGTGCTCAGGACCTTGTTTTGTCCTTTGCCCTTCAGGCTCAGTGGCTCCAGGTTTCTCTCCCATCCTGTGATTATAAGGTTTCCAGAACCTTTATAAATAGAAAATCTCAAAATTCGTTTGATCAGAGTGACAAATAGAAGTGCTGTGCTGATACTGTGGTTGTTAGTTTGCTCTAATATCATAGAGTTTGTAATATGATACATTCCCAAAATACAGAATATGAATTATGTAAAACCAAGGCCACAACTAGTCTGCTCTCAGATCTCATGTACAATAGGCACCATTTCTTTTGCAAAATATTTTATTGGTGCTTTTTGTTTTTTACATCATAGTCACTTCTCAGTAGCCCTTACCTTATAATAAAAGGAGTTAAGGAAGCAAAATAACCAAGATAAAGACCATTTCTGACAGTGTTCTTCCTGTGGCCTTTGTCCTCTGCTTTGAGCTCTGTAAGATCATGGCACCTCTTAAGAATATTTTCTGCTTCAGAATTTACTTCATCTTCCTGATGCAAGACCTGATAATTACAAGACTTTTTCCAAGATGTATTATGCCTCCTTATGAAGAACTGAATAGAGATGAGCTTTTGAAAAGCAGACTTATGTAGATTACCATGATATCCACAGTCTTTCTTAATAATAATATTCCACAATCCATACAGAACTTTCAGTCCATCCCGTTAAAGTAAGGAAAGTTTGGATTAGTTCTTATATACAAAAAAACCTTATCTTATGACTTAACTGTCAGGATTGTACCATAACATGGAGTTACTTATCATCTGAAAAAAATGCATTTATGGGATCGAATACCTCATAAATATCATTTTCAGCATCACTGCCCCTGATTTGCGGCTGTGTAGCAGCTAACAATCTCTTTTTCAAAGGAATAAACCAATATGTACCTTTTGGCATCTCTGAGCATCTGCATAGTGTCTATTGTTCTTCCCATTCAAGCAGCTGAAATAGCCTTCCACCATTAGCTATAACCTCATTATTTCTACCTCTTCTGCTCGTATTTGTCCCGTGGGCTTCTTGCAGCTATGATGTCCTTCTGGGATTTTCTGTTACATTTTTCTGCAGAGGCTGCCATGTCCCCACTAGGTATCATTCTGCCCATTTTGGGAATTAGAGGAACTTGTGACTATTGCTTATAATGGTACTTGGTTCTTGGCCACCCACCAGTCACAGTTTGTTTGCACATCTTCAGTGATTATTACCCATTTTCTCTTTAATGTGCTGCACTTTATTTGTCATCATAAGAGAAATTATAATCATTCATACAGGCCTGTTCTTCAGTCTCTTAAGTCGTTTCCGTTGATAACATATGAATTTAGTGCCCTCCACAGAATTTTAGCAGTAAATGAGTGTGTGTGTCTGGTGTAAACTTCACAGGCAAGTCAGTTTTATAACAATCATCATTTGTCACATCTGTAAGGTGCAGCTTTCCAAAGGATTTACTAAACGTCAGTATCAGGGGCACTGCTTGCACAGGCATGCCATCTACTTATGGTAATATTATGTACTTTTAAAAATAATGTGCTTAGTAAGCCTGTCATGAACAAAACATACTAAGCACCTCTCAGGCTCTATGCATCTAGTTTTTACATCCAGATGCATACACATAGGTCACTGTCTTGTCAGTTGTCAGTTCTGAAGCAGGAAATGGGAGAGACATGGGACTTTAATACTGAATGATAAATCTGGTGTGCATCAAAGTCACTGATGGTGCTGTTTAACAGAACCCCACACTTCTCATCCACGGAAGAAGCCTCCCCATTGTGTGAGCGCTTGTCCACACGTCTGCAGAGAGAATATACATTCAGCACCAAGTCAGGTATTATCTATCTAGGCTGCTGTGGAACAAGGACACCAAAGGACTTTTTTTTTAAGTGGAAGACTGAGGTGTTAATTCAGATTTAATCATTTTTTTTGCATGGCCTCCTGTGTACAAGTTGAGTACTTAACAACTTCTTGACACATTTTCAACCTTTATAGTCACCTCTTGGGATTTTCTCATGACAGACCTCAAAGACAGATGCTTTACCACATGAAAGCCAAACTTCTGGCCAAATGGAGTGATGAAGACGGTATGTGTCTTGAGTGCTTTTCTGTTCATTAACTTCACCTGCAAGATCTTGTCATCTAGCTTGCTAAATAACTGTGCAGTTGCAAACTGGGCCATCTTCCTTTAATGTATGTTTGGAGATACTCTCTTTTGATTACTTTATGGAAGTTTCTTGATTTATGCATTACAGATCCCCAAATTATTGTATTTCCCCATGGATAATGATGATGATCAGCATTTCTGTAGCACTTTGAGGTTTGCAAACTGCTATTCCTGTATTATCTTATTTCATCCTTAAAACAACCCTGGGAGGTAGATATTATTATCTCCATTTTACAGATGAGAAAACTGAGGGTAAGTGACTTTCCCAGGTTCACAAAGCTAATAAGTGACAGAGGCTGGATTTGAACTCCAGTCTTTCTGACTTGAAGTTCAACACCTATCTACTGCGCCACCTACCTCACAGCTATTAAGGAAATCTAGTATCTCAGGTCTTCCATTTTATTCTCCTTTTAAGTCTTCCAACCTGCAAACCCTGAATTTTAATCCCAGAAAACAAACAACAACTACAAGATGGGGAAGCATGGTTAGACAGCAGTTCTGAGAAGGATTGGGGGTTGGGGAGGCAGTGGCAATTAGTGGATCGCAAACTCAATGTGCATCAGCAATGTGATATGGAAGCCAAAAGAACTAATGTAATCTTGGACTGCATTAAGAAAGGCCTATCTTCCGGGAACAGGAAAGTGATGGTCTCACTGTACTCTGCCCTTATATTCATATATATATATTTGTGTATGTGTGTGTATACACATATACACTCACACACACTCCCCTGGAGTATTGTCCTCATATATATATAATACACACACACACACACACACACACGTGTGTGTGTGTGTGTGTGTGTGTGTGTGTGTGTATGCACTTCACTGGAGGATTATCCTCATTTCTGTTGTATTCCAAGAATGGGACTGATAAACTAGAGAGTGTCCAGGGGAGGGCAACCAGAATGATGAAGAGTCTTAAAATAGAAGGAACTTGGATGTTTAGCCTGGGGAAGAAAAGACTCAGGAAGTTCATGACCAGATATTTCAAGGCATGCCATGTAGAGGGAGGATCAGACTATTGTAGTTTGGCCACAGAGGAAAGAACCCAGAATGGGGGGGCGGACATTGCAGAAGGGCTGATTTAGACTTAATGTCAGGAAAAACTTCCTCCCAATTATCCAAACTATCCAAAAGGGCAGTGGGTTGCCCCAAGAGGTGTTGAGCCCACCCACCCACCCTTTGGAGGTCTTCAAGCAAAGGCTGGACAACCATTTATTATAGTTGTATTAAGTTATAATAGAGATTCCCTTTGTGTATACTTTGGACTAGGTGGCCACTGAGTTCCAGCTCTCAAGTGTTGTGATTCTGTGATTTTAGTCACTGATTCCTGAACTTGAGTATTTTATACAGGTGTTTGTGCCCGTATTTTTGATCTTCCATTTTTAATACCTGGCAAAGAGATTCTTGATCATCCAGTTTAAACCTTATTTTATAAATGGCTAACATTGTTATTCTGAAGAAAATTTCCCATCTTGCACTTCTAGTAAAAGTTCTTCTTCTTCTGTGTCATGGATACCTTCAGCAGCCTAGGTGAAGAAGTCTATTGACTTGTCAGAATAATGTTTTTAACTGCATAAAATAAGAGAATTGCAAAGGAAACAATTATATTGAAATACAGTGATCAAAATATTTTGAAAAATGGGTTCATGGATTCCAGGCTAGCCAAGTACTCCATCTCTAGCATGTTTCTTTGTTTCCATAGCCTTGTTCATTTATAACAGGTAGTCACAAAAATATCACTGAATGTTCAGCCCATTTAGCCTGGACCTTCACTGTTCTGGATGTCTCACAAATCTGGATCCAATTCAGTATTTAGTAAGTGACTAATCAGTATAAGTCCTTTATCACATAACCAGCCCCTTTCTCAGAATATGATTTCTGATGCCAGATTATTCCTTTTCAGAAAGAAACTCAGTTAATTTACCTGTGCCACAGATTCCTGGCCAGCTTTTATTCACTGTAACTCTTGTATCCATTGTAGTCTACCTTTACATTCTTTCAAAAGCTTCAGACATGCAGAATTCTTCTAATGTGAATGGTCCTTGTTTACTTTCATACTACCTCTTTCTGCAAAATAGGTATATTATAAAGGGTTTGAGATCTTATATGCCAGATAACAGATAAATGAATAAAAAAAGCATTAAGTGCCTGCCATGTGCAGGAAGTGTGTGCTACAGATTCAAAAAATAAGATGCTCGTTTGCCCTCTAGGAGAATACATTCTCATAGAAGAAGACAACCCAAAAAGGAGAGTGGTGGCCAGAGTAGGTAGTTTTGGTCTGAGAGAGTCACAGGTATAGTAAGGAGCCATCAGGCAATCAACTGTCATAGCCTTTCCAGAAGCAAGAGTAGTGTTGATTTGATTTCTGTTTCCAGAGCAAAAGTTAGTTAAACTCGCAAGTTGCACAGTAGATAGTGTGTGGGGCCTGGAATCAGAAAGACATGAGTTCAAATTCAGATTCAGACCCTTACTGGCTGTGTCGCTGGACAAATCACTTAACCCTTGTCTGCCTTGGCTTCCTCATCTGTATAATGGAGATGATGATAGCACCTGCCTTAGGATTTATGTGAGGATAAAATGGGACAGTATTTGCAAAAAGCATTCTGCAGTACTTGCAAAGCCCTATGAAAGTGCCACCTGTTGTTATTCACTGCCGTCTCTTCCTGGGGCCATGATGTCAGCTCTAAAACCATCCAAATGTAAAATATGAAATCCAAGGCAATTCAGCAAGTGTATTCTGAGCACCTGCCATATGCATGGCACTCTGTTATAGGATCTGCCTTCGTCTAAGATAGGATTTGACTTCTCAGTGTTTTCCTCAGAAGATTCTCCACATAGTTTGTTTTTCTAATAGCCATTTTTCTTTCTCTTGAGCCTTTCAGTTCATTTCTAAGGATCCAGTTTGTGTCACAGAAAAACTTGTTTCCAGGGATACTGTAATACGGATTTTTTAAAAAAATGTCTTATGTTTAAATATGATCAGCCTGGTGTCCTGCCCCTCCCTGTTGGCTCGAGGAGTTAGAGAATGAATGGGTTCTTGAATGATTGCTCCTCTGCCTGTTTCTCAATGTGTGGGGAATTTGATTCTTGTTACTTACAAGTCTCCAAGAAAAAAAGGGAACTTTGAGCTACTTGGTTGCTATTCACTGAAGAGAAACCCAGAAAAGATGCAATTTGTGGTTCCCAGACCACATTCCTGTTTATTCTCACTGTGATGACCTGAAAGAGAATGAAGTTGGTAGGCAAGTTCAGGGCAACCTTAGCCCAATTCCATTCAGTCCAACAGTAGTCAATTGAGACCTGACTGACTTGGTTTGTCTGGGCACTGTGGAGCTAGAAAGAGGGGCACTTGGTGAAAGTAGAGCTTTATCTTTTAGTAAAGTCTGTAACTTTGAGCAAGTCATCTCTCTCTGGACTTGTTTCCTCAGCTGTTTAAAAAAAAAGTTAGATTACATGATCTCCAAGATATAGCCTCTGTTTTAATATTCCTCAATTCTAAGTGGTCTCAGCTAACTTGGCAGCACTTTGGATGCTATGACTAGTATAAGAGTTCATCTGTTTTAATTTCTTGTCCCTTAGGAGGCAAGGAGAAATTATGTCTTTGTCATTAAGCAGACTAAGGCAATGAATGGCCATGTCATTTCTGCTAGGTCCCTCAAAGCAGTTTCTTTCCCCAAACTTCTAGGGGAGAAACAAAGAATCATGGTGATTTGTGAATTTGAGTTTATTTTCTTCTATGATATGTTCTTCCTCTTCTTTTTTTTTCTTTTCTCATTTTAGATGGTGAAACACAAAGACATCATAATTGGGCTTTGGCAGCCTCCTTAATAATTTCCAACTCTGGTTTTTGTTTGTTTGTTTGTTTTGAATTTTTTGCATTTAGTACATATTTATCCTCGTTAGTCCTGAACCCTTTTTATTGCTGTAATAAATGATCTGGTTGGCGAAGATTAAGTGCTATTTAAACAAAATCCTTGATCAGCTGGGTTTTGGTTTAAGTTAATGACATAATACATTTGATATTTGATTTCATCTTTTGTGAATACTTTAATAAACGTGTAATGTAAATAGTTCATTTCTTGCACACCACAGATCAAAGAGTTTGGGCTGGGTAACTTCCAAGGTTCCTTCCACCTCTAAAATTCTATTATTCTGTTGCTAGGATTCTCTTTCAGTCTGTCTGACTGGCTCTTTATCTCCAAGAGTGTGAAAGGCCAGTCAGTCCCTCTGTTTATACCCTTGACTCCATCCCTTGTCCCCGTCCCCCTCAGTTCTCTTCTGGGAGTTAGCTTCCTCAGTCATCTTTCCTTCTTTCAATTTCACCTTTACTGGCAGCAAACACTCCCGGGTGTATCCCAGCTGTAAACATCTTCCCCTTTATTCTGCCATCCTCTCATGACATTATACTCCATCTCTAATCCAGTCTCCTAGAAAAAGCTATCTAAACTCTGCTCATTGAGCTCCTTGTACTCTCTCACTCTTCAGTCATCCAGCTTCTCACCCCCACTGGGTTAAAGTTTCTCTCTCCAAGGTTATCATTGGAGATTTAATTCCTAAATCAGATGACTACTTCGTCCTCATCCTTTCTGACAGTTCTGACCACCCCCATTCTTTTGATTACTCTCATTTCGTGGCTTTGGGGATGTTATTCCTATCCTGGACCTCTTCCTGCCTTTCCGAGCACTCCTCAGGTTCGTTTGCTCCGTTGTCCTTCTCCTACACCCTTACTTTGGGGATCCTCGTGGGCCCTCTCTCGGCCACCATCTCCACATCTCTGGGTTCATTTCACTCTTTAACTCCAGTAAAAAACACAACTCACTGACTTTTCACTAACATGTACCTCACTTCCAGACTTGCTTATTTTTTGTTGAAGGCAAAGAAGTTAAGTTCAAGTTCAAGTTAAGAACTCTCACTAGCATAAAGGCAAACAGAGATTTGCCTCAGGGTGCCAATGTCTTAGAGCAGCTAGGTGGCTCAGTGGGTAGAAGCTCTGGGCCTTGAATCAGGGAAAACCCAAGTTCAAATGTAACCTCAGACACTAATTAGCTGTGTGACCCTGGGCAAATCACTTAACTTGTTTGTCTTATGTCCCCTGGAGAAGGAAATGGCAAACCACTCAAGTATTTTTGTCATGAAAACCCCATGGACAGTGTGGTCCACGGGGTCACAACTGAACACACAGACACGACCGACCACACACATACCAATGACCTGGGCAGACCGTATATCTTTCCTGTGCTACAGGCCTCCACGGTTCTGGACTACCATTGGGCACAGCTCTACCTAGGTGAAATATTCCTACTTCCAACACTACTAAGAGACACTTGGGTCAGTAGTCTTGGAGTTATCCAAAGCAGAGGTTTCACTGTCACTCAGAAATCGTCTGTGGCTCCCCTATTCCCCCAGGACAGAATACAGACTCCTCAGCCTTCCCAGCAGGGCTCTGGCTGACCTTCTCAGGTTTATTCTGTACCACTTTCCACATTCTACCTTCTGACCAAACTGGACTACCTGCTATTCTGTGAACACAATATTCCCCTTCTTTAACCTTTGCAACAGGCGAGAACCCGTGTCTGAAATTAATTCTCTCCTTACCTTTACCTTTCACAAATCTCTTGCTCCTTTCGAAGCTCAGCTCATGTGCCACCGCCACCTTTCCCTCCTTCAGCTGCTACCCACTCATCCACCCCCTCCCCCGACTACTTTGTGTTTGCTGGGCATATATATTGTTTCCCACATAAAAGGCAGGCTTCTTTAGGGATAGGGATTATTTTGTTCTTGTCTTTTGTATCCTCAGTGCCTGGTATAAAGTAGATGTTTAATAAATGCTTGTCGATTGATTGGTTTGATGTCTTAAGGTAGGAATTTAAAGCTAGTTCCCCTGGCCAAGTGGTGGGCACTGCCCTTCCAAGTGCTTACGGTGAGGTTTCCCTGAGCAGCACTGTGCATGTGAATCTCTGTCCACGTCTGTGTGCATTCACGTTTGCTCCCTGCCTCTGGCCTGGCGTTGCCTGGTGTTCTCGTGCCTTCTCTCCTGGGTAACTGAAGCAGCATATTCAGAAAAGGAATAGAAGAGGCTGGGAAAAGAGCATGCCTGCCACCTTGGATCCTTTACCAATTCCAGTCACTTAATCACTTTGTATCAGGACAAAAGCTTTAGTGACCAGGTAGGACTGCTCCCTGCTCAGGGAACTGGAGCTGGTGGCTGCCACGCAGAAACCAGGAAATGTGTCTATTCCCCTTCCATTTGGGTTGTTTGACCAGTTGTAACTCTTCAGGATGAGTCATTAAGGTGGGCAGAGGACTGTGATTAAACTAAGGGGAGGGAGCTGGAAGCTCACTGCAGCCTAGGAGGACGGTCTTGTCTCTGCTAGAGAATAGTTTTTGGCAGGGATTGTGGCCATAAGATTGGGTTAAAATGGGAGAAGGCCAATAGGCACATGAGTTAGATATCAGTATCCCTTATTGTCAGCCTCCCCGTACTTAAGAGAGGGGCCCCTAGTCGGGTTGGGTGAGTTACCCCGAGAATCTTCCTTGCTGTGGTTATACTGACACCCCCGGGAAAGGCCTGCTTTCCATTTAATAGCCCCTGATCCTACTTGGTCTGCTGGTTCTCAGCTCAGCCCAAATCTTTTGCTAGGAATGGAGATTCCAAGCTTCAGGCCTTAGGCAACACTGAGCCATCCCGCTGAACTTGCTATTCTATCTGTGTGCCAGATTGTATCTGCTCCACTTCCCTTGTGATGTACCACTGCTGTGCAAGCTAGTGCCAGGGCCATAGTCCTCTGAGGGCAGGGGATGTGAGGGGACAGCATGAGTTTAGAGCAAAGCAGATGACCACCCTAAGTCTGGCCCCAGCGTAACCACTGTCAGGTTGCTGAGAGTCCTTGCTTCCCAGGGCCAGTGTACAGGAACAGGAAAATACCCATAGTAATGCATCTTTTAGACAGTAACCTAGAGCAGCAGTGGAGCAGGGATCACATATGGGCCATGGAAAAGGCAAGCCCAAGGCCTCTATAGCCAGGGAGAGACAGAGTGCAGCATTAGCCAGAATTAGCCTCAGAATGGTATCACATCAATAGTTACAAGTAAATCTGGAATTCCCCTCCTACCCCAGCTCTAATTCCAAGCATCACCCACACAAAGACTGCTAACCTCTCCCTCCTTTCTTCCTTCTGGGCACTATTCAGAGAGTGCTAGTTATTAGAATGGAGAAGAAAGAAAGGAAGGGGCTTCTGCTTTTCTGCTTCCTCTTTCCATTTTGGAGAGGACACAGCATAAAGACTGAGCCCTCCGAAGGATATGAACAGGCAATTTTCAGAGGCAGAAATTAAAAATATTTATAAGCATATGAAAAAATGCTCTAAATCACTATTGAATCAAGAAATCTAAATCAAAACAACTTTGAGGTACCATATCTCACCAGTCAGATTGGCTAAGATGACAAAACATGAAAATGACAAACGCTGGAGAGAATGTGGAAAAATTGGAACACTAATGCATTGTTGTTGGAGTTATGAACTGATCCATCCATTCTGGAGAGCAATCTGGAACTGTGCCCAAAGGGCTATAAATAAGTGCATACCCTTTGACCCAGTAACACCACTTCTAGGGTTGTATCCCAAAGAGATCACAGAAGTGGGAAAAGGAACCATATGTACAAAAATATTTGTTGCAGCTCTCTTTGTGGTAGCAAAAAACTGGAAATAGAGGGGATGCCCATCAATTGGGGAACAGCTAAACAAGTTGTGGTATGTGAATGTAATGGAATACTATTGTGCTATAAGAAATGGGGAAGGAGATGGTCTTCATATTCACCTGGAGAGGCTTATACAAACTGATGCCAAGTGAGAAGAGCGGAACCAGGAAAAATTTGTACACAATCACAGATGCATCGTATGTGTGACAACCAACCTTGATAAACTGGACTCTTCTCAGCAACGTGTAGTTATAAGACAACTCTACAAGTCTCAGAATGGAAGGAAATACCTACATTCAGAGAAAGATCTAGAAAGAACAGAGTTTAAATGGAGACTGAAGCAATCTACATGCTATCGTTCTTTTTCATGTTTGGTGTTCTTTCTTTTTTCCCATTGTTCACTCCATTGGTTACAGCCCTTCTATACAACCAGACTAATGTCCAATTTGGAAAAAAAAAAAAGACTGAGCCCTCTGGGGCACTAGGTAAACAGTACTACCACCTGTTTACGTAGAGGAAGCTTCTTCACTAGATACTCAGGATCTCTGCCCATCATCCACTGTATCAGCTACAAGGAACCTCAGCATGTTCCCTCTGCTGCCCCAGATGGCTTTGCTTAGAAGTCAAGAGCAAACTCCAGGAGGAACTTGGGGCTGAGTTTTCTCTTTCCCAGTAGATACAGTTATCCCATAGATAACAACAGTACTCTTATCATCAGTGCCAGGGAGATGCCCACATGACAGCCAATGAAAGTGCCTTTCATAGACCCATGGTTTGGCATAACAAGTTACATGTCTATTTGCTCTGAAAGAAGTGGTAATATTGGAGTTCTCAAGCAGAAATTCACTTTCTTGTCCTGGGTTTCTCCCTTAACCTGTACCATTTCTTTCTGTCTCTGCAGGTGGTGATTTTGTGTCTCTGTAGATAGAACAGTGGGGGCAAATTTGGGTGTAAATTTGAGATCTGTCCATCAAGGGCAGCAGCATAGGTTTTATTAGGGCATAAGAATAAGAGCAATTTCAAAAACATACCCTGCCTCCCACATGCTCCACTGAAGCCCAGGGCACTTTCTAGATACTCAGACCTTCCAGGTCATCAGCCTCAACCAAAATTTCCCTTGATGTCCCATCATGCTCTGTTTTAATTATAATTGACTGCTGAGAAGCTAAAACATAATTGGAATTTGGTTGCCAGGGAGTCTAACTGGACAATGATGAGACACTTCTTGGCCCACAGACCTGGTCTTTCTTTCATACTCTGTGCTGCCAGTAGCTTAAGCCCTCACTTGTGGTCTGGCTCCCTGTTCACCATCTGTCCTTGGTTTTCATGGGAGATATCTGGCTACCTTTAAGCAAAAAATTGTAATAAGGGTTTGGATACTTTGTGGCTTGTAAAATATTTGCCTAAGGTATCAATAGGTACAGGGCAGATTAAATTTTCTGCCTACCCACTTGCCTATTTTAAGTCTGCCTTTTTCTCTATAGTCACTGGTTGAACTGCTTCCACCTTTGTAATACTCCATTTCAAAATATATTACACATATAAATTATATAAGTCCACAAAACACAGGTGGACCAGACTGGACCAAAATGAGGGAGACCAGAGAGGAGAAATATATGGCAGCAAACAGGCCTCAGCCTCCCTCTAACCAGTCTGCATTTACTACCGATTTTTGTTATAGTTCCCTGACAAAGCAGCCCATAGTGGAATGACTGTGACTGAACTTGAGGGAGAGGAAAGAGGGGAGATGCCTTCCTTTAGGACAAACAACAGAATGCATCCCTGTATGTCAAATGGTAATGGTTGGGATAGGAGTGGTAGCTTTCAGTCTAGCCTCATATAAAGCAACTGGCATGATCCTTTTCCAAAGCTACCCATGAAAACCCTACTGTGAAGGGTGGAGTCATCCAGGAATCAGGGCTATGGGGTGAGACCATGTATGGAGATCACTACATGGTGACCCAGCTTCCAGCCAGGCTCTGGCTAGAAACGTAGGTAAAGGGTTGCTTATGAATCAGGCAGTCTATTTCTGGGGATGAAGGGAGAGGGAAAGGCTCTGCTTTCATACACAAGAAGGGAGCAGTCAGTTGTTTAGTGTTTGTAGAAAGGGGGTATGTTAAACTGTCCATACATGAGTAGTTGAAAGGTTCATTTGTCCATATTTTAATCTAATAAATTGTGCAAGATGAGGCTGAGGTCTTGATGGCTCAGTCCAGGAGGATGAAATAGATTGTGGAATTCAGCTTTGGAGTGGCCACATTATGTGGATACATATTATTGAGAGGTGCTTGATTCACTGAACCAGAAGAAAGAAAACTTGCATTCTGAGAAAATGCTCCGAAGTCCCTCCTCACATTCTCCTTCTATGTGGGATTCCATCCCTGGAGGAAGTATTCTGTAATCTTTACTTCTTTTCTGAAAACCTGGCCATATAGCAGCATGTCTCAAACTTTTTGTTCTCAGGATCCCTTTACAATCACTCTTAAAAATTATTGAGGACACCCCTCCCCCCCAGAGCTTTTTTTTTTTGGTGCGAATTAAATGTATCAATATTTACCTTATTAGAAATTAAAATTTCTTAAGTTTTATGACAATAATTTTGACCTCACAGACACTGCCTTTGTATTCCCCCCAACCCCACCCTCTGAAAGGGTCTCAAGGAGCCCCTAGTGGTCCCTGAATCATTTTGCCCTGGCAGTGTTTCTTTAAACTGTTTACCACAGTGCTGAAGGGGTTACTCATGGAAAAAGTTTAAGAAGCCCTGCCCTAGACCACTATCAGCAAAAAGGGCTGGAACATTGTAAGGGGCTCAATAATAAAATAACTTTTTCCAGTTGCTGTTCCTTTCTGTGTAACCCAGAACTCTCAAAAGGAGATATAACTGGGGGGGGGGGGTGATATAAAAATAGGGCAGAGGCAAAAGAGAAAAACTGAGTTGCTGGATTATTTACTAGTTCAGAAAAGGCTCAGCTTAATGAATGCTCATTCAGAGTTTAAAATCACCCTTTTCTTGTAATCACCATGCTTCAATTTTTTATTTGTCTCTCCCTTTGAAGGGTGCAAGAGCACCCAGTGACGAGGCATTAGCTGTTGCGTGTGTATGTGGAAACTCACATTCGTTAACAATTGGCAGTTTACAAACTAGTAAGCAGGCAAGGCCAGGGCTTTGCTGTTTCTACTAGGTCCTCCAAGATACATTAATTAAGACTTAGATTGCATTTTTTCCTTATCCTTTCTCTCTTTCTCCCCCAGTGTATGTGGTAGAAGACCAAAGACGGGATGACACAGGCCAAGCTACCTGCCTCACAGCTTGCTGGACTGCTCTCTGTTGCTGTTGCCTTTGGGACATGCTAACTTGAACAGCCTCAACCTCCTCTCACCAGAAGGCTTTGTATCCTCAACTGATGGAGTTCCAAGTCCTGATCTCTTTCTATTGCTATAATGAATGACGAGTCCTGCACAAATATCTCAACTACAGCATAATGGAATCCTAGATTAGTAGTGATTTTTTGCTGTTTAATTTAGTGACATGATCTTTTTAATGTTCATTTTCTAATTTTTTTGTCATACTTTAACAAATGTGCTAAATGATTTTGGCCAAAGGCTTGAATATGAAATTTATATTTATCATTTTAAATTGTATTGTTCATGGCAGTGGCAAAATATGCAACAAAACGAGCCACTGAATGATTTCTTTCCTAACTCTCTATGTCAATAAATTTTTCAAAAGTCCCAGTGTTTGTATTGATGCAGAGCCTTATATCTTTTCATTAGTAAGAGTTTTTCTGTGTTTATATGCATGTTTGTGGATAATATTTTAGGCACACACTGAAGCTAAGTAGTGTATGTGCTTAGACTCCAAAACTACTTTTGTCTGTTTGTTTTGATCATTTGAAAACTAGGACCAACTTTAAAAAATTTTCATCACTGACCTGCTTCCAGCTTAATGACTGAGTTTGTGGCTGCCATCTACAAGCTGGGAGAGACACTTCACTTTTCTGGGTTGGTTACATCACTGGCTCCAAGCTGGGTGGTAGGCTAGGATGAAGCCAAGGAAAGTGTCCTTGCAAACACATCAGTGCCTAAGACAAGTAACAGCTCCTCAGGCAGCTAGTCTGTTCTCATCCCCCTTGCTCTCGCAGGTCCAGCTAGTATGCTTTCTGCTTAGCCACCTCACAGCACCAGGCATGTTATATGTCAGAGTGCAAAGAGCAAAGGCTAGGGAAAGTCAGGAAGACCTGGATTCTCACCCTATCACTAACTATACTGGGTGACCAGGCAAATCACATAACATCTGTTTGCTCATCTGCAAAAAAGATACCTGTCCATCTAACAAATAAAGTAAGTAGGGAATGTAAACTGCTTCACAGATTGCCACTCAAATATACCATGTCAGAAATACAATGGACACTGCCCCAGCCTCAATCAGGGTGTTTACTCCCTTCTTTCTTTACCTCTGACACTAACCTCTGTTTCTCTCTAAGGCCTGTGCAGGGGCCCCCGGCTGCCCTGATTGGCTGTAGTTTCTTTCCTAAACCCCTGGAGCTTACTGTCTGGCACGCTGCTTCAGATGTGACACTGGCCCTTACAATACCTTAAGTAACTGAGTATGTGGCTAAGTGGGGTTTGCTTTTCATTCTCAGGATGGAAGCCTCCAGATAACGAGAGACAAAACATTACTCTTAGCAAAAACATCTGCCCTCCCACTGGTAATCTGATCCCAAGTTACAGTATATATCCCAGCTCTGGCCACTAGATGGCCCTAAACCACCGCTCATGAGGCAAAGCAGCAGGAACCAACTCAGTGTGGTGAGTGGAGCTCCCAGCTGCAAATGCTTTACTTGATCATACCTGGAGGTAGCCCCTCTGGTAGAACTGTTACCATCAAATCCCTGCAGAGGGTAAGGACAGTGAATGCAGAGAAATGATTGCTACTCTGCAAGGAAGGTTTTTTCCTTATTCAGAAGAAGGGGGAAAGCCCACCTTCACAGCCTCCAACAAATTTCAAATACTTATAATTTCCCAACATTAACAGGGACATCACAGAGTCAAGAGGCTCACTGTGTAAAGGAGATGACTATGGACCCCAGCCTTTCCTGGGAGACACCTAACAGCCTCCTGATTATTTTATTCGAGCCTCTGCCTCAGGCCTTGCTATCTAGAACATCAAGTCTGGACAGCAAAATCCTCTCCTGTTTGATGCTGGGAGGCTCCAACTCCAGCATGGGGCCGCCACTGGAAAAATCTATCACAACCTTATTTTCATCCCCCATAGTCGCAAGGGTGCAAAATCTGAAAATATTCCAGTATAAAAATGAAGTCACTTTATTAACCTGGGTAAATGCACCCCTAACTCTATTCCCTTTCATGTGCTATATTCAGAAGCAGGGTAGGGAAGAGATTTACTCAAGGCAACAGAAAAGAAAGAGTGGGGATTACAGGTAGAGATAAAGAAGGATCATCAGAGGATAGAGAGATATCATTCTCTTGGAAGGATCAGAATATGTTAAAGTTGAAGGAAATGTCAGGTCAACCTCCCCATTTTGCAGATGTGGAAACTGAGGCATAGGAAAATAAAATGAAAATAAGAAGAGAGTTAACCATGAGAGAAGGAAGCGTTGGGGCAAAATCTCAGGAAGTAATAAGATTGCATTGAAGAAACAGATAGCAAGGAATCCTGATTATAGAAGCATCAGAAATACCTTTCCCTCCCATCCCCTGAGCAGCAAAACCCCTTTAGTAAAAGGAAAAGCAGACTTGGAAGAAGGGGACAGATACTTTTTATTTGTTTAACAAAAATGGTAACATTGGAGTCTTTGGGCAGGGGGTACCTCCTTTCACCCTCATCAGATCATGATCTAGCCCCAGGCCAAGGAGATAACAGTTGGCTCAGCCACAGGTGCCGGAGGGAAGGCAGCAGGCTAACATGGTCCAAACAAAAGCAGGAGTTTCCAAAATGTCCTCCAGGTTAAAGCACTCCAGAGTCTGCAGCTCTGTTCCACCCAACAGGAGCAGAGGAAGGGGGTCAAATAAAGGTTTTCTCACGGCACTTTTTACTGTGCCCTTCTGGCCATCAGCATTTCCCGAATGTTGTCCTCTGCATCCTTCACACTGCGCTCGAGGTATGATTTTCTCTGCTGTAAAGTGAAGGGAAAAATACAATTAGATTAAGGGTGTTGACAACCTTTGATGGGACAGTGGTGACATTTGTCCCTCAGGCCTGCAAAGATGTGCCATATCAGGTTTGGTAGGTGTCTTCACCTGCCTCCAATAAAAGCTTTGATGGGGCCAGCTGCCTCCATTCCCCAGAACCTTGTCTTCTCAATGCCCACCATGAATGGCTTCAATGCCTGAAGGTTCTGACTCAGGGATGCCTGAGTAATAACAGGAACTGCTTTTCTCAAAAAACAGTTTGCCCAACATGGAGAGGAAGACTTGGAAGAAGTTTAAGAAGTCAAAAGTAACTTTAAGTGCCTAACCAAAGCTACAGCAGAAAAGGGTTGGGGAAGAGTTTCGTAAATGCCTGATTGACCAGAAGTAAGGGTTTACATGGCACAGGAAATATAATGTGCAGATTGGGAGACTGGCAGCACAACTCTTCCCCCAGAAGGAAGTTAATACTAAAAACAAGTGTCTCGAAACACTGAGGCTGTAGCAGACAGACAAAGGCCAGGAAATTCCAGGACAAAGCTCTTGCCCCACAGCAGACTGTCTCCTCTCAAGGTTTTCCATGACCTGGGCCAGGCGCCTGATGAATGCAATGGCATCAGCAGCACTAAAAGCTGTGCTGGGGGAGACCAGCTGGTCTCAGAGTGAGAGTTGTACCACACCTCACTACTGAAACTTATCACTCAAAAAAGCTGAAATCTACTAATTAAATTACCACATGCCAGAAATCTAGAACAAAGGCCAATAGACAACTATGAGTTTAAAATAACCTTCAGAAATTTATTTATTTTTTGAGCTCTCTGGCAAGAGAGCTCTTTCTCCCAGCCTTTTCCTTCAAAAGCCACATAAAAAAGATCTGAGGAGGTCTGCTACCCTATGGACATCCTCTTCTCTAATCCAAAACCCTAGATAACAGCAGAAACAAAAACTACTTAACCCTCATCACCATGTTTTTTTAGAACCCTGTCCCAATTATGCTGCCATCCTCAAGAGATTAAGATATCTGGAGATATTTTAAAAATACCAACCAACACTCTGATGAACTGGGAAATGCATACTGCTAATGAGAAGACTTCTCTCCAACCATTCCCCCTTCAGAATATTTTCTCATTGTCTTTGTCTAAAGTCTTCATTCTGACTTGATTAGGCTCCCTTTACCCATCCTTAAGATCGAGGAGACAACACCCAGCAGTGAAATCTTTTTACTTCATTCTTACTAAAGGCCTCACTAGTTTGTAAAGGAAGAGAGAGGTCTGCATCAACCCTGGACAGAATCCTCCCTGAAAGTGATCAGGGCAATGGCTAGAGTGTAAGTGCAGCACCTCTTTCCCTGCCCTAGACTTGGCTAAACAGTTTTGAGGAAATGATTCTTCACAGTATACTTACGGTTACAATCGTACTATATCAGTGGTTCTCAACCTTCCTATTCTGCGACCCTTTTAATACTCATATGTGGGTGTATCTGCATGTGTGCGGACCTGCCTGGAGACGGATAGAGGAACGGTGTCTCAGTTCCTAATACCATCAGAAATATGTGTTTTCCAATGGTCTTAGGTGACCCCTGTGAAAGGGTCGTTCAACCCCCAAAGGGGTCACGGCCCACAGATTTAGAACCGCTGTACTATATGATGAATCAAAAACTCTGCCCTTGTTAAACTGTGACTATGGAATTCTGTCTTTATTCTTGAACCTATAAACTCTTAAGTGAAAGGGCTTAGGTGAGAGATTTTTCATAAGCAAGCTGGAACTCGTCACTTTGTATTTCTCTATAAATATGTTCAGAATCTGATTAATAAATATGTCTCTAAGAGACTCATTGGCCAGGATGCAAAAGTACTGAGTTTTGGTTTGTTTTTTGGTTGTTTTTCCCCCACAGAGGCTGAAAACTAGCTCATGGACACAGAATCAGCAGGGTAGAACCAAGGTTTCCTATAACTTTGATAGGCAATAAATATTTATTAGTGCCTACCACATGCCAGGTATTATGCTATGAGCAGATCGTGATGTCTCCGAGGAGGGGAGGATACATAAACCTCTCTCCACAAACACACCCACTAAGTTAATGGTACACTCTATAACCAAATTCCTGGAATTCTGGAATGCAAAATAAAACCTGTCAGTTAATTAACTATCTGGCATGAAGCACAGGTAGTAATTGGGGCAAAGGGAGATAACTCCTTAAAAAAACCTACCTTTTCTGGAATACTTTGCCTATTTTCCCTTAATCAAGTTCACTTCTCCCCAATACCACCCCAATCCTGCCTCCTATCCTACCACTCAACAACTATTTACCCATATGTTGAGTACTGTAATGTCTATATGTGCTTGTGTAAATTCTGTACCTTTTGTCCTGGGTCCCAGTGTCCTGTCTATCCACTCCGGGTCTCAAATTGTTTTATCTTTAATGCATCTCCTTTCTGTACCCCAACAAGACCTTGAACAAAAGGCTTAATAAACATTTTACAGTGATCGTGATGATCATGTAGGGGCTGCAAATGTATTACTGTCACTAAGTATTTTCATTTAATTACATGACTAAACATGATACAGACATATCAGTGCCATATCATGGTGGGAATTTAAACTTCCTCTGTTAGCTAAGGAAAGATAAACAACCCTTAGACTTTGCTTTTGATGAGTAAAAAAAGGAGCTTAATATAAGTAACTCCTGACACATCACTAAGGAATGTGTTGCAAAGAATGGTAGTCGCAGCTCAGAGACATTGCCGTGTGCCATCTGGGCATTGTGTGGGTCTCAGTAGTACAGGGGTCAGTGAGTCAGAGACTAGCACAGCTAAGCTGAGTGCAATCAGGAGACTGCTGGACCACTACATGCTGTTCTTATGCCCAACAGTTTTCTACACTACATTTCTTTTCACATCTAATTGTCACAACCTCTTCCTAGAGATAGAGGGAATCAACACCCCACTGCACATCTTAATTAGGCTTCCTACAATAGCCCATATAAGTATCCCCCAAAAGTCTGTATAATGGAAATCAGAGTCCCAAGAATAAAAGCAGTAGAATTTACTCAATTGTATGCATAGTTGTTATGAGGGTTTTTTTTTTTCAACTGAAGAAAGAGGCTAGAAGGGGATAAAATAAGAGAAAGTAGATTTTCATTAGCTGAAAAAAAATTATTTTTAAAAAAAGACTTTACTTAAGAGTCACCAAAGGGGATGGAAAAAACAAACAAGGGACCAATGGTTGCAGTGGCTTCTCCTAAAATCATCTCCTACACTAAAAAAGATAGCTATTGAGATGTCACTTTAAAAAGCAAATACATATGTAATGGTGATGGGGATATACTTGCTACCTCCTCCTGCAATGAGTCCTTTAATGTACTCAACCCACAGACTGGGACAACAGATTAGACAAGCCCTATCTGGCTAACCAGGGATTACTCAGTCCCACAGATGGCAATATGAGGAAGATTCCAGCAAATCTCCTAACTCAACTCTTCTGGGAATGAATACGGCTAGAAATGGCCTCCCCTAATTTCAGATGTTATAATGTAACCATAGTATGTTACTTCTGTCACCTCATTACTGGGAATTCCCAAACAAGGACTAGCACCACTGTACCTTCTGGCCCTTACTCTGACCCATACTTATGAGAAGAAAAAGCACCAAACGCAGCTGAACACACACACGAGAACAACTGGGCTGTGTAATTCTACATTCGAGTCAGAGGTTCTATTTAGAGATTAGTTTGTAACTGGCTTAAGCAGAAATATCAGAGGTAGAAAAAGTAACTCAGGTCCTTCAGCGAATTCTCAGCACTTCACTAAATAAAAGTACGTCTTTCAGCGATCATCTACTAAAGGGTTGCAAATATCCCATTCCTTGGAGTAATTTCCACCATTCAATTGCTCTTAAAACTGTACAATTAAGAGAAAAATTCTGCTCCGCATAATTTTCCTTATGGTCACTAACTGGATCACCAAGTGGTTTCAAGATGAAAGTATGTAACTTTTTTTTATACTTTGAAATTAAATGTAACCAGTCCCCCTTTACCCGAACAAGATTCTTCATACTGATGTTGCAAACAATGTTTTCAGGTAAAGGAACAAACAACTTCATAATCTACTTCTCCATACTATATCAGATTTTTCACAATTCCATCCATCAAAGTCTCTAGTATGTAACATACCATAATATGTTACTTCTGTAATTTTACTCTGATCTAAAGCTCTAGGTTTTAAATGCATGCTTCCCATTCATTTAATTATCAGGAAAAGTGCCCCACTGATTTCCTGATGACTAAATGCATGTGTGTATCAAAGAGATAAATGGACCTCCCTCATACTGCCCCCTATTCAATACTCGTCCTAGAAATGGTCTTCAGTGTTTCGGATACCCCGTAGTGTATACACTTCTAAGCACACCCTTGTTATTGTTCAATTTCAGTTATGTCTGACTCTTTATGACCCCACTTAGGATTTTCTTGGCAAAGATACTAGAGTGGTTTGCCAATTCCTTCTCCAGCTCATTTTACAGATGAGGAAACTGAGGGGGAAATTTAAGTGAGTTGCCCAGGGTCACACAGCTAGGAAAGGTCTGAGGCCCGATTTGAATTTTGGAAGATGTCTTCCTGACTTAAGGCCCAGTACACTATCCATTGCACCACCTAGCTGCCAAAGCATGAATTTAATATTTGCTGAAAATAACTACTTCAAAAATTCTGGAAAACTACTGGCAAAATAAAAACTTTACTCCCATGAGGAAAAGGGGGACCCTGCAAGTTATAAGCATTTCATTATAAAGAAATATAAACTCCAAGTGGACTCCCAAAAACCATTCCCATTCCCCGGGAGTGTTGGTCTAAGAAACACTCAAAGAACAATTCTACCTTAAAGTCAGCTGCAAAAAACAAGGGGAGCAAGGAGTACCATACAAACCCCAGAAGGCACTCTATATCAAGATTATACTTTTGAGTATTGGAAATCATTTGCTCTCTTTATTATGGCACATGGCTGACATACTTAAGCACAATTCCCACAGACTGATAAACCCTTTTCTTCAGCAAGTTCTCTGATTGGCATCAAACGACCAGAAACCACAACCCTCTGGTTGCACTGACGTCCTCACAGTGCCTTATGTCTTGACATGAAATACTGAGATTTCCTGTGGGGGATCAATGTGATCAAGGGGAAATGGACATTCCTGAAGTCATTGCTCATCAGCCTGTGGTTCCTTTTTCTAAGAGTCATCATGCAGAGGGCTGGGGTTTCATTCTTACAATTGGAATCTTCTCATGAAGGAAGAAGCTGAAGTCTCTAGAACTGTTCTACTATGACACAATTTCTCAAATAGAATCCTGATGTAACTTATCTTGTGATATTGTCTCAGTGGACTTCTTTTTCTAGGAGCTCTTTCTCTTTCTAAACTTAATACTTCTTCCATTTTATTCCTTAAAGGCTAATCAGGGGAGATATGAGTCAGAAGGGGGTGGGCGTACATCTTAAACCCTCTTTTTTTTCTGTTCCATGTTTCTATCCTTCTATCCCTCACCTGAGTAACCTCTAGAATTAATAAGCCAGATCCCCCGTACTTGTCAAGCACCTTTCTACAGCTCAAAAAGGCTGGGAGATCACTGTTAAGTACCAAAGAGAAAGTGAATGTAGGTGATCCACTGCAGAGGGTTTAAAAGCGCTTAATCAGAAAGGAGCCACTGTGCCATCTTTTCCAATAACAATACAAACAAAACAAAAATTCTCTGCAGTAAGAAGTCCCGAGTTCAAATCCCAACCTCTAATAGTACACACGTGCCCTTGGGAAAGTCAATTAACCTTCCTCAGTTTCCTCATTTGTGAAACAACCTAGAGGTGCTAGCTGGCCTCTGAAGTCCCTCCCAGCTATGGATCTGATTCCAGGACCTATGATCTAATGAACAGGGACAAAGTGTAACTTTGTCACAAGAGACACAAGAGACTGAACTAATCATTTCACTCTATACCCTTTCATACAGTTACAATTATCTAAGGCAGCAGAACGTCAAACTGAATAAGGTTATCGCTCACTGGCTACCATCACTGGCAGAGCCACTGCTAAGCCACGACTCAGCCTTTGCACCTGCTGGAGAAGGAGAAAGCTGGGAAAGTACATTTTTAAAATCCCCATTTTCCCATGAAGGACTGCCTCTCTGGTGCCATATGCCCTCTCCTTGCTGCCTTCCTAACAGAGATTTTTCAAAATCTAATATAAAGCTCTAAAGCCACATTGGAGGACACATAAGTGCTAAAATTCTACAAATGCACTAGAGGACACATAATAACAATTCACACTTAAATAATATAATAAGGTCTGAGGCAGCAAGGTGGCACAGTGAATAGAGCACCAGCCCTGGAGTCAGGAGGACTTGAGCTCAAATCTGGCCTCAGATACTTGACATTTAACTAGCTCTGTGACCTTGGGCAAGTCACTTAACCCCAACTGCCCTGCCTTCTTCCCTCAAAAAAAAAAAAATAATGTATATACATATTATATATGTGTGTGCATATATATAGGTGTGTATGTATATATATACATACATATATCCATATACGTTTACAAGGCATTTCCTTTTTAAAAAAAATTTTTTTTTAATTATTTTTTTTTACAAGGCATTTTCTACACAACATATTTGTGAGGTAGGTAGTTATTAAGCCTGAATATAAAAGGTCCTAGAAAAAGCTAGAGAATGTGTCTCTACTGATTCTGAATACCTAACGGAAATATTGTGTCCCCATCTTCCTCTCCTACTTTTCCAGTCTTCTTCCCCCCAACCTACTATGTGCCCTGCAACCCAGTGACACTGGTCTCCTGGCTGCTCCTTGTACAAGACACTCTATCTCCCCAACCTTGGGTATTTTCTCTGGCTGTCCCCCATGTCTGGAAAACTCCTCCTCATCTCTGCCTCCTGGCTTCCACCTTCTTCAGGAAGCCTCTCCTGATCTCCCATAACGCTAGCGTCTTTTATCTATAATTTATCATGAATGCATTTTCTGTGTACGTAGTTGCTGTTTTTTTTTTAATGTCTCCTTCGTTAGGCTGTGAGCTCCTTAAGAGTAGGGGCTCTTTTGTCTTTCCCCCAGCACTTAACAAAATGCCTAGCACACAGCAAGTACTTTAATAAATGCCTGCTAAGTGTCATATATTAAGTCACTGAAAACACTAAATACATCCAGAGAAGAATAGGATGGTAGAAGGTCTTGAAATTATGACATAGGAAATGACAAAAAGTCTGTCTTCAAATATAAAAGACTTGGAGGGGAATAGAACAAAACAGAAATTCTGACATTTTGCATACTATAGCAAGAAAGAAAGGAAGGCGTGAGAAAACAAGTATTTATATAGCACCTACCATGACAATGAAGCGCTTTATAACCACCTCATCTGATCCTCACAATAACCCTGGGAGGGAGGTACTATTATTATTCCCATTTTACAGAAGACAAAACAGTGGCAAACAGCTGGTGAGTGACTTGCTCAAGGTCACAAAGCTAGAAAAGTACATGAGGCCAGAGGTAAACTGGGGTCTTTCTGACCCGAGGCCTGGAACTCCACCCACTGTACCATGAAAGAAACAATGAGTCCAGAAATATGTTACTAGATAGAAATGGTTTAAAAAACAAAAATGGTAACTATAACTACATAGTGCTTTTTTCACAACCCACCCCCCCACCCCCCCACCCAGGTGGAATTTCAGGTATTATTGTTCCTATTTTCAGGCGGCTGTCATGAAGAAGGAAGGATTGTGGTCCAGTGTTGCTTCAGTGGGCAGAAGTAGGCCTGTAGATATAAAAATAAGTTCTCCTTCACTGTAGCGGTTTAGGCACATTTCTGCTCAATATGATGAAAAATCTGTCTTAACAGGTAAGAGCTAGTCAACCAGGTTGCTGGAAGTACACTCTTCTGTAAAGGGACAGGGACAGTGACAGGGTAGAGAACAGAATAAGGGAGGAGGGTGGGATAGGAAGAAGGGACATATAATCAGTCTCTCACAATATGCCCACTGTGGAGAGGTTCTGCATAATTACACATGTACAGCCTGTATTTAATTGCTTGTCCTTCCAGTGGGAGTGGGTGACAAGGGAGGAAGGGAAAGAATCTAGAATTTAAAGTTCTATAGTCAAATGTTAAAAAAAAAAATATATATATATATATATATACACACATATATATATAAAATATTCTTTTTCTTCTTCTTCTTCTTCTTATTAACTACACCCAATTAGGAATTAAGATATACAGGCAATGTGGTAGGGAGATCCATCCTGCCCTACCGGAAAGTCAGAGGGGCAATGGGGGAAGACATAGCAGAGAGCAGATTGGGGGGAGGGGTTATACAGCGAGATGGCTGTTTTGAGGTGTTAGGTAGGGGAAAGACGGGGAGAAAATTTGTAACTCAAAATCTCGTGGAAATGAATGATGTAAACAAGAAAATAAATTAATTTATTTATTTTTTAAAAAAAAGAGCTCGTCAACTGAGGAACAGGTTATCCTGAAAAATATTACAGTCCCCATTACAAAGTGTTCAAGCAAAGGCCGGATGACTACTTGTCAGGGATGCTGAAAAGGAGATTTCTGCACTGGAATATATAGGTTGAATTAGAAGACCTGAAAAAAAAAAGATCAAGATCATTAATAATAATGGAAATGTATACTGGAAAGAGCACTGGGCTCTGGAGTCAGATGACTTGGATTCAAATCCTGCTTCTGACACTAGCTATGTGACCTTGAGCAGCAACTCACTCAACCTTTTTGGGGTCCAATTATTTCTACCTCTAAAATGAAATGATTTTTCAAAGCTGGCCATCTAAATTCCTCAAAGGAGGATAAGGTATGAATGGTTTGCAATCTGAATCATCGAAAGGAGTACCATTTTGAACAAAATAAAGGAAAAAACACCTGTTAAGCACTAACTTTGTGCCAAACTATATGTAGGGATATAAAGATAAATACAAAAAGGGTACAGTTCCTGCCTTCAAGCAGCTGACATTCTAACAGGCAAAGACAGCTGCACATACAGAAGAGGGCACTGTGTTCTAACAAGTCAGATGTGTGCTACAATAAAGAGCAAACAATTCCCAAAGTTCCTGGAGGGTAATTTTGATACAAAAGTGTCCTCTGGAATTTGTATTGTATTTCTTTTTCCTCTTATCTCAGAAGCCTTTGCAACTTACATTAGAGAATTTCTCAAATATTCCAAAAGAGAGCCCAGAACTCTCTGAGTACAGGCAAACAGGGCAAACATTTTAAAGCCCATTTCCAATTCTTTGTAGAAAGTGAGTTTTGCACAGGTTCAAACTTGGCAGAATTCATCTGCACAAAGAAGTAGAGAGTCTGAAGTGCTATGGAGGATACTAAATAAAGGAAGCCATCCAGACTACACATGATTAATGCCTTCAGTTAAGAATTTCCAGCACTTACAAAGCACATGTTATTATTAAAGGGTCAATTGGGTTTCTTGCATAGCATATGGGGCTCAGAGTCCAGAAGACATGAGTTCAAAGTATCCATATGACACTTGCTAGCTTTGAGCCCAGGGCCAAGTCATTTGATCTCTGTGCCTCAGGGAGCACTCTAAAATTTATTTAATATCAAAGCTGATGGAGAGCTGGCTCACACCTGGAGTGACCTCTGCTGAAGAAATCATAGTTCTTACAGTATTTGGTATTATGGCCACCAGAAAGTCAGAGAGCACATATCAGGCAGGGTCTGTAAAGGGCATTACCACCAGTATTAATACAGCGTATTTCATGTCATGTCATATCACATCATGTCATCTATAGCTTAATGTGTACTTGGAGTCTAGAAACCTGGAATCAAGTCCTGGCTGTATCACTTTAACAAATCACTTAACTTTTCAGCCTGTGTCCTGATCTGTAAAATGGGAATCATATTCTACTTCCTACTTCATAGAGTTATTGTTAGGAAAGCACTTTGTAAAGTGTAAAGAACTATATAAATGTATGCTAGATTTCTATTATCATTACTACTCAGCAACTAAATGCTAGAATCATTACTTCTGTCCTATTAAGGATTACAATTTAATTGGAAGGATTTCTGCATGTAAAATGAAGATACTCAGTAAGAGCAAAGCTTATGCAAGAAGCTTTTCACCACTCATTTTTTATTAGTTTTAAAGTATCCACAGCTAAGAAAAAAAATCTATTCTAACAGATTATTTCAAAGCCAAATGATCAAATTAAAACAAACTTCCTACTTTACTTCAGATGGTCTAAAATTGTTTGTTTGTTTTGGTCCACAGGGAAGAGCAAGATATTCAAACCAGCACTGCTTTCCCGAGTTTGGTCTGTAAGCAAGGAGAAAAGGGTGTGCCTTATGGAGAGAGGAAGTGAGGGCAACACCTTGCATTCCTAGCAGCTAAGGTATAGCTGACTCAAAGGTGAAAGCCAGACAGATGTGTAGGTAATGCTGGTGTGGTAACTAAATAAAGATAGTCATAAACCAACAGAATCCAGATAATGTAAAACCTGGAAGGGACCACAGAGATCCCCTAGTCCAATCCCCATTTTACAGATGAAAACACTGAGGCTTAGAGAAAAATAAGGCCTACTACTACAAGAATGGAACAGCTTCCATGAAATACAAAGATCAACTGAAAGAGATGGGCATGATGAGCCTGGAGAAGAGAAGACTGGGAACATGTTAGCTCTCTTTTTAATATATGAATAGCTATCATGTGCAGGAAGAAACAGATTTGTTTTTTTACCCTTGAGGGTAAGAGAGCTGGATGGAAATTGCTTTTGTTTTCCCCCCCGAATCCCATCTGGGGTTTTCTCGGCAAAATGGCTAGGAGGCCAATTTAAGCCTGATGCCAGGAAAAGCTTCCTCACAATGAGAACTGCCCAAAAGTAAGAGAGGTTGTTGCCTCATGAGGCAGCGGGCTCCCCTTGCTTTGATTCTTCTCATATGTAGGTTGGGCTAAATGGCCCCTTAGTTCAATTCCAATTCTCAAATTCTGGGATTGAAACTTACTCAAGGTTATATAAGTAATTAATGACAAAGCCAAGCATCAAACTCAGACCTTCTGAGATTAAAATTCTTTCCAGCACATTCAACCAATCAGATTCTGATTAGCACAAGGGGGCAAAAAAGAACCAATCCCCAACAATGCTATATAATAGAGAAAGGAGCAAGAAACATAAGGCCCCACTGTGTGAATCATTTTAAACTGTAAAAAAAAAAAGACAATAAATATTCAAAGTGGCAGTGACATAAACCTAAACAGGGTGAAATCTATTATTTTAATTAACTTCTAAAAATGGACTTTCAAAATGGCAGAGGAATTTAAAAGTTTTGAGTAAATGAATAAAAATTAAGTCGAAAGACAATAAAACAAATAAGGGTAAAGGATCTTTGTGTAGATCACATTACTAGTTTCCAATCTAATCAAGCATTTATACAACTAAGCCAATATAGATATGGCAACCGGAAAACCATAAAAGCACCTGGAAACCGTGAAAATATTAAACAAACCAAGAACTCAAAGCCACTAAAACCACAAAAGTATGATTCATCTGCACCTTATGTGCTACCCAGTATGGGTCATCAGAGGGCAAAGACAAAAGTCAATTATATCCCAATATCAAAGACTATTTTAAAAATCTTCTCCTAAAGCTAAGTTTAAAGACCTATTCCAAACCAAACTTACTGATTTTTTTTAAAAAGTTGGTAAATATGAATTAAAAATATGCAAAATGTCACTTATTTAAAAGAATACTACCCAACAAGTCAAAACTAAAAGCTTAAGTCAGAAAATTACTTGAGATTTTTGTCATGTGTTTTCAGCATAATAGAGGGGCATATAAGAAGCAGAATAAATATCTTGCTTGCATTGACAAAACTCCCTAGAGGATGACACAATCATTGCTTCAATTTGGGGGGGGAGGGGGGTGGCATGGTTTGGACTGTGATGAAATCATTCAGCAGTACACAGACCATAATCTAACAGATGTCACTTGTCCCCAACTCCACACCCACCAAGTTACCATAGACACAGAGCAAACATAAAGTAGGTTAATATACTTATTAACTCTGATCTAAGTAGCTGACATGACATAACACTAATTAAAGTTATAATGACATTGAAGTAATAAAAAAAACACCCAAGGCATATTTCTCTTTGCAAATATGATCTAGGAGTGTGGTTTTCATTTTCTCCTTTCTTTAATTCCCAGATTTTTCTCTTTATATTTAGGAAAGGAGAAATAACACACAATCTCCTTGGGCACTGTGTTGCCATAGGGAGTTGGGGGAGTGGGGGAGATAAGGGAGAAGAGGGTCTGTCATTTTTTTAAATAAACAAAGACATATCAAAAGCAACCAGTTGTTAGGATTGTCCACACCCACAGAATAACTATTTCTTCTCTTTATTTCAAATGTTTTCAGATAAAATTACTGTGCATCTGGAATCTTGCATTCCTACCACTCTTTCCCTGTCTTGTCTTTGGCATTCCTAAGCATATAAAACTCTAGTTTCTATAACATAGGCAGAGCCAAGCTGCAAAAATCAAGATGGTTCACACAGGATTTTATTACCATGCTCCCCATGCTGCCCATGGGTGCACCTTCCCCCACCCCATCCCTTTTCAGCTTCCCTGTGGGGTTGCCTTTCTACATTAGAACCAGAACTCATGGATGCTAGGAAACAAGAGAAGCAGAGATTATCAACCTGGTGACTCATACTAAACAAAGGAATAATACAGCCCCCAAGCCCTGAAAGATCCTACAAAGAATAGCTATGTTATTCTCCATGTGTAAAGGATTTTGTGGGCAGCTAGGCTGTGCAGTGGATAGAATGTCCAGCCTGAAGTCAGCAAAACCCATCTTCCTGAGTTCAAATCTGGCTTCGGTCATTTACAAGCTGTGTGACTCTAGACAAGTCATTTAACCCTGGTTGCCTCAGTTCCTCACCTGTAAAATGAACTAGAAAAGGAAATGGCAAAACATTCTAATATCTTTGCCAAGAAAACCCCAAATGAGGCTTTAGCAATATGAGAACTGAGAATTACCAGAACAGTAGGCTGGTTTTCAAAGGGCAGAGAAACTAGAGACCAGCAACAGTCTCTGGATTAGGGAAAAAGCAAGGAGTTTCAGAAAAATATCTGCTTCTGCTTCACTGACTACACTACGTGTGGGCAACCTGTGGCCTCAAGGCCACATGTGGCCTTCTAGGTCCGTGGGTACAGCCTTTTGACTGAGTCCAAGTTTTATAGAACAAACCCTTTTATTTTTTAATTTTTATTAATTTATTTATTTTCTTGTTTACATCATTCATTTCCACGAGATTTTGAGTTGCAAATTTTCTCCCCATCTTTCCCCTACCCAACACCTCAAAACAGCCATCCTACTGTATAACCCCTCCCCCAATCTGCTCTCTCCTATGTCCTCCCCCCCGCCCCTCTGACTTTCTGGTAGGGTAGGATAGATCTCCCTACCACAGTGCCTGTGTATCTTAATTCCCAGTTGGATGTAAACAAATCCTTTTATTAAGAGAATGTGTTCTGTGAAGTTTAGATTCGGTCCAAGGGCCCCATCTGAGGACCTAGAGGGCCACATGTGGCCTTGAAGCTGCAGGTCCCCCACCCCTGTACCATACTAAAGTCTTTGACTGTCATAATAAATGTTAAAAAGAAAAGGAAGATGTTCATAATACATATTTACCTGGGCCAGCTAGGTGGTGCAATGGATAGAACACTGGCCGTGAAGTCAGGAGGATCTGAGTTCAAATCTAGCTGTACATGCTTACTAGCTGTGTCACTTTGGGCAAGTTTAACCCTGATTGTTCCCTCCCAAAGAGATGGGAGTACCAGATCATCTTACTTGTTTCCTGAGGAACCTGTATGTGGGCCAAGAAGCAATGGATAGAACCAAACATGGATCAACAGATTGTTTTAAGATAGGAAAAGAAGTATAACAAGGCTGTATATTGTCAACTTATTTAACTTATATGCAGAATACATCATGGGAAAAGCCAGGCTGGATGAAGCAAAAGCTGGAAGTAAGGCTGTGGGGAGAAATATCAACAATTTCAGATATGCAGACAATAACCACTGATGGCTGGCAGAAAGTGAAGAAGAATTAAGAAGCCTCTTGACAGGAGTGAAAGAGAGAGTGTAAAAAGCTGGTTTGAAGTTTAACATAAAAAAAACTAAGATCCTGGCAACTGGTCTCATTACTTACGGGCAAATGGAGAAGAAATGGAGTACTGTCAGATTGTATGTTTTTTGGGCTCAAAGATCACTGTAGATGGCAACTGCAGCCATGAAATTAAAAGATGCTTGCTCTTTGGAAAGATGGATATGGCAAATCTGGACAGTATACCAAAAAACAGAGATATCACCTTGTCAAAAAAGGTCTGTACAGTCAAAGTTATGGTTTTTTCAGTAGCAATGTGGCTATGAGAATTGGACTAAAAAGAAAACTGAGCACCACAGAACTGATACTTTCAAAGTGTGCTACTAGAGAGGAACTGTGAGAGCCCCTTAGAAAGCAAGATCAAATTAGTCAATACTTAAAGAAATTAATTCAGGCTATTCACTGGAAGACCAAATACTAAAGCTGAAGCATAAATGCTTTGGTTACAGATGAGAAAACCAGGTCACTGAAAAAGACCCTGACATTGGGAACGACTGAAGGCAAAAGGAAAAGGGAATGGCTGAGGATGAGATGGATAGATGGTGTAATGGAAACAACAAATACGAAACTGGCCAAACTTTGAGACATAGTGGAGAATAGAAGGGTCTGATAAGCTATGGTACCTGGGGTCACAAAGAACTGGATGTGACTGAGCTACTGAACAATGGCACCAAAGGACTTTAGGTAAATAATTAGTCCTTTTATTCAGACTAACATTCCTCAACAACCAAAGTATAAATACTGCAGGTATTCAAATGAAGGAAGATTAAAAAAAAAATATCACTTCTCTTAAAACATTTTCATATAGTAACTTCAAAAGTCATCTTTTATTTTACTCATCAATCAACAAATATATGACTTTGCCCATAAAGCTAGAATGTAATGAACATGTGAAAAGCACCTCCTATGACAAAACTGCTCTTTTATTTGTTAATACTTTTCAACAAAAAAAGTTTTACATCATCTTAGATGACAAATAGGAATAAGTCAATGTTGGAGGAACTGTGGAAAGACAGGCACACCATTATACTGTTGAAAATGTGAATTTGGGGTGGCTAGGTGGTGTAGGGAATAGAGCACCGGCCCTGGAGTCAGGAGAACTGAGTTCAAATTTGGTTTCAGACACTTGACACTCACTAGCTGTGTGAGCTTGGGCAAGTCACTTAACCCCAATTGCCTTACATTCCCCCTATCCAAAAAAGATTTTTTAAAAAGATGTGAATTCAATCATTCTGAAAAGCAATTTGGAATTATCTTAAAGGAACCAAAATTTATGCAACTTTTTTAAAAAGATAAAGCAGCAAATCTGTATTGAGAGGGAACAATCAGGGTTAAATGACTTGCCCAGAGTCATACAGCTAGTAAGTGTGTACAGCTAGATTTGAACTCAGGTCCTCCTGACTTCACGGCCAGTGCTCTATCCACTGCACCACCTAGCTGGCCCAAGTAAATATGTATTATGAACAGCTTCCTTTTCTTTTTATGTAAATAATAAAATTCAACAGTATTTTCTTTTTTTGCTTTGTTCTGAATTATTACTTTTTATTTACTTATATTTATTTTTAGTTTTCAACATTCACTTTTGTAAGATTTTGAGGTCTAAATTTTTCCCCCTTCCCAAAACTGCACACAATCTGATATAGGCTATACATGTACAATCATATTAAGCTTATTTCCACATTAGTCGTGCTGTGAAAGAAGAATCAGAACGGAAAACCCACAAGAAAGAAAAAAGAGAGAGAATAGTATGCTTTGATTTGCATTCAGACTCCATATATCTTTCTCTGGATGTGGATAGCACTCTCCATTAGGAGTCTTCTGGAATTGTCTCAGATCATTACATTGCTGAGAAGAGCTAAGTCTATCAAAGTTGGTCATCACATAATACTGCTGTTACTGTGTACAGTGTTCTCCTGGTTCTGCTCACTTCACTCAGCATCAGTTCATATAAATCTTTCCAGGTTTTTCGGAAATCTGCCTGCTCATCATTTCTTATGAAACAATAGTATTCCATTATAATTACATACCACAGCTTTTTTAGCTGTTCACCAACTGATGGGCATCCCTTCAATTCCCAATTCTTAGCCATCACAAAAAGAACTGCTATAAATACTTTTTACAAACAGGTACTTTCCCCCTCTTTTTTTAAAAATACCTTTGGGATATAGAACTAGCAGTGGTTTTGCTGGATCCAATAGTATGCAGAGTCTGATTGCCCTTTGGGCACAGTTCCAAATTGCTCTCCAGAATCGGGCTGGATCAATTCAGGATTTCATGAACAATGCATTAGTGTCCCAGTTTTTCCACATCCCCTCCAATATCCATCATTTTCCTTTTTTATCATATTAGGCAATCTGACAAATGTGAGGTGACACCTCAAAGTTGTTTTAAATTGCATTTCTCTAACCAGTAGTGATTTAGAGCATTTTTTCATATGGCTAGATAGCATTGATTTCTTTGTCTGAAAACTGCCTGTTCATATCTTTTGACCATTTATCAAGCGGGGAATGATCAATTTCCAAATCTGTCCTGGTTATCTATGTTTTTACTCACCTGTTTTATCTTCTATGCATTTTATAAATGAGTCAGTGGGTCTCTTCTAAATTCTCCTTTTCCTTTTTTTTTTTTCCATTTTGGGAAACATCACTAACTTTCCTCTCTCCACCCCAAATCCCCTCCCTCAAAATGAAAGAAAAATAAATCACTTAATATCAGAATGAATAGTCAAGCAAAACAAATTCCCACATTTAGCCATGTCCAAAAATATACACCTCATTCTTCACCTTGACTTCATCACCTCTGTCAGAAGGTAGGTAGCATATTTCATCACCAGCCCTTTAGAATCATGCATCGTATTTCATTGATCAGAGTTCTTAAGTCTTTGAAGGCTATTTTCTTTACAATGCAGTTATCATATAAACTGTTCTAAATTTTGCTCACTTCAATATCCATACCCTTTGACCTATTAATGTCCTTGTGTAAAACTCTTGATAACCTAAAATACATAGGTAACTGACATAAAGATTCAAAACCCATTCTCCAATAGACAAGTAGTCAAAGGATTTCAATAGTTTTGAAGCTAAAAAATATATAAACTATCATTAACCACTTGAAAAAAAAATCACTAACAAAAGAAATATACAGGTCAAAGAGCACTAGTTCTGACATCAAAGGACCTGGGTTCAAATCCTGCCTTTGATGCTTACTACCTATATGACTTTGGTCAAGTCCCTTAACTTTGCTGAGTCTCAATTTTCATGTGTGTAAAATGAGAAGGTTGGATTAGAAAGACTCTGAGGTTCCTTCCAGCTCTAGATCTATGATGCTTATAATCTTAAAGTATTATTTCACACCCATCAAGCTAGCAAAGATGCTAAAAGACAGGAAAATTCATTATTACGGGGGCCATGGGAAGACAAGTACATTAATTCATTGCTGGTAAAGAAAGAAAACGCAAAATTATATTTAAAAAATTACTAAACCATTCATACCCTTTAACTTAGATATTCCACTAAGAGAATTAATTATCTCAAGGAGCACAGTGACACTGAGAAAAGATCCATATGCACAAAAATGATTATAGCAACATTATGTGACATTTAAAAAAACTGGAAAGACAATATGTGCCCATCAAGGAGGGAATAGTTGAATAAATTTATGGTATATAAACTCTGAGGTACCACCTCACACCTATCAGATTAGGTAATATGACAGTAAAATAATAAATGTTAGAGGGGGATATGGAAAAATTGGGACACTAAATGCACTGCTGCTGGAGTTCTGAATTGATCCAAACATTCTGGGAAGCAATTTGGAACTATACCTAAAGGACTATAAAAACTGTAGCTACTCTCTGACCCAATAATACCACTAATAAGTCTGAATCCCAAATAGATTAAGAAGGGGGAGGGTGGGAGGGACAGGGACCTATTTGTACAAAAATACTTATAGCAGTTCTTTTTGTGGTGGCTAAGAACTGGAAACTGAGGGAATACCCTTCATCCAGGGAATGGCTGAAAAAATCGTGGTACATGATTGAATGGAATACTATTGTGCTATAAAAAATGATAAGCAAGATGATTTCAAAAAAAACTTGGAAAAACTTACACAAACTGATGAAAAGTGAAGTAAGCAGAACCAGGAGATCATTTCACAGAGTAACAGCAACATCATACAATAATCAATTGTAAGTGACTTAGCCATTCTCCACAATACATGAGCCAAGATAATTTCAAAGGACTCGTGATGAAAAATACTAGCCATCACCAGAGAAAAAACTGAGTCTGAATGCAGATCAAAGCATACCATTTTTCAATTTATTTTTTCTTGGGTTTTTTTGGTTTATGTTTTCTTTCACAACATGGCTAATACGGAAATTTGTTTTGCATGATTGCAAGTGTATAACCTATATCAAACTGCTTACTGTCTCACGGAGAAGAAAAGGAGAGGGAGAGAATTTGGAACTCAAAATTTTTGCTTTTACATTTAATTGAGAAAGATAAAAATATTATTCAAAGAAAAAATAAATTATGGTATATGAATATGAAGAAAAATTCAGCATAAGGCATGAATATGAAGAATTTGAAGAAACATGAGAAGACCTGTATGAAGTGATATAGAATAAAGAAAGCAGAGAATAATGACTATAATAATATAAATGAAGTAAAAATAAAAAATACATAAAATTCTGGTCAGGTACAATAGTGGCTCTTAGGACCATATAATAAAGTTAAGAAACATCCCACTTTTCTGTTACTTCAGTACTATCAAATATAGATCTATGATCTCCATCAAAGTGGTTCACATCACATCCAGATATCAACCTTCTGCCAATGTCTTTGAATCACCTTACATGGACCAGCTTCTCTGGACTTGTTGTTGTTCAGTTGTTTCAATCATGTCTGACTCTTTGTGACCCCACTGGGAGCTTTCTTGGCAAAATACTAGAGTGGTTTGTCATTTCCTTCTCCAGCATTTCACAGATGAGGAAATAGAAGCAAAAAGGGTTAAGTGATGTGCCTGAATTCACACTGCTAGTAGGTCTCTGACGCCACATTTGAACTCAAGTCTTCCTGATTCCAGGCTCAGTGCTCTATCTACTTTACCACCTAGTCGCCCCAACCTCTGGTCTATATATTGAAAAATACCTTGTCCAGAGACTAGGGGCATTATCTATTCAGTTTTGGAACTCCCACCACTTTGGGGATGGGTTGTCTTGATTGGTGAGGCAAATTCAAATTTCTCACTATGGCTAGCTGGCCTCAAATAACTAGAACAGATCATGTTCCATATCTAATCAAGCTGTCCATCCTGGTCACTTTGCCATCTTCCCTGAAACAGCATATTACCAGTCTTCCCCCACTCCCAACTCATCTTTTACACCTTGTTGTAGACTCAGTAATCAAATCAATACTACCATACTCTAATAATTCCTAGAAAGAATATGCTGACAGACTGTCCAATGGATCAACTCTTCATTCCTGTTACTCCCTAGATACTCTTTTCTCTGGCTATCACTCTCATACATGTATTGTCTCACCCGACAGAATGGAAGCTTCTTGAAAGGTAGGGACTATTTCATTTTTTTAATCTGTATCCCCAGCTGAACCTCAACAACTCTTGTGTATTTCCTCCCATAAATTCTCCACAAGGGGCCATCAAACATGACTGGGTGTTTCCTCTAGATCTTTTGAAACTACATGTATACAAAAGGCAACCTAACCATCAGTTTTCCCTGCATAACACTGCATGACTACTCTCACTTCCTATTCTCTTCATAAACTTCTCTGAAGATATCCTTTAAGTCACTTCTCCTGTAGGTAGGTCGCAGCTAAGGCACGATTATTATTAGTCTCTCCAGGGCACCAGGGCACCTTCAGTGACCTCAGTGTTCTATGACTAAGCCAAATAGCATCACTGAAAGGATACTGCTGTTAAAAAGATGAGTTTTTTCCCCCCAGGAAGAAGTTCGGAACCATTAAAAGTACTATAGTTCCTCACACACAATCTAGTCCTTTTAGTAAATTATAGGTTCAGTTCACTGTCCATGTGCAAGATCTGCCTTTAAAATATACGAGCTGATGGATCATCTTTATGAGTTGTACATCCAACTTTGTTTCAGTTCAGACAGTTTGGATATAGAAAGCCTTGTCTATCCAACTGGTTTTTCCTAAATGGAGAGGCCCAAAAGCTTATCATTTAGGATAAGCTCTGTAATGGGCAGGTAGGTGCCAGCCCTGGAGTCCAGAGGACCTAAATTCAAAGTGGGCCTCAGACACTCACTAACTGTGTAGCAAGTTACTTAACCCTGCTTCTCTCAGTTCCTCATCTGTAAAATAAGTTGGAAAAGGAAAAAACAAAACTACTTTTTGCCAAGAAAACTCCAAATGGGGTCACAAAAAGTCAGACATAACTGAAAACTACTGAAAAGAGAAACAATGTTCAGAGGCTTTAACATGTCATCCAAAAACAAAGGCATTCTCAATGCATAAAGACACTAAACAAAACAAAGATGGTTTGGGATGTTGGACTAGACAAAAGGCAACTAAGTGGCACATGAGACTGAAGGCAGAACTTGGGAGTCAGGAAGAGCTTAGTTTGTATCCTGCCTTAGACACCAGCTGTGTGACCCTGGCTGGGCAATTACTTTGTGCCTCAGTTTTGTCATCTGTAAAATAGTGATAATAACAGCACCTCCTTCACAGGAGAGTTGTGAGGGTCAAGTGTATCAATCAAATCAAATATGTAAAGCACTTTGCAAATGGAACACTATATAACGCTGGTCATTATTAGTATTAAGTAAAAACTGAAATAGTCTATCCTGGAGGCAAGGTCATTTTGAGGATTTAAAGAGATCCATTCTCTAGATATCCGAAAGATAGGGTTTCCAAACACTTGAAAATTTCACAACTTATCACAAAAAATAAAAAACTAAAAAAAACTACCAATCTGGGGCGGCTACGCAGCACAGTGAATAGAGCACCAGCCCTGGAGTCAGGAAGACCCGAGTTCAAATCCGGTCTCAGACACTTAACACTTACTGACTAGCCTGTGAATTTGGGCAAGTTACTTAACCCCCATTGCCTTGCCTTCCCCCTCCAAAAAAGCCAAAAAAAAAACAAAACCTACCAATCTGCAAGCCCACTTTCCAATCATGTAGGGGGTATAGACACTGTAAATAGACAGTGAGCAGGGCCCAGAATTGGAACAAAGAGGGGAGAAGAGCCGGGTCACCTTTGAAATATTGGAATTCTTTAGGGACACACAAACTTCTTGAAACAAAACTCCATATTTTTAGTACGAATGTTCTTTCATTGTTTTATGGTCGTAAATCATGAACCAATACAGTCTCTTAAGTACTGTGACTGAGGATCGCTCAAAGAGCAATAACGAGGTAAATAGTAGGCACAAACAGGACAACATAATGCAAAGGAGGAATTATAGAGAAGTGATATAAGGACAGCATCAGACAAATGTAAGAACAACAGCTGAAAAGATGATCTGGTCATGTGGGAAGAATGCGGGTTAAGCAGTGGACAGTCCATGTACCGTTCTGTGATTTCAAGAGGAAATTCTCCCAGTACTGAAGGTCGACTTCCTTGTGTCAGCCTTAAGAGTCAGACACGGACGAAAGTTAAGCAAGACTGGCTGGCTATGGGTGTGTTGTATTATCTGTATTATTGGAAAGGACATCCAAACCAATGAGATCACAGATCAGAGTACTTGGGCTATAGAATCATGTAACTAATAATGCCTTACTGTATAGTGTAATTAATATAAAATGTGAAGCCACAGTCAGGATAACACAAGATTTAGCAGCTTCTACATTAAAAGGACTGGAGGGTTTGGAATATGATATTCCAGAGGGCAAAGGAACTAGGATTACAACCAAGAATCATCTACCCAGGAAAACCGAGTGTAATTCCTCAGGGGAAAAACTAGACATTCATTCAATGAAACAGAAGAAATGATGAGCAGGAAAATTTCAGAAAAACCTGGAAAGACTTTCATTAACTGATGATGAGCAAAGTAAGCAGAATACAGTAACAGTAACATTGTGCAATGATCAACTATGATAGACTTAACTCTTCTCAGTAATAATGATGCAAGACAATTCCAAAAGACTCGTGATGAAAAATGCTATCTACATTCTAAGAAAGAACTATGGAGTCTGAATGCAGATAGAAGCATACTATTTTCACTTTGCCTTTTGTTTTTTCCCTTTTCTTCTAATTTTTCTTTCACAATGTGAGTAATGAAGACAACAGGTTTAACATGATTGCACATATATAACCTATATCAGATTGTTTGCTGTCTTGGGGAAGGGGAAGGGAAGGAGAAAAATTTGGAACTCAAAAATTTTACAAAAATGAATGCTGAAAACTATCTTTATATGTAATTAGGAAAAAACAAAACAAAACAGCATCAAGTGCAAAAAAAACTCACTGATACATTTTGTTTTGACAAAATAGATACCTCCCAAACAAACAAAACAGAAAAACACCCTCTAAAATATATTTCCTTGAAAAATGTTTATTGATTGTTAACAGAAAGGAGATACCTTTGTATCTTTGTTAGAAGAAAGCCATTAAGGCATTTTGCTTACTGAATCAGATGGTTCCTTTTATAGTAAACAAATAATGAGCAAAATGGCATCTTACATTCCCTGCACATTTTAGTCAACTGTGTGACTATAAAGATATGAGGCGCTATAAAATAGTTTGTATCAGCCCACCAACATTTCTCCTCTCTTGACAGTATCAAGAAAGGCTTCTAAGCCTGTAGATTATTCCATAAACATTCTGTCGAGATTGGAAAGTGGGCATACGGGTTGGGAGGTTTTTGCTTTGGTGGTTTCTTTGGTAATAAATTGTGAGATTTCCTTCCAAGTGTCTGAGAATACCTTCTATTAGATATCTGCAGAATGAATCTCTCAAGATCTTCAAAACTGCATTCCCAGCTACTGTGTATTTATTTTGTTGTTATTCTGTTTATACTTGTTCCTTATGTATGTGTGTGTGTACATGGTCTCCCATGAGAGAATGTAAAGTCCCTGAGAGGAGAGGCTGTTTTATTCTTTGTATTTGTATCCCTAGCATCTAAATGCTAAATGTCTGGCACGTCTGTTAAAGTTTTTCAGTTGTGTCTGGCTCTTTGTGATTCCATTTAGGGTTTTCTTAGCAAAAACACTACACTGGTTTACTATTTCCTTCTCTAGTTCATTTGACAGACAAGGAAACTGAGGCAAACAGGATTAAGTGACTTGCCCAGGGTCACACAGCTAGTAAGTGTTAAGTGTCTGGGGCGAGATATGAACTCAGGTCCTCCTCACTCCAGGACCACTGCTCTATTCACTGTGTCACCTAGCCTCCATGGCCCTTCAATATAACTGATTTCCCTTGTAATCCTATGTATTGTAGCCTATATATTGAAAAATACTGCTCTGAGAAAAGGTCCACAGGCCAGCTTTACAAAAGAGTTCATGACAAAAAAGTTAAGAATGCATGATTTATCGGTAACCCCTCAACTTGGAATCTACTCTGGATATTGTCCATCTCAGTGACAAAAAAAATTCTGGCAAATATCCATCTCACCATTTTATGGCTCAATTAATATTAATGATCAGAGTGTTGTTCAACAAGGTTATTTCTATAGTAATATTTTTAAAGAAATCTTGTGCAATTCTGACAAACAAGACACCAAAAGACCTTGCAAAACCCTACAAAATTGCATATTTTTTCATAATCAACAATCAATGCCATGGGACCTTGTAGTCTCTGTATTTTTCAGTCAAATGTGTTGATGATAAAAATGCCGTCTATTATAGAATTTCATCTGAAATCTGTCTTTCTTAATGCCCCGTCAAATACATCTTGGTGAATGTGTATGTTTTTCCCATAAAAACTCTATGTAGCTGGGAAAGTTGGCATGTGTACTATAGCACTGTAGCAAATTCTGCAAAATGGATTTTGGAAAACTATGTCCGAAAATTTACATTAGTCACACCAGATCCATTAATGTAATATATCTATATTTAATTAATGTTGGGAGGCAGGAGAAAAGGAAGCAGATATACCCAAAGGTTCTCTTCAAAAATGAAAGAAAAGAACACCTGTATCTAGAACACAAAAGTGTTTTAGAATTAAGGTTGAAAACTTGTATCCCAAAAGACATTTCCTAAGAATACTTGATAAAAACAATTCATTTTTTCATTGATCAGGTGTAGTATCACCAAACAATTTCATATGAAAGAGATATAATTGGAGTACTTTAAATTTCCATTTCTGTACAACTTACAGCTTCTGAAAATGTTTTAATTATA
>CM053585.1:301087011-301154582 GCA_028646515.1 Pseudochirops corinnae | reverse complement strand
ATTAATTAGTAGCAATACAGCTATTTCCATGTTCTCTTAGAACATATGAGAATTTATCTGGTATTTGTTACTAAGCAAATTTACAACTTGAAGATACATAATATACCAGAAATATAAGTGAGAATTTGTTTTTCAATCTTGGACATTTCACCCCTGGTAACTGCACAACACGTAGTAGGAGAGACATTTCACTCAATCCTTCAAGGATTTCCAAACAGTTTTACAGATATAACCTGCTATACTTTATGAGGAAAAAAAAAAAATTCTAAAATTAAGAAAAAATTAAGAATGGCAAAGGCTTCATTAAAAAAATAAAAAGGTGGGGTGGCTAGGTGGCGCAGTAAATAGAGCACTGGCCCTGGAGTCAGGAGGACCTGAGTCCAAATCCAGCCTGGGACACTTAACACAAAAAACTAGCTGTGTGACCTTGGGCAAATCACTTAACCCTACCTGTCCTACTCTCCCCCCTCCAAAAAGCAAAAAAATAAAAAGGCCAATCAAATCCAGGTACACTGGGGTGGGTGGGGGGCTGTTGGGTTTAAATTTTTTTGTTTGTATAATCTTGATCAGACAACTTGACTATTTGGTTATTACATCTGGACACAATAACCGTAAAAAAACAAAACAAAAATCCAGGATTTCTGATTATATATAACACCTCCAATTCTAACCTACCCCTGAGTTCTTTCATGAGCTAAGTGCACATTTCCATTATCCAAAGGCTTGTCTAAAGCTACACTAAAGGACACAATTGCTTGATTATTAGTCTCTAGTAAAACCATAGGACTATAGCATGCACTTTCAAAGCCTGAGACTTCAGTTCTACTCTGTAAGTGTTCGTGGGCATGCATGAACTAGCAGTGCTCAGGAAATGGGGGCACTGAAACAATGTTCTTGTCAGAGCTTTAAACAAAAAAAGTCATTCAATAAGAATGGCACCATGATCCTTTTGCCCTTTCTCTGAAGAAACTAAATCAAACAGATTACAGACGGTGGCAAAAGCTGGCCACTAAACAACCTCCCCCTTATTTGTTATTTTTAGCAATTTAGTCCGACAACGCCTGACAACTAAACATGCCTAGAATAGCTGATGGGAGGGGGATTATCAGATACTACCAGTGAAAAAACAATAGTCATCACTTCCTCCAACCCTAAGAAGGAATCATTTTCCATGTCTTTATAGCATCACACACCATTTGGGCCTTTTAAAGTCTTATATAAAAACAGAATATATATAAATATAAAGAACAGTGGAAACTGATAACACTTCCTGACCTAGAGTATTGTTCCACCACTCATACATGACATTTCCTTAAAAACAAAAAAACAGAAAAAATGAACTCACATTTGAACTTTGCTAAACAAAAGCAGCAGTTGTGTGTCAGTTTTGAAATATTTCCCTCAAAAAATGAAGATGTTCAAAAAGAATGGCCTCACAAAGTGAGAGGAATATGGATACTTCTGCCCATTCATGCTGAGTGAAAAATCTGTCTCAGTTTAGGACAAAGTGAAGATGGGGGAGTCTCTAAAGTTAATTATTATCATTAGCAAGATAATAATAGCAGCTTACATTTATGTGAAACTTTAAGGTTTACAAAATGCTTTACTCACAATAACCCTAAGAGTCAGGTAGAACAAGTATTATTTCCATTATACAAACGAAGAAATGGAATTTGAAAGAGATCAAGTGTCCTGCTCAGTGTTACAGGGCTAAGTAACTGTTGGAAAAAGAGAAGATCTGAATTCAAGTCTCTTCTGACTCCAATAGTAAGTGCTTTCTTAAAAAAAAAAAAATTCCACTGGTGATACTTTTTTATATCAAGTTCACTTCCCAATGACTCCCATAAACCCCAGGGGAAACTTTCCATATAACAAATACAATCAAACAAAATAAATCAACACAGCAATATCTAAAAATGTATTCCTCATTACACACCCATAGTTCAGAACCTCTCTACTTAGAGGCAGAAAGCATGCTTTTCGCCATCAATCCTCTAAGCCATTAGAGGTAACCGAACTGATCAAAATTCTTTATCATGGTCTGTGTAAATTGTTCTCCTGGTTTTTATTCCTTTGCCCTATATCATTTCAAAATAAATCTTCTCAAAATTCACTGAAATCTTCATAAGCAGAATTTCTTAATGTACAATAGCCCATTACATTACATAATAGTTTGTTCAGCGTTCCCCAGTCGATGGGCCCTCTCTACCCTTTGCTACTACAAAACAATACTGCTATAAATATTTTTTGTATGTACAGGATTTTTCTCCACCTACACTTTGGAGTACCTTCCTAAAAGTAGTATCCCTGGGTTTGAGAGTATGTGAAATTTAATGGCTTTTTTGTTCCAGAACAGTTGGACCAATTCATACAACACTACATTAGTGTGCCTACCTTCCCAAAGTCCCTCCCATATTTGTTATTTGCATCTTTTGGTATCTTTGCTAACCAGAGAGCAGGGAAGGGGGGAGGGGAGAAACCCAAAGGTAGTTTTATAATGGATTTCTTTTATCATTAGTGACTTGGAGCATTCATTCATATATTTGGTGACAGCTTGCAATTCTTTTTTAAAACTGTTCAGCTCTCTTTGGCCTATCCACAATGAGAATGAAAACCATTTTCTACAACCAAACTGCTGACACCCCAGAAAATGTTGACATTTCACTGAAGAGGTGAAGTTATTATGAAGGGCAATAAGGGAATTCTATAAAGAGATTTCAACCATATCAGTGTTGAGCTCAGTCTCCTTGAAAAGAAGATTAAAAAGCTGCAGTTTTACAGTTGGTGAGGAAATTGAAAATGACTTGCAAAAGTTTACACAGTAAGTAGTCATGTGCAAAATACGATAAAAGATGTTAAACTAGGTTTTTGGTGAAGCCTGTGCATGCTCACTTCCCCATCAATGCTGTTAAAGAGAATGGCTATTTACTCAAAAACAGAAACTTCCTGATTGGAAAACATATTTGAAGAGTTAGCATGGAAGCAACCAAGTAATGATTTCTTCTTTTTTTTCAAACTAGAAATACAAAAATGTTAGGGTGGTGTTTATTTCAAAGGTTATTGGGTCAACAATAACTATACAAAGCTCATTACAAGATTTCATTGAAATAAGTAGAGTCTTTAAAACAGGTGCTCAACAAGCATTTTATCAAGCAAATTCATTAATTTTCCAATTTTCTAAGAAGTAATTATGAAGTGAGCCCTAGTTGATGAAACATTAATACGAAAATTTAAAGAGGTAAATTTAGAAGAGAACCTGCCAATTTCAAAAAGAATACAGACCACATTTAAAAATTTTTTCAACCATTCCAGTTCCAGAGAAATAGAATTTATTTAGGATTACCTGATAGAATAATTAAACTTTCTGCCTACAAATTCAAGTCATGATTTCTAAAGCCCAAAAAGATAAATTAATTCTTCAAGGAAATTATATTTAACTTGTATCAAACTTAAATGCCCTAATATAACAGGAAATGATTTTTTTTTTTTAAAAAGGATATCAGATATCATAGTGCTTGCTTTCTCAGTGGACAGCGGAAGTGGTGGGAGGAAGGGAGGGAATTTGGAACTCAAAATTTAAAAAGGAAAGAATGTTGAAAATAAATAAATAATAAAATTTTTAGAGGAAAAAAAAGAAAAAAATTGTATGGTAACTATGTTTCGGAGAAAGACATGATGCAACAGGCTGATGAATTAAGTTCAAAAAGCTGTACAGCTGCCAAAGGCAGTGTCCTGAAAATTCAACATTTACACAGATGTTAAAATATATTTGGCCAAAAATAAATAAATCTTTTAAATGGACTATCCATATACTCTGACCACTCGTGATTTGGGGAATATTTTTATCTTAAATATCAGATACAGCTATACTAGGCATATTTGTATTAAAAGATTTTGTTTTTCCAACTAAGTGCTTCTCTTCTAATTCTAGCTGAATATAAATTAGTTCATATAAAAGCCTTTTGATGTTATGTAATTTCAATTATCCAGTTTATCTTCTACTATCATCACTATCCCTTGTTTAAGAATTCTTCCTCTATGACTGATGTAAACCGGTATTAAGTGAAATAAGCACAAACAATATATGCAATGATTACAGCAATGTAAATGGAAAGACACTGAAAAATATAAAAACTGAATGCTACATATAGCATTATAATTACCAAGCTTAACATCGCCGCAAAAAAAGATAAGATAATGTACCTTTGCAGAGGTAGGGGTATAGATTTAAAAATACAGGGTGATAGAAAAACAAAAGACATTAGTAAAAAAAAAAAAATTAATGATTCTTTCCCTAGGCAATTCTTGAAGGTACCTTCCTTCCATTCTCTAATGTTTTTTTTCATGCGACCTCTCAGGTTTTCTAAGTCCATCTGTCATTATGTCATTTGTCATATGTCCACTTGGGATTTACTGACGTACAGAGTCTAAACCTAATTTATGGCAAACCACTTTTCTCAGGAGTTTTTAATGGAATAGAGTTCTTACCACAGTGGTTAAATCCCTTGAGTTTATTTAAAAAAAAAAACAAAACAACTACTATGTTTAGTTGCTTCTGGGTCTTCTTTATTTATTCTGTTCAAATAATGAACTTTTCTATTGGGGGGGGGGGGGTGGCAAGGCAATTGGGGTTAAGTGACTTGTCCTGGGTCACACAGCTAGTGTCAAGTGTCTGAGGCCGAATTTAAACTCAGGACCTCCTGATTTCAGAGCTGGTGTTCTATTGACTGAGACACCTAGCTGCCTCTCAACTTTTTATTTTATACCTAGTACCAAAAAGTTCTGATAACTACTTTATATTATAACTTAAATACTGGTAATAATGCTAGACATTTTTGTCTCCTGCCCTTCTTTTTCATTATTTCCCTTCAGATTTTTGATGCTGTTATTATTTTATCTGGTTCCATAAAGTTGATAGTCTTGGTGGTTTGAGACTAAATCTGTAAATTAATTTAAATAGTATCACTGTGTTTATTATTATACTTTGATGGCCCAACCAAAATTATTTATTGTACCTTGAATTATTTGCCTTCCTTTATTTCCATAAAGAGAACTTTGCAGTTGTAGCTGTGTAAGTCCTAAGTGTGACTTTCCAATATTTTAACTATTGAACTATATTTCTTATTTTAATCACTTTCTGCTGGGTTTAGTTAGAAATATACAGAAATGCAGATGATTTTCATGAGTTTATTTTACATCCTACTTTACAGAAGGGAAGCTCTACTGTTCTTTCCATTACAACATGTTGTCCTTTAATTTTCTTCTCATTAAGTACTTTACTAGACAATTCTCCAGTATAGGACTAGCAAAAAAGACTGCTGTCCAGCCTAATTAAGTATGGAGTGGCCCATCACTAGTATACTGGCAACTAAAAGATGAGCTATTTGACCATGGCCATGGATAAAAAATATGAAAACATAAAATGGCCCTAAATCTTACATGGCCCTCTGTAATGGCCAGCAAAATGGGAATTTTTTTGCTGTTTTTCTGAACTGAGTTTTAGCTAATCAAGTGCCTTTTGAGCCTCACCTTAGATTGTATCAAGAGTCTCTGATTAGAAACAGTATACACTGTATTGCCCTTAACAGGACTAAGGGAGTTTGAAGATCTCCCCTTCCCTTAATAGGCCTAATGTAATCACGTGGGAAGAGCTTGCTGAAAGGGTAGAGCAGAAAGGAGCTAAGCAGGGAAAAGTATGAGCAGAACTGGGAGGGAGAAATGAGAGAGAAAATGTTTGTGATGTTGAAGCCTGGTCTGTTCTGTGTTGATTTCTCAAACAGAAGTCCTGTCTGTTGTTCTGTGTTGATTTCTCAGACAGAAAAACGTGTGTAAATATTACTGTAACTCTGTTAAGCTTTGTTTTACTAGAAACAGAAACTGGGAAGAACTTGAAGCGGAGCAGTCTCCGTGAGTTGAGATATAGAACAGAAGTGGAGACCTGCCTATGTGTGAATCCAGACAAGATTTGGGAGCATCAGCCCATAGAGTTTGGAAGCCAGCTGGAAGCCAAGGAGCCATGGAGTTTGGAAGCCAAAGTCAAGATAAAAGAGGACTTTACTTTGGATACTCTGTATATTGACTGATGAGATTTGTAAGTTACTGTGACTTGGGGGTGAATGGTGTTTGTACTTTCTGCCATCCCTTAAGGATGATTAGAAGCCAGTCTCTAGTCAAGATGAAAGAGGACTTTACTTGGATGCTCTGCATTGACTGAAGTGATTGTAACTTACTGTGACCTAGGGGTGGATGGTGTTTATATTTTCTGCTACCTCTTAAAGATGACTATGAGATATACTGAACGATATATTTTATTTAAGACTATGTGGCTACCTTAGTGATAAATTATTATGTTATGCTGTTGTGAATATTATGCTTTAGTTTCTTGAATGTTATGCTTTAGTTTACTGCTCAATAGAGAGGTCATTATACTATATGATTAGACTCTTAAAGTTATTCACAGCAGCAGTCCTTAGGAGAGCTACTCGTGACTGGGTTTACACCCTCTTCTGTTACAATAGTCAATGGTAGTGGAATGGTAGAAAAGAGAGTAGAGAATGCTAAGAATCCCGTGATTTTAAACTATTTACAAATACTAATTTATCTTTTACCCTAAATGTGAGATCTTTGTTCAGTGACTGAGGTAACAGACTACTGGAGGAAGTAAAATGCATCCACACTAAAATTACTTCTATATATGAAATGAAAAGATAGAAAAAAGTACCTGGGAAATAGAAAAATGGCTCATAGGCTTCCCTCAGAGAAGTGAATAAAAGAATTGGTGGAATAATTTTATCCTGTACCCAAAAGCAACAAGCAACAGCATTTCCAATTATATTTGGTCATATCCCCTTTCAAGTACTCATGATGAGTTTATAAGCAAAAAGATCACCACAAAGATAACTGCAGCATATGCACCAACAACTGTTAGACACAAGGAAAAGTAGAGTATTTCTATAAGGAACTTAAGATTCTCCAAATCAAGAAAGAATATTTGTTGATGCCTGGCAACCTGAATGCTTAGAAAAATGTTTTTAAAATACAGCACATTATGAAGAAATGAAAGAAAACAAAAGCTTATAGACCTCTCAGAAGCCTCATACCTATATATAACTAATTACTTCAAGAAGAAAAAGAAAAGAAAAGCAGCATGGTGCAGAGGACAGAAAGCTGGACTCAGAGTCAAAAAGCCCCATGTTCAAGCCTGTCTCTAGACCCTAGGGGTAAACCACTTCTGAATGCTCCAGGCAAAGACTAAAAATTTTAAGGAAGGTATGGATTGGTAGAGGGAGTTTCCTACACCAATGAAATCAAATCCACCTCCCGCTACAACCAGGATCACCATTTGTCATTTCCTCTTCTGTCACCCTTGCCAATCTGATGGCTGTTAGGATTATCACCATTTCTTAGAGATGATTAACAAATATAAAAGTCAATGCCACAATACAGTCAAAGGAGCTCAAAAATGCATCAGAAAGAAAATACTTTATCACCTTTCCAAAAAGAGCAGCATGGATAGAAAATAAGCTTGTTCTAAGAACCAATTGAGCTAATTTATTCCAAGGGCATTTACTGATGAAACTGGAAAGACAACAGACATAAATGGGATATGCCAGCATTTCTAAAACAATTTACTCTTCTAATCAAAAACAATGAATAAATTAATGTTGAAAGTGATACAATTTTAAAAGCACTCAAGTCTCTAGATATAGGATCATGGATTTAGAATTGGAAGGGAATTTAGAGATCTCTAATCTAAACTCCTTATTTTATAGAAGAGGGAAATGAGGTTCAAAGAGCTTAACACCCAAGCCAATGTGTGAAAGAGGTAGAATTCAAACTCAAGTCTTGTAAGAAGTTCAGCACTCCAAGTTCAATTCTGAGGTTTTCCCACTGCATGACAATGTCTCCCGTATCTCAAAAAATGAAATTATTCTAAAAGAAAAAAAAAAATATCACAGATAGCTTTATTGCTCTAAAAAGCAACCCAAAAGTAATCTGTAGCCACCAACCTATATGCTCACTCTCATCTCTATGAAATCTTTACAATAATGGCCTATGAACATGTTGAGGATATTTTAATTTTTAAAAATTCTATCTTACTTTTTTCAATCAACAAAAATTCCCCTTCTCTCTCTCCCACACCCCCTATAATGAGAAAGAAAAAAAAAAACACTGTATTGAACATGTATAGTCAAGCAAAAAAATTACAGCATTGGCCACATCCCCCCAAAATATGTCTCATTTTGCATTCTGAGTCCTTCATTTCTCTATCAGGAAGTGGGCAGAATGTTTCACCATTAGTCCACACTGAGAATATTCCCGATGAAAAAGAAAGACTGGAATATGGAAACAGTTTTCTACATCTTCACAATCATACAACTGACCAAAAGGTATATAAAATACATGATCCTTCTGAATTTATTAAATGTTGATTATGTAAGAAGCACTTGACTCAGCACAATAAAGCACAGCATGAATTTAAGGCTCTCCACAAATAAGTTGTCTTCTATGCATCTCTTAAAATCCTACAAGATTTCTTGATAGCTATTTGCTTTATTATTTTTTTTTTTTGGCTTTTATTTTGCAAGGGGAAAGGCAGGGCAATTGGGGTTAAGTGACTTGCCCAAGATTATATGGCTAGTAAGTGTTAAGTGTCTGAGGCCAAATTTGAACTCAGGTCCTCCTGACTCCAGGGCTGGTGCTTTATTCACTGCGCCACCTAGCCGCTTCATTGATAGCTTTTCCAAAATATCAAATAAAGCAGAAAACAGAGAGATGTCTGCACACTAAAGTTATCTGCATAGTGTCCTAAAGGAAAAAGGATTCTTTAGAAATAAGAGAAATTTTCCACAAACTTTTTAATGGATGATGTGCTGACTGCATCAAGACAGAGTACTATTGGTCTCCTCAATGAGATCCAAAGTCACACAAAAGAGATCAGTCTAACAATTCTTTGTAAGAAAAAATGAAATGGATGAAGAAAGCATATAGCCTTGATTATGACATACAACTGGACTGGCAGGCAACTAAGTTAGTCCATAAATACACATATGTTAAATAGGCACTCAGATGGACAATGATCTGGACCCATAAATAAATAGGACACAGGAAACTAGGGAGATTGCAAAGTATTTTCAATTACAAGTGGGTCCCTGATATAAAAGCCTATCTTTCAACATAATATTTTTCTGATGAAGCCAGGTTGTTTCAAATCAGGATACATACCACAATCTCCAAAGATCAAAATGGTGAAAGATCAAAAAAGATTCATGGAGAAATGTATGGTGGCTACAAGTAGGCTGCAGTGTATTACCAGCAATAACTTCTGCACAAGTGGCAAAAAATAGATAATTAAGGGCACTCATAACTGGAAAAAGTGGACTATTCCAGCAACCACAAGGAATAATATGTTATGACATATACTCAGAATGATACACTTAAAGAGAGTTTAAGTACTGTGATGATATCTAAACCCATTAAAAGATTCTTCAGGAAGGTAAAACATTTGTAGAGGATCTATGGACTTGACTAAAATGACACAGGATAAAAAAAGCATGAATTTTCTTCAATGGAGAAAGTACCCACATCATTGTGATCACACAGCTATCAAAGTTCTAAGCTATCTACAAAATTCATTAAAATTTCTTTAATGTAAATGATTATAAACACTCAAGAAATTTCATCATTATCCACAGATACATATTTAGAGCAAGGAGTCCCATGGTACTGTTCTGGGTATTGTGTCCCTTATAAAACAGAACTGTAATAAAGAAGTCTGTACAAACAGATAAAATAATAAATATGCATTAAGTATCTTGACTTTATGTGGTACTGATAATACTTTAATATAAAAGGATATTCCTGTAAGGTAAATTATGCTTAATTGCTCTCAGATCCCTCCCCTAACTCCTCTGAATTACAATGTGTCATATTCACAAAATGTTGCAGACTTAAGTATCTCCTGTACAACAATGATCAAAGATGTCTCTGACTTGCTCTACCTAGCATTGTATGTAGCTAATGAATTAGACTTAAAAAACCCTAAGGAAGTATAGCAGTCAATACGAAGAACACTGGCTCGCTCTCATTTTCAAAAACAGGTCTTGGGGGCAGCTAGGTGGTACAGTGAATAGAGAACTGGTCCTGAAGTCAGGAGGACCTGAGATCAAATACGGCCTCAGACACTTAACACTTAACTAGCTGTGTGACCTTGGGCAAGTCACTTAACCCCAACTGCCCTGCCTTCCCCCCTCCAAAAAAAAAGAAAAAAGAAAAAGAAAAAAGAAAAAGAAAAAAAAGTGGATGAAAAACAGATCTTGACTTAACTCAGAAACTAAATTGGTTATTTCCTTATTATTACTATTATTAAGTAAAGCCACTGCTTTAATTCCCAAAGGGTCATTCGGACATAGACCAGGGCCAGATTTTTTTATTTAGATGAGCCCATGTACACAAAATCTCACATATTTTAAAGAAATATCTACTGCCTTAATCCCAAATGTCTGCAATTTAATTATTAAATGTTCCTTTGGATTGAGTAACAGTACCTACCATTTAAAGTTCTAAATGTTACTTCTACTTATGTACTTCCTCTGAACAATGTCTACTTTTGCTTCAGTTTGGGCAAATCGATGAAAGGAGCAGAAGCTGATAAGAATCTAAATTGAAACTAGCAGGATAAACAGTCCACTTAGCTTCTCCCTTCCACCCAGTCAAAAGTGAAAGGAAGTACTCAACAATGTTAGAAGAAATGCAAATTCGAAGAAATCAAAAGAAATGACACCCTAGATAGACAGTCTATGGATAATTTAAGGAACTCACTGGAGGCAAAATGAAAGTAATTAGTTTAACTAGAAGACAAGATCATGTAAAATATGAAGCTACCAGAAATTTACAGGAATCAGTCTAACTCCTAGTAGAACAAAACCAACAAAAAACTGAAATAAGGTGTTCTTGGAGGGGTAGAAGTCAAGGAGGAAAATTGCAACAGATAAAAGTGTAAAGTACTACTTTCTCAATTAAGGTTCTTTTCCTCACATATTAAACATGAAACGAAAATTTACATTAAGAAAACAGACTAAATCAAGGATTTTACATTTTAAATATGTTAATGCTATAGGACTGACTGGCTATCCCTCAGTGTTCTATTTGCAATTTAGGAAACAAGACTTTTGTGATTAAGTACCCAGATACAGAAAAAGTTAAATCCAAGCTTAAAAAAATTTAAGAAACTACCTTCACCATAAAACAACAGTGACAATTCTTATTAATTTCACTGTTCTTTAACAAAATTATTTTTAGAATTAACTTTGATTTTTAATTTCCTTTAAAATTTTTCCACCATTAACAGTTAACCTCAAAATCCTCACCAATCATGAGATGTTACTGCCATTCCTGGAAAAGGAAAAAGACATTCCCAAAAAATATCTGGGAAAATGTTCTCATTTGGACCATAAACCATTAAGTACTTGGGACTTAAAAAGATTCTTTGTAGACGATGAAAAATCCTCACTGCAAATAACCAGCAAATATGTACTGGTATGTAACAACCCTCTCTAGAAGCAGCACTAACTGCAGAGAATAGGATTCTAAATCCATCTCTGACGCAGTAAGACAACAAATCTATGGATTCAGGATAATAATGAGTCAGTGTGAACGCTGGGATTTCCAAATGCCACTCTCTTTTAGACTTAAGTATTAACAACTATTTTTAACTATTTTATTTGTTGTGTATATTGAAAATGCAAACACTGTAAGGAGAGTAAGTAGTACATGGTTGAAATCCCAATCCATGGAACTGTAAGAAAAATCACATCAGGGCTTAACCATACCAGATCTAAAATTGTATTATAAAGTAGAAATCATCAAAACTACTTGGTACTGGCTAAGAAACAGAGTGGTGGATCTGTGGAATAGGTTAGGTACGCAAGACATAATAGTCAAAGATTATAGTAATCTACCTTTTGATAAACCCAAAGACTCCAGCTTCTGGGATAAAAACCCACTATTTGACAAAAACTGCTGGGGAAAAATGGAAAATAGTATGGCAGAAACTAGGCATAGACCAACATCTTACAGCATATACCTAGATAAAGTCAAAATGGGTACACGATTTAGATATAAAAGGTGATACCATAAACAAATTAGGGGAGCAAAAAATAGTTACCTGTGTCAGATCTATGGAGAAAGGAAGAATTTATGATCAAACAAGAGATAGAGAACATTATAAAATGCAAAATGGATAATTTTGATTACATTAAATTAAAAAGTTCTTGCACAAAGCCAATGCAATCAAGATTAGAAGGGAAGCAGAAAACTGGGGAAGAATTTTTATAGTCAGTGTCTCTGATAAAGGTCTCATTTCCAAAATATGTAGAGAACTGAGTCAAATTTATAATGTAAGTCGTTCTCCAATTGATAAATAGTCAAAGGATACGAACAGTCTTTAGATGAGAAATTAAAGCCATCTATAGTCATACGAAAAAATGCTCTAAATAACTATTAATTAGAGAAATGCAAATATAAACAATTCTGAAGTATCACCTCACACCTATCAGATTGGCTAACATGACAAAACAGGAAAATTATATATATTGGAGAAAATGTGGGAAAACTGGAACACTAATGCATTTTTGGTAGAGTTGTGAACTGATCCAACCATTCTGGAGAACAATTTGTAACTATGCCCAAAGAGGTATAAAAACGGGCATAACTCTTTGATCCAGCAATACTACTAGTAGGTCTGTATGCCAAAGAGATCATAAAAATGGGAAAAGGACCCACATATACAAAAATATAGCAGCTCTTTTTGTGGTGGCCAAGAATTAGAAACTGAGGGAATGCCCATCAAGTGGGGAATAGCTGAACAACGTGTGGTATATGAATGTAATAGAATACTACTGTTCCATAAGAAATGATGAGCAGGCAGACTTCAGAAAAACCTGGAAAGATCTGCATGAAGTGATGTTGAGTAAAGTTAGCAGAACCAGGAAAACTCATACACAGTAATGGCAACAGTGTGATGACCAACTTTGATAGATTTAGCTCTTCTCAGCAATGAAATGATCTAAATGGAAAAAGCTATCAACATCCAGACAAAGAACTAGTCTGAATACAGATCAAAGCATACTATTTTTCCTTTTTTCTTCTTTCTCATGGTTTTTCCTTTTGGTTCTAACTCAACTTTACAACATGATTAATGTGGAAATATGTTTAACATGACTGTACATGTATGGCCTATATCAGACTGCATGCCGTCTTGGGAAGGGTAAGGGGAGGGGGAGAAAATTAAAAACTCAAAATCTTATAAAAGTGAATGCTGAAAACTGAAATAAATGTTTAAAAAAGAAGAAAATAACTTCATCCAACAAGTCCCTTTTTTGTGTCTTATAATTATTGTGGCTGTAAAGAAACAGATTAATTCTGGAACTCAAGTTTATCAAATAAGGTAGAAGATGCTTCCAAATCAAAAATGTTACTTTAATTTTTGCAGGAGGACAAAGAAGCAAGTAAGCTTTTGAAATGAATAGAGGCTTTTGCCACTATAACCCCTGATTCAAATCCTGTTGGGAATCCCTTTGTAATCAATCAATCAACACATATTTATTAAGTATATACTATGTACCAAGCACTGTAGCGAGTGCTAGAGACACAAAGTCAAAATTAAAGTCTCTTCCCTCAAGGAGCTCATATTGTACGGGGAGAGAACATATACATACATAAGTGAATATAAAATAGATTTTTTTAAAAAAGTTACCATTAGCAAGTGACTCCAAGAAGTCACCTGCACAACAAAGAACATGCCAGTTTATTAAGGAATTCTGAACTGTTAAATCTCCAGACCTGGGGCGGCTAGGTGGCGCAGTGAATAGAGTACTAGCCCTGGAGTCAGGAGGACCTGAGTTCAAATCCAACCTCAGACACTTAACACTTACTAGCCATGTGACTTTGGGGAAGTCACTTAACCCTAACTGCCACTACAAAAAGCAAAAAACAAAAACCATCCAGACAGACAAATCAACTAATAGATGCTACTGTCTTCTTTTTCTAATATGAAAAGATTATTCTCCTTATATTTTAACATAATTTTTAGTGTCTCAACTTACCCTTACAAAAATACTGAAAGTGCCTATCATGCTTAAGTTTTCATCTGATAGTTTCAATTTCCTCATCTGTAAAAGGTTGGGCTAGATGGTCTCTAAAGTCTCTTGCAGATTCAGATCTATATAACCTTAAGATTCTATGAGGACACTACTCTTAAAGAAAGCCTGTCTATAACTGTACCAGCTCAAAAATAAAGTGGTTAAGGCAAAACTGGACACATATCCAAGTCCCTACCAGCCACCACCCAGACTATGGAAAGAATGACCCTCTCTAGGAGGAGCAACATTTCCTCAATTATAGGAATTCCTCCAAAACATTCTCTCATCTGAGTATCAGAAGTAAACCAACTGCAAAGTGTTACAGGGCCCCTCCCACCCAGTTCACTCATCACTATTCTTCCTGTTCTCATTAACAACCACTTTTAAAATTGCCAGTCCAAAGTTGATATTTTGGCACAAGATACTTTTTTGCAGAAGTTGTTTCTTACCATTTGCTTAACAGTATACGCCAGAGTGTTATTTTGCAATCTGTATATTGCAAAATTAGGTGCGTAACAAAAATGTCCTGAATGGGTCACAATGTTATGGGTTTCCTCATTCCCCTTCATCAATCTTTAGCCAGAATGGGGTGGGTAGTAGTAAACATGGTACATAGAAGGAAGATGGATGACTGGTATTTGTGGATAAAATGGGATAATGGTGATGAAATGTAATTAGACATGGCATGACTAGTGTCAGGATGAAGCACAAGGGTAAAATAAAAAAAATGCTGGACATCATTTGGAGCAAAGGTATGGATGGACAGAATAATGGCTCTTCCATATATTACCTATATTTCCTTGGGGAAGTCATTCATCTCTCTGGTTCTAGGTTTCCAGAGTTCAACACTGTGCCTAGCTAAGAAAAGGTATTTAAATGAATACTTGTTGCCTTGCCTTGCCTTCCAACTCTCAATCTATGATCCTATGATCTTCTGAATGGGAAGGAACATCAAAAAAGCTTCCTAATATAAGCTAGAATGGAAAAGATTAGAGAACCTAAGGCTAGACTAAGCTAAGATTTGAACTCTGGCTTACCCACTTACTAGAGGTACCAATCACTTGAGGCAGTTTCACTATAAAATTAATTTGTTCATTGCTACAAAACGAGACATAAGAAAAATCAAGTTCTATTACATTTGATCTCATCCAAGTGCCAATTTATATTCCCTTTATTTAAAAAATGAATATTTTTTAAAACTAGAGAAACACACTTACATAGGTGGATTTTTTCTAATAATAGAAAAGTCTACTTTAATGATGCATCTAAATACTCAACTTTCCTTTTTTAAAAAAGTTATTTATCTGTTACCCACCTCCTGACAGAGGTGATAAATATGCAGAACAAAACACATTTTTGGACATGACAAATATGGGAATGTGTTTTGCTTGACTATATTTATTTGTTACAAGAGTTTTGTTTTCTGAGGGAGAAAAAAACAAATGCTTGATAATTGCAAAAAACAAAATTTTATATTAAGAAAGCTGTTCCAAAGGGATGAACATTTATTTCACCAGACAACAAGTAAGGTTAAAATTGTATACTGAAATCTCTGCCTTACATTTTTCTCCTCAAAAATAAGAGTACCGTCAGGCTTCCAATCATCACTAAGATGAAATGGTACTGTTCTTTCTTGGTCATTGCCTACCATATTTATTAGTCAGGAAAGTAACAAATTGACACCCTTTGAATTTACATACCATTTAATTCAGCCATCTGATTTAACAGAAGAAACTGAGAAGCAAAGAGGTTAAGTGTCTTAACAAAAAAAAAAATAGTCCCACACTCTTCAAAAATATTTCTTGCTAGTATAAAATAAGACCACCAAATTTGCCCAATAAAGAGATTCTTGGTTATATATCGTTTTAAATGATAGTGACAGAAATAAAAATATAGCTATCATGATATAATTTTGTTCTTTTTGCTTTTTTTAATTTTTTTGGAGGGCAATTGGGGTTAAGTGACTTGCCCAAAGTCACAGTGCTAGTAAGTGTGTCAAGTGTCTGAGGCCAGATTTGAACTCGGGTCCTCCTGACTCCAGGGCCAGTGCTCTATTCACTGTGCCACCTAGCCACCCCAACTTTGTTCTTTTTGTAGAACCCCTTTCGAAATAGAAGATTCATTTTTAAAAATTTGTTAAATCATGGTCTGTGATATCATAGAAGATCAGAACATAACAGACCAGGAGCTCTAAGAAATTCCTCAGGATACTACAGAAGACAATCTAAATAACTCAGCAGATGGCTAAATTAGCCTCTGAACCACTGACCCTTAAGTTGTTATCTACAAGTTAGATAATACAATAAACCTAGAAGTCATTAAATGTATGCTCTGAGAAATCTTAATCTCTAAGATATGATGAGTAGCTCTCTGTCTACCAGGGAATTAAATATTCCAAGGAATATTTTACCAATATCCCAAGAAAAGTATTCTATACAATCATTATTAGAAAGTTGTAAGAGTAAACTCAATTTCCCCAAATATTTACTAATTGCATGTACCTATAAGCTCTTTTTTCAATCTAAAGTATTCTTCTCCTTCATGGTGGTATTTGAGATATTTTTGTCATCATGGATGACTTGACTTGTAAGTTCTTGTTTAAGACCTAATAAAGCTTAGAGGACACACTATATATACACCACAGCGACACAGAGATTGCCAGCCCCTTGAACTTGCCATCAAGTTTTCCATGTTCATTTTCACGAACTTTGAAATTCCATTATCCAATCCTGATTTGTTGTCATTCCATCTCTCCCACTGCCTTGCAACTCCATACCCCACTCTTCGTTCTTCATTATGATCTCCAATCCCTCCAACCTTCAGTTCTTTGCCAGGCTATCACCCCTGAACTAGCTACTTTCTTCCCTTGTCCATCTTGAACCCAATGCACTTCAACTCTACACTGCCCTCTTCCCCTGTCCCTTTGTCCTACTGAAAGCTTGCTCTGCCAAACTTCAGCTTTCGATTATTCCCACTAACTGCTACCTTTGCTCCAAATGATGTGCTGCTGAACAAAACTAGAGAAAATCATAAAACTGTGCTGACCAATTCACTACAAATTTAAGTTTAACCTCAACCAAACCTTCACTATGGCAAGATAATTCTTCTATAGCTCTCTAACCAATTCACTACCCAACTTACTACAGTGACTGTTTGAAATTTCTTTTATCACTTCTCAAACCTCCTATGGCTAACCCTCCTCCAGCCCACTCAGTTGAGAATTTCACCCCATATTCCACTGAAAAATGTGAGGCAATTCACCAAGAGCTTCCTCTTCCCTGCTTCTCACTCCACACCACTTAGAAATCTTCCACTACCATCTCCTCCTTCATTCCCGTCTCATATGAAGAGATATCCTTCTCCTTGCCAAGGCAAACCCCTCTACATGCAAAAGTGATACCATTCTATCTCTTCCAATAGACTGTACCCTCTCAACTCCACTATGTCACTTATCTTTATTCTCTCCCTATATAATACTAGCTGCTTCTCTACTGCCTATAACCACACCCATATTTCCCTCCTTCTCAAAAAATTCTCACTTGATCAATCCATCTCTATTAGCTATCATCCCATATCTCTCCTTCCTTTTTTGGCTAAACTCCTTGAGAAGGCCATCTACAATAGGTAACCTCCACTTCTGTTCCTTTCACTGCTTCTTAACTCTCTACAGTCTGGCATCTGACCTCATCATACAAGTGAGACTACTCTCTCCTAAATTACCAATGATGTCTTAGTTGTCAAATCTAATGTTTGTTTTGTTTTTTCTCAATCCTCATCCTTCTTGAACTCTGTGCAACCACTGACAATGCTGATTACCCTGTATTCATTGTTACCCTCTTCCTTCTAGATTTTCATGACACTGTTCTCTCCTGGTTCTCCTCCTACCTATCTAACCACTCTGCTAGATCTTCATCCAGTTCATGCTCACCAGCCCTGGGTATCCCAAAGGACTCTGTCTTGGGTCCACTTCCTTTCTCCCTAAATACTATTTTACTTAGTGATTTCATCAGTTCCCATGGATTCAATTACCATCTCTGTGCGGGTAATTCTCACACCTATTTGTCCAGCCCTAAATGCTTTCCTGACCTCTAGTCTTGTATCTCCCACTGCCTACTGAAAATCTCAAGCTCGATGTCCTGTAAAGTTTCATCTCAATTTATCTAAAACTGAACCCATGATCTTTCCCTCTTCCCAATTACTGTTGAGGGAACACTATGTTCCCCATCACCCATCCTCACATCCTTAATTCTCACCCCCCCCCCATAACCAACCATTTTCCAAGTCCTGTCATGTCTATCTTTTAACATCTCTCATATGTTCCCCATCCTCTCCTGTGATGTATAACAAAGTTTGAGAGACAGAGTTTCTGGGTAATTGATCATTTTATTAATTATGCTAGTAGATAATTAATAAAAGGGGCCAGTGGCTCTCTAGAATGCCAAAGATCCACTCAACACTTATATACCCTTGGAAGAATGAGTGTTCCTGAGAGCGGGAATCAACTCTGATTGGTTAACAATGAGAGAATGAGTATTATAGAATAAGAGGTAGACCCATTCTGAGGTATTGGGGGACACTGATCACTCTTGCTCCCAGATAATCCCTAGCCTCAATCCTATCCTGCCTGAATGGAACACAATGGACCTGAATTGACCTTAGATTAAATTCTTTGCAAGTTTTCTGGTTGGGTGGGGTCTCCCATCAACAATGTCCTTCAGAGACTGAACATCCTACACGTTTCTGAAAAAATCCTGGTCCTAATTCAATAATTGATTATTAATATAAGAGAGAAATAATCATTTCTCACATTGCCAGCACCCTGGTACAAGCCCTCATCACTTCACACTAGGACTACAAGAGCCTTAAGGCAGGTCTTCTGGCCTCAAGTCTCTCCCTACTCCAATTCATTCTCCATTCAGATGTTAAACTGATCTTCCTAAAGAGCAGGTCTGACCACGTCACAGACTCCCTCCATTAAAAAAATCTAGTTCTGAATCAATCCTTATTGGTTTTAGGATCAAACAGAAAAACTGTTTGGCTTTTACAATTCTTTATGTTCTCACTTTATTTTCTTGCTTTTAAAAAATGGATAATAAAGGGGCAGCTAGGTGGTGCAGCGAATAGAGCAGTGGCCCTGGAGCCAGGAGGACCCGAGTTCAAATCCGATCTCAGACACTTGACATACTAGCTGTGTGACCTTGGGCAAGTCACTTAACCCCAATTGCTTTGCCTTCTCCCCTCCAAAAAAAAAGGCTAATATAGAAATATGTTTTGCATAATTTCACATGTATAATTGGCACCCTATTTCTGGCCTTCTTAACTGGGGAGGGAGGGAATTTGGAACTAAAAATCTAAAAAAGAAAAGAATGTTAAAGTTCTTTAAACCTGCCCCTTCTTACATTTCCAGTCTTCTTACACTTTACTCCCATCCATGTTCTTGGCCTTCCCTGTTGTTTCTAGAGTAAGACACTACATTTCCTGATTTCAGGTCATTTTCACAGGCTGTCCCTCATACCTGGAACTCTTTTGCTCTCATTATCTCTACCTTCTGGCTTCCCTGACTGCCTTCCAAAGGCAGCTGAAGTCCCACCTTACACAAGAAGCCTTTTCTAGTCCTCCTTAATCTTGATGCCTTCTCTCTCAGATTATAACTAATATATCTATCTTGTTTGTACATAGTGGTTTACATGTGCTTAAGAGCCACTTGAAAGCAAAAACTGGTTTTGGGAGGAGGTGTTGCCTTTATACACATCCCCAACACTTAGCACAGTGGCTGACACATAGAAGAAGTTTAATAAGTGCTTGCTGATTGACTAACAACAGACTACACCAAGGTCCCTACCACTTGTTCTCATTCAAGATGATATTACACTTTTGGGGAAGCTAGCTGATGCAACAGAGCATAGAGCACTGGCCTGGAGTTAGGAGGAACTGACTTCAAATCTGAATTCAGACACTAGGTATATGACCCTAGGCAAGTTACTTAACCCTGACTACCTCCAGACACACAAAAAAGGTATTATTAAATTTTTAAAAGAACTGAGGTATTCATTTAATTCAATGGGCAAAATCTATACAGGTTCTTCGACTTCATAAGTAAGTTTTCCTCATTCCCCATCCTGTACGTTTAAAGAGCCCTCTTCTAATTCACATTTCAGTGGTGAAAAAAATCCAGATTAAAAAAATCTTTTATCACTATAACTTCTCATTTCCATATATGTTGAATACAGAGAGACTGCTCTCTGTTTCTCAATTTCAACTTTACTTCAAATATCATTTGCTTAAAACTTACTTCCAGTTCCTTAATTTTTTCTTCTGCTATCTTCTGTTTCTCTAACAGCTGGTTGTGAATTACTTCCTTGGATTGAAGAATAAACCTAGAAAACAAAAGTTGAAAATTAAGCAAGGAAGCTGTGTTCACCACAAATCAATAACTATTAACCACGAACACAAAACTCATTAAAGGAAAGGGAGTCCTACTAGTCAAACCAAAGGAAGTATTTTGCGTGCTACTATGTCTGGGAAGAACATAAAAAAAAGAAAAAAAAAAGAAACAAAAAGGTAAAAAAAAAAAAATGAACCACAAAGTGGTATCTTAAACACATAAAAATGCTCTTTAACCTACATTTAATATTTTATTAGTTGCAGCTCATTAATTCCTTTTATCCAGCTATAGTTAAAGCAATATCTGTAAAACGTAACTCTCCCTCACCCATTTTCTAACAGTAACCCATGACCTTTTAAAGTCATACAATCAACTACTGTGTTAGGATCAATGCATTTAGTGTATGTATGAATTTCTCACACAAAAGGCAGTGTATAAGTCCTGTTATTGTTTAAAAGGCCAAAATTACAAATAAGGAAATACATTTTTCCCCTTTACATTCAGGCTCAGTGCTGACAGAGAAAGATAGGAAAAAAATTAAGTGAACAAATTATGTTTTGCTTTCTTTATATACTACCACTGAGTTAATAATTCTTTCTGGGAGTACGAGGATAAAACATTATATTTAGAAAATCTGGGTTCAAGTCCTTGCTATATGACTTAGTAGCTAGGGGCCCTTAGATAAGTCACTTCATCTCTCTTAACTTCAGTATTTTTAGCGGTAAAATGAGAAAAACAATAGTTGAACTAAAAATGACAAAAGACAGGAAAAGTCTTATGTTTGAAAGGATTATGAAAAGACAGGCAATGCTAGTAGAGTCGTGAATTGCTCCCATCATTCTGGAAAGAAATTTGGAATTATATAAAGGAAATGAGTAAAATGTCCACACCCTTTGATCCACAGATTCCACTGCTAGGCTTAAACCCCAAGGATAAAAAAGCCCCATAAGCATCAACATAACACATAATTTTAGGAACAATTTTGTAGCAGCAAAGAGCTAAAAGCAAAGTACATCTGCCCATTGATTTGAGAATAGCTAAGCAATTGTGGCACATGAATGAATGTAACGGAATATTATTGTGCTACAATAGTAATAGCTAGCATGTATGCAGAGCTTTAAAGTTTACAAAGTGTTTTTACGTAGGTTATTTCTTTTGATCCTCACAACCACCATTCTTATAGATGAGTCAAGTGAGGCTCAGAGAGGGTAAGCGACTTGCCCAGGATCACACAGTTTGAGTGTCTAAGGCTGGATTTGAACACAGATCTCCCTGGCTCCAACAACATATATGCTAGCCACTCAGCTATGGTGACAGAAAGCATCAGTGTACACCAAAATATTTACTACAATAACCACCTCTGTATGGAGTAAAAAAAAAAAAAAAAAACCTGTTAAATAAAGTAGATGCCTACTGATTGGGGGATGGGAACAGGAATGCAATGGAAAATTATTGTGCTTTATTTAAGACATGATGTCTATGATAAGCATAGAGAAGCACAGGAAGAAAAATAAATTGATGCAAAGTGAAGTAGAACCAGGAAGACAATATAGTGTTTATAACAATATAAATGGAAAAAACAACAACAACATAACTGAATACTGGGAAATTATAATGACCAATCCTGGCCCCAGAAATCTACGACAAGGCAACACCCTCCAACTTCTTTGAAAATGGCACCAAAGGTCCAAAATACTGCATATGCTCAACCATTTCATGATATATTAGTAAATTTTATTGAAATTTTTTCCCCTTTTTATTCTTTGTTCCAAGTGATAGCTCTCAAGGAGAGGCAGAAAGGGGAAAAGGATACAAAGGAGAAATATACGATATAAAAACAAAAAATATCAACATAATAAATTTCTAAATAATCCGCAAATTATGTTCCTTTACAGTGTAAGGAAAGCACTTCTTTGCAAATGAAAACTGCCAGAAAAAAATAAGTTACCAGCATTTTATTTATGCTCTCAAACAGAACACTATGCATTTCTATTTCATAAAAATACACATTTTTTTAAAGTGGAAAAACCTAAAATATCCAATACACTCTATCTGGAAGATATTCCAACAGAAGTAGTTTATGGGACAAATCTTACAATCAATGAAAAATAGACAAATGGTTCTTCTCTGAGCACTAGTTACTATTTGAATGTATGAACTTAAAGAATTAGCCAGTTGTCCAGCAGGGTGACATGCATATAGTAAGTGCTTAATAAATGTTTACTGAATTGAATAAGAGGTCAAATTTTTTTAAAAATCAAGGTAAGAATATGTTGTTTCCTGAATCAACCCTATAATGCTAATAGATGTGTGTAACTAAAGTGTTCCACATTCACAAGAGACTTTACACACATATGATTTTACAAATATTTAAAAAGCAAGTGAAACCAGTACAAATCGAGAGCCAATTATTTTTTCAAAATGTCCAGGATACATTTTCCTCCTCCTCCTCTTCTCTTCCAACTCCATCTCCCTCCACTCACATACACACAGACCGCCAGAGGACAATCCCATAGTGCTATACTGGGATCTGATAAATTTCTTTTTAACCTCACTGAGTATTTGAAGCTTGTATCTTGAGTAAAGAGATCAGTTAATATAAACAATGATGCTATTCTTAATTATATGAAAATTCAGGTTTTTTAAAAAAAAAACCTTACTAATTTATGGGCATGACTTCTTACATTCAAAGAGATTAAAAATTCACGTGAAATATTTTGCTTTGATAACCTTCATCCCCAAAATTTCTCATTTAATTCTAATGATATTTGTTCTCTGTGATCATAAGGCTGAAACTGACAACACAAGTAACTTCTACACTTCAATTTCTTAGTGGATAGAAGGAACTGTACTGGATGGTACTTAGTCATACACCTTGTAAAAAAGCAGGAAAACAGACCACATAGCTGCCAATTAAATCCAAGACACAAAATTCTCAGACTGACAAAAACAAGATTTTATCCAAAAGGTCTCTTAGCCACAGATATGTTTTCATAGTAAAATGTACATTTTTCAAAATGTCCTTGACTGTTGGCCTAAGAGTAGCATTCAAATAACAGGTCACCAAGGCATCATCTTTATTAGTGTCTGGGAAACTTTCAAAGCTAAGATTAGCAGTCAAGTCATTATTTATGTAGCCTTTAAAAAGAAAGGATCTGAGCAGATATTAAATCCCTTGAGTAGAAAATAAAATTACTAGAAAGCAAGCACATTCAGCAAGCGAAACATACTTTCCACATCTGCATGCCTTTCAAGTTCACTGCTCTTCTGTATCATACTCAAAGGCCAAGCAGAATCCACCAAAGCTAGAAACAAGTATATTAAACAGATTCTCAAAAACCTGCCTCAATGGATACTGACTCACAAAATAATAGGAAAGAAAAATTCTATCACAAGAGCTAGATGATGTCAAACTTAATAATCAAGGTGAAAGCAGCAAAGAGAACTGAGAACTGAGAGAAATTTAAGTTGATATGCTGCCAGAAAGCATTGTAATATCAGATATATTTCAACATTTCAGAGGATCTGTGATCTTATTGATATGGCTACTCTATCAAACAGCAGACATCACAACCCATCCATGCCTTCTCATATCACTTCTCTTTTCTGCAATTCTTATCTGTGTCCTCCTGTAAATCTTCTACAGGAATACATGTTAAAGACCTTCTGCATCTCTTGATATCATGTGGGTGCCAGCTCAGCACATAAATTGTTCATTTGTTATCCTATAATGTTATTCTAGGACATCTCACTACAAAAATAGCTAATCTCTTTCAGTTACATATCACTTTATTTTCTCCTTTGCCACTTTTTGGAAACAGTGTATCACTGGTGCCTATTTGTGCCCACAATGCATCTTTCTATTGTCACTTGTGAGGCTACCATTTTGTTTCTTCAGATATTGTGGTATTATTCCATGATTTGTAATCACATAACATCCATCACAGGAAGAACTGGTATTAAAAAGATAGGGTTTTGTTTCAGGGAGATGTATGATGTCATTAAAAGAGCTGTGTGGTTTCCCTAATGTTTGCTCTTTTCTTTCTAGTCAATTCTGGGTCCACTTTGTTGTAAACTACAATGTTTGTCTGTCCAAGGCATACATATTGATAACCCAGCTCAATGGGCTTTCCGTCCAAATGTACATCATAGTGTGGTCAATATTAATTCACCACCTCCTTAGTTTTTCCTGTGTGGATAATTAGGCTGAATACTTCTGAGTGATTATGGATTTTATTTAAGAGGCTATGCAATGTTTTAGGGCTTGACACAAAACAACACAATGTCTGTTGCAAACAGATGCATCTTCTACAGGGAATCAATCTCTCTTGCATTTGAACAATGCACTAAATATTTTCCATCACAGTGGTAAACACAGCTGATAAACATGTACTTCTATTTGTTGTTTCACTTAATATAAATAATCAGAATATCAAATAAAGTTCTTTCCAAGTTTTCATCTATCAAGGAAATCCTTGATGATCAAAACATATGCAAGGGAAACATTTTATTGAAGAAAAATCTTTAAGGCTGCACTGTCTTTGACTAAGTCAAATGTTTGTTACAGTCGACAACTTCAGTAGAAGTGCAATAAAAGTATTATTTGCATCTTTTAGTCAAAAATGTGACTATAAAGATGTGATCTGCTTTAGAATATCATTTAAAAAAGCCTTCCTATCCCCTCTAATGTTTTCATAAGGAAACCCTTGATATGCATATCAATTTTTCTCATGATACAGAAAAAGTACATTAGTAGTTACTAGTATCTTAAATGCTTTCCCCCCCCAGGAGCAATACCATACATGTCTTTTTCTCTCAGTACAGGTTACATTCAGTATCTTTATATACATTAAACTTTACACTCAGTATCTTTCTTTATTTACATTCAATAGTTTTCTCTCAGGTAGCTTGAAAATAAATTCTTCAATGCCCTCAAAATTATGCCATCTTCAGAATGGAGATCTTCTGTATACCCCTAATCTAGTCCAGCTGCTCTTCCCAAGAAGAACTTAGTCAATTACAATTACAGCTCCCAGGGCACTTTTCTCCCCTTAAAAACATAGTCATTTTAACTCCATAAATGTAAAAGTAATATTGAAAAAAGCAGTTTAAAAAAAAAAAGAACTTTATTCCTCTTTTCTACTATTTGTGTCTACGAGTCATTAGTCCTAACTCATCAACATGTGATCAGGCAGAGTAATTTCAGACTCACAAAAACTAAATTCATTACAGGAAGAAGTTATGAATGACGATACTAAAAATGCTCAAAATTGCCCCAGCTGGATTATTATGGCTCAAAATTCACTATGAGTTAAGAAATGCTCAGGCTAAAAGTATGGTTTCTCATCTTTTGGTACCACAGATATATATATATTATGATAGACAGATATTCTGTGAATTAAAGCATAGACACATTTCTCTTTCTGTTAGGCAAAACGTTCTCAACCTTCACATGGTAACAAAGCACTCGATGCCTCAAAAGGGACTGACCCATGAAAGCCTTAGGTCTTTTTTTCGAACTTTATCCACTTTCCTTCTAAGAACAGCCAATGAATATAAGACATGCGAGTGTTTTCCAGACTTCCAAGGAAGTTCCAATTGACAGTCTTTGAACGTGAAAAAAAAGTGGCCATTTATTTTTATCTTTGACAGGACCTGTGATTTCACTGAAGAAAAACTTTCTCTAACAATGCAGATCAGCATCTTCTCACCAACATATCGTCTCAGACAATTTCCTGGAGTGCTGAGAGGTTAAATGACTTGTCTAGAATCACACAGGGAGTATGTGTGTAAAAGGCAGAACCTGAACCTGGATCTTCCTAGGGCCAGCTCTCTAGACAATATGCCATACCATTTTTCAAGTCTTTAATGAATGCAAAGTATACTTCATTCTCTAAAATGTTATTTAATATGTGATTACAATCTATGTATGACTGCCTAAAGATCCACTATGAGACTAAGTCATTTCATTTTTATCTCCTCCATCTGGTAATGCTAGGCCTGTTTGCTATTCTGCCTCTCAGATTCAAAGTCTTTACTCAAAAGAGAAATTCTACTCCTCACAGCTCCTTGTGGTATTTTAGTCATCCACAGTTAAACACATTGAATAACTTCTTCATTGAATCCTTAAAACACTTTTTTAAAAAAATCTCTGCTTGTCATCAGTACAATTCATTGCATAACATTTGCTTGAGTATCCTGCTGTCATCTATCCTAGCTACCCAGAGATGTTGTATTATAATGAGCATCTCTTCAATGCTGGCAGGCTCACTGGCTGCAAACCAGGGTATCAGTGTTGACCTTGTCCTACCACTTGCTATTCAGTAGGGCTCATAAAATGCGCTCATGAAACTACTTAAAAATTCAGGTGCAACATTTATGCCAGAGCTAAGTATCATAATTCTTTAAGAAGTGACAGACTACCACTGATGTATAGACTTTTACTCTGGTCCAGAGCTTGGTGCATGTTGGTGCTAGACTTTTTGATTGATTTCATTATTCCTTTGATAGCAGTATCTTTATGGACATCATCTTGTCTAAGTATAATCAATCAACAGTTTTCAGTTCCATATTATTTAATAAAAATCCATGGTCAAGCGCAAGATCTGCTGAGTGTGCAATGCCACCTTAAAAACATTCTTCTTAAGGTTTATCTTCGCTATCTGCAAAGCAATCTGTGAGCAGATGCATGTCTTCTTTCACCTATGTTTTTATAGTGTATAGAAACTGTCAAATGACTATCAAGATCTCAGAATTTTACAAATGCAAAGGTCCTCCTGACTTGTGATAATGCACAGTTAGTAGATGTCTGAAAGGATATTCTCATATCGACCTTTGTTGCATTGTAAGGTCTGAATATATAAAAAGGTTGACTAAAAATTTGCTTTTTATATAAAATTACTTCATTCCAATGACAATAGCAAATGAGTTAGTGAAGTAAACTGATAAAGCAATCTATCTTTCTTTAAACCTTTGGTCAACTTTTCGAAGAAATCAAACTTGCTCAGGAACTATCATAGCCAGTTTTGTTACTGAAATTCAAAGATAAAGTCTATAGTTCAGTATAAAGATTTCAATAATGTTCCCTAACTTTTCCCAAATCTGATATAAATATATACATGCAGGAAGATAAAAAACATCTTAAAAAGGTACAGTGGAGAACCCAAATGAATACTAAACTTAGTGCTTCAGATCACTAACCAGAAAAAAAAATGTTTTCTATGACAGAACAAAAGTTCTGTTGTAGCAATAAGTGAACTACCTCAGGCTCTAAACTGGGCTATCTTCTGGAACCCAACATTAACTTTCAGCCTCTTTATAAACTATCTTCCTCAACTACATCCAACTGGAACTTGAGATACACAGGCACTGTGGTAGGGAGATCCATCCTGCCCTACCAGAAAGTCAGAGGGGTAAGTGGGGAAGACATAGGAGAGAATAGATTGGGGGAGGGGGGATACAAAGGGATGGCTGTTTTGGGGCAGTGGGTAGTGGAAAGATGGGGAGAAAATTTGTAACTCAAAATTTCGTGGAAATGAACGATGTAAACTAAAATAAAAAAAAATAAAATATATTAAAAAAATAAAAAAATAAACTATCTTCCTCAGAAAATGTGTTCAAGGAAATGTGTTTTGCATGACTACACATGTATAACTATGTCAAACTGCTTGCCTTCTCAATGAGGAAGGCAGGGGAGGGAGGAATAGAATTTGGAATTGAAAATTTGAAAAAAGAATGTTAAAAATTCTTTTTATGTGTAATCAGGAAAAAAGAAAATATTAAATTTTTTAAAATATGTGTTCAAATACTTTTCTTCATATTTCCAAAGTTACTCATAGGATCATTAGAGAATAGTATTCATGTTAAAAAAAAATTATCAAGTTTTAGCTTATCCAACATAAAAAAGAATTATCAGGATAAACAATCATGCTTAAGCTTTCATCGCTATAAATTTAATTTTGTAAATATCTGCAATAAGACATCTACATGTTAGTGCTAACAAAATCAAGTCTGAATTATCCTTAAAAGCAACAGAACTTCAAAGTTCAAAAGAGAAAATATGCAACTAAAAAAAGACCCAGTGGGTCTGACTATAAAGACAGCTCATTATTTTTTTTTGTTTTTTTTTTTATTTTTTAATTTTTTTTTATTTACTCATTTACTTTTAGTTTACAAGATTCAGTTCCACAATCACTTCAGTTTCAGATTTTCTCCCCTCCCTTCCCCCCCCCATGGTGGCATGCAATCATGTATAGGATCTGCAAATACTTTCACATTGTACAATAGTTTGGTCATATAGAAGGGTTGTAACCAATGAGTGATCACTGGGAAAAGAAAAAAAAAAAACCAGCAAAACCAGACATGAAAGAGAATGATAACGAGTTTTGCTTCAGTCACCATTTAAACTATAAGACAGCTCATTATTAAATGACTTTTCTATCAATAACTAGTCCTTTTCCATTTGAAGATATAGTCAATTTCATTTTTTGTGATGCTGCTTCCAGTGACCTTTGACTTTCTTCTTAAATTCATTATATCCAGGCATGAGGCTTATAAGTAGTCTACAATGCTTTGACAAACTCTTTAAGTTCTTAATCCTAAACCAAATTTTCCAAAGTAATTTTCACTGTGCCCACTTTCACTAAGGCACAGAATCAAGGAGTATCAATGCACATACTGACTTAGTTTGTAGGACATCAAGTACACTGTTCGGAGAAGCTCTGAAGCACCACAATGCAAGATAACCGGTGTCCCATGAAATAAAGTTTCTTGATGTCTTTAGAGGCACAATGAAATCAACTCTAATTCCTTTATTTGCCTTTCCAAGAAGAAACCGTGGAGCCATTCTTTCACTTAACTTCAATATCCCTTACACATGTCTTCTGATTTCATTTGCAGCAAAAAAAAGTCAATAGAGTCATAAGTCAATCCCTCTAGTAAGTACCATGTCAATTTGTTCAATGGACAAAAATAGTATAATTAAGACTACCAAGAGTTAAGGTTTACAGATTGTCTAAAAATTCAATGTTAGCATCCTTTATCCCTTCTTCTGCCAGATACTGTGTGAAGTGCTAAAGGAGATACCAAAATCAAGCTGAATGCCACCAAAAGATGAACTTCCTATGAGTGGTAGGAGCCAAATACAGAACAGGCTCGTAATACAATAGTAGAAAGTCATAGAGAAAGTATAAATATATTCTGGCATTACAACAAATGTCTGAAATGCATATATACGGGGATATACACTGTGGTGCAAATTTTTTTAATACAAGGCCAAACAAAATAAAAAGTTAGGCTCAGCACAATCATGTCCTTATTTAAATATACTTTTTAAAAACACTATTTGTTATATGATGGCTCTCTGGGAGAAGGAATAGGAGAAGGAGGAAAAGGGACAATGGGGAAAACTATGATGTGAAAAACAGAAGGCATCAATAAAAAAATTTATTTAAATAAATATACTTTTTAATACTGAATTTATGCTTCTATGCAAATTTTTCCTTTGTATGGTATGAGAACATTTTGGGTTTTCTTTAAAGGCCAATGGAGCGGCAGCTAGGTAGTGCAGTGAATAAAGAACCTGAGTTCCAATCTGACCTCAGACACTTAATACTTACTAGTCATGTGACCTTGGGCAAGTCACTTAACCCCAACTGCCCTGCCTTTCCCTCTGCAAAAAAAAAAAAAGCAAAAAAAAAAAAGGCCAATGGAACATGTCTTCTAAATAAGCTGATATCACTCCCAAAGTAATTGATCTTCCTTAAACAAGAAGCTAGCAATGGGAGTTCCTGGCCACAGCACTAAGCAAACATTCTTTCTGATGTGTCCATTTGAACTTAAGTTCCAAAAATAACATGAGCATACATTCTTTACAAAAGCACAAGTACTAATTATACATGCAACAATCTACAATCCTAATTACTACACTAGCATGAAACTCACAGCCAAGTCCAATGTAAGTAAAAAGACTGAGAAAGGGGTATTAGTAATTAATTATTATAGTTTCTGTTCATTTATATAGTCTTACTCTTAACATCTAGGTCACCAATTTTCTTGTCAACTCTTTTTGGATGTTTCATTAAGTAGATTATGTTTCTTGACTGAAACATGAGTCTTCTCATCTCAAACAGATTAAATAGCACACTGCTCCTAAATTTGCCACTAAGAGATAACTGATGGCTAAAATCAGAAAATTCTGACTATAGCTTAGCTACTGTTTTTCTCCTACCAGAAATCCTGTTTTATCATGGCATACAATTCTTCCTTTTCAAAGAAACAAAATTCAGAAAGTTTCCATCTTTCTTATTTACCTCAATACAGCAAACATAAGACTTTGGGGGGGGGGGGAGGTTGGAGGAGGAGGTGGCAATCGCCCATGGTCGCAGGGCTAGTTAGGATCTGAGGCTGTATTTGAATTCAGGTCCTCCTGACTGTAGGGCAGATGCTAACTACTAAGCCACCTATGTGCCCCAAAACATAAGATTTTTCATTTCTCCTCCACTCTTATGTACAAAAAAGTTCACTGAATTATTTGGGTTTTATTCCACTTAATAATTACTTTTAAGGAAATTTCAGAAATCATTCTACCTCTTTAATGCCACTTTGGAAAAATGGTATGAATCTTGCTATATGGTAAACCATCAACACAACTAATTTGCATCAATACTACATATATTTTTCAACAACCCTGAGCTTCAAATAAACAAATAGTTACAATCTAAATACATTAAATAAAAAATGTGGCTTTTGGACATCTTACTTTCCAGAAATCAAACTGGCAACTTTACAATATAATGGATTTCTGCTTAGCAACATCTTAAAACTCACTTTCCTGACTTCCAATGAGAACTCTGAGGTCCTAGGGCTTGAGAGAAAAATAGAGAAAGAATCATGGAAAACACTTTTCTGCAGAGAAAAAGTTATATAGTTGCTACAAATGTGTTTCCTAAAGTCCTCAGTCTTGAAAAAAAAGTGATGTCATTCTAGGAAGTAACTTTATTTTTTAATCAAGTATCAATTTTAAACATCAAGGTTTAAATGGCTAGCAAGTTAAGAAAAGAAAGGACACATTATTCAAAAGATTCATTATCTATTAATGTGACATCTATGGAAGACTAAAACTTTAGGAAGTTTATTCATTTGAGGTTATATGTGTAATTGGTGTCAACAGAACTGAAGTAATTGTTCCCTGCATAACAGGAAAAGATTTTTTTCCTTTAACAGAATACCCTGAGGAATGAGAACAAAGACTTTAAATTCGGTCAGTAAAAAAAAAAACCAACATGGAGGAGGGGGAGAATATTCTTATAGTAACACAAAAATCAGGAACTCTATTCTCCCTTACTTACAAAGTAATTTGGCCTATGGTTCTATGTTTAAAAAAAAAATGTATACCATAGACTGTATCAATGGAGCTAGGATTAAAAAATTAAAAGAACACACAGACCAAACCTGTTCATAATATTATTACATTGCAACCACTGTAATATTGCATCATAATCTTTAAACATGATTCAGAAAGTCAGATAACATTAATAAATCAGCATTCCTCTATGTTGACATTTTTTCCATTTTCAACTCCTAATCTAACAGCAAACTATAGTACAGATTTTTTTAAAGATTAAAATCACCTAAAACAAGACAACCAACTTCATTCTAAAATACTGTTGTAAAATATAAGATATTGTTATGTTTTTTCAATTTAATATAAATACAAGGCAATCATTTATATTTTCTCTTGGATTTTCATAATATTGTTACTCAAGCAATCCATGAAAAAACAACATACTCTGTTATGAGAGTTACTTAGATGTTATGAGTCCAAATTTCTAAATCTATCCCTAAGTAACTGTAAAAATGGCAAAACTATTTAAATTTTTCCCCAAAAAAAACCTGAGTTCTGTCAACAATACACCTTCCCTGTTTCATTTTACACCTGTATTATGTTTACATTAAGTTTTACTCTTCTAGATCCTTCAATAGTTACAGACTATTAAATTACTTAACCAAATAGAAATAGAAGCACAGTTCCCAAACAGCAATTTCTGCATTGCTAGACACTTAACTAGCTGGTAGATTTATACCATTGTTCATTCTTAGATCCTTAAATGTAAAAACAAAAACAAAAACAAAAAAAAAACCAGAAATGTGGCACACCTCTAAATTAAGTTTTAAATAGTCCAGTTATTTACAGTTCTGTTCAACTTTAAAAGGGCAGTAACCATTCTTCTTAAAGGCTAATCTACTCAAGTTCCACCCATAAAAACATCTAATTTCTCTTTGGAAAGGATGAAAATTACGCAGTGCTCAACAAAAATAACCACTGAGAAACAGCATCAGAAAAATTTGATAAGGCACCAAAACAGGGTCATATCTTTACTTAGAAAAATATCCAGTCCTATTTTTCCTAACCATGGTATTTTCAAATGCCTTATCACTTTTAAAATGGCATTTCTTACATGCACTTTCAAATACAATTCTTACAAAAATAGAAAAAATATTCCTCTCACTGAGTTTAACTACCTCAAATAAGGTAAAGAGGGAAAATTACATGTACCATTGTAATTCTTTTTCCTTTTCAATCACAAAAGATGCAAGGACCACTCTGCCTACTTGCATGCTGGACACAAAGGCAAATGCCTCCAAATATTCAGACAGATCATTCCACAGTTGTAACTTTCATCATGGTTCTCAAAGTAGCACAGTGAGGTCAGCGCACAAACAGCTTAAGTAGCAAAACTAGAAATTGGTGGTAGTAGTATCAGGCTACATAACAAGCCTCTCCAAAGAATATGAAGTAAGAGAATGAAAATGTGTTGGCAATATGCCACAGGGCAGGAATATAGCTTTGAGCAATGAATATTCACAACATACAGTATATAGTAATTCGTCATCTTTCACCATGAAACTTGATTTTACTTGTACTAAACCAAAAATAGCCATTGTATAAGTGTTAACTACTACTACTACCAAATTTTCCCCACATAAGAATTAAAGGGCACTTAGCCTATCAGTAGTTTTGCAATTTCCTTTGCTACAGTGATTTTCTTACTCATTTTCATTGTTTCTAACACTTCATATCAGATGTATTTTTTTCTTTCTTCTAGACTGCATCACTAGCAATATATTATAATGCATGAGTATTTTACTCTCTTTAAGCTACTGTTCTTTTTCCAAAAGAGTAAAAAAAAAAGGTGCAAATAATCTGGAAATTAAAACAAAGAAGTAATCACATTCATCATCCTCAAAATGCTAGAACAAATCCTAAATCAAACCCTGAACCCTAATCAACACACAAAAAAGTGATGCTAATATATCCTCCATCCCCCCAAAAAGAGACAAAGTTACTAGGATAATGACCGGAAATTAAAAAAAAAAAAAGAACTGAATCACAAAGATACTGCACCCAAGAATACAAATTCATAAATAGATAGTTCAGGCTTAGCATCAAAAAAGGGAATGTCCTCATGACTAGACTGATACTCACAAATCTTCTCTCACTCAATGCAATCTTATTCTAGCTAAACAACAAACTGTTCACCTTACATGCCCCTACAATACAGAGTCAAACTCACACAGTCAATGTGATATAGGAAACAAGGAAGCCAAAACTAAGTTAAGTTTTAATCCACAGAAGAATATCACCATATCAAATGTTTGAAAAGGAGATTTTCTAAAAAAGAAACAGTATTTACTTAAAACAAATATTCTGGAGAGAACACTGGTCTATGGTGACCTAATTATCTATGCTGCCTTTAAGTTATTTATTTCAAATTATTATATTGGAAGTACTTGGCTTCTTCCTAACTACTTGATGGAAAAAAGGCATCTTCCTACCTACTTAACAGAAAAAATTAAATTAAAATACTGAAATAAAAACAAGAACTCTAGGGGTTAAAGAAGTGGTAAGAGACATATATCCCAATTTTCTATTTTGGAAATTCCTTAGATGCTGCGAACAAAAGACAAAGATGTGGAACTCAAATGCAGCCCATCAACAGGCATTGCTCAGAAAAGTCAGTGTTGTCATTTTAAAACTTATGGATAAAATTATCATGCAGTGAATGCCAAGTATGCAGTTGGTGCTGCCCAGCCACATAGTCAAGGATTTTAATTTTGTCATCTTCCCAGTTCTACTATATCTCAATAACTAACTCAAATAAGGATTTACTTCCTCTCAAAACATGCTTAACCAGACAATGCTAGGCTTTAGAAAGCGACAGATTAATTTGCTGTATAATATATATTCTAAGAGAGGAAAATGAGAATTAATCAATCACATTGTTAGTTTCTTTTCAAGGAGAATAGAAAAATTCATGAACCTAGACTTATTTTCATAATGCCATTTTACAAATAGTTTTGGTGATACATGTTAAGCTTAATTATGAATCAATCATAAACAAGATATTGTGATACAGAGGTCCAAGTCTAAGCAATAAAAATTTCTATATAAAATACTGTCATACCTCAAGCAACAATCCCTTCATACAAGTAATAGACAAAAATTTAATACAAAAATAAACAATAACAAAAACAGACACGCCAACTGAATTTTAGCTTTTTGCAATCATGTTTTATACCTTCTTTCCTACTAAGGGAAGATAAAGTGGACTTGGTCCATAACACAAATGGAAATTAATTTACACGACTGGTCATAAAGTAAGGAAGAGGACCTGATTTGCTACAGGATTTTTCCTGTATAAGTTGCTATCCTTCATGTCTGAATAATGCTTGTTAGAGACAATTAGCACAACTTCTTTCACGTTAGCTGTATGTTCATTTGACTGTTGTTACTGCGGAGATTTTTTCTGGCCCATCTTAAAGGCAGAAAGGTGGCTGACCGAATAAAGGAAGAATACATTGTTGGACATGGTCAACATTTGTTTTGCTCAATTGTTCTTATATAAGAGGAAGTTCTATTGGAGTTGGGAAAAAGGACTATATACCAGAAAATTACATCAATACTTAAAAAAAACCACCCTCAAAGCATCAATAAAACAATTTTTACTGAATTAATGCAGCCACAAACCATCCCAAGAACCACCCTCTTAATAAAGAAACTTTACTTACATTCTCCCTACACCTTCATACATGTGAGTCTCATCTACCAAAGTCATAATTTCTGTATCTGTAAGATGTGCATGCTTTTTCGTTCTATTTAGCTGTTCGATCTGTATATCTGCAAGTTTCACCTTCTGCTGAGTATCAATAACTTTGGCTTGTAGTTCTGTGAAAGCCTGACCAAAAAAAAACAAAAACCTCAAGTCATTGATTTAGTAAATAAAACATTTGAGAGCAAGCTAATAAATAAAATCCAAAATACAACAACTGTCAACAGAGTCAAGGCCTTATTAATTACCAATAAATACAGAATAACAGTTACCAATCAATATTTATTGAGTACTTACTATGTGCAAGGAACTGTTCTCAATACTGAAAATGCAAAATTCAACAAACTAAGTACCTATGGTGAATGCAGAGCATTCTTCTAAGCCCTGGGAAAGAAACAAGCACCAAAGCTTTGTTAAGTCATGGGGTTTTTACATAAGTACAAGTTTGGATAAACCTTGCCCTCATGAAGTTTACAGTCTACAAGAAGGCACTCAGAAAATGATAATACATAGAAATACATAATAACAATACATACATGCATGATAAGTAAATTAGAAAGCTATAAAGTGCTACATAAAGTCTAAGGTGGAAGAGTTTTAGACACAATCCTTGAATTCAAAGAAGTTATAGTCTAGTTGTGGAGACAACACACATTAAAAAAGATAACAAAACAAAGTAGTATATGAATGCCAAATGAATGGGTTAGACAATAAGTAATATAGGAGCTCAAGGAAGAAAATGAGGGAAAATAAAAAATGTGAACCATACATGTAATATAATGGTTCAGAATATGACTACTATAACAGAATAAGAAAATTCAATTATGGAATCATATCCTGACTCCCCCACACAGATACCAAAGCAAAATTCTACTACTGTTTATGCATAACCAACTCTAGGGATAAACACCGTCCATGAATACTCTTGCTGAAGTGCCTGAAATAATTTTTACATGCTGTCAAATTTATGCCTTAATAATAGCATTTGTGATTACTAAGGCATAGTAAAATCACAGCTTGACTTTCACTCTCACCCTGTTTTCCCTCACTCATAACAGTTTCAGATTATTTAATTCCTGAAATTTTCCACATTTGTCTCTGACTAATAAATGACTGGGGGAAAGTTTAAAAATAAAATCTTTAGCCTACTTTAAAACCAAAACACATAACTGCCTTTCACTAAAGACAAATTATTGTTACGCTATTCGGTGAAATAACTTTGAGCCAATTTTAAATTGCATTTAGGATAAAAAAATTTCGATTGCATTTTTTCCTATTTTATAAAAAAAAAAAATCAATGTCCCAGAAAGTGAGGTATTGCTCATTGTAACTAACCTCTCTACCTGCCTTCTCTTTCCCTTAAACCAAAAACTCATACTAAATTTAAGAGCAGAAACTTATTTTAGCAATTATTTTTTCTAAGAGAAGAAATACATGACCATGTGGTCTTGCAAACAGCAAGGCTAAATATATCATCAAAATAGAGGGTAACAGAGCACTAGAATCTGGAAACTAGGTCCTAGTCTTGGCTTTCCTACTTAATAGTTGTGAAACCCTGGCCAGATCATATAAGCTCTCTGGGTCTAAGTATCTTCTTCTAAGAAATAAAGGCAGACAAGAGGATTTATAAGACCCTTTCTATCCCTAAAAAACAGATTTTATTCAAAATAAAATGAAAGGACTGAACTCTGATCTTTTAAGATTTCTTTCAGTTCTCTGATTCTATGACTGGGTTCTAGGGTTCTAAGGACTAACACAGTCCTCCTGAAGTACTCTAAAGACCTAAAATAATTTTGGAAAATGTACATACCTAGAAGCCATGATTTAGACAGAAATTCTCAATCTTCTCAATTTACTTCATGGGGAAAACTTTGTTAGATTTTTTTTCCCCAAGTAAGCAACACCAGAGGTGGCCTTTAAAAACAAATAAAAACAAACAAAACCTTTGAAAGTCTGAGATAAAAAGTACTATAAGAACATCAGGTAGTCCAAACTTCCTACTAAAATCAGAGGGGCTTGTAAAAGTTTGGAGAAAGAGCCCCACTGATAAAAAAGCAAACAAACCAACCAACAAACAAGGATACTCACAGGATTTAATGACTCCTATTTACACAGTGCTTTTGAGATTTACAAAACACTCTTTTTAGGAAAGGAGCAGAAAGGTGAACTGAATGGACCATAGTCACACTGCTAGTAAGTATGAGAGCCAGGATTCTAAGGAACCCTCGAGTCCAGGATACAAACCCAGGCATTCTAACTCCAAGTCCAGAGTTCTTATAATTACACTGTATGACCTCTCTGAGCTGAAAGAAACCTTGAAGATCATCTAGTCTAACTCCCTAATTTTATTTAATGTTATTTTTACTAAGTTTTATCGATGCCTTTGTCTTAACGACACATTCTCTCTCTGGATAACCACCCCTCCTATTTACTCCTACTTCCTTCGTGACAAAAAAAAAGTTAAGTGAAAATAACGGATTGTGACCTCATGTGAGACGCATTCAACATTTTTCCTTACTCTGCCAAAAAAAGGGCAGCCAACTCGCCGTCCTCCCCTCGTCCTCTCCGTACTGGGAGGAAGGGAACTCCCCCATTTTATAGAGTAGGAAACAGGAGCCCTGGAACGTGACTTGCCCAAAGTCATATAGTGTAGCAAAACAGGGTTTATTCTGGAATCTATACTGACCCTAATTGCAGCGTCCTTGCTAAACAAATTAAGTTCTAAGCTTCCTTTCAGATCTAAATAGTACTGTGATTTTTTTAAAAAATGAGGGGTCAGGTGCTAGAAAACATGGGTGATACTGACTCTGCAGGTCTCTGGGAGAAGCACCGGCGACGGGGGAGGGGGCGGAGCAGGGGAGGCGTGGTTCAAACAAGAACAGTCTTGGAATCTCCCCAACTTTAACAGAAAACAGCTTCCCGCCTCTTCCTATTCTGTAAAATTCAGTTCCCTCTCCCTCCCCCACCCCAAGTCACAGCGACTCCACGAGCGGAGTGGAGCCCGAACATTCGGCGCATCCGCCAAGAAAGGGAAGCCCGACGGGCCCGGCCCGACCCCCAGGAGCCCACAGCCCCAGAGAGCGCGGAGAAGGTCCGGCTCTTGCACGGACTCCCAGGAGCCCCCTTCCTTTCGTCATGCCAGATGTCTTTCTCGACTTCCTCGCTCACAGGTCCCTCGAACTCCCTAGGGATGATTCTTCCTACTCAAGACCCTCTTTTACCTTCTTTAACTCCAGGTCCACGGGGGCAGCCATCTTGGTCCGAACTCTGCGCCTGCGCACCGAACGGCCGGAAGCAAGGTCGGACACCAAAGGAACGAATGGAACGGAAGAACTCGCTTACCCTCTGCGCCTGCGTGGGAAAGAATCGGGATTTGTGTGCTGCTTGTCTTTAGATTCCCAGTTTGGGGGCTGCCTCGCTTTTTGTTCCTTCAGTCCACATTCCACTTTTAAGCTCCTCTTTTGTGTCTGTGGTAACTCCAAAAATAAATAGGCCTTTTTCTTAAGGAACTTAGAGTTTCAAAGGAGAGATAAAGCAATTTCACAAAGACCGTTTAGTATTTGGAAGCAGAGCATAGTGGAAAGCACGTGGTCTGGGAGTATGACCACCATTTCCCTAAGACACTCATTGGTTTACCTACTCTCGGCGTCTCAGTTTCCTAATCTGTAAAACAAAGAGCTGGACTTGATGGTCTATTATTATAAGATCCATTCCAGTTCTATAATTATATTATAGGGGGAAACCTGCTTAGTCATTTTGAAGTATTGATTACTGCTAAACCCTATCTTGGAAGTATGGAATAGAAAGATCACTGGACTTGGAATGAGGAGAGAACTGGGTTTGACATCCTTCAGACATTTAGGAAAAGTAACTCACTTCATTTCCCTGAGCCTCACTTTTCTCATCTGTTAAATGGTAATAATGATATCTGTTGAACCTTAACCTCACAAGCCTGTTACAAGACTCAAATGAAGTTATGTCAAGTGCTCGGAAGTTCATTACCATTTTTTTAAAAAGAGATACAGTGTGTACAAATAAAAGTTACCACTGTGTGGCTATAAATCATTGAACACCATAATTTCAGAAATACCAAAATTATAGATAACTCAAAAGGCAACATAAAGACTTGTACCATAAATTAAGTAAATTACATCACATTACCAACAATGACTTTTATGTGAGAACTGTAAAATATATCATAAAAGATTTGTATGACTTGAAAGGGAGGTGCCCCAACCATCCATGTAGCCAAAGGGAAGGAAATAACAAATAATAATTTTTAAAATGTCAACTACCAAGAACCCTGACCCCATATTCTCCTTTGTGGAAGATTTGCCTTACCAACAAGAATTGCACAAGATGAGAAAGTGTGAAGGAGTTGCAATCTCCACATGTACCAACTCGAGGAAAGTAAGTACAATGTAAGTAGAAGGGTGCAAAGTGCTGTGAGATCAAATAAAATAAGAAACCTAAGACACCTGAGAGCCTTGGGCAGTTCTGAAGACACATTTAGAGCTATTATGTCCATTAGGATCTGGGCAGGCACCACACATACCCAGTCTTAACACCACTGATTCAAGTTGGTATGACAGCAGCACTTCAACAAGTAATTCTGTTGGAGTCCCACTAGCATAGATACAGGACCGCCATACCAACTAGTAGACTACTCCATATTCCCCTACTTGTATATTCCCCTACTTGAACTAACCTAACCTGGCCAGAATTAATGGCTTTCTATATATGCTAGGAGTTGGATTCATTGATTATACATAAACCAAATGATGTGGCATGGAAGACAGATTAAAAGATTTGGTTTGGAGTCAGAAATATCTAGGTTCAAATTCTGCCTCTGACACATACTATATGACATCATTTAACCTCTTAGTGCACCCTGGCAACTCTCTAAGACAGTTGTTTTCAGGTTGCCTCTCTCGTTAGACTGTGAGCTCCTTGAGATTAAGGACTAATTTTTTTTTTTTTGCCTTTCCCCTGTGCTTAGTCCCTATCACATTGTGGGAAAATACTTATTGAAAGACTGACCATAAGTTACACAGAATTTATTCATCAGCAATATGCTCAATTGCAGCAAATGTACACACTGGGAATTCCCTACATCAGTTAAATTACAGGTAGGCCCATAGCAACTGTTCAAAGTCAGGTGATGAACTGTGTGCCTATTGGCTGTGGACTAGCCTTGCTAAATTCAAAGATGATCCTCATCAGATTGGCTATAGAGTGAAGGCTTTTTCAAACATAGAACTCTCAAAAGCCATTGACTAAGTTACAGAGGGGTTGGGAATCTGCTTAAATAGAGGGAGCACACCCACCAATGAAACATAGATATATTTCAAAATATAGGATATAGAATCTCAAAACACCAAAGAAAACATTATTTGCCCTTCTTTGCCATGTTGAACTTAGAGGCTTATGGAGATCCTACGACGTTCTTCATGGGAAGAGACCTTAAATATCTAACTGAGGAAGTTGTGTCTATCCGCTAATTAGTCTAGAAAGTATTAGACCAGAACCTGAGCTTTTCAAATCCATTGGTACCCCAAGTTAATCAAATGTGATACCATGTCAAGTAGTTGTAACATTGAAGCACCATATCTCTTACCTTCTTATTCTATGACTAATCTTTCCCTGTTAAACCTCAGCTTTAGAATACTCTTACCATGTACTGCTGCTATTCATGTGCTACCAAATGAAGATGGAGGAAATCACAAAACTGTGCTGACTAGATCCACTAACAAATTTATGTTGCATAAACTCAACTGGGCCCTTCCTATAGCAAAGCAATCCTTTTACATCTCCCTAATTGACTCACTATCCAACTTTTCCAAAACTTTTCATCCCTCCTCAAACTTTCCATGACTCTCCCTCTCCCCACTCTCTCAGCTAAGAAACTTGCATTGACCACCAGCTCCCTCTTCTCCCTTTCTCATCTTACATCTGTCAGATACCCTCTTCTACTATCTCTGCCTTCACCCTTGTATCACAAGAAGATGTAGCCTTTCCGCTGTACAAGTGACCCCATTCCAACCTATCTTTTCAAGCACATTGCCTCCTCTATCATCCCCACTCTCTCATTTATCTTCAAGCTTTCCTATACAGTGCCTGCTTCCCTATTACCAAGAAACATGCTCATATCTCTTCCATCCTAAAAACAAAACAAAACACCCCTAATTTGATTCACGCATCCCTATCATCCTGTATCTCTCCTTTTTTGGCTAAACTCCTTGAGAAGACCATCTACAACAGATGCCTCCACTTCCTTTCCTCTCATTCTCTTCTTAACTTTCTACAGTTTGGCTTTAATCTCATTATTCACCTGAAACTGCTTTCTATAAAGTTACCAGTGATCTCTTTAATTGTCAAACATAATGGCCTTTTCTTAATCCTCATCCTTCTAGACCCTAACTTTTGACACTGTTGATCAACCTCTTCTCTTTAATATTCTCTTCTCTCTAGGTTTTCAGGACACTGTTCTCTCCTGTTTCACCTCCTACCTCTTTGACTACTCCTAAATCTCTTTTGCCAGATCTTCAGGTAATGCCTAATAAACATGGGTGTCCCATTGGACTCTGTCCTTCTCCTCTTCCTCTACATTATGTCACTTGGTAATCTAATTGGTTCCCCCAGATTCAATTATCATCTCTATGCAGATTATTCTTAAATGAATTTATCTAGCCCTAATCTGTCTGCTGACCTCCAGTACTACATCTCCAACTGCCTATTAGATATCTCAAGCTGGTTGTCCCACAGACATCTTCAGCTCATTGTATCCAAAACAGAAATCATTATCCTTCCCCCCACCAAATTCTCCCATCTTTCTAACTTCTTTGTTACTATTGAGAGTGCCCGCATCCTCTCAGTAACTAGTTTCACAATCTCAGTGTTATCAACATTTCACTCTCTGTTACCCCACTGTATTCAATCTGTTACCAAGTCCTGCTGATATTAGCTCTATAACAACTTATATTCACCCCCTTCTCTTCTCTAACACTGCTACAACATTGGCATAAACCCCAGGGGGCAACTAGGTGGCAGAGTAGCTAGAACACTGGCCCTAGAGTCAGAAAGACTCATCTTCTTGAGTTCAAATCTGGCCTCAGATACTTATTGCTGTGTGATCCTGGGCAAGTCACTTAACACCAATTGCCTCCAAAAGAAAAAAGAACAAACAAACCCCAGACCCTGATCATCTCATGCCTGAATTATTACAATAATCTTCTGATTAGTCTCCCTACCTCAAGTCTCTCCCAAATCTAGTCCATTCTCCACTCAGCTGTCAAGGTGATCTTTCCAAAGAATAGGTCTGACCATGTGATGCCACCCCTTAATAAATTCCAGTGACTCCCTATCATGTCCAGGAACAACTATAAAATCCCGTATTTAGTGTTCAAAGTTATTCATAACCTGGTCCCTTCCCATCTTTACAGTCCTCTTATACCTTACTCACTCCCAAGTACTCTGCCATCCAATGGTACTGGCCTTGTTCTTCTTGTTGTTCAGGCATGGCTGACTCTTTATGACCCCAGTTGGAATTTTCCTGGCAAAGATAGTGGAGTGGTTTGCCATTTCCTTCTTCGACTCATTTTATAGATGAGGAAACTAAGGTATACAGGGTGAAGTGGCGAGAAGGATAATGAGTCACTAGTGTCTGAGCTAGTGTCTGAGGCCTTCCTGATTCTAGGACCAGCCCTCCATCCACTTCACCACCTACCTGCCCTACTGGCCTCCTTACCTTTCCTCAAACAAGACACTGCATCTCCTGATTCCAGGCCTTTTCCTTGTGTCCCTCATGCCTGGAATTCTTTCCTTCCTCATCCCTACCTCATAGCTTCCTGAAAGTTCAGGGCAAAATCCCACCTTCTACAAAAAGTCTTTCCTAATTTCCCTTTATTCTAGTCCTTTCCCTCTATTGATTATCTCAATGTATTCTGTGTATAACTTGATTGTCCATAGTTGTTTGTACGTTGTCTTTGCCATTAGACTGTGAGCTCTTTAAGAACCAGGCCAGGTTTGGATGGCTTATTTTAGGAGGGTCCCCCCCCCCTAGTGTTTAGCACAATGGCTGGCACATAGTAGGCACTTTAAAAATGTCTATTGACTAACTGACTATATTCATGTCAGCTATAATTAACTCCACACTATTTTTAAGCCCCCAAGCAGAGAGATCATGAGACCAATACCCAAAATACCTGGCCCATGGCAGAGAGTTGAGTTGCCTACAATGTCACAGTGGCACTCCGAAGCATACAATTTGGAATAGCTTTCTGATTGCCATGCCAGTGGTCATAACTAACCATAACTGTGCTTAAGACAGATTATTTGAGGAAGGGAAAAGGGATGTGGCGGGAGGAGAATAACCAAGTGTGAAATTGAAAGGTGGGACCTAGGGGTGAGTGGGTCATGAGAATGCAGGACATTCCTACTATGGCTTCACTTGTAGGCCCTCACTTTCTTAAGGATTAAGTGACAGAATAGGGACCTAAAGGAGGTTTCACAATGATGGCACCCTGAGGCTAGCAGATGGGAGTAGTTGTACCATTGGTCCCCAGGGCTTCACAAAGTGAGATGTAGAAAGGGTTTCCATCCAAAAACGTTGGCACCTTGAGGCAAAGTCCTGCTGCCTCATGCTACTTATGTCTATGCCTTTTGTCTCTCATAAAACTCAAATGTCAAGGTGAAGCAGTATGATATAAAGAGCTGTGAAGAGGAAGGTCATAAAACCTGAGTTCGAATCTCTGTTCTGACAAAATCACAAGATTGGGTTGGGAGAGACCTCAGCAGCCATTGGGTTCAACCTATATATGAAAGGAAACCCCTCTACTACATTCCCAACAAGTGGTCATACAATCCCTGTGTAAAGAGCCCAAGGAGGGGAAGTCCTAGCACCTGTACGACCTTGGACAAATTAGTCACAGAACCTCTCTGGGATTCATTTTTTCTCATCTGTAAAATGAAAGGGCTTGGACAAAATGACCTCTAAGGTCTCTTCAGTTCTAGATTTATTCCCAATGCATAGCTCACAATGTTTTCTTGGAATTTTAAATAAACAAACCTCTCTCAATCATGGAAGGTGACAGGAAGAGACTATCCCTGCCCCCCGTCCTGATAACACAGAAGAGTCTGCAGCACATGGACAGCTTGCCCAGTGAATGGGTCCCTCTGGGTTTATCGCTATTGTTCTCCCAGGGAAACAGGCTGCTGGAGCCTCAGACTGAAACCTAATTGGCAGCCAGCCCTGACCCAAGGATGTGATTCCTTCTGAGGTTTAACCAACTTCCCAGTTGTGGCTTCTAGTAGAAGCAAGCAACCTTTTCTCACGTCTCAACTCTACTCACCTCAGCCAGTCAGCATTCCTCCTCACTGACATAGCCTATGTTCATGCTCAGGGCTGCATTGTCAGAATTCAGTCATCCCACCCTTTTCTGAGTCATGTATTCTCTTTCAGATCTAAAACTGTGATTTGAAATCTGTTTCTACTCCATTTAGGGAAGCTCTGGCTAGGGAGGGCTTGGAAGAACATATTAATTGACCCCCAAAGAGACATACAACTCCAAGGACACTATGCCACATTCAAGTTTAGACCTTTGCTCTCTCTACCTTTACAACCCCACCTGTGGCTTTTGTTGTTGTTCAGTTGCTCAGATTTATTATCTATAAACTGAGAAAGATGGATTGTTGTTGAGTTGTTTCAGACTCTTCATGACCCCATTTGGAGTTTTCTGGGTAATGATACTGGAATGGTTTACTATTTCCTTCTTCCAGATCATTTGGCAGATGTGGAAATTGAGGCAAATAGGGTTAAGTGACTTGCCCAGGGTCACACAGCTAGTAAGTGTCTCAGACCAGATTTGAACTCAGGAAGAGGAGTTTTCCTGACTCTAGGCCCAGAAATCTATCCACTGCACCACTTAGCTGTGCCCCCTTCTCCACCTATGGCACTATCTTTTAAATATTGGCAAAATGAGATCTATTTATTATGTCCAAAGACACAGATCTTAGCCTCTAGGCCAGTGGTTCTCAACCTTCCTAATGCCGCGACCCTTTAATACAGTTCCTTATGTTGTGGTGACCCCCCAACCATAAAATTATTTTCATTGCTACTTCATAACTGTAATTTTGCTACTGTAATGAATCGTAATGTAAATATCTGATATGCAGGATGTATTTTATTGTTACAAATTGAACATAATTCACAGGTTGAGAACCGCTGCTCTAGGCTTTCCCCCCCATATCAATTTCACATGTGCCTCATAGCACTAATTCTCAGAGTATGAGCCAGCAGTTTCTTCCTTATGGTCCTCAAAGTTGACTTCTTGAATATAAATATCTATAAGACGAAGTCTGCACTTTGGTTTCTGATTTTTTGGAGGGAGGAGTCAGAATGGGAGTTGGACCTGTGATTTCATCACTGTTGAGAACTCCTGCTGTGGAAATCTATTCTACCAGTCACTCTACCAGCAATTCTGTCACTCAGAGTCTTAGAAAGTTACCTGTAATGCTGCTTGGAGGTTAAGTGACCCCTCCACAATCAGTATGTGTCAGAGGCAAGATTTAACCCTGGTCTGCCCAATTCCAAAGCTAGCCCTCTTTCCACTAGGTCATGCTACATAAATATTTGCTAATATTTAATTTAAAACAACCACCATCACAGCAAATACACGCTTGTTTTTTCACTGGTAGTTTGTTTGTTTGTTTGTTTGTTTTACAGTAGTACAGACATTAGATAAGTGATCATTTGCCTAATCAGTGTTGTTCAAGGCCTCAAATGGATTTAGAAACAAAAATATATGGGGATCAAAGTTCAATAAATTGGTCCCCATCCCTTTTTTCCCTTCACTTTTAAAAAAATCTCATTTTTATTCATGTTATACTAGTGAACCATGCCTTGTGACAATAAATTTTTAAAATAAAAAGGAAAAGCAACACCAATAAGCATGTCAACCAAGTCTGACACTGTATGCATTTTTTCACATCTAATGTCCATCCATCTAATTTCCCCCCCAGCCCCAAACAATGATGGAGGAAAAAAGAATGAAGTTATACTTTATTCTTTTCCAGGACTAAGCTTTTAATTCATTATAATTATGCAGCATTCAATTTACTTTTTTTGATCATTCTTTTCATTATCGTAGTTAACATATGATCATGCTTACTTTACTCTGCCTCAATTCATTAGATTATAAATTCCTTGAGGGAAGAGACTGTCATTCTTTTTTTGTATTTAAGTACCTAGCATCTGGCACATATTAGGCACTTAATAAATGTTTGACTGTTGATTCCAAGTTTTCTCATGCTTCTCTGAATTCTTCATGTTCATCAGTAAAGTTCTCATTTTATCAAGTGACTAGCATCATGATTTAGAAATATTCTATTTCATTCATGTACAATAATATGCTTGACCATTCCTCAGTTAATGGACATCTATTTTGTTTCAAGTTTTTTTGCTACCACAAAAAAGTGTTACTGTAAATATAAATATGAATTTCCCCATTCATTGTGTAAGCTAGGCCAGATAACAGGAATTTGATAGATGATCATCTGTCCACCTTGGCTGTCACTCTCCCTTGTTGTTTGTTGTCATCTGTCCTTGATTCTCAAAGAGGACTATGACATTGGGAAGGTGAATTGGAGTTAAGTGAGAGAGAGCTGTTCAAAGTCAACTTACTCTCTCCTCCAGAGCCATCTGGGTCCAGTGGCAAGATACAGATCAGAACAACTGGAGATGGCCCCAGGTGCAGTGGGAGACCTCAGCCTTTTTAAGCTGAGGTCTAGAAATGCTAGCTACAGCAGTAAGACAAGAAAAAATTGAGAAGATAAACGCAGGCAAAGAGGAAACAAAATTATTGTTTTTTCCAAATGAAATAATGATTTACTTTAGAAAACTGTAAAAAAAGTCAACCTCAAGAAAGTTGAGGTTTCAAGACATAAAGCAAATTCATATAAATCATCAGTATTCCTATATAACATAAAGAAAAACCAATAGGAAGAGAGAAAAACAAATTCCACTCAAAATAACATCAGAAGCTATAAAATATTTGGAAGTATATGTACCACTATTCACCCAAGACCTATATAAATTCAACCATAAAACATGGCCAAAATGAAGATAGACCTATATTGGAGAAATATTAATGTCCATGTGTAAGCCAACCCCATATAATAAAAATGACTATACTACTTAAATTGATTTGCTTATTCAGTGTCCAAAGTGCAAATAGATTCTTTTATAGGTGTAGAAAAAAATAATAATGAAATTTTCATAGAAGAACAAAGGGTCAAGAATCTCAAGGGTAATAGTGAAAAAAAAGTGTGTCACCTTCCCTTACCCTCCAATGAAACTTTACACTGGAAAAGTAATAGAGTACCTTTAAAATTGTTTAATTTGGTGTGTCTTGTGAATTCTAGCTCCAGATCTCCCTAGTTACTTGTAAAGCTCTTGTTCTTTTTTGGGGGGCTAAGACAATTTGGGGATAAGGTTCTCACTTCACCAGGATACTAGCACCATACCAAGTTCCTGCCTCCAGAAATGGCCTTCATCTCCAAACTTATTTAAATCTTTTTCTTCCCTATCCTATGGGGCAGCTAGGTGGCGCAGTAGATAGAGCACTGAGCTTGGAATCAGGAAGATTCACTTACTAGGCTATATGACCCTGGGCAAGTCACTTAACCCTGTTTGCCTCAGTTTCTTCATCTGTAAAATGAGCTGGAGAAGGAAATGGCAAATCATTCTAATATCTTTGCCAGGAAAACCCCAAATGGGATCATAATGAATCAAACATGACTGAACCACAACAGCAAATTTTGATTCTAATCACTACATGAGCAATCAATAACTATTCAGATCATTACTACTTATGCTAGATTGTTGATAAAGCAGAGCTTCCCTGGTCCCAGTAGCAAGCACAGTACCTTGCCCATAGGAAGTGCTCAACAAGTATTTTTGAGTACCTACTATGTAGACACTTGTAAGTGCTGGGGGTAAAAATACAAAGATAAGACCACAGCCCTTGCAAGCTGTTCAGGGGAAACAATTTATAAATTTAAGTATGTGCAAAATATATGTTGGAGAAGGAGTGAGTTATTCAAAAAACCCTTAATCAACTGACTTCTCCTTCAATAGATAGAATCACAGAAGAGGAAGATTACAGAGATGGCCAGCTGTTAATGTGTTAAACGAAGGGCAGAGACCATCCATGCCACCCTGGACACATGACCTTTGCTGTAAAGGTCACTTGGCTTGGCTCAATGGTCTGGTTCCTTTCCACACCCCACAATACCCAACTGCCAACTGTTAGGCCTAATTTTCTGTGTGTCTGCTATTTTTAAATTTTATTTTACATTTTTTATTTTTATTTCCAAATTCTCTTCCTCTCTTTACGCTCTCTCCCATTGAGAAGGCAAGAAATACAATACCCATTATACATATGAAGTCATGAGAAAAAAATGTCCACAGTACATAAGTTGTAAAAAAAGCAAGAAAAACAAGTACAGAAAAAAATATGCTTCTTTCTGTGCTCAGGATCCATCAGTTTTCTCTCTGGAGGTGTACATCCTTTTTCATCATGAGACTTTTGGAATTGTCTTGGATCATTGTGTTTCTGGGTCAAAGAGTATACGTGGTTCTATAACCCTCTGGATATTGTTGTTTTTCAGTTGTTTCAGTCATATTTGACTCTTCATGCCCCCATTTGGGGTTCTCTTGGCTCAGATACTGGAGCAGTTTGCCATTTCCTTCTCCAGCTCATTTTACAGATGAGGAAACTGAGGCAAACAGGGTTAAGTGGCTCTCCCAGGGTCACACAACTAGTAAGTGTCTGAGGCCAGATTTGAACTCAGCAAAATGAATCTTTCCTACTTCAGGTATAGCACACTAGCCACTGCGCCACCCAGCTTCCACCCTTTAAACATAATTCCAAATTATTCTCCAGAATGGTTGGACCAATTCACAGCTCCACCAACAGTGTATCTATTTTCCCATGTCCCTTTCCAGAATGTCATTTTCCTTTTCTATCATGTTAGCCAATCTGATGGGTTTGAAGTGGTATCTCAAGAGTTATTTTAATTTTCATTTCTCTAATTATTAGTGAATTCAAGTTTTCTTTCACTTGATTATTGACAGCTTTGATTTCTTCTTCCTAAAACTGCCTGTTCATGTCCTTTGTCCATCAACTGGGGAATTGGTCTTAGTTTTATAAATTTACTTCAGTTTCCTGTATATTTGAGAAATGAGGCCTTTATCAGAGAAACTTGCTATAAAATTTTTTTTCCCAGTTTCCTGATTTTTTTTCTAATTTTGGCTGCATTGGTTTTCTTTGTGTCCTTTTTAATTCAAAGTAATCAAAAGTATCCATTTTACCTCCCAAGATCCTCTGTTTTTTGTTTGGTCATGAATTCTTGCCCTATCCATAGATTTGACAAGTATTTTTTTTTTTTAGCATTCCATTAATTTGTGTAGGATATCCTCCTTTAATGTTTAGATCATGTACTCATTTTGAACTAATCTTGGTATATACACTGTGAGATGCTAGTGTGTGCCTAGCTTCTTCTACATTGCCTTCCAGTTTTCCAAGCAATTTTTGTCAAATAGTGAGTTGTTGTCCCTGTAGCTGAAATCTTTGGGTTTATCAAACAGTAGATTACTACAGACATTTACTCATGTATATTATTTACCTAATCCAACGGTGAGGAACCTGTGGGCTCAAGGCCGCAGTGACCTTCTAGATCCTTGGGTGTGACCTTTTGACTGAGTCCAAGTTTAACCAAACAAGTCATTTTATTAAGTAGATTTGTTCTGTGAAGTTTGGATTCAGTCAAAGGGCTACACTTGCGGACCTGAAAGGCCACATGTGACCTCAAAGCTGCAGATTTCCCACCCCTGATCCTAATCAATTCCGTTGGTCAACCCCACTCTATTTCTTATCCAGTGATGACCTAATTCTGTCACTCTAAACTGCTTCCCAAGATCACAATCCCCATAGCTGCCTCCACTGATTCACCCTGTTCCTTCCTTACTGTAAGGTACCTCTACTATAAGAACTCAAGGTCAGTTGTGATAGGGAGAGAGAAATCCCCACTCTCTACCCTCTCATATCATAGGGGACCAAGACAAAAGGCAAAAGTGATTCCCTCTCAAAATCAAAAGATTTTTCTTCCACAGTTATTTTTCCTCTAGACTGCCAGAAGTCACACTCCTTGAAGCTGCTCTACATGAACTTTCTGTCCTCCATGCTTGTAATTCATTTCCTTTCACCTCTACCTCTTAAAGTCCCTGGCTTCCTTCATGGGGTGAGACCATAGTTCACCTAGCCACTGGCAAGCTGGCCTCCATTCAGTCAGGAAAACATTTTACACTTTGTTTTGTGCATTAACACCTATTTGTCCCTGTTCCCCCCCTCCAGGATTTCATCAATTTATTTGGGAGAAATCAGGTGAGTTGGGGTACCATGATCTCTGCTACCTGTATACAAAATACAGATGAGGTAATTGGGCCTACACTAGCAGTTGGGGGAATCAGGAAAGGCCTCAAGTAGAAGGTGGTTTTTTAGCTGAATTTTGAAGGAGGGATTCCTAGAGACTATAAGAAGCATTCCAGCTACAGAATATGGCCTGTACAAAGATACAGATATGGGAGAAGGAAATATTTGTGAAGAGCAGCAAGCTGGCTACTATGTTTGGATTGTATGGGACATGAAAGGAAGTAATGTATAACAAGGTGGGACAGAGACAGTTTGTGATGGGCCTGAAGTGCCAGAGGAGGTGGTATTTTATCCTAAAAGAGGGAGCTTGTTGTTATTCTTGCCAATGGTATTAGAATGGTTTGCCATTTCTTTCTCCAGCTCATTTTACAGATGAGGAAACTGGATAAACAGGGTTAAGTGACTTCCTCAAAGCTAATAAGTGTCTGAGACTGGATTTGAACTCAGGAAGATGAGTCTTCCTGATTCCAAGCCCAGTGCTCTATCTACCTCCCTACCAACAGAGAGCTACTGAGATCAATTAACCAGGAAAACAGAATGACGAGACCCGTGTTTCTGGAATATCACTTTGGCAGCTGTCTGGAGGATGAATTGGAGAGAGAAGAGAATTGAAGCAGGTAGACCAACTTTTGCAATACTCCAAGTCAAAGGTGACAAGGACCTGAACCAGGGTGTGAACCATGTGAGTAGTGAGAAGAACACATATGAGAGAGATGTAGAATCTATGAGACTTTGTTATCTGGTGTCCAGCTCGCTGGATAATGGGATCAGAAAGAGAGGAAGAAGTTAAAGGTGACTCAAAGGTTCACACCTGAGTAACTGAAAAGATGGTAGTGCTTAAAGGGAAGTTAAAAAAGGGGGAAAAGATAATGAGCTCAGTTATCAGACATGTTAAGTTTGAGATGCCTACAGAACATCTGGTTGGAAGTATCCCACAGGTGGTTGAGGCTAATAAGACTAGAGCCCAGGAGAGAAACTTGGGCCAAATACATAATTCTGAGTATTATCTGCATAAAAATGAGAATTGGACCGATAGGAGCTGATGAGACACACACACGGAGAGACAGAGAGTGAGAAAGAGCGAGAAAGAGAAGTATGTCTCATAATAATAGTTAAGCACCTTAAGGTTTGCAAACGATTTTACAAAGATTATCTCATTTTATCTTGACAAAAACCTTGAAAGACAGATACTACTATTATCCCAATTTTATAAAGAGGGAAACTGAGGGGAAAAGAGGTTAAGTGACTTGCTCAGGATCACACAACTAGTAAATGTCTGAGGATCAATTAGAAGTCAGGTCTTCCTGACTCCAGGTCCAGCACTCTATTCACTGCACCATTATAGTGCAAAAAAATCTATTATAAGTGTGTAAAATTTAGTTATAAAGAAATTACTTTGTGTCTAGCAATGTGGTACATATACAGGGGAGAGGAAAATCTAAGCTGTTTACACCTGTTTCTTTTCAAAACTAAAATTCATTAGAAAGCTCTACCCAGAATTTACAAATCTGGCTGAAGTGTTCCAGCCTTGTACATACAAGGATGAATCTTGGGGTCTTGGGAAGGATCAGCTTCCAGATAATAGTATTGTCAAGAACCTGGGTAAAACAGTTTTTTCAGATGACAAATAAAACAAGCATCTAAGAAAAGTGAAGTTTTGCATTTGAACTTTCCTTTGAGAGAAAGGGGCCTTTAGAAGTGACCACCAGATGAAATATTAATAGGAAAATATGCCGAGAAAGGAAGTGAGTCGTCCCCAGCAGGAACTGATGGTAGCTTTTCCTAGGCAAACAGCCACAACTAATTCAATCTGTTTATAAAAAGGCAAAGGAGAATGAGTATTCTCTATCGATCTTGATGATTTAAAACTGTGTAAGACATGGAGCATTGCCAGGCAGAGGTTGAGTTATTTGCCCCGTTGCTCACCAGGGAGAGTAAAGGCACAGAGAGTCAGCAGGAGGTGGTGGCTGAGGTCAGAAGAATCCGCACTAAAATAGGTTAAAAAGGAAATGAGAGGAAACTGAAAGCAGCAAAGGCTGAAGAACTAATCTGGTCAGTAAAAAAATCTGAAGCACATCCTTGGTCAATAAGTCAATTATTATGCCTCCCAACTCACTTCCAAAAGTAGTATTTCATAGTATGTTAGGTCAACAGAATTTAGGAGAAATCTAGGCAATACTCAGAAACAAATAAACCTTACCAATAAGCACTAAAAACCCTCAGCTTGGAGAAATACTTTATCAACCTTTCCTCCCCAAAGAGCATATGTGTAACTGAATTCATGGTAATAAATTCCTATTCCCTACCTATAGAGATCACTGATTAGGAACATATAACTTCAGGAAAACAGGTTTGCTTAGAATACATGCTCATAATCTGTGCTTTAGGAACAAAGGACAATTCTTTTGCCTCTGTACACATCCCTTGCCTGGTGTCAGTGCCAAAGTTGTAACTAAAATGAGATCACTGGGGTTTTGCCCCAGGAGGTCAATATTGGGAGAGTGGTACCAGAAATGGGAGCTGGGAGGTGAAGAATGGGCTAAAAGACAACTGTCACTTTGAAGAAATACATTCTCCTACCCCATGTAAGAACCCTGAGAGAAAGAAGAACACACATATATACCTGGCCCTAGACACTGCCATAATGTTGAAGATACTGTTGGGTTGTTTGTTTTTTTTCAGGTCCAACTTTCCCACCCTGTCATAAGTTCATCCAGCCAGGGAGTATTGTTCATGCATCACTTAGCCAGGAATCCATACCACACAGGATGCCTAGGATTAGTGGTGACAGCAATAGGCTGATTTGGTTTCTCTTTTCTCTATCCCCCTCAGCCCCAAGAGAATTTGCCCCAGGGGCTGGAATTCCTAGTGAAGGCTCTGCAGCATGCCCAGATTCCCTGGGCCTAAGATGCCTTTCCCACTCCACCTCCACCCCTTCCACCTGTGGAACCATTAACCATCTTTTAAAACTCAGCTTACATACCATCTTCACCAGCAAGCATTTCATGATTAACCCATAGTTGGTAAGGGCCTTCTTCCCCCCCAGACCGCAGATCTCAAAATGGACTTTTTTGTACCTCTTTTGCATGTATTTTTTTTGTGCTGTTATTATCTAAGACTATAAATTACAAGCAGTTGCCATTCTTAATTGCTAAAAAAAGCTTCTTCATTGGGAGTTCCTTATATCAAGGAAATCACAAGTCCAAATGCAACAGTAGGGGATAAAAATACATGTGTGTGTATGTGTATGTATACTCATGTGTGTATATATACATATGTGTATATGTATACATATCCACATACATATATATGTTAGAATGCAAGCTCTATGAGGTCAGGACTATTTCTTATTTGAATGTTATATCTCTTCTAGCTTTTAACATAGGGCTTTGTTCTTTGTTTTGTACACAGTAGGCTCTTTTTTTATTTTTATTTTTTGCTTTTTGGAGGAGGGAGGCAGGGCAATTGGGGTTAAGTGACTTGCCCAAGGTCACATGGCTAGTGCATGTTAAGTGTCTGAGGCTGGATTTGAACTCAGGTCTTCCTGACTCTAGAAGGTCATACCTTTTGTTTCCAGACCTTTGCTACCACAAAAAAATGCTGTTATCTTTATGATATGGATCCTTTCCCTCTTACTTTGACCTCTTTGGAGTAAAAGTCTAAGATTAGTACCATTGGATCAATACACACAGTTTAATGCCTTTTCAAGTATAGTTTCAATTTTTTTTCTCCCAGCATGATTGTTTCAATTTATAGTTCTGCCAGAAGTACATTAGTATGCCTATCCTCCTACAGACCCTCCAACAATTGTCATTATTCTTTTTTGTCATCTTTGACAACCTGGTGGGTGTAAGATGGAACCTGAGAGATTTCAAATTTGCATTTCTCTCATAATTACTTATTTGGAGCTTTTTTAAAAAATATAATTGTTGAAAGCCTGCCTTTTTTCTTTTGAAACTATGCTGAGCTCTGGAATCTATGGCCCTGTCCTTGGTTGGGAGGGTTCAATCAGAGGGGCAGAGAGTACTGATGAGATGTGAATACTAGGCAGATTCCATTTCGTGGGATATTGAAATTTCCAAGTGACGCATTTCTTGAGGAAGGAAAGCACGATGGTGATGTCTGAGGAGGTCCAAAAGTAGTACTGCTGGTGGAAAATGGGAGAAGACTTGCTAAGCCCCTTTCTTAAGTAGAGGTGGAGCTTACTAAGGCTTCTAGTTTTAGGCAGTTTTCAAAAGAAAAAAAGCAAGCTTTCAACAATCTTACTTTAATCAAATTATGATCAGAAAACCCAAGAAATCACAGTGAGTCATTTTGAAGTCCAAGGTGGTTTAGGGGGAGAGAAAGAGAGAGAGAGAGAGAGAGAGAGAGAGACAGAGAGACAGAGAGACAGAGAGACAGAGAGAGACAGAGAGAGACAGAGAGAGAGAGAGAGACAGAGAGAGAGACAGAGAGACAGAGAGACAGAGAGACAGAGACAGAGACAGAGACAGAGAGACAGAGACAGAGACAGAGACAGAGACAGAGACAGTATCATTAACTTAGTTCAAGGGAAAAAATCAGCACCCTGAATTTCAGAAAATACAAACAGAAATTACAAACAGACAAAAAATCCAAACGGAGAAAATATCATAATTCAGCAGACCAACAGGCAGGGCTTCTATCTTTCTGACAATTATACATACACTGTTAGTTACCAGAGAGAGAAGCATCAACATCTGGGTTTTCAAAGCTGGGGGGGGGCCCTCAACAGCTGCCCAGAGTCTCATCTGGCCAAATCACATAACTCTTCCCATAAGAGCCCCAAAGCAAAACCTCACCCTAGGGTATATATAGCCTTCTCCAGGGTCAGAGAACTTTACAACCTTTGTGACCCATTGCCTAATTATCAAGTAACTAAAGGTAGACCTTTCTGAAAAATAAGCCTCCCCTAAGCAAGCTACTCTTGTTGGGCTCCAAGGGAGAGGCCCATTAAGGGACAGGGAAGATCTTGGAATATTCTTACCATTGGGGGGTAGGGTGGAGGGTGGTGGCACAGCAGAGTTCTATTCTCCCATTACTTGATTGTTGTCCTTTGTACTTGAAGAGAATCACATATTATGATATATGTTTATAGTTTAAGTTTATAGTTTTCTTAGTATACCAACCCTGATATAAATCCAAAACAGTCACAATATATAATCTTTTTAATATGTTGATACAACCTCTTTGTGTTCACACACACACACACACACACATACACACACACTCTACCATTAGTGAGATCTTTCTACAGCTCCCATCTGAGGAGGGGCCCAAGAGGAGCTGTCCTTTCTGCTCCTGACTCTGCTTCTGACTGTAGACTTTGTCCTCAGTTGCATACCTTTCCCACCCACTTCTACCTCCTTCTCCTGTTTTACTTTCCATCTGATTTTTCTGTGTTGTCTTCCATTATTAAAGTGTAAGCCATTTAAGGGTAGATACTGTCTCTCTTTTTGTTTCCATTTACATCCTGAGTGTTGCACGATGCCTGAACAACATATTAATTATTAAGAACTGCTTCCTTTAATTGATTTTTATGCCTTGTTCAGTTTCTTTTTCAAGATTGGGTTATTTTTTTAAATTCTCTATTTATTTTCTATTTATCTAGGCATTTTAAGTTTTTGTAAGTGTTTGTCTTTTTCATTTACCAGTTTGTTGGTATGTAATTGGGCAAAATAATTTCTAATAATTTCTTTTATTTCCTCTTTATTTTCAGTGAATCCTCTTTTTTCATTTTTGGTACTGCTAATTTGATTTTCCTCTCTTTTTATAAGGCTAGTTAATCACTTACCTATTTTATCAGTTTAAAAATTTTAATATATAAAATATTTTAAAAATTATTAATGAATTTAAAAGGTTTTTCTTCAATTTTTAAATCTCTTCTTTGATTTTTAAAATGTCAATGTATTTGGTAGGGGTTTCTTGATTATTGCTTTTCTAATTTTTTTTTGTGCTCAAATCATTGATCTGTTCTTTCTCTATTCTGTTGACATAAGAGTTGTAAAGATAAAAATTTCCTCCCAAAAATTGCTTTATCAGAATCTCCAAGTATTGATTTGTTGTCTCATTATTGTAATTTGATTTAATGAGATTATCTATTTCTTTATAATATTTTTATATATTGTATTTATATGTGAATTTCGTATATAGCTTTATTTTATTTAAACCTACCAAATCTTTCATAATAAATTATTTACTCTTCATTAAGCTTTAACTCTTTCTCCAAATTCCCTTTGTTGATTACAATTTTTATTGTGTTATGGTCACTAAAAGGTATTACTGAAAAAACACTAATATAATATTCTGTATTTTAGGCTCAAGTCTATCAGAAATAATTTTCATTAATTTAACATTACTCTAATAACCAAGCCATTTTTGGCTTAGAAAACTGTCCAGTCTAGCACACTTCTCCTTTGTCTTCCTACATGACTCTCTACCCTAAGATAATTTGAGATAATATTTATAGAAATCTTGAAGAGGAAGTCATAATTGGTAAATAAATAATTTTGGGTTGACATTCCAGAATAGAGAAGGAGTGAACTCACCTTCTCATGCCTTCTAGTACCATTCACCTCAAGGAAGCAATGGAACTCCTCCCAAAAATCAATATTGAGAATCTCTTCTGAATAAAAGAAGAGGGTGCTTCCTTTTGAATATGATAAAGGGCTCTTCCATTGGGTATGTTTTAGGCTAATTAATTCAGAGTACATAGGAGAAGAGATTGGAGGCAAAGCCAAGATGTCAGAGTAAGAGGAAGTTTCAGAGTCTAGCTCTCTTCTTCTACTGCCTTGACAAGGATCTAGAGAATGTTCTAGACTGAATTATGATCAGAAAACCCAAGAAATCACAGTGAGTCATTTTGAAGTCCAAGGTGGTTTAGAGGGGAGAGAGAAAGAGACAGAGACAGACAGAGACAGAAATAGAGAGACAGAGAGAGAGAGAGACAGAGAGACAGAGACAGAGAGAGATGGGATGGGGGAATCTTTAGGCAATGGAGAGGGGATCTAGCCAGAACCCTGAGCAGTGGCATGAAGTATTCTAGCACCCAGGGCCTGAGAAAGGGCCAAGACTGAGCACCAGGGCAGAAAGCATCAGGATAAAAAGAGATCCCAAGGAATCCCTGAGCAAGTACTGGGTGTAAGAATGAGGGCCATCAGACATCTCTGCTGCCCACCACTCATTTCTGGGTCACAGATTCAGAGTGGAGAGGAGTAGCTGTGAACATTGGCCTGACCTCTGTATTGAACATGGACAAAGTTCTAGGAAGCAAATGGTAGCTATGTGGCTCTCCAAAGAGGGCAGATTCCCAGACTAAAGGGGAACTGATAGTTCAAATGCTCTGAACCTTCAGAAAGACCTGGGAAGACTTGTATAAACTGTGAAGTTCATAGCAAAGTGAAGTGCAAAGTAAAGTGAGCAGAATCAAGAGAACAATTTATACAATAACACTAATATTGTAAAGGTAACCAACTATGAAAGACTTAGTAACTCTGATCAACATAATAAGCAACCACAATTCTAGAGGACTTATAATGAAACATGTTATCCACCTCCAGATAAAGAACTGATAGAGCCAGAGTGCAGATTGAAGCGTATTTTCTTCTTTTCCTTTTCTTTGAATTTGATCAATGCATTTTTTGGCTATAGATATTTTAAATGGGTTTTTGTACCCTTCTTGTAGGCTGAGGAAAGAAAAGAGAGAAAAGAGAATTCAGAATTTTAAATAAAATAAAACTGAATTTTTAAAAAAGCTGAGACTGCTTTTTTTATGTCATTAACTCAATCACTTCTGAAAATAGAAAAGGCAGTGTTCTAAAAGACAAGAGTTAGGATATACTCCTATTGGGAAATGGAACCAAATTGTGTTAGATGAATGTAATGGAATATTATTGTGCCCCAAACAATGATAAAAAGGGCAATGTCAGAGGAAACTGGGAAGACCTTTATGAACTGAAATAGAATGAAGTAAGCAGAAGTAGGAGAACAATTTATGTGGTGATAACATTATAGAGAAAAACAACTTTGAAAGACCTGAGAACTCTAGTCAATGCAACAGTAAACCAAAAGAATGAGAATTAAGACAATGCTCACTTCTTGACAGAAAGGTGATGAACTTAAAATTCAGAAAGACACACACTTTTCAGACCTGGTTAATGCAGCAGTCTGTTGTTTTAGACTATATGCCTTCATCTCCTTCCCCTCCTTTCCCTTTTCAGATCTCTTTTGTGGGTTGTCTTGCTCCATTAGAATTGTCAAGTCCTGAAATATATTAAAGTCATGAGTTGAGGAAGAAAGCGTCTTTAATTGAGATACCAGGGTTGCAAACCTGCCACCCTGGGGGGTGTCCACTGGATTTCCCAGCCAAAGAGACCCATGAAAATGTTTTTGTAGTTTTAGGATGAAAGGGGAAGGAGATAGCATGATTGTAGCAAGGCCTGGTCATGAGACCCCGGTGGCCCATGGCAGTCCAGGCAAGGAAAGCCACTTCATTCTGGATGTTTTGTCCTTCATGCCATGAATCCTACTGGAAGAGGACAGGGAAGACACTAGAAGGTGAGCTCCCCCCTGGAGCTGGGCTCCCCCACAAGGCAGCACCCCTGGCTCAGGGGGAGCTCGAGTGCACTTAATCGAAAGTAAATATCTGAAGAGTAGGAATGTAAGGACATTATTGGAGTTTGGACATTGTCACGATGACTAAGAGGTTCAGGCCATCCATACTATAACAAGTATTAACAATTTTCTGTTATTACCAATAATTATACTAAGAGTTTGGTCAGAATGTAAGGTCAGCACTGTCTTCTTTTTGCTTGTATTTGTGTCCCCAGTGCTTGGCACCACATTTGGCACATAGTAAGTGTTTGATAAATGCCTGTTTCCTTCCTTCCTTCACTCTTTCTTATCTTCAGCCTCTCTGGCTCCTTTGCTAAGAAATCAGTCAACAAGTGACCACTATGTGCTAGGCCAGCAGTTCTCAACCTGTGGGTCATGACCCCTTTGGGGGGTTGAACGACCCTTTCACAGGGGTCACGGGGGTTGCCTAAGACCATCGGAAAACATATATTTCCGATAGTCTTAGGAACCAAGACACCGCTCCTCTATACGTCTCCAGGCCAGTCCGCCCACATGCAGATATGCCCACATACAAGTATTAAAGGGTAGTGGCATTAGGAAGATTGAGAACCACTGTGCAAGGCTTTGGGCATACATTAAAAGTGAAATAGCCCCTACCCAATCAGTGCTCCCATTCTAACAAGGGAGACAACATGCACATATGTAGGCATATTCAAAACATATACAAAGCTTTTACAAGGTAACTTTATGTGGGAGTCACTAGAAGCCAACGTATCAATTAAAGCCTCATTCAAAAGGCAGCATTTGAGCTAAATCTTGAAAGAATTCAGGAATTCCAAGAAGTAGAAATGAGGAAGGATAGACTTGAAGGCATGTAATACTGCCAGTGTAAAAGCATGGAGACAGAAAATTGAGTGCTATATGTGAAAAACAGTAAGAAGGCCAAAATAGCTAGTCAATAACTGGAAGTATGGAAGGAAAAAATATGTAATAAGTCTAGGAAGATAGGAGGAGCCCAGGTTGTGAAAAGTTTTAAATGACAAATATAGGAGTTTATATTAGATCCTAAAAGTCATAGCCACAAGAATTTCCTGGGTAGGAGGATAACATGATCAAACCTAAGCTTTGGGAAAATCACTTTCATGGTTGTATGGAGCAGGGTTTGGCATGGGGAGAGATTTGAGGCAAGGAGACCAATTAAGAAACTATTGTAATAGTCTAGATAAGATATGACAGCAAGAACTAGGATTAGGGTTGTATGAGTAGAGAGAGGGGCATGTATTCAAAACATGATTTGGAGCTAGAATGGACAAGATTTGGCAACATTTAAAATATGGGGGTAAATTAGAGTGAGGAGTTGAGGAGATGCTGACATTTGAACCTGGGTGACTGGAAAGATAGTGGTGCCCAATAATAGGAAAGTTGGGCAGAATGGTCGTTATGGGAGGAAAATTCTGTTTGGAACATGTTGAGTGGAGATATTTTTGGGACATAGAGTTCAAGATGTCCAGTAGGCAGTTGAAGACACTCAGCTGGAGCTCAAGAGAGGGATTAGGGCTAAATATATAACTCTGGGAGTTAGCTGCAAAGAAATGATCATTGAACCTATGATGATGCTACCAAGGAAAAGGGTATAGGGAGAAAAGAGAAGAGGATTCAGATAGAACCTGAGGGCAAACCCACAATAAGGAATATGGGATAGTAATAATCTAACCAAAAAAAGACCACAAGAGTAGTCAAACATGTAGGAGAAGAATCAAGAAAGAGTAGAGTTCCCCATACCAGAAGAGTATCCAAGAGCAGAAGGTCAATGACAATAAAAGCATCAAAGAAGTTGATAAACATGAGGTCTGAGAAGAGGTCATTAGATTTGACAATTTAAAGATCATTGGGAATTACAAATGGAGAAATTTTAGTTGAGGGATCAAGTCAGAAGCCACCTTGCAGAGGAGAGGAGAGGAATGGAAAGGAGACAAGAATTGAGGAGAGTTGAGAAGAAGAGAGGAGAGGAGAAGCTGAGTTGCCCAACTGGAACTGGCCAGTTGGGTCCCCAGAGGGGCAAATCAGTCTACTCACAGGTTGTGGTTTATCCTTTGTTTTGGAAGAGGACCATGATACCAGGAAGATGATGCCATGACTTGCAAGTGAATGGGATTTAAGTGAGGGAGGGCTGTGCAAAATCACCAGTCTTACTTTCTCCTCCGGAGCCATTTGAGTCCATTGGCAAAATATAGATCAGGACAACTGAGATGACTCCACTGTGCTAAGTTCTGGGGATACAAAAAGAGGCAAAAGATAGTCCCTTAAGAGGCTCACAATCTAATGGTGGAAAGAACAAGCAAACAAATATGTACAATCAAACTATACAGGATAAATAGGAAATAATTAACAAAAAGACAGTATTAGAATTAAGAGGAGTTGAGAAAGGCTTCCTATAGAAGATAAAAGCCAATACGCAGAGATGAGAGTATTCTGGATATGGTGGACAGCCAGAGAAATTGGACAGAGCTGAGAGAAGGAGTCTCTGGGTTGCAGAACAAGAGGCCTCTGTTCCTGAACACAAGAGTCCAGGGGAGGTGGAGGGTGGATGTGGAAGGTAAGAGTTAGGTGTGAGGAGACTGACAAGGTTGGGGGAGTGAAAGCTAGGTTACAATGCCAAATACGAGATTTTGTATTTGAACCTAGAGTTTAGTGAGTACAGGGAAGGCCAAACCGTGACAACAAATAACTAGGTAAGTTTAAGTGATCATGCTTTCTTTTTGTCCCTTTGGCTGAATTTGGATCTGCAGGACCTTCTCTGCAGTCTGGAAGCAGGTAACTCCAGTGACCTCATAGTTCATTTCTATTTCATGTCTCAGTGGGGAACAGTTAGGACCAGTTACAAGATTGCATCTTACCAGCTCCAGCGTTAGGGAATTGGTTGGTGGGAAGGAGGTCACATGCAATGAGCAAGGCAGACACCCAATAGAAGCTATAATAGTCAAACTGTACTTGCTATCTATCCCTCTTGCATAGAGAATTTTCATTGGATGGGACTTCAGAGATCATTTAAGTGGTATCTGTCGGCTAGGTGGCACATCACACAGAGTGCCAAGCCTGGAGTTACAAAGACTCAGCTTCCTGAATTCAAATTTGGCCTAGGACACTTACCTGAGCAAGTCACTTAACCCTGTTTGCCTTAGTTTCCTCATCTGTAAAATGAGCTAGAGAAGGAAATGGCAAACCACTGTAGTATCTTTGCCAAGAAAACCCAAATGGTGTCACAAAGGGTCTGAAACAACTCAACAACAATCTATCTTTCTCATTTTATGGATAATAAAACTGAGACCTGAGGAGAACTAGTCTTCTTCAGGCCTTATTGCTAGAATCCAGGTCTTCTGATGTCTAGTCCAGTGGTGATTTCTTTTTCTCCCCCACTCTAGAACACTGCCTCTTTTTATTGGATTCTGGCATTAGTCCAGTACCTCACTACAGAAAGAATGTGGGGGCAGGATGTTGTAGGTAGCACGCTACATTTGACTTGTTGATTCATTCAGCGGTCACTTATTAAGAGTGTCCCCTACTTGCTGGGCACTGCATTAACTATTGAGGACACAAAGTTAGAAAGAAAAGTCTCAGCTCTTGAGGAACTTAGATTCTATTGGGAGGATGGAAGAGAAGGGAAATGGTTATTGTTGGAGGAGAAAACAACACGTACCCCAAAGAGTGAATACAAAGTATTTACCAAGTAACAATCAATCAGTAAGTCTTTATTAAGCATCTGCTTCGTTAGGCACTGGGAATACAAGTACAAAGAGTGAAACAATTCTATCTGCAATGAGCTTAGATTCTAAATGAGGAGACAAAAAGTACATTAAAAATACCTGGAGCATAAATGTAAATACGAATGTATACAAAGTACTTTGTGAGGGAGGGCGCTGGCAGTTGGGGGAACGGGAAATGTCTCATGTAGCGGCCAGTCATGGGGTGTGGTGGAGAGAGAGTTGGACCTGGAATCAGAAAGACCCCAGTACAAATGTAACAGTAACTGTGTCACTCTGGGCAAGTCACTTAACTTCTGTCGGCTTCAATATCCTCAAGTATAACATGAGAATAATAGTAATACCTCCCTCCCAGAGCTGTTTTGAGGATCAAATGAAATATCAAATGAGAGTATTTATAAAGTGCTTATTTCCATGCCTATTAAAAACAAACAAACAAACAAATCCCTGGTGTACACATCTTAGGAATTTGATAAATGTTTGTTTCCTTCTTTCTTTTCTTCTATCCAGAAGTTGGTACTTTAGATGCATCTCAAAGGAAAAAAACAACAGAATTCTACAGGGTGGAGGTAAGGAAGGACAGTAGTCCAGGCATAGGGGACGGCTCATACAAAGGCACTGAGACAGGCAATAGAGTGGTTTGATGATTGAGGAACAGAAAGAAGGTCAGTCTAGTAAGATCACAAAGTACAGGAGCAGTGTCCAATGAGACTAGAAAGAAAAGTTGGGGTCAGAGTTGTGTAAGACTTTAAATGCTAAACAGAGGACAGAGAAATTTATACTTGTCCCTACAGGAAAGAACAAGTCACTGGAGTTGGTTGAGCTGGGGAGTTACATGGAATGAGGGAATCCAAGTAAGCTTCATGTAGGAGGTGGCATATAAGTTGAGTCCTCCTTCAGGAGATGCTATTGAAAGAGCAAGGGATTTTAAAATGCGGAGGTAAGGTAGAAGTGTATTCCAGACTTGCAGAGCAGCCTCTGGAAAGGCAAAGAGATAGATATGGAATGCTGTGTTTGGGGAATGCCTCTGGAAATTGAGGCTGGGAATTCCAGGCTCAGGCTCAAAAAGTCATAAAGATGAGCTCTGTACCCACAATCCTATGACTAAGCTTAAGCCTCTGGGGCTTGTAAAAGGTCTGAATCCTAGAACACAAAGAGAAGATGAGGCAAGAGGTGAAAGGCTCCATTCCTCAGGGCTTGCTCAGACCTGGAGTAACCCATCAGTAATTCCAATCCTATGGAGTCAAAAGATATATGAGGATGTTATCTGGGGTAAAGAAAAAACCAGCTGACTACTTCTAACAAATCCATTTTTCAGCTCAAAAACTGAAAAGCAGGTCAGTTGTGTAAGCAAATACAAATCATTATTAATTATTATGTTTACATATTGCTTTAAAGTTGACAAGTCCAAGACTCTTTCCAGGAATGAAACCACATTGCTCTATGAAGCACAAGGGGTAAAAAAAGGTCTGTGAGAATTCCTAGAAAGTAGAGGAAGCTAAAACTGTTATTTAGAAAGCACTAAAAATCAGAGGATCCCAATAGCTTTTTTTTTTTTGCATTTGATACACATTTCATGCCCTAAGTAAGCTAGTCCTTTAGACAACTTGTTGAGTCAAAACATTGTTCCTGTGTACTCAATGCTAACAAATTTTATGGATTTTGAATCTAGTATATGTTTGAAAAGTCCATAGTTTGGGCTAGATTATTACTGCTTCTTTACGGTTTTCTAGTACCTGAAAAAAAGCTGTTCATATAATATTTTTGCTGAATTAATTTCACAAGTAGATTGAAGAAGTCTGGTAGGATTTTTGAAACTTATTTTTCTTTCCCAGCCAGTAGAGTTTCAGATCCCATTGGAACCATACTTAGAGCAAACCTGGGTCTTAGGGAGGTGCTATTGAAAGGACAAGAGGAATGTCTATCCAAGTTAATAATGACAGCATATATTTCTATAATGATTTATAGTTTATAGACGGTTTTCCTCTCAACTATCCTGTAATTATTATGATCCCATTTATAGATGGTAACTTATGATTACACAAATAGTAAGGGAAAGACCCTGGACTTAAGCCAAGTTCTTCTGACTCTCAGTCCAATGCTCTTTCCACTGTCCCATGTTACCTCTCAGGGCAGCTGGGTGGCTTAGTGGATAGAGTACCAAGCCTGGAGTCAGGAAGACTTCTCTTCTTGAATTCAAATCCAGCCTCAGGCATTTAGTTAGCAGTGTGATCCTGGGCAAGTCACTTAACCTTGTTTGCCTCAGTTTCCTCATCTGTAAAATGAGCTGGAAGAGGAAATTGCAAATGACTCCAGTGTCTTTGTCAAGAAAACCTCAAATAGGGTCACAAAGAGTCAGACACAACTGAGACAAATGATCAACAATGTTACCTCTTAAGGACCATGTCTTGCATATACTGTACTTCATTTTCTTCGACAATCTAACACAGTGTTAAATGTAAAGACCATAGGATCATAGATTTATAACAAGGAGGGACCTTACAGCCCTCTTGTTTTATATTTGAGGAATCTGAGGCCCAAAGAGGATCCTAGATTAGAGTTGGAAGAAAGAAAATGAACATTTATTAAGCACCTGCTTTGTGCCAGGGTATTTTACAAATATTATCTTATTTGATCCTCACAACAACCCTACTGCAGAAACTGAGGCAGACGGAGGTCAAGTGACTGGCCCAGAGTCACACATCTAGTAAGTGCCTGAAGCTAGATTTGAACTCAGGTCTTCCTGACTCTAGGCCCAGTGCTCTGTGTCCATTAGTCAGTCCTCTCATTTTACAGATGAGAAAACTTATGCCAAAAGTAGTAAGTAACAAAGCAGACATTTGAACCCAAATCCTCTGACTTCTAATGCCATAGCCTTCTTACTCATTGTATGATGTTGCCTGCCATGTATCAAGTCTTCAGTAAATACTTGTTCATTCATCTGACCTGACCCGTCTGGCTATTTGGATGCTTTGCAGTTTTGTTCCCACACACTTCTACAACTCTAAGGATGTTTCAGTTGCTTCAAAAGAGGGTGGAAAAGGTGTGGGTGTGACTGGGATTATGTGGAGAGCTTTGTAAATCTCCAAAATTGAGTAATTCCTAAAGAGGTGGGACTTTGGAAGCATAAACTAACTTCTGCATCCAGAGACATACATGTATATCTGGTGACATGAAGAAATCTTCAGATCTTATAAGGCATTAGCCAAAAACTGTTTTGTGGAATATTGCTAATTCTTACATGGCAAAAGTAGTAAAACATGCCACCAAAAGTCCAGATTGTTATCAGAATGAAAAAAGAATCTTATTTTTAATGCCTGACATCACAGGTCATTAACCCAGCATATTAATAATGTTCCCAGAGCATTGATTAAACATTAACTTAGTCATCTACCTTTGAGCAACTAGAGAGCACAGTGGATGGAGTACCAGGCTTGGAATCAGGAAGATTCATCTTTGTGAGTTCAAATCCAGTCTCAGACACTTACTAGCTGTGTGATCTAGGCAAGTCATTTAACCATTTCCCATACTTCCTTATCTGTAAAATGACTGGCAGAAAGAAATGACAAATCACTTCAGTATCTTTGCCAAGAAAATCTCAAATGGGATAAATGGGATCACAAAGAGTCGGACATGCCAGAAATGACCCAACAACAAAGTCATACACCTTTCCTTAAGAAATGTGTTCCTAGGGGCGGCTAGGTGGCACAGTGAATAGAGCACCACCCCTGGAGTCAGGAGGAACTGAGTTCAAATTCAGCCTCAGACACTTAACACTTGCTAGCCAGTGTGACCTTGGCCAAGTCACTTATCCCAATTGCCCTGCCTTCCCCCTGTGAAAAGAAAGAAATGTGTTCCCAGAAAAGTTGTATGTAAACCAAGTTTTTATAAATGAAATCACATCTCAAAACAGAAGTGTGCTGGCTCTGTAGATTGTTAAATTTCCAGTATGTTATGGGAATCTAAAGATCTTCCCTGCCCCTAGGCCCTTTGCTAAAGTGGCTACGTGACTCTGAGGACCCTTGGATATTTGAAAGTATACTCTGTTCCCTAATAGGCTGAATGTGGTCACGTGGAGCCTGTGGCGCCAG
>CM053585.1:300981881-301086511 GCA_028646515.1 Pseudochirops corinnae | reverse complement strand
TTTCCTTTAGAAAAGCAGATCTAAGAACCTGTGCTAGCAGCCGCCCTAGGCATGCTAGGGTGCTTGCTGTTACACAGTGTAAGCATTACATATTGGAAATTTGCAAATATTACAAATTAGGACTTATTGTTTAGTTGATTGTCAAGACTTAAGAAAGTCATGGAGAAAATGCTAATGATGCAGATTAAACTCAAAAGTGTCACGGGTTCATTTTTTTAATATTAAATGTTTACCAATACACTAGTCCACAAAGAGCTTCAAATATAGAAAGTCCATAGTAGAGCAAGATTCCTGTTGTAAAACAAGTCATCACCACTTAATTGATTTCTTTTTTTGCAAATTCAGAATCCTCTGCCCCTCCCCATAGTTGGTGTGAAGAATGTAAATGAAAATGTGAACAGGAAAGGTAGAAGATGGAAAAAAAGGTGCTTTTAGCCCACATCTTCCTGTGATGCCTATAATGGACCTCAGACCTTTTTTTGGTCCTTGATATGATGCCCAGAGCTCAAAATATAGCATGAAAACTGAATTAATACCTTTTTCTTTTAAGAGCTGTTAAATTTAAAGAGAAGGGAGGTGACAGAGGGAAGGAAAAAATTTGGAACTCAAAAACCTTATAAAAATGAATGTTAAAAATTGTCTTTACATGTAATTGGGAAAAATAAAATACTACTTTAAAAAATAGTTCCATGGTTGGGTGGGGGAGGAAAAACAAGTCACTTAAAAAAAAAAAGAAAAGAAAATTAAAAGGAAAAAAAGAACTGTGAGAACTGGTATTTTCCTGGAAGTCTACAATAAATTGAGCCATCCTAGAAATTCTTATTGTTTTTAGTAATATGAAACCCTAAAGCCAGACCAGTTGCAGTTAGGAAGAAAGGTCTAAGGGCAGATTAGGGGGGTCAGGGAGAAAGGACACCTTGATTCTGTTCGATGTTCTACTCCCAACTCAGACAAATTATTCTTTTTTTTTTTTGAGGGAGGATGGCGGGGCAATTGGGGTTAAGTGACTTGCCCAAGGTCACACAGCTAGTAAGTATTAAGTATCTGAGTCTGGATTTGAACTCAGGTCCTCCTGATTCCAGAGCCAGTGCTCTATTCTCTGTGCCACCTAGCTGCCCGGACAAATTATTCTTAATCTCTACTAAATGGTGCAGAGACTGAAGAAAAGCTAAAAAATTAGGAGACACCAATAAGGTCATAACTTGTACATTTGTTAAATGTCTATCCGATTTTAGTTACACATCTCACTCAGGGTTTTCCAAGCAATGATGAAATATTCCTATGATTCAATTCAATTCAGCCAATATTTATTAAACCCTTTGTGCTTGATTCTAGGAGAGAGGAAATTTGTATGAAACACAGAGTCTCCGCCTTCGTAAAGTTTATACTCTAGCAACATGATAAGACACATACACAGAGAGCTGTAACTGAACGCAGTGAGTACACGTCACACAATCGTGCTTTATCTGTGTTTAAATCCTGGCTCTGACATTACTAGTTGTATGATTGTGGGTGGTCATTTAACTTCCCTAAAGCTGTTTCCTCATCTGTAAAGTGGAAATAATATATATGCCGCCTACCTCAACAATCAACTTACATTTTTAAGCACCTTCTGTGTGCTGAATATACTGTGATGATATAAAGGCAAAAATGAAACAGTGCCTACATTCTCTAGGAGAAAACAATATAAGTATTTTTTAAACATAAAAGTAAATTTTTTTAATGTGCAAAGTGGCTTGGGCAGCTAGGTGGTAAAGTGGTTAGAATGTCAGACTTGGATTCAGAAAAACTCATCTTCTCAAATTCAAATCTGGCTGCCAGGAGCAGCTAGGTGACACAGGCCCTGGAGCCAGGAGGACCTGAGTTCAAATTCGGCCTGAGATACCTAACACTTACTAGCCGTATGACTTTGGGCAAGTCACTTAACCTCAACTGCCCTGCCTTCCCCTCTCCAAAATGCAAAAAAAAAAAAAAATCTGGCTGCACACACTTATTGACTAGCTGTGTGATCCTGGGCAAGTCACTTAATTAATCTTATTTACCTCAGTTTTCTCATCTGCAAAATGAGGTAGGGAAGGAAATGGCAAACCACTCCAGTATGTCTGCCAAGAAAACCCAAAATGCAGTCATAAAGAGCTGGACGGGACTGAAACAACTGAACAATAATGAAGTAACTCACGGGGTTATTGTGAGGAAGGGCTTTGTAAATATCGAGAGGCAAACAAATTCCAAAGAAATATAAGCGGTTTTTGTTGTTGTTATAGTTATTCTTATGACATACCAGCCATTCTCTGAAAATATGGAGAATCTATGACGTTGGGGAAGGAGACGGTAATGAGCACCTAATTTAAGAAACAGGATTGTTATCATAAGCAAGGTAATCCCACATTGAAGATATGCTCTGACTTGTAGAAGAGTAACGAATTTAAGCTTTCTTTACTTAAATGGGAAGAAATAGTTTAGAAGATCTTAGGTGGGAATCCTAACGTCTTAAGAAAAAAACTGGTTCAGTAATGGCCAATTTGTAGTGATGTGATATTTCTTTCAGGTTACTTATGATTCTCAAAGAACTTTCAAGATATAAAACAGTTAATCCTCCAAAACCTTTTGGAAGATGAGTCAGGATTATTTTCCCGAGATTATAAAGAAATGGAAGCATAAAGTAACAGCTGATTTGCCCCACGAAAGAGAGCAAGTCAGTCATAGTGCCCAGTACTCTCACTATGACTACATCATCCCCCTCCTCTTGTTCCTCCTGCTTCTGCTCCTCCCACTTCACTTGTTTCTTATTTCCATGAGGAAATGTCATGACACATGGGGGATTTCTTTCTTCCCTTGCATTCTTCTGATGTGACTCCAGCAGGAGGGAGGGAGTGCAGGCCAGGGAGGAGGAGGCGGCAGTGGCAGCAGCAACAGGGAGGTTAGCGGGTGCATTCCACAGGGGCCTCCGTTTGTATAGCCCTTAAGAAGTAAGCTCTTAGCAAGCTTTGGCAAGGCACCCTCTGAATTGACCTCCTGTTCTGATCATGCTAGAGCAAAGTTGGTGTCATAGAGGCCAGACCAGAACACATGAGCTGGGAAAGCAAAGGACGGAAGCACTCCTTCTTGTAACCCCAAGCTATTTGGATAAAGTGAAAATGATCAACACCTCTCAAGAGAAAATGCTCAAGGAGAGAACTCCTTTTGGATACCATTTCTGCCCACTGCCTTCTCTCTAGCCCCCTATCCCACCCCAAGGAGAGGCCAATTTTAGTGTCTGTTAATTTTCAGCAGTGTGGAAGAGGCAGCCTGGAGTCAGGAGGGAACGGGAGGAGCAGCCTGAAAGAGGAGAGAGAAATAGCTTGTGGCTCCAAAAACCTGAGTTCAAATCCCTATTGCTACTTACTGGCTATGGACTTTGGCCTTGGCCACGTAACCAATCTGGGACAATCTGTAAAATTAAAGAGGTGTACCAGAGGATCTCTGAGTACCCTCCTAACTCTCAATATTTTAGGTCCCAAATAGCAGAAATCTGGCTCACAACCTGGAGGGGATTGGAGAGAGCCAAGACCCTTCCATATAGTATCACTATTCCACAGCTGGCACTCCTGCCATCACATTCCAGTGTGGGGGCTGAGAGCCGCCAAGTGTGGCCTGGGAAAGATCATGAGGCCCATTCACCATGGAAACCAGACTGCCCAGGAAAAAGGTCACATAGTTGATGTTGCTGTCATCTGGGCACCTTAAATGCAACACTGTTCTCATTTTCATGTGGACAAAAATCCACCAGAGGAGGCCTGTAACGAGGCAGCTGCCCCATGCTTGCCCTTCTCCAAGAAGTCCTATTGCCATTGCTGTTCCAGAGATTCTGTTTTCACCCAAGGAGTTTCTCTGGCATTACCACTTCCAAAGATCCCATCTTACAGCAAGCAGCCGTGGGGCATGAGAGAGCATATTCTGTACTCTGAGCAATGAGTTTGTCTGAGGTTGCTATAGTGTTATATGTCCATGAGGAGACGGATGGCAAACAAGGTAGAAGAAACAAAATAGGCAGCATGAGATGGGTTAGCAGCCATTGTTACCCACCTTTTTGAACCAAACTTGTAATTCCGTACTTAGGACCCAGTATTGGAATACCACTACTGGAAATAATGGAACGCCAGTATTGGAAACTCCTTTCACTGATGCAGAGCAGCCACTCACAGAGAGGTATAGCAAAGGAAACACTGGATTTGGAGTTAGAGGGCTTGAGTTCAAATCTCAGTTCTGTCATTTTCACACCCCATGTATGACCTTGTACAAATTGACTATCCTCTATGGGCCTCAGTTTCCTCATCTGTAAAGTGAGAGTGTCAGACTAAATGACCTCTGAGATTCATTCCAATATTAAATCTTTGATCCTATTGTGATGATGGCTGCAAGGTGACACTGTGGACAGAGTGCCAGGCTTGAAGTCAGGAAGATTCCTTTTCCTGAGTTAAAAACTGGCCTCAGACATTTACAAGCTGTATGACCCTGGGCAAGTCACTTAATCCTGTTTGCCTCAGTTTCCTCATCTATAAAATGAACTGGAGAAGGAAATGGAAAACAATCCAATATCTTTGCCAAGAAAACCCCAAATGGGGTCACAAAGAATCAAACACAACTGAACAACATGGGGGAGATAGGACTGGCCAATGAAGGTCACGCCATAGGTCTTTATTATCTTGTAAGAACCCTGTTAATACACCCCTACTTTAGTCATCCAATCATCTTTGCTAGCAAAGGAAAGGAAAAACTTCTTTGATACTTTTTCTTTTTCTCATATGTTTCTTGAAATCTATCTCTAACCTCTTTCCAGGCTGATTATTACTCACATACAATATTCCAGATCAACTAGCCTACTTGTTCCCCATATATAACATTCTATCTCCCACCTCTATTCCCTTGTGCAAGTTATCCCCCATGCCTGGAATGCTCTCTTTTCACCTCTACCTCATGGAACCCCCAGCTCCAGGACCACCTCCTCCAAGAAGTCTTTCCTGATTTCCTCAGTTGTTAGTTCTTTCCTCTCCCCTTTCTCTAAAATTATTTTGTACTACCTTCTGCTCACCCAAAGCCCAAGCCCAGTCGCCAAGATGCTGGCATACCACTCCTCTCTCATGGACCCCAACACCAAACTGATTGGAAATATGGCGCTATTACCCATTAGGAGTCAATTTAAAGGACCAGCTCCAAGAGAAACAAAAGACACAGATATTGTGAACGAAGCTATCTATCATTTCAAGGCCAATGTCTTCTTCAAAAACTATGAAATTAAGAAGGAAGCTGACAGGACATTGATCTACATAACTCTTTACATTTCTGAATGCTTAAAGAAACTCCAGAAGTGCAACTCAAAAAGCCAAGGAGAGAAGGAAATATATACTTTGGGAATCACTAATTTTCCTATTCCTGGAGAGCCAGGTTTCCCTCTTAATGCAATTTATGCCAAACCTGAAAATAAGCAAGAAGATGAAGTGGTGAGGGCCTACTTACAGCAGCTGAGGCAAGAAACTGGGCTGAGGCTTTGTGAGAAGGTCTTTGATTCTCAGAGTGACAAACCCAGCAAGTGGTGGACTTGCTTTGTGAAGAGCAGTTCATGAACAAGAGTCTTTCAGGGTCCAGACAGTGACTGGATCTTGTGCAGTCATCCCCATCACAGGAGCATTCAACGTGTGGCAGCAAGATGGACACAGTTCTTGGCCTTTGTTTCATAAAATTTTATACTAAGAAAGAGGAGAAATAGCCTTACTGGAAAAGCCCTTTATTAAGAATATTGAGATTTAAGGATCTCTGAGAATTTTTGCAATGTTAAGCTGGTGCATAATGATAATAAAAAAGATTTCTTAACATTCCACATCAAAAAAAGAATAAAAATTAAAAAATAAAATTATTTTGTATTCCTTTTTTGAATATTTCCTATTTACTTGTATGTATACATGTTCTTTCTCCCAGTAGAATATAAATTCCAGGTGGGAAGATTGTTTTTGAACCCCAGTATCTCCTTTGAATAGTTCTTGGCACATAGTAGGAAACTGAATTCCTTACTTTCTTCCTTTCTTTCTCCTCCCCCTCCCCATCTTTCCCTCCTTCGTCTCTTTTATTTACTTTTGAAGCCCGTTTTCTGCTTTCAATCAAATGTTAGTGGACAGAAGCAATCAAACCAGTGTCTTGCCTTTGAGAAAACAAAACAGTGACTTCTGCATTAAGTAAGGAAATTTGGGTTTGGAGAAAACTTGAAAAAGTGACTTAATTTCTCCAGTCTGTCTGGTTCCTACACCCATACCATCTGTCTTAAGGAAACCTCCCACACACCCACAAGGCTATGAACCAATCATTAGACTCTGAAAGGATCCCCCTTCTTCAGACTGCCCTGTTGGTTACTGTAACACACTCAAAAAGGGAGTTAGCTACCCAGAACAGCATCATGAGTTTAATTTCCCAACAGAACTAAAGGTTCTGTACTCACCAATCAACATAGTCTCCCTAAAAGAAGAAATCAAGAGAAAATTAGCAAATTATCTTTAAAACACACAGTAATTACATTAATGTGATACTGGCTTTATAGTTTGGGATATAAATTCAAACTTCCTCCCCCTGCCTACTGACTGGGTGCCTCTGCTATGACCACATGGACTGTTTTTGCCAAAAGAGTCTCTAGGCCTTGACTTCATAACCTTTCTTTAGACAATGGCAGGTGGAATAGAATCTTTGGATCAGCAAGGGACTTGTCCTACAGGACTTCAAGTAAGGACACCAATCCTTTTGCGCTGGAGTCACCAGAGGTATAACTAGGAATACTAGTGTGTGGGGCAAATTCAGTTAGGGAGGGGAGCAGTGTAAAAAAACTTTAGAAGAAAACAGTCTGACTACATCTGACCTCTCATTCCTCCCCCAACCACTACCTTCCCCCACCCACCCACCCAAGGGGACAGTGGCCAAGGCAGACTGCCACAGGAAGGAAGGAAACCCCTCCTGATCTAGTTACAATTTTGGGAGTCACCCAGCCAGAGATGGGATGAGGGAAAAATGTGAAGTCATTGAAGTTTATTCTTGCATATTTTCTCCACACACTCTCCCACCCCCTGGCATCGCCTCTAACTCTGCCTCCCAGGTACCAAATGACTTCATTCCATACCCTTGTTGACCAGCATCTTCTGTGAATGAATGAATAACAAAAACATTTATCCAACTCTTGCTTTGTTCCACATATTGTGCTAAGTTCTGGGGATACAAAATATAAAAATAAGATGGTGTAACAGAGGGAAAGAAACACAAATGTACTGATAAATGTTTAACAAATAGCTCTGTGGGGGGGGGGGAAAGAAAGAAAAATATAAGTATGACACACTTTTAGATTTAATCTCCACTGTTAACACTTTCTCCATCATTTTCTTAAGTTTAGAAAATCAACAAAACAATAAATCAGACCCTATTTTGTAGGATTTGCTGATTTCCAAGGTGCAAATGCTCACACTAAGAATTTAATGATGGTTTGACCTGAACAACCGTGGACAGCACAGCTAGGGAAATGGTGACCAAGAGAGATGTTTTACTTAGGGAAGTCACAAGAATAGTGAGTAGAGTAATAGGGAAATTGACTGAGAAGCCCTTTCAGAAGAGACAATAGATAGCATTAGTTGGGGAGGGGAAAAGTGAATCTAAAGACTGGAGGGAATGGTGGTGATTTGACCTTGATCTTTGAATACAGAGGAGGGATCTGTAGCTAAGGCAGTTAAATAGGCAACCTTGCATATAAGAAGCCCAAGGAACACTCCCTAAGTCCTAAAATATCTCTTCCATACTACTTGAAATTATTCATAGAGTTATAGACTTAAGAGCTGAAAGGGCCATGAGTGGATATCAAGTCCAATCATCATCTTCACAGATGGGGAGACTAAGGCCCAAAAAGTTTAAGTGATTTACTTAAAGTCACAAAACTAGTCAGTGGCAGAATTGGAAACTGATCCAAAGTCTTCCAACCACTAATTCTGATGGCTTCTAGCATACCATTAGACTGGGAGCTCCTTGAGAGCAGGGTCTGTTGGTTTTTTGCCTTTCTTGGCATCCTTAAGAGCTTATCACAGTGCTTGGCACAAATTAGACTCTAAATGAATGCTAGCTGACTGAATGACTGACCACAGCATCTCACCCCTTCATTTTGTGATATGGATATGCCTGAGACACTATCGCAGAGTTTCTTTCCTTGGGGTTAACAGGTATCCTATTTTAAAATGCATAATTACTCCCGGGATGGTTAACATACTCTGTGTTTATCTTTCTTCAGAGTGAATTAGTTTAATCAGATCTCTTCCCAGGTAGTAATGGGGAATCTTGATGGAGTTGAGAAGGGAGGGAAGGAAGGAGGAGGCACGCAGCTTTGTTGAACAAGACAGGCCTGCTAATGGTGCCACAGCCATTTGGGGATCTTCCTCTAGGGCCCATGTTGTCCTGATTGATGAATACTTCACATGGCCCATTATATCTAACCAGCCCCATCCATGCTTTTCTTGCCATAGCATAGACCCATCCCCAGACACCACCCCCCCTTTTCCTATTTGGAACTTCTTGTGATTCAGTCATATCTGACTCTTTGTGACCCCAATTTAGAGTTTTCTTGGCAAAGATACTGGAGTGTTTGTCATTTCTTTCTCCAGCTCATTTGACAGATGAGGAAACTGAGGCAACCAGGGTCAAGTGACTTGCCTGGGGTCATACAACTAGTAAGTGTCCCAGGCCAAATTTGAGCTCAGGTCTTCCTGACTACAACCCCAGCTCTCTTTTGTCAGTAAGGCTTTTTTCCTTGTACCATACCTACTTATGAATGTGCCATGCCTATTACTACCATCCCTGTTAGATTGTAAGCTTCTTAAGAATGAAGGCAGTCACTTTCCATCTTTCAGCATGTGTCCTATGCTGAGCACATGGTATCTCTTTTACAAATTGAACTGAATTAGGTTGAATCAACTGAGATTCAAGGCAGTTTAGGAGGAAAAAGAAGGAAAGCTAGAATAAAAGACTTCTTTAGGGAAGAAAATGGTAAAAAGAGATGAATCAAAGATGACTGAAAAGAGACAGCTACCCGAAAAAATAACATATCACTTCTGGGAGGCCTCTCTTTGAGGAGTGGAAACCAGGATGACGACATTTCTTATTTGGGGCCTAGCCTCATGAAGTAACTCAAGGGTCGTTGATCTCCCAGGGGCCACATATAATTACCCAGACATTGTGAAGAACTCCTGGGGTTATGAGAAGACAACAGCTTACAGTGGAGGAAGCATAATACTAGCAGGAAATAACAGCGTGAGGAAACCGAGTAGAGCAGGAGAAGAAAAGCACAATATGAACCACAGATGAGATGGGGAGCTTTCAACTGACATTAGCTACCTCTGGGAAGTCAGCAAAGGGATGACCTATGTCCTATTTGAAAATCCCCATTCCACTTCAGTCTTGTGAATTTAAAAAGGAAAGGCCAGACCTCTCTGGGCATAAACTCATGATTTCAGAAGGGTCCAACTTTCTACTCCAAGGGGATATGGACCATCAGACCACCTCATGGTTTATACAATACAGGGGCTATGGTTCCTTTCACTCTCATTAACAGGGCAGTTTGTGCACCATAGGCATGAGCCTGGATACAGCAAGTTTTGATGAAATAATCTGAGTAGTGTAACTACATAACTAGGCCAGCATAGTGTTTAGGGTCACTACACTTTCAAGTATAACCCCAAAACATGTAAACTCTACTTTCAAAAATACCTGAGACATACCTGAGTCTCTGTGACTACATCACAGAACCAAAGGCAGCAATGGAGTAGTAGACAGAACACCAGCCTGGGAGTCAGGTAGCCCTGGGCTTATCTTTAGACATGTTGACTTAGAATTGATGGCAAGACATTCAAATGGAAATGTCCAGTAGGTAGCTAGAAATACAGGACTGGGGCCTTCCTAACAGGTAATAAGGCTTGGGAATATAGATCTGTTTTGTCTTCCTTATAGAAATAACTTAGTATTGTGGAGGAATACTGAATAAACTTCTTAGCTAAGTGATCATGGGGAAATCACTTAGGCACTTGGTACCCCCAAGCAACTCCATAAGACAATGAGTTATAAAAGAAATGCCCACATACATGTGTTGAGGGAATCTCCTCACTGGGAGTTCCTCCACACCAATGAAATCACTGGTCTGGAACAGTAGAAATCACATTTCCAGAACTTATTCATCCAGTGAAGTCATAGCCCAAAATATATTGTCACTCTCATGGGGAAAAGTCTCTTGATGGAATTCACTGAACTAACAATTTAAAATTTTTAAATGACAATTTAAAATCCTATGTTACTTGAAAGATGTTGCCTCTTCTTTGACATGGCAATATACCCCTTGTCACTGAAAGTGATCACTCTCACCTCAAATATTCTTAGAGCATTTGATCTAGGTCTCCCTTTCGTCAGTAACACTTTTTTCCTTGTATCACACCAACTCTTCCTCCCTTTTCCTCCCCTCTTCTTCTTCCTCTTCCACAATGTGGCATCTTCCAAGGTTCAACCCTTACCCTCTGCTCTCCTCTCTATACTCATTTTCTCAGAAAATTCATCTCTTCTTTTGGCTTCAAATACTAAGTTATTTCTATAAGGAAGACAAAACAGATCTATATTCCCAAGCCTTATTACCTGTTAGGAAGGCCCCAGTCCTGTATTTCTAGCTACCTACTGGACATTTCCATTTGAATGTCTTGCCATCCATCACTTCTAAGTCAACATGTCTAAAGATAAGCTCATCGTTTTTTCCACCAGACTATTTCTCCTCAATTTCTCCATTTCAGTTTAGTAGTAACAACATTCTCCCAGTCTCACAGACATAATCTCAGAAGCTTTACTCCTTATAGTCAATAAGAAACCATATCCTATTTGTTTGTCCTTTACAGTGTCCCTCAGTTTCACCCCTTTCATTCTACTCCCACCCTTAACCACCCTAATAACGAGGCCTCCACCTTCAGGCCTAGATTACTGAAATAACTTCTCAACTGGTCTCCATAAATCTATTCTGTCCCTCTTCCAGTTAATTCATCCTTTGTACCACTGCCAGATTAACCTTTCTATAACATTGCCTTTGATTATGTTACTGCCTTCTTTAGAAGGCACAACGTTGCTTATCCAATTAATCTCAGAATCTTCACCAGAGCATATAAGATTTTCCATACATTAGCCACAACCAGCCTCATCTTAAGTTGCTCCCAAGACAAACCCTCCTCTTCAGTTAGACTGCCATTACTGTTTCCTTCACCTGAAGAGCTCCTTCTTCCCTCTATGCTTTTGCCCAAGTTGCTTTTCCTTCCATCATCAGCTTCCCATCACCATCACCACCTTGAAGGTCCACCAGACTCCTGTTAATGGAAGTTTCAAACCTTCCAAATTTTCTGCTTCATCAAGCCTCCCCTACTTGACCCCACCCCACAATGAGCTTTGTTTCTCAGTAAAACTCAGAGCCGAGATTTGAACCTAGGTCCTCTGATGCCAGGGCCAGTGTTCCTTCCACTGCTATTGTTCTGTATTTTGTCCTGCTTCTTCTTTTTTGCCCCATGTAGCACTTTTCTGACTAATGGGTAATTATTTTCAGGTCAGGACCTGTCTCTCCATTGTGTGTATATACTTCTTCCTTGATGCCATAGGAGAAGGAGCTTTCCTGGACTCCAGCCCCAAAGCCCATTCAACAAGCAAAACACGGTGTTGTCGAGTAAAGGTTATTTTTATTTGTGTTGTAGAGTGTAAATATGAACCAGATTTGGAAGTATAGAATGTAACAGTTTAGTAGAGTTGCTAGAAACTATTGGAGTCAACAATGGAAGAAGTTTTTTGTTCTTGTTTTTGAGTTTTGGTGGGTGGGGTAGGCTTTCAAAGAAATCCACCCTTCCTTCTCACTCACAATACATCTGCTTTAAACAACAGAGACCTATAGGCTCTGACTTTTCTGTCTGTCTTCCAACCCAGTTTGTGGCTGCCCAATTCTCTCTTTGCCCCTTTGTTTTGTTAACCTGTTCAGCACCCAGTTTGTAGGATCGCACCTCTGGATATATGGAGTAGCACCAGGTGAATTGTTGGAATAATAGAAATGTATTGACACAGTAGGTGATTTCCCACTCTCTTCATCTCACAGGGCAAACATTGAGTTGTGCTAATCAGGCCGGCCCATGAGCCTGTGCCTTCATGAGATTTCAGAGGGAGAAAACGAGAGCAAGGCTGAAGTCTGTTACATTGCAACATCAGCACATCCAGTATTCGAAACAAACAGCAATATAAAAAGCAGTGGGCAAAACTACCATCCAACTCATAGAGTGGATCGAGCATTTTTAGAGCCCCGAGATATAGATCCTGACAATGCAGAATTCTGTCCCCTCTGTGGCATCCTGCCCATGCAATATCATCAGAAATGTTCACAGACAATAATACATTATTATCACAGACAAGTTATACGGCTGTCTAAGAACAAGCGCAGTTATAGGAGGTTTTTCTTTCACCCAGATGGTGGGGTATGAAATTGCTGCTGAAGTAACAGTCTAGGCACTTGAAATATTATTGTTAGATTGTTAAAAACTAAATAAATTAACATATATAGAATAAAATAAATACATAATTTAAAAAGCTTTTTTTTACAAACAAAAATATCTGTTAAATTATTTTTCTATGTAGATAAAGTCCCAAAGTTCAGTGTTCTGGGCCTTGCAGTCTTTCACAGTTAGCTCATCAAACATACAGCTGAAGAGTCCAAAAAGCAGATTTCTCAGTGACTACTGGAGTGCTTGGCTTTTCAGTCCTTTTTGTTTTTTCCTTCATTCTGTAGCCCACAAATCTCTCCTTCTTCTTCAGTCAAAGACTTTTAGAGCATATGGAATTTTACTGGCATTTTAAATCCAAAAGATAAATGCATAAACAAACTTCTATGGGGGAAGAGGGGAAAGAACATCACTCTCTTTCTTTAGCCTTTTTCCTTTCCAGATTCCCTTTGATATAATCTACTTGGCACTTGGAGGCTCTGGCATTTTGAGGAAACAGTTGTAGAAGCCCAATTGATACATCAGCTTGGGACTTAAGGAGTCTTCATCTTCATGGACATTGGGGAAATGCCTCCAGTTGGCAAAGTTTGCAGTTGTGCTTTTGGATCTTCTCAGGAGGTAGCACATCCCAGCTGATACCTGCAGCCCAATAAAAAGGATTAAGTTTCTAATATTTCTTGGATCCAGAACTATAATCTGTTGTTTTTTTGTTGTTGTTTCATTTTTTTTGAGGGGGAGGAAACAGCTACACCAAATTTTCTATTATTGAGAGCAATGAGAGGAAGAAATAGGGTTTCAAACATCAAAATAAAAAAGAAAGCTGAGGTCTGTAGATCATAGTATTCCTACTGTTGCATCTCTACCAAATTTCACCCCATTCTGGACTGATAGATCGGTTCTCTCCTGGGAAGTGATCCCATTTGGTAGAAAGAGCCCAGATTAGTACTCAAATCACAGCTTTGCCACTTACTAGCTATACAATCTTAGGTAAGTCTCTATGAGCTTCAGTTTCCTGAATAATACTTATCCTATCTATCTCGTAGAATTATTGTGCAGGTAAAGTGAGATGTAATGTTTCTAAAAGCCCTTTGGAACTACAAAGTGCCATTCAAATGTGAACAACTATTAAGAGAGACTGTGATAAAGTGGAAAGAAACTGAGCCTTGGATTGGGAGGACCTGGGTTTGAATTCCAACTCTGCCATTTGGTACAAATTAAGTTCTTAATAAATGGCTTACCTTCCAGTCCATATCTACCTGTGTGATCTTGAACAAGTCACTTAACCTGGATCCATGCCTCAGTTTCTTTATATGTAAAATGAGGGGGGTTGGCCTAGATGACCTCTAACGTCCCTTCCTTCCAGTCCCAAGTCTATGACCTATTTCTTCACAGCACCTTTGCTACTCTATAGTTTACCTCCAAAAGGAAAGTTCCAACTATAGCAAGGAAGGGAAAGAAGCAGAGAAATCAGATGTCAGAAAAGAGAAAGGGAACAGGAGCCAAATGACAAGAATTGGAGAAAGGCCATAACTAAGGCTGGGAGCATTTCCCAGGAGCAAATGGAGCAAGAAGCAGCTAAAGTTGGAGAAGAAACATCATTTCTACCAGCTAGGAGGGAGGCAAGAGAGATCCAGAAGACCTGAACCTTCCTAGAGCAAGAATCCCTAACTTGGAGTCCACAGGAATTCATAGACAGATGTCAATAGGGTCTGTGAACTTGGATGGGAAATCAACTGCATCTTCATTTCTACTAAGCATTTCTTTCAAGTATGAAATTTTCAAACAGAATATGATTATGAGATTGGGTCCATAATCTTCGCCAGACTGCCAAAGAGGTCCAAGACATTTAAAAAGGTTAAGAACCTCTGTCCTAGAGCACCCAGAGAATCTGAGAGCCAGCAGTCATCTTAGAAAGCCCCAAAGCAGCTGAATCACTGGTGGGTCTAACCCTGCCCCAGGACAGATGCCAGAATCCTTACCGTAAACACTCAGGATTTCCATCAGTGGGCCACAGGAGCCCCCAACTTCACTTTCTCTTCACTTTCTACATCATAAACTCCTCTTTTATGGTACCTAAGGAAGAAAAACAAACTTCATGAGTAATAGCCCTGGCAGAGCAATCATCAGTCTCTAGAAGGAGAAAAAAGCCTAGGCCCTTCTTACTTCATTAGATTTCTTCTTAATGTTTTCATTCCCATGGAGAGAGGGAAAATGAAGCCCGGAAAATAGAAATATCTTGGCCTAGAAGCTGCATTGGATACATCTTCAAGACAGTAGACTATTAAGCAGAATCTGCTATTATTCTCAGCCCCCCAGAAAAGCCCAAACATTCACACATTCTCCAAAGAGCCACCAGACAAAGGCTTGACTTGCCTTTTGATGGAAGCTGGCTTTGATTAGAAGGGGGTTATGGGATCAGGCTAAATTCCTCTAACTGATGCCCTGACTACTCAACAACAAGTCTGACATCATCAAAATAGAGTCAAAACTAGGGAGGAAAGGGAGACAGGGAGAAGAGTGGATAGAATTTGCAAGGAAATGAATGGGATACATAAGAATAGAGGAAAATCCCTGGAGGAAAGGGGTAGGTTCTAAGCCAGTAGGTTTTGCCTTGGATACCAATGAGTCCATTTCACCCCAGAAGAAAAAAGGTTCAGACAACTTATGAAAGCAACAGAACAGTAAGCTAGAAGCCCAGTCTAGTTTATTTGCATGGGGGGAGGAGATTAGATAGGATTTCTATCTACCCTCATCCCTTCAACACCACTCCAGGTTACACTTGCAGATGTTCATGGTAGGAGGCAGAGATGATTTAGCAGAAGTACCCCCAAATGACCCACTTCCTACAACCTGCCAGTGGTTCTCCATGCCTTCCCATCCCTAGAGAGACTATAAAGGATGTTTAACCAAGGGAAGAGAGAACACAAAGGGAATATGAGAGTTATCTTCAAGTGTGGGAGAAGACCTAGACTTCTTTTGTTCGGTCCCAAAGGGCAGAGCCAAGAGCAAGGAGTGAGACGTTTCATAGGGAGATTTAAGCTTTCTAAAACTAGAATGAACTGCCTCTGGAAAGAAGGAGCTTTGCCTTATCAGAAGTCTTCAGACAGGTTGAGGAGGGAGAGAACAAGCATTATACTGTACTAGTATATAGTAAGCACTTTTTACAAAGGTTATCTCATTTGATCTTCACAACAACCCTGGGAGGCAAGTCCTGTCATTAACCCCATTTTACAGATGAGAAAACTGAGGCAAACGGAGATTAAGTGATTTGCCCAGGGTCATACAGCCAGATTTGAACTCAAGTCTTCCTCACTCCAGGCCTAGACCCACTGTACCACCTAGCTGCAGAGGGGGCTGGATGACCACTTACTGGGTAGGTTGTGGCAGGGATTCTTTTGGGTTTGTAACTTCCACTAGATGGCCACTGAGGGCCTTCTGCGGTTCCTTCAAACTCTAAAATTCTTTGCTTCTGTGACCAGAAGTAGAATACTACCAAGACGTCTTACCTGAACATGAGCAGCCCAGCGATGATGAGGAGACAGACTGAAGAGAGTACTACTGATACCACGGCCAAGATTGTTGTATGGTCATAGCCATATAAGGGGTTTTCCACGGGGAGACTCAGTCCGTGGCACCGTTCTCCATGGTATCCTGTCTGGCAGCTGGTAGGAGAAGAAAACAAAAATTTGGCAAAAGAGAACAAAAACTTGGTCCTATTGCTTGAGTTTGGTTCTCTTTCCTTTTTGGTGCTCAGTGGGGGAGAGCTAGACCCTGGAGACCTAGGGCTCAGTGCCCCCAGACTCCAGGATTTTCATCAAGAACTCAGGGAATTACTGAAGAATATATGTACTAGAACCATTACATTTTCATCTAGTCCAAGCCACTCGGACTTCTCTGGCTTTTTCTTTGGAAAAGCAACATAGTCCTTTGAAAAACTCAGAATCATAACATCAGAGCTAGGAGGGAAGGGAGAGAAGGGAATCACATTTATACAGCACCTACTATGTGCTAGGCACTAGGTTAAGTGCTTCACAAATGCTATCTCACGGGATCCTCACAACAACCACGCAAGGCTGCTGCTATCATTATTCCCATTTTACAAGAAAGGAAACTGAGGCAGATAGAGGTTAAGTGGCTTGTCCTAGGTCACACAGCTAGCAAGTGTCTGAGGTCACATTTGAACTCAGGTCTTCTCAACTCCAGACCCAGAGTTCTATCTACTATACCACCCACCTGACTTCTCCCAGCTAGAAGAGACCTCAGGGGCCATATAGTTCAATCCCAAGATTTTATAGATGAAAGAGTGTCTTACACAAGGTCATAAGCATCAAAGGTAGGATATGAACCAAGGTCTTCTGACTCTGGAGCCAGCATTCCTTCCACTATAGCGTACAGTCTTTATATCAAGATCTATATTCAGAGACTTGAGTTTGAATCCCAAGGCAATTGCTTTTTATTATTTGTGTGACCTTGTCACTGTACCTCATCTGTAAAATGAGGCAGTTAAGCTACTACAAAGGGCCCTTCCAGTTCTAAATTCTGTGGTCCTATGGACAATCCTTCTGTTCCTGAATTTAGAAGCACTTGGTGCTTCCTGGTATCCATTTGCATATTGGTTGCCTGTCCTTATCAAGGCTTGCCCCCTATTTTCTGTTCTTTTGCTTCTTCAGAGCCAGGTAGGATTTGAAGAAGAAAAGACAGTGAGATGAGAAGCTTTGTATTCTGTCCCAGAGGCTGTTGGCTTTTCCCTCTAGCACCAGGTTTCCATTTACTGGGCATCGTGGGGACAGAGATCCCTAGGTTTGTGAGAGATTACAGTTCAGGAACACATGGCTGACTGCTCATTGGGCCCTTAGAAGCCCTCTGTCCCCTGGCCAGTGTGGCTGCTGAGGTGGGTGTGTCTAGGCTGGTGTGGGGAGCATGTGGATAGCTGATATCCTAAGCCAGATCCACAGAACCGCCAGTGACAGGAAATGCCGACTATGTCAGAGCTGAGGTTGGCCCTAGACTTCTGCCTTCAAGGGGCAATGGAGGGTGGGGGAAGCAGCTCCCAAGAACCCACAGCCTTAGCTGCAGACATAGGAATTATCAACAAAGGTTTCTGCATCCATCCCTGTGGTGAGAGGAATTCTGCCTGTCACCCAGCCAGGATTTAAGGATTCCTAGCTGAGTGATTAAGCTGTCCTGGGAGAGATGGATTTTGGGTTTTTCTAGGGGCTGTCTGACTTCTGTTTATGATCCTTTTAACTGCAATTATCATATAAATAATAGAGGAAGGGGTGTTATGACAGGTGTCTGGGAGTGGCTGACCCCCTCCATGGTTCCACATGGCTTGGATGACTTCTTTTCCTCCTCAAGATATAGGTAGTGCCCAGTAGGGCCTGAGTTCATGCTCTGAAGTGGTTTTTTGGCCTGTTCTGCATGATGAATTCTGAAGTGAGAGAGCTCCTCTCTCAGGATGATGGGAATCTCAGAGTTGCAAAGAGTTTCATATGCCTGAATAGGAAATCACTTCAACAAAGCCCCTGACCAAAAGTCATCTGCCTTCTTCATGGAGACCTCCTGTTCCAAGGAACTCACTACCCCCTGAAACAGTTCTGCTCCTATACAGATTGCTCTGAGCTTTAGGAAATTCCCTAAGTCTGCCCCCTCTGCAACTTCCGTTCATTACTTCTTGTTTGGTTGACTTGGACCCTGAGAAGAGAACTAATCCACTCCCTCTTTTATACAACAACCCTTTAAATTCTGAAGGCAGTTATCATGTCCCTCCTGTAGGGAGTAATTAACCTTGCCTGATTTATCTGAACCCCACCTGTCTACCCTGCATCAGGCCCCTCCATACCCTCACCCAGAAATAAACTCAGCCCTCTCTTCAGCTCATCTATACTTTCAACTTCCAACCCCTCCCCTTACTCCTCCCCCACCACTCCCCAGACTATTAATAGGTTTATTACTTTGCCAGAAGCAGTTTTGTTTGAGTTCTCCCAGTTTCCCTAGTATAGACCAAAGCCAAAGTGTTTCAGGCCTAGATGAAAACTTGGCCTTCAGCCTCGGGACATAAGGAAACGGAGCACCCTGCCTGGTTTCAAGCATCAGATCATCTCATGTGGCCAAGTAGTCCCACAGAACAAAACAAACAGATCAAGATAATGTTTTCCTTCCTTGGCTTGATCACACATAAAGGAAGAAACATCACCTAGTTCACCTGGACCAATGAAAATGAGAGCAGAGGCACAGAGCTCATGTTAGATCTTCTTCCCCTCCTTTTTAAAAGCAAGTGCTAACCCTAATTCCAATCAAATGAGATAATATTTGTAATGTACATAGTAGACACTATATAAATGCACATTCCTGGAACATAGTAGGCACTATATAAATGCATATTCCCTTCCATTCCCTCCCTTTCCTCATTACATGAATGTATCAGGTTGAAGCTTGGGCTGCTGGACAACTCTAGTAGGCAGAGCCACAAGGATTATGATAGGTTTTCTTTCCTGTGCTGGCTGATTTTCTAGATCTAGAGAGGGTTCCTACAACACTTGCTCTCTGGGAAGAAGGCCATTTCCCACTCAGGCTGCAGAGATAGGGATTCATCCCCTCTGCTCCAGGATTTCTCCAGGGTAGCATAAGGAAAAGACACAAAGGAGACAACCCATCACAGACATCTCTTCTGATGCTGTTGTGAGGGAGCTTGGTTTCTGCCTCCTAGAACAACCGGAGACACAGTTTGGCATCACACAAGGTCCTCTCCCTCTCCTCTATGAGAACTTTTGGATGCCTGAGGGATTGATCCCCCAAGCAACAGAAAGTACCCAGCTACAGGATTTTCAGGCTAGGGACCTCCTGGGAAAAAGGACAACGGTAGCTGACCATGCACACATCCAGCCTACATGTGTTTATGGAGTGGAGGTCAATGAGATGGTGGGATAAGCATAGCATAAATTTCTGCCCTGTTCCCCTTCTGGTATCCTCTTGCCAACCTCCACAAAGCAGACTGGTGCTGTCTCCCATTATGAAAGACAATAGGCAGTGTTGTAGGGATTTATTCTCCCAGAACAAGTATGAGCAATGCAGGTTGCTCCCTGGTCCTTGGCACATGTCCTTTGGGCAGTCTGATCTTGCTCTCTTCTGGCTTTTCACTATTGCCCTGTTCTGAAGAGTTCTCTTCCTGTGGGAGGAAAATGAGCTCTCTGGACTTCCTAGTCCTTCACCTAACCCCCTCAGGTAGCTTACTCAGATGATAGAAATAAAAATCTGCATCAGAGCCATGAGATTCAGTTACATAATCCCTCTCTGCCCCCATCCTGAGTCAAAAGGATAATAATGTAAACACCCTAATATACCCACTCCCCCTCCTTTACAGACATCTCCCCACCCCACTCCTGGCTCACACATTCAAGGGAGATGAGCATATCTCCAAACATGTGGGTCCATTCTAAGCATCTGGGGGCGGGATCAAGTGTCCTGCCCTGAGCCAGCCACTCAAACTCTGCACATTCCTCCTGTGCTATGTCCCATTTCAGAGCTCATCTTACAGTAGAGGCAAGAGCCACTCAGGGTCTCAGAGATGCATCTTCCACCCTCTCTCAGAGCATATATCCAGACCCTGTCAGGTACTACCACTATTGGTAGAAGCGTCAGAAAGAAGCTATCAAAGCCAGGTTGGGCCACAGAGGGAGTCAGGTAAAGCCCAAGAGTCAGTCAGACACCTCCTACAATACCAGTACCTACATGATAATCGTGTCAAAGGATCACAAACAAAAGTCAGACTGAGCTCCAGAAAAATTCAGAACCCAAATCTCCCAGGACTGTTAGGAATCCTCACCATCCTAGCGGGGATCACAAACTTTCTCAGGCTATGGGGCTAAAAAAGCCTTTGCTAATAATTCCTATGTGTCTAGTCATGTCTGCGGGTTCTTGGGAACTGTTACCTCCACCCTCCATTGCCCCTTGAAGACAGAAATCTAGGGCCAGCCTCAGGACTCTGACATAGTCGGCATTTCCTGTCACTGGCGGCTCTGTGGATCTGGCTTAGGATGTCAGCTATCCACATGCTCCCCACATCAACAGAGACATACCCTTCCCGGCAGCCACACTGGCCAGGGGACAAAGGGCTTCTAAGGGCCTAAGGAGCAGTCAGCCATGTGTTTCTGGATACTGATCTCTCACCAGCCTAGGGACCTGTTCCCACATCATGTGCCCAGTAAATCTGAACAAGGAGCCAGAGGAGAAAGTCAGCAACCCTTCGGGCAGCGTGCAGATTTTCTGTCTCCATCCACCAAATCTTGTCTCCTCTCTCTTCCAAATCCCATCTATCCCTGAAGAGGTAGGAGAGAAGAAAATGGAGTTTAAGACAATGAGGTCAGATGAGGGGTTTGTGAGAAACAAAGACCCCCTCCTCCCAGAAACCTGGGATTGTCAAATACTTCTGACCTAATGCTGCAGGTTACTTGCAGTGACCAGCCTAAGGTAGTGGGTGGAGTGAGAGTAAGAGACTGTGTCTGAGCCTCCAGCAGCAGAGCTGAGCGCCTGATATCCAGCCAGCCAAAGCACCAGACCAGTTTAGCTTGGGGAGAGGCATGGCCAAATTCCTGGCTGGAAGCCAGTTTTTGTGCCCTCAGAGCTACTGCCTCCGCCCTGGGTGGATAATGCCAAATTTTGTTTTGTTTTGTTTAAAGATTCAAAACCTCACTTCAGTCTCTGGCTTTAAATTAGGTAAGAAAACAAGTACTTCTCTGGCTATTCCCAAGCCCCACAAATACTACATTGCTAGTAGAAACCTAGAAGGCATCTTAAAGGAAGGATGTTCACAGCTACAAGCAAGGAGCTACTAACTACAAAAGAAAGACAGAGACCTTGTCTTGCTAGCTGCAAGGCATATGAAGCGGGTTAGCTTTAAAAAGCAAATAGAATTTCAGCAATTAGAGGTGGATGAGACTTATCAAGTCATCTGAACACCCTCTGTGGGGTTAGCAGGCAGATCACTCCCCACAGCATTCTCCTGGCTTTGCTTTAAAGTCTTTCATGAAATGAGGCTTCTAGTTTTTCCTCTAACTCTTTGTGCTTGCCTCTGGGACACTAGAGACATTATTCTCAGGGAGTATAAGCAGTGTGATCCATCTCTGTGCTGGGCCTCCCTCAGCCCTATATTCCATCTCTGAGCCCAAACCCTAGATTGCCCCTTGAGGCTAGCACAAGGGGAGAATTCAAATGTTGCATGACTTAAGATGAGGTACCCTTAAAATTAACTTTTATTTCCTATTAATCCTGCATACAGGAAATACTTTCCTACCCCATGTATTTCCAAAGACAAATGTTCCCTTGCCTTCCTCGTGGCCCCACCAAATTCCTCTCTTTTCCTTTAACTCCCCTCTACCCACCCCTGCAAAGCGCCCAATGCCTAAGATTGTTGATTTAAATCTGGAAAGGACTATGGTTATCTAGTCCAACTCCATCTTATAGGTGAGGAAACTGAGCCCAGAGAAGTGAAACAATTTGCCCAAGGTCACACAGATGGCAAAGCCAGGTTTTGAATCCTGGTCCTCTGATTCCAAATCTTTCACCTCTATACCCAAGTACACTTAGACCCTTATACGTAGGTAGCACAGACATATATGTACTCACAAAGATACATGTATACGTGGGCCAAGAAGTGAGCTGGGGCAGCACCTTCACAGACTCCTTCTGGAGGGAAAGCCCTATAACCCTTGTCTATTCTGAAAGGAGTAAAGGGAGAGGAGAGGAAAGGGTTGTCCTGGAAAGGACAGCCAGGTTTCAAATGCCAATTTCTTAAACCAGACAGCTTATTTCTGGGGAAGGGTGAAGCATCCAAAAGAATGCAAGAATGTCACAAAAGCCTATGGTTCAGGAAATCGCATCCAAATAGAGGGCCCTTCCGTTGACTAAAAATACTCCCCTCCTCCCCATTTCCGTTCTGTGAGAAATTATGAATTCGAGGAATAGTACGGAGGAGAAACATGAATGACAACCTCCTAAGAGTCAGGGGTTAACACTTACATGCACGATGGCGCTCGAAGTTCTTTCAGGTATTTACATGTCCCATGGATGCAATAGTCCTTGTACTTCCTCAAACAGGGGTCTCTCTTCCGCCCCATTCCCTTGGTTTTTCTTCTCTTCTGCCCATTTTCTTCCTTGCTTGGAGTGACCAGAGCTTGTGGTTTGGAAGAGAATGCCACTAGAAGGACAAATGAAAGGATCTCCTGTCAGGTGTCTGTTCTCCAGAAGAGAGAACACAGGAAACATCTGAAATTAACTCCTTCTCTCATCCGGGCTCCTAGACCCTTGGTTCGTGATTACTCTCTCGGGGTGTCAAAAAAATTGATCCTGGTTTTTGTGGGCAAAAACTAAAGGGAAATAGCGACAAGGAGACAGAAGCAAGGCATTTCACAAACCCTTGCAGGGGAATCACACTTTAAGCAGCATGAAGGCTTCCATCCGGTGATTCCATCCAGCAGATTGGGCAACTCTGCCAACCTTGTTCTCCCCCCACCCCCATCCCTGGGGAACTCAGATTGTAATTGATTCTATTTTGTCCTATATTAGTCTCATTTCCCGAAGTGAACATGATGACCTACTTCCAGGGGAACAGCGTCAGAGAAGGAAACTGCTTTTTCCTGGGAGGACACTTGAGGAAGAGAATGAGGAACTTTTTAAAAATAAATGGCCACTGTCTTCAAACTGCCCAGCCTCAGAAGATAATCATCTCTCCTGTACCATGAGCAGGCCTGTTTTCTCAGTGAGGGTATACCAGCTTATATTGGTGCTAAGAAGCAAAGAAAGGACTTCAGCATTGTGGTCAAAGTCAGTAGACTAGCTGCCTAGATCAGACAATAAAATACAGGGTGTCCCAAAAGTCTTAGTGTAGTGTTAAGCTTCTAATGGCTTAAAAATGTACTAAGTCTTTTGGGATACCCTGTATTTGCTCTTCTCCATCCCTTCCCTGCAGTTCATTAGTAAGGCTCAAAGGGTCATTCTCATTCCTCCTTAAATACTCCTATTTATAGCTCTCTCAGGCCTGGAAGGAAAAAAATATATTACAAGGAACAGAGAGATGGAAAATAGAGGAAATGACCAGAAGAGGCTGGGGGTGCTTTTAAGGTTGGAACAGAAGCAAAAGAAGCAGTGAGGAAAATCAGCTCTGCTCCATGCTTCCAGCTGGGGCTAGCAAGGCACTCCCCATCTATTAGTGCAGGAGTCTGACCTACATCCTTCATCTACTCCCAGGGTCTAGAAAGAGTAATCTGCTGAATGTGTCTCCCACCACACACATCTGCCATACATATGTTAAGTGGACGAATCAGTTCCACTAATTCTGGTCATAGAGGGGCTTAGGATGGAGAAGGCAAAGGTCACAGGTTTCCCAGAAAGGAGGAATCCCAGCACAAAAACCAAAATTGAGAGATGAGAAATGGAGATGGTTGGTGGTAGCAGTGGAAAGAAACCACAGCTAGTACCAAGCCCCAGGTCCTACATTTCCTCTGTCCCCAATTCTCTGCTTTCCTCTAGAGCAAGAATTCATAATTTTTTTTGTGTGCGTGTCATAAACCCCTTGGGCTGTCTGACAAAGCCTGTGGATCCCTTCTCAGAATGTATTTAAGTGCATAATATAAAATACATAAGATTACAAAGGAACCCAATTATTCTGAAATTTGGCTATCAAAATATATGTTTTTAAAGTAGGTTCCCAAATTCCAGGTTAAGAACTCCTGATCTAGAACCCAGTGGGAGACAGAGGGACAATTCCTGCAAAGGGAATAAAAATGGTCATTGGTGTGTGGAAAGACAGGCCAAGGAAAACCCAAGCATGGAGGGAGAAAGTGACAAGGTGACAGAGTCCCTGCCCCAGGGGAGAGAGAAACAGTGACTCAAGCCTACAGAGGTATGAGGAGCAGCCTGTGTGGGTGGAGAAAGAGTGAGTCACAGCCCAAGCCCTACCCTAGTGGGGGCTACACCGAGAGCCCCACCTCCTCCCGTTTGGGGGGAGAAACTCTAGAGAAAGGGTAGGAGCACAGGCCAGGATACTGTAGCCTGATTCGGTTTATCCGAGAGACAAAAAAGACAATTTAAAGCAAAGCTCTCCAAGGCAGCATCACAAGGTAGAGAGGAGGAAGCCATAGGCTGTTGGCCTGCCAGGCCTTCTGGTTGCTGCTATACTCCAGGTTACTATTTTCCTAACCAGATTATGAAGTGATTATGACAAGCCACACCCCACCCCTACCCCCTCCCCTTTCCCTAGGAATCCAGTCTCGCTCCACCTAGAAAAATTACATTTGTGAAGGAGGGGGTAATATAATGCCCTGGCTTCTGGACTCTGCACCAGGTACTAGCTAGCAAAGATCAGCATCTAGGGCAGGGGTTCTGAACCCTTTTTGTGTCATGAGGCCCTTTGGCAATCTACATTTTAAAAATGCACAAAATAGACTATATCAGATTCTAAAGGAGACCAATTATATAGAAATATGGTTGTCAAAGCATTTTTAAAAACAAGTTCACAGACCACAGATGAAGAAATCCTACCTCATCTAAGGAGAACGGGGCCCTATTAGACCTAACCCTTGTCCCAAAAGGTAGGGTCTCAGATCGTGAATACTCTGGGAGAATGGAGCAGAGACATCTGAACACCAACCCTAACCTGGAGAGTTGATTTTCATTTGACCCCTTGGATCATGCGGTCAGGATGAGCATAATGGTATATCTCATGGAATCCCCGAGTGTCGAGAGACCACAGTAGCCACAAGAAAGATTCTTAGACACAGAATGGACATTTTTAAGCTGCCTTCACTCTTGTCTCCAGGGAGCATCCAATTCAACAAACATTTATCAATGGCCTGCTATGTGCAAGGGACCATGTTAGTCGCTGTAGTTACAAAAATGAAAAAATGACAATGTTCTGGCCCTCAGAGAGCTTACAGAAAACGTTGATGCTCACCTTCTATCTTGTCTAGTGTCCTTATTTCCCCACCTGGGGGTCAAATGTTCTGCCTAGAACTCTTCATCATGCCCACAAATTAGAAAAAATAAGTTGAGGAGAACCTAAACCAACGACTAACCCAACCACAGAGTCTGATCAGAAATGAAAAAATCACTGACCTGTCCAGTCTCCAAGTAAACTGACTAATTCAGCTGTCCTCAGATGCAAAAGGAGGTTGTAACTGGACTGACTCAAATATAAGAACAAGAAAGAGACAGGTCCAGGAAGTGCCAAGATACTCTCTCACTCTTACACGGATTGTACAGCTCTTAGAAATTTCCCATGAAGCAAAACATTCGGGGCCACTGCTCACCACCTGGTAAGCACTTTCCATTCTGCTATTCCAAGGCTGATAAACATCTCTAGCTTTCCTATTCTTTCCCCAGTTATTGGACAGGGAACCATGTAAAGATCTGGGCTCCCCTTAGACTGTCTGGACTTTAACCCAGAATCAGATTCACTCAGAAATCCCCATTGAGATGCATTTAACTCTGTGTTGGCTGTCTTGGTGAGATGCTTGGGGTTGACACACTTACCTCTAACAAGGTCACGTTCAGTGTCCTGTAGATCAAGGACTTCTGTTCTGCTAACCCGTGAATGAAGCAGCTGGTTCAAAGATCCAGTGGATGAATCAGGGTTCTCTGTCCCCCGGTTCTCTGATAGCCGGCTCTGAGCTCGCTCTAGGCTCTCTCCACTCACCAACGCAGAGAACACTGTAAGCCAGAGAAGGAAAGGTGGGGGAAAGAGAGAGCAGTCACTATCTACCCCAGTGGAATCCAAGTCATCTTGGACAAGCACAGCCTCCTTACACATGTACCCAATCCCTACCAGAAGGTGTGCCCAGAGATCATGGAAAAGGATATGACGGGACCATGTGTCCCAGAGAGAGAATGAATGAAAGGACAAGACATGAAACCCCGTAGTCACAAGGATCATTTCAGACTCAGATTCTCTCTCACCCTGTCTGTTCCTGTGCATCCCTGGCCCCACCATCATCTCTTTCGTTGAAAAAGCACTGGCTCTCGAGTCCCGGGATTTAGGCTCCAAGCTTGCCTTTGACACTTACCTGTGTAACTTTGGACAAATCACTTAACCTCTCTGGGCCTTATTTCTCATAAGCAAAAAGGAGGGGTTTGAATTAGATGATTTCTGGAATCCCTTCCATCTCTAAATCTCTGATCCTCATCCTTCGCACACTTCCACGTCCTTGCCCCTATTCGTGTCCTCTGGCCACTCCCCATACCTTCTCCTTTTGCCTCCTCTACTCCCCACCCCCATTCTGTCCCCTTATCCCAGGTCTGCGTCCTGGTTAAACTGGACAATTCAAGCTGTCCCCCAACTCCCTCACCTGCAGCCAGAAGCAGCTTAAGAACAAACGATGGCAGCTTCATGTTCCTGAGAACTGAGAAGACCAGAGGCCAATAATCCACTGATTATAGCACCGCGAGGTTGCGGGGATCCGGCGGAAGAGAAGAGTAAGGGGCGCTCGCTCACTGGGCCAGGGTCTGAGCGATTGCTGTTGGCAGCGGCTGTCTGAGTCCTCCTTCACGCCAGTCCCTCCTCCGTCTGTAAGTCTGTCTGTCCGAGGATTCTGTCTCTCTCAGTCCCAGCGCCTGCCTGCTTTTATCAGGAGCAGCGGCAGAAGCAACAGCAGCAGCAACGTCAAGCAGGGTTGGTTCCTTCCAGTAGTCTGAGCTGCCTGGAGTCAGAGCCTGAACTAAGTCTCTGCCGTCCCGCCCCTCCTATCCCCGCCTGCCCCGCCCCCTGCCCAGCGTAACTCAATACAGAGGAGGAGGGAGCCTGGCGGCCGGGGAGTGTGCAGTAGTCGGAATCAATCTGGCGCCGACCCCCACCCCTCCGGAGAAATGCTGGGGGAATCGTTTTGGGGTCCTGGCCAAAGAAGAGGTCGCCTGAGTCGCCAGGCTCGCTGACCAGCAGGCGGCAGAATCCAGCCTTCCCCATCTCCCTTTTCCATCTCTAGACTTAGAATCATAGATAGAGACTTAGAATGTTAGAGCTTGGAAAGGGACCTTAGAGACCGTCTGGTCCACGAGCCGGTCTCTTTTTACAGATAAGGACGCAGTCATCAGTCAGTCAACAAGCATTCATAAAGCGTTTACCATGTCGAGACATTGTGCTGAGCACTGGAAACGGGTCCATCCGTTAGCAAGTGCCTTGTTCAAGGTCATGGAGACAATGCTGGTTAGTGCTGAGTCTCCACAGTCCTCCCCTCCCTGCATCTCTTCCCCTCTTATTCCCCCACATGTCTCAGTTTTCTAGCCTGAATTCTGCCAAGGAAAGTCAACCTCCCCTCAACAAGGCTAACCGCTGGCAAAGTTCTAAAAGCATAGTAGTCCCCCAAAACACTTTTTTTTTTCCATGCCCCACCCTCCAGTTTTTCCTCATGCTGTTCTAGCTGCCCAGATTATTCCATTCTGGATCTTTTCTCCAGAGTTGTCAATCCCTGGGGAAGTGTCTCCCAGCCCCAGCCCGGCCCCTTGCTTTGATATCTGATAAATATTATTTAATTTTGCAAGCATTTATTAAGCCCCTACTATTTGTGAACCATGGGTAGCTAGATGGCAAAGTGGGTACTGTGCTGGGCCTGGAGTCACAAAAACTCATTTTCTGGAGTTCAAATCTGGCCTCAGACACCAGCTAGTTGTGTGACCCTGAGCAAGTCACTTAACCCTGTTTGCCTCAGTTTCCTCATCTGTAAAATGAGCTGGAGAAGGAAATGGCAAAACACTCCATTATCTCTGCCAAGAAATCCCCAAATGGGGTAACCACAACCACCACCAATTTGTGAACCACAATACCAGATGATGGGCATACAAAATTAAAATGAAGAATTTACATAATGTGGGGGAGGGGGATGAGAACGGGAGGTGGAAATAACATGGACACAAATAAATACAGAATATCCATTAAAAGTGAGGAAGGGAGCACTGACAACTGGTGGAATTGGGAAAGGCCTCATGTAGGATATGGCCCTTGAGGGAAGTATTGAAGAAAGTTTGGAATTACAGAAATTGGAGGTAAGGAGGGAGGACATTCCAGGCACAAGGGACAGATTATGCTAAGGGGCAGAGATAGGAGATGGAATGATGTGTATTTTTTCATTGCACAGACCAGTTTTGCTAAAGAGTAATGTGAAATCGATCTGGAAAGATAGGTTGAAGTGAGTTTGTGTAGGGCAGTGAATGCCCCCAACAGGGGTTTATGTTGTAGAAACTTAATAAATGCTTGTTGATCAACTGATTTATCCAAACAGTGGTGATTTGCTATATGTTTGATAGCTGTAAGGAAGATGAATTCTAGATGCAGCTAGACCAGCTACTGCAAAGAAACTCACCCATCCCACACCAATAAGTTCATGTGTCACTTCACCCAAGCAACAAAACTGTGCCTCCAGTATTGGAATCTTGGTGCCAGGTGACATAGGCTCAAAGAGATGTTTTGGGGGGAGTCTTTCAGAGTCTTTGCCTTTACCCTTGTGTATTCCTGAGTAAGTTGCTGAACCATGCTGCCCCAGTTCTCTCCTTTGTGATATAGGTATAATAGCATTTGTCTTGCAGGATTACTGTGAACATCAAAGAGTGTATTTGAGAAGGAAGACACATTGGAGGTCATCTAGCTCAATCCTTTTGTTTTATAGGTGAGGGCCAAAGAAGTTATGTTACTTGCCCAAGGTCACACAGGTAGTGAATGTCAGAGCCAGGATTTGAACTCAGGTTCAAAATCTGGGATGTCTTCCCCTGCAGGAAATTAAACGAGATAAAAATGAGTTGGCTAAGTGGTGCGGTAGATAGAATACCAGGTTTGTAGTCAGAAAGACCTGCATTTGGATCTGGTCTCTGCTACTTACTAGCTGTATGACCCTAGGCAAGTCACGTAACCTCTGTTTGCCTCAGTTTCTCATCTATGAAATAGGGATAGCAATAGCACCTACCTCCTAGAATTGTTGTGAGGATCAAATAAGATAATAAATATAAAGTGCTTAATACAGTGTCTGTCATATAACACTACACAAATGTAAGCAAATACAGTATTAACATGTACAAAGTGCTTCTGAAAACCTACCTAAATGCGAGCTCTTGTTTTTGTCCCAAGTTACACAACCAGTTCCTGGTGGCACTGAAGGTAGAATACAGGACCTCTCCCAGCTGGTTTAGACAAGCTCCAGAAAGCTGATCGTTCAACTTCCAGTGTGATCATTTACACTTGGGAAATCAGCAAATGCTACAAATCGGGGCTTGATTAGTTGTTCTGTTGATTGTCCAGACTTAAGAAGTGATAGGAAAAATGTTAATAATGCAGATAAAACTTAAAAGTATGTTACAAATACATTTTTTTTCCTGGAGAGCTGGTTGCTAAATACTTACAAACACACCCCTGACCCCAGATGCCTAATTCGGCTTTCTCTTCTCTATTCTATCTGTCCCTCTAACAATGCTTGCTGAATTGGTTGTTGTTTTTTTTAAAGACTTTTCTTTTTTTTAAACCTTTCTGATTCCTGACCCCTCCCCTACCCACAGGCCTTGGGGCCTAAATTTCTTAGTTGTCAGAAACACTACAAAGTGTTTCTCTTTGGCTGCCTGCCCCATTCCCCTGGGCTCAGGCCGGCACCCCCAGTTCTGAATTAGTGTTCCCTTTTCCCTCTCTTCTCCATTCTTCCAGACTCCCTTGTTGTGTGAGCTCAGATTCTGGGTTCCTTGTGTGCTACCACCATGATTCTGGAGAGGAATCTTACCTGTCATTTTTTTCGGCCCAACCCCAGCTCTGGAACAGCAGCTTCCTGGCCATTAATATCTCTCAAGCCTTTTGATGTTGTCAGGCCAGGGCTGGGCCCTTTCCTTCCTTTCACCCTGACCCCAGCTCTAATTGAGCCCCACATCCCAAAGCCACAGAGCCACCTGGAGGTCAGGGTCCTCCCCTACAAGGGAGGATGAGAGGAAGCGCTTCTGACCAATTGCCAAGTCACCCTCACCTGGATTCCGGTTCACACCCTGGGCATCTTGCCTCAGCTTGCCACTCCCTTCACAGGCTCAGGCCCCTTCCGCCTTCTCAGCCACACATCAGAGCTGGCAGGATTCGGCAGTTCCAGACTTTCATCATACCTACCCTGCCCCACCCCAAGGGAACCTGCTTCTGTGTGTCTTTTCCTCCCTCTGCCCTCTTCCCTTGTCCCCCCAGCCTGCAATCAGGACAGCTTCCCTGTCTGTGACTGCACTAGGTCTTGACTTTACAGACCACCAGAAGTGTCCAAACTCCAGCCTGGAAGCCATAGCTTTCTATTAGTCTATTTGACTGATTAGGATAGTTCTGAATGATTGACTTGCCCTAGGTTACACAATGAGTCAGACCAGGTAGATGCAGCACAGAAACTTTAGGGACCTGATTCCCAGCCCTGGGTTTGGCTCCCAGGGTCCCTTGGGAAAGGTCACTACCTCACCATCTCTGAGCATCTTTGACTCACTAGGTGCCTAGCCGGTTCTAGTAACTAACCTCTATGCATTTACTCACGCTATCCCCCATTGCCTGGAGTGTACTCCCTCCTCAGCACCACCTGTCAAAATACTTATTTTCCTTCAGTGCTCTGGTATCACCTCCTACATAAAGTCTTCTCTCATTCTACCCCTCAACCCCTTCAGCTTTCTTTCTTTCTTTCTTCAAAATTTCTTGGTATATCTTTTCTGAATCTCTCCTTTGAAATGAACTGAAATAACTAGGACTCCTATTCTGGATGATGGGAGGGAGGAAGAACTGAGACCAGGGCTGTGTGTACCTGGGGGTTTCTATTTCCTAGCTCAAGAGAACTGAGCAGATAAACCAACTCAATGGATTTCCTTTCTAGCTGTATGTCATAGTTTGGACAACAGGCAATCTTTATCCATTTTGTTCCTATGTTAGATGTGAGGCACTTTTTTGAGTGGTCATGAATTTCATTCAGGAGGTACTGTAGAATTCTGTGGATTGATGCAACAAATCAATTCCATCCCCAAACAAGAGCAACTTCAGAATCTTACCATCCATAGGAAATTCCTCTTCCATTTGGCTGTGCACAGGATGGAGGCAAACACTGTTGACCATGCATTTCCCTATTTGATGACTTCTGACTCCCTTGATATTGATAGCCAGAGAGAGGATCCATAGATACAATTATTGCTGTGGCTGTAGCCAACCAGGAATTTTGTGCAACCTTAGCATGGGAATGGGAGTCTCTAAGGCTACATTTTGCCCTAATAACAACGAAGAAGCCCGGTGAGATTTTGTAGCCTCTATGCACAGATTATGGATCTGTGAGACTATGATCCCAAGATTCTGCCTTGTCTCCTCTAGGAAATCTTATGAGGAGGTCTGTCCTTTCAAGAAGGACAATACCTGATCAAAATCTATAAAGTCACGTTTAAATAGCAGCACTACTATCATAAGAGCTGAACTGGTGAGAGAAAAAAACTATACCTACCTCTCTCCTTTTTTCATCATAGAGCTAGAAACTCTGTTGACTATGGATTACCTGTTCACTATGGTAGGGAGCTTAGAGATCCTCAAAAAAATTCACCAAGTATTTATTGAGTGCCAGTATGGTACAAGAATCTGTGATTGGCACTGGAGACATAAATCTCAGTTCCATTATCTCCTCTGACACATATAGCCATGCTACTATGCAGAAATCACTCAACAGCTCTCAGACTCAGTCTTCTCATCTATAAAATGGGGATAATAGTTCCCTTACGGATTCTTGTGAGGTTCAGATGAAATTATAATAAAGCTCTTTACCGATTTTGAAGGATTCTCTAAATGTACAGTATTACTGTTGTTATTTTGTTCTTAGCTGGACAGAACTCAGCTAGAAACAGTGAAGTTGATATCTTGCTTTTCTTTTATATTTATGTGAAGTCTGGGAGGGGGGTAAGATCAGGAAGAGCTTCATAGAGAAAGTGGTATTTGAAAGTATTTAACTGAATGGCTTGGGCCTTAAAGAAAGCAGAGAGGATATTCTAAATGTAGGCCAAAAAAGATAGAGTACAGGTGTGCTTGGAATCTAGCGCCCACAGGGCAAGAAGAAGGAATGGGTGAGAAAGATGAGATACTGTGATCAAGGGAGCGGTAATTGTGCATGTATGGAGCAAGAGGAGCAGAAAGGGTGTGTTCAGGGTTATTAAAAGAGGTGATGAAGGTTCCCCAAGGCCTCCCACTGGATTTATGAAAATAATGGGCTGAGGACCTGCTATTAGAAACACCTGATAAAACTGCCAGTCTAGGACATTACAAGGTGGTTGGTCAGGTCACAGGAAGACTTGGCCCAGCTGACAACTGAATATTGAGATGGGTGAGAGTCTTTGTTGAAATCAATGTGAGAGAGACTGTTGCACACTGTCCTTAACCCCTACTCTCCCCATTCCCACCCCAGGGAGAACACATTCTGAGCAGACCCAAGAGGAGACACCACAAATGTGTATGTGTGACAGAAAGAGTGTGTATGTGTGTGTGACAGAGAGAGAGGAGAGAGGGGGAGAGAGAGGAGAGAGGGGGGGAGAGAGAGAGAGGAGAGAGGGGGAGAGAGAGAGAGAGAGAGAGAGAATCAGGAGAATGGAGAGGGGAAGATGATGAGAAGGATTGTGATGGGCATGAGTATGAAGGCCTAAGTAAACAGAGAGAGAAATCCATTTTCGCCTACCTTAGGAAGCCATTATAACGTAGTTAACAGAACTTCAGCCCTCAGCAGCTTCTTCCTCAGTCCCGTCCCTTGAGCCCTTCTCCAGATTCTCGGCCAATTCAGTCCAGTCTGTCAAACAGTAAACGTTTATTAGTTGCCTGCTCTCTGCCAGGCATTGTGCTAAGTACTGGGGATACAAAAAGAAGCAAAAGACAGTCCTTGCCTTCAAGTAGCTGACAATCTACTGGGGAAGACAACAAGGAAACATATAAGTAAAAACAAGCTGTCTATGGGATAACTAGGAAATCATGAAAAGAAGGAGAGCACTAAAATTAAGAGGGGTTGAGAAAGGTTTCCTGTAGAAGGTGAGATTTTTCAATTCAGTAAATGTTTGTTAAGCACCTACTGTGTACAAGGCCCTGTGGTGGGTAGGGAGATAAAGACTCTACTTGGGGGTGGGGGTGGGGGTGGAGGTGGGATTAGTTACCAAGATAAGTCAACAGTCGGTCCTAGCAGTCAGTCTCAAAATAATGTGTGTGGTATAATGAGAGGACAATGGACTTTGGTCATGGCATTAAGAGACCTAAGTTCAATTTTTTTCCATATGTTTGTTGAATTGAATGGGAAAATGACTTTGGCTTTATCTGTAATTGGAGAGAATTGTGAACCGTATAGAAAGCATCAATTGGGGTTCAGATCCTGTGTCTGAGATTGTGTATCCAGATTTTTGGGTCACCATGCTCTCCTAGTTCTCCTCCTACCTCTCTGACTGCTCTTTCTCTCCTTCCTTGGCTGGATCCTCCTCCAGACTAATGTCTCTAAAAGTTCTGTTCTGGATGCTGTTCCCTTCTCCATTACTTCACTTGGTGATCTTATCCATAAACCAACTCAATGGATTTCTTCTCTAGTTGTATGTCATAGTTTGGACAATGGGCAATCTTTATCCATTTTATTCCTCTATTAGGTGTGAGGCACTTGAATTTCATTCAGGAGGTACTATAGAATTCTGTGGATTGATGCAGTCAGGTCAATTCCATCCCCAAACAAGAGCAACTTCAGGATCTTACCATCCATAAGAAATTCCTCTTCTATTTGGCTGTGCACAGGATGGAACAAACACTGGTGACCATGCATTTCCCTATTTGATGACTTATGACTCCCTTGATATTGCTAGCCAGATGATCCATAAGTACAATTATTGCTGTGACGATTTAACTACCTCCTCAATGCTGTTGATTCTCATATCTACCTATCCCACCCCAGTCTCTTTTTTGACCTCTGATCTTGCATCTCCAAATGCCTTTCAGACATCTTAAAATGGATGTTCAGTAGATATCTTAAGCTCAATATGTCCACAACAGAGTTCATTATCTTTCCCCCTAAACCTTCCCCCCACTCCTACCTTCCCTATTATTATGGAAGGCAATACCATCCTCCCAGTCCCTCTGGTTCACAACCTAGGAATCATCCTTGATTCTTCACTATCTTCTCCGTCCCGCTCCCCAATCCCACATTCAAGTTGGTGACAAGACCTGTTGATTTTACGTTTGTAACATCCCCTCAATATGTTGTCTTCTCCTTGGACACTGCCATCTCTCTAGTGCAGACCTTCATCATCTTACACCTGGACTATTGCAATAGCCCTGCTGGTGGGTCTACCTGCCTCATCTCTTTTCACTCCAATACATTCTCCATTCAGCCCCCAAAGTGATTTTCCTAAAGTGTAGATTTGATCACGTCACTTCCCTACTCAACAAACTCCAGTGTGTCCCTATTGCCTCCAGAATCAAATACAAAATTCTCTGTTTGGCATTCGAGGCCCTTCATAGCATAACCCCCTTCTACTTTCCAGTCTTACACTTTACTTGCACCAGTGGCACTGACTTCCTGGCTGTTCCACAATCAGGACACTCCATCTGTCAGCTCTGGGCATTTTTTCTGGGTATCTCCCATACTTGGAACACTCTCCCTCCTCTGCTCTGATTACTGACCTCCCTGGCGTCCTTCAAATCCCAACTAAAATCCCACCTTCTAAGAAGCCTTTTCTTAATTCTGGTGCCTTCTTTCAGTTAATTATTTCTATTTATCCTGCATATAGCTTGCTTTGCATGTATTTGTTTACATGTTGTCTTTCAGGCCTCTCCTCCCCTCCCCCCCATCAGATTGTAAGCTCTTTGAAGGCAGGGACTGTCTTTTGCCTCTTTTTGTGCCTCCAACGTTCAGCCCAGTATCTGGCACATAGTGGGTGCTTAACAAATGTTTGTTGACTGATTATCCACGACCAAGTTTGTTACTGTTCTTGGGCTTCAGTTTCCTCATTGGTATATATGAAGCAATTGGACTGGATGACCCCTGAAATCCCTTCAAGTCCTAAATCTATGAGCCTATACATATAAATGTTAGTTTTTTTATTATCTCTGTTTCCTTTCTTAAATACTGATTAAGAGGGAAGAATATCTTCTCTGAACTTTAGTAGTTACACTGGCACTGACCCTTTCCCTCTCTGCCTCACCTCTTTCTTCCTGGAAAAGCTGACTGTCTAGAGCCTGCCTATTGCAAAACAATGAGGCCTTTAGGTTTTGGAAGTGGGCTCTGACACAGCAGGGCAAGGTCCTATTGCCCTTCTTCAAATGGACCAGGAACAACATGGTGGCTGCCTCAAGGAGAGATGCAAATTGCTAATTGTTTGGACCTAAAGTCTATCTAACTGAGAGATAGTATAATGCAAGGCTGAGGCTGGGAGCAGGGGTGCCTAGGGATCTTTATGAGCTCTAAACTGAAGCTGAGAGAGGGATTGTAAATGGTGGCTTATGAACACTGGTAGATCTTTTCTTTCCTGCAAAACCTTCCTCAACAGAGTTGAGTTTTTTTTTATGTTGCTTTATATTTTATTTTTAAAAATTTTAAAGATTGTTTTTATTTTATTTTTTCTTCAATTACATGTAAAAAATTTTTAACATTCATTTTTTATAATTTTTGAGCTCCAAATTCCCTCTTTTCCTCCTTGATAAAGCAAGCACTTTGATGTAGATGATACATCTGCAGTCATGTAAAACATATGTCCATATTACTCATGTTGCAAAAAAGAACATAAACCAAAAAAAACAAAAGAAGGAAAGAAAAATTATTCTTTAATCTGCATTTAGACTCCATCAGTTCTTTCTCTGGAGGTGGATAACATTTTTCATCATAAGTGCCTTCAGAATTGACCTGGGTCATTGTATTGCTGAGAATAACTCATTCATACTTGATCATCATACAATATCACAGTTACCATGTACAATGTTCTCCTGGTTCTGCTCATTTCACTTTGCACCAGTAAACAGAGTTATTGTTAAAGATTTTATTATAACCATGGGTTGGGGTTTGGAGCTGACTCTTGGCCTGGGTCCTTCCAGATAGGAAACCATAGCCTTATGGAGGATAGAAAGGTGTGCTATCTATCACCAGCTCTCCATCATAAACAGAAAATGGTATATTAACTAAGCAAGGGAGAGGGAGTGGATAAGAGAGAGTCAAAGTGGCCAAGAGCTGGAATAAACACATTATAGAAAAGCAGTGACAACTGGAGGGAGGTAGTTAACTTACTGCTGACCTTTATCCCCAACTCCTGACCAATCCATAGGCTTCCAAGATCCCAAGCCCTCTCCAGGGTTGTAGCCCTATTTTATTTTTTAATTTTATTTATTTATTTATTTTATTTTTGATACCTATGATCCCTAAGTTCCCTTCTGGCTTATGAGATCATAGGGCAGCTAGGTGGTGCAGTGGATAGAATGCCAGGCCTGGAATCAGGAAGACTCCTCTTCCTGAGTTCCCATCTAGTCTCAGACACCAGCTGTGTGACCCTGGGCAAGTCATTTAACCCTGTTTGCCTCAGTTTCCTCATCTGTCAAATAAGGTGGAGAAGGAATGGGCAAAGGACTTCAGTATCTTTGCCAAGAAAACTTCATGTGGGGTCACGAAGAGTTGGACATGTATTAAAATGACTAAACATACACATAATATCATGCAAAATATATTTCCATATTAGTTATGTCATTTTAAAAAAGTAAGAAAACTAAAGAAAATGAAAAAAGTATACTTCAATCTACACTAAGAGTTTAGCAGATCTCTCTCTAGAGGAGGAGAACATTTTTCATTGTGGATCCTTTGGAATTGTCTTGGATCATTGTATTAATTAGAGTAAAAGCTTACTTTTTATAGCTTTAAGGTGTGCCAAATACTTAACATACATTATCTCATTTGATGGGTTTTTTGTTTTTTTTTTGCTTTTTGGAGGGGGGAAGGTTGGGAAATTGAGGTTAAGCGACTTGCCCAAGGTCACACAGCTAGTTAAGTGTTAAGTGTCTGAGCTAGATTTGAACCCAGGTCCTCCTGACTCCAGGGCCAGTGCTCTCTTCACTGCACCACCTAGCCACCCCTCATTTGATCTTTAGAGCAAACCTGTGAGGCAGATTATCATCATCCCCACTTTACAGAAAAGAAAACTGAGGTTCTGAAAAGTTAAGTGACTTGCCTAGGTCACAAAGCTAGTAAACTTCTGAGGGAGGATTTGAACCCAAGTCTCTGAAATTCAACTCTCTAGCCATCACACCATGCTTCTGGCGACAGAAAGAGGTAGGAACTCAGAGAGGGAGGGCAAGGTACTTCACCATTAGGTGGCTGGGTGTCAGATCACTCATACCTCTTAGACATAACATTATATGATATGTCTTTGTTCTTAGGACCAAGAACTGTTTTTTGCCTTTCTTTGTATCTCCAATATTCCACATAGTGAGCAGGGGGCTGACCTTCTTTGGGAGGATATCAGTGAATGTGGATGATGGACAGAGACCAGTTGACCAGCCCACACTATTATCCCTTTGGCCCCAACAAGTCACTCGCCACCTCAACAGTCTCAGTCATCTGGCCCTGCTTCTTCACAAGTGAACAAATATTGCCCCCAGAACCAAGATGTGTCCCCTTCATTTTGCACAGGAGAAAAACAGAAGTTCACAAAAGTGAGGTGACTTGCCCGAGATCATTCAGGTAGAAGCAAAGCTGAGATGCAACTTACAGCACTTAAATGCTAGCTGGCTGATTGACTCTACAAACTCATGGATTGGGCTGCCATTCTATACTTACAGCATTATCTCCCAGCTCCTGTGCCCTAAGAGATGTAGTGGAGGAGGCCTGAGTAGATGGGGCCAAGTAAGGCAGCTTTCCACTGTCTATGGCCTGGCTGTGAATACAGGCCTTAGACTTTCCCACATCAGGCCATATGGTGGGAGGATTGAGGCATGTCTGAAGTGATAGTCTGGGAGAAAGCAGGAGGAAAAAGACAGAAAATGAAGAAAGGAGCCTATGGCATGTAGAAGGAGGTGGGGAGGATATTTAGGGCTGTGTTGAGAGCCCAGAACAGCGAGACCAGTATGAACAGAACATAGTTAGGCAGCTGATTTTCTCCATCTTAGTTGAGATCCCCGTCTATCTGGTTGCCTCTGACTGAGTTAACATTTTGTCTCATTTGCTTTTGACTCACTTTTTTCTTTTACTAACATTTCTCATTGCTGAGTGTTAGAGGCTGATGTCTTGGAAGAGTAACTATGTACGAGGCTATACTGTACCAATGTCAGGGGAAAACACAGAGGGAAGTTTTCCTGCCCCACCTTCTCTCCCATGTCATTTGGGCTCCCTCTCTTGTCACCCTAGGGACAGGGGTGTGAAGAGATTGTGGAGAGGAAGACTAGTTTAGCCCTGGTCCTTGGGAGGTAAAAATTCATTTTTTCCCCCACCCTCACCTCATACCTCAAACCTGTAGGCACGTCTGAGCTTTGCTAAACCTCTTAGTGTCCCTGAGGTGTTTGGGCACATTCTTAAGGACACTGGTCAGAGCCCTTCTGGGCTCTCTGTGTCTTTAATTCCTATCTGTCTTCCAGACTGAAACCAGTGAATTGGCCACTCTGTATGCCCTCATCTCTACCTTCCCTGACTCTGGTGATCTGGTGACTCACTCTGACCTTAGTCTCCAGAGGGCCTCCTCCACATTTGGAGGCTGAAGTTCTCAGCAACCAGCAGGTAGAAGCAAGGGGGGGTCCAATCCCATAGGTTGGTTCTTTTGAAAAGAAAATGGTTTTCTGAATGTAAATTCATATTTTTACTGCCTATTTGTCCTTGAGAAAATAACAGCCTTTCTGAGGCTACCTTTCTTTTTATCTATAAAATGAGAGTGTTGGATGAGATGATTTCTTAAGGCCCCATTCAGCTTGTATTTCCATAATCCTGTGATCCTGGTTCCAATTACTTATCACAGATTGGGAACTGAACTCTTGGTCGTGGAAAGATAATCTCAGATTCTGATGAATGGGAAAAGCATTGGGAGAAAAGGGATCTGTACACCACAGTTGTTTATCCACAACATTCTGATCTTTCTTCCTTTTCTCATTTTCCCTTTTGATCCAACTTGCAGTCCTCAAAAAATAAACAGCCTGATTCTCCTGTCTCTACCTCCACCCTGTCATCTAGCAGATTTCTCTGTCACCTTGGAGGTATGGGGTATCTTGCCTAGGGAAAGAGAGGGAGTGGGGAATAGAGGGTGGGGGTGGAGAATGTTGTCTGCTCAGGCAGTGAAACTAGAGCCATGGTGGCTGGAGGGAGAAAGTGCCCTCCAGTGGCCATCAAAAGAAGCAGAGATGACATGCCTCCAGCTTCCATAAGCAATTACATGGGCCTTCACAAAAGCATTTGTTTAATCTCCAAATCACAGATTTAAAGAAGGAGATGACCTTAGAGACCTTCTTGTCTGACCCCCTTATTTTACAGAGGAAACAGATCCAGAGGGCTAAGTGACTTTCTAGAGGTCACACAGGCAGGGGTCTCAAGACTCCACAGCTTTCGTCCTCATACCATATTATGCTCATCTCACTGGGTCTTTCGTCCTGCTCTTCTTGATGCCAGCCAAAGTCTTGAGGGCTCACAAGTCAGCTCAAGGGAAATACTTGACCTTTTGGCCAAGTAGCACAATGTAAACTTATTGAAGGTAAGGACTCTTGACTTTGTTCCAATAGCCCCAATACCAAGACATCGTAGGTTTGAAAAACAAATGTTTGCTGAATAGATTGTCTTGTGGCTATTATGGCTGAACTTGGTATTCATGAAGCACAGAGCATTGAGGATGAACCAGGGGTTCCTTGCCATGGAATCCTATACTAAGCTCTACTATTGGAATGCTGGGTGATCTTGGGCAGGGGCTGACCTTCTTTGGGAGGGTATCAGTGAATGTGGATAATGGACAGAGCCAGTTGACCAGCCCACACAAGTCACTCACCACCTCAACAGTCTCAGTCATCTGGCCCCACTTCTTCACAAGTGAACAAATATTGCCCCCAGAACCAAGATGTGTCCCCTTCATTTTGCACAGGAGAAAAACAGAAGTTCACAAAAGTGAGGTGACTTGACCAAGATCATTCAGGTAGAAGCAAAGTTGAGATGCAAACCTCTGCCTACAAATACTTCCACACTGCTACTATTCACGCCTTCACTCATTTTCCTCCTCTCCTCCCCCTAAACACACACTCCAACCTCTCAGACCTCATGTAGTTTCTCCTTCTGCTCCTGTGACCCTACACACACACACACACACACACACACACACACACACACACACACACACACACACACACACCTCTTCAGGACAGCTTGGAGAGAGAATGACTCATACTCAAGCCCCATTCACCACACTCTGGATATCCTTTTCTCCCAGCTCCTATGGTACTCTGATTCACCTTAGAGGTAGTGGAGACAATCTTTAAAAAAAAAAATTTAAATGGCATACATCTTGGGGTGGAGGATAGGGGAGAGACAGGGAGAAAATTTGTAACTCAAAATCTTGTGGAAATGAATGTTGAAAACTAAAACTAAAAATTTTTTTAAATTAATATTTTATTTATTTATTTATTTTTAGTTTCCAACATTCATTTCCACAAGATTTTGAATTACAAATTTTCTCCCTGTCTTTCCCCTACCCCCACTCCAAGATAGCAAGCCTACTGAATACCCCTTTCCCCAATCTGCTCTCTCTTATATCCTCCCCATCCCCCCCAACTTTCTAGTAGGGCAAGATGGCTTTCTATACCCCTGTACCTGTATATCTTACTTCCCAGTTGCATGTAAAAAACTTTTTTTTTAACATTTGTTTTTACAACTTTGATTTCCAGATTCTTTCCCTTATTTCCTCCTCACCCATCCCCACTGGGAAGAAAAGTCATTCAATATAGGCTGTACATGTGTACTTATGCAAAACATTTCCATAGTAGTTATATTGCGACTAACTATATTTCCCTCCATCCTATCTCACCCCCCATTTATTCTATTTTCTCCTTTTCAAAAGTGTTTGCTTCTGACTACCCTTTCACCCAATCTACTCTCCCTTCTATCATCCTTCCTCTTATCTCCTTCCCCCCTACTTTCCTGTAGGGTAAGATACCCAACTGAGTGTATGTTATTCCCTCCTTAAGCCAAATTCAATGAGAGTAAGGTTGACTCCTTTACCTTACTGTTCTTCCTCCTCCATTGTAACAGTTTTCTCTTGCCTCTTTTATATGAGATAATTTACCCTATTCTATTCCTCCCTTTCTCCTTCTCCCATTATATTCCTCTCTCATCTCTTGATTTTATTTTTTAGATATCATCGCTTCCTATTCAATTGATCCTGTGCCCTCTATGTATACATGTACACAATATACACATACTCACATACATATTTATATACACATACACCCTCCTATACATACATATATACATATATTCCCTTCAACTATCCTCATACTGAGACAAGTCTCATGAGTTACAATTATATTTTTTGCATTTTTCCAACTTTAATAAGTTCCTTATGATTTCTTTTTCCTGTTTACCTTCTTATGCTTCTCTTGCTTCTTGTATTTGAAAGTCAGATTTTCTGTTCAGCTCTGGTTTTTTCATCAAGAATACTTGAAAGTCCTCTATTTCACTGAATGACCATATTTTCCCCTGAATCATTATACTCAGTTTGCTGGGCAGGTGATTCTTGGTTTTACTCCTAGCTCTTTTGACCTCTGGAATATCATATTCCAAGCCCTTCAATCCCTTAATGTAGAAGCTGCTAGATCTTGGGTTATCCTGATTGTGTTTCCACAATATTCAAATTGTTTCTTACTGACAGCTTGTAATATTTTCTCCTTGACCTGTGAACTCTGGAATTTGGCTATGATATTCCTAGGAGTTTTCTTTTTGGGATCTGTTTCAAGAGGTGTGATCAGTGAATTCTTTCAATTTCTATTTTGCCCTCTGCTTCTAGAATATCAGGACAATTTTCCTTGAGAATTTCTTGAAGGATGATTTCTAAGCTCTTTTTTTTATATCATAGCTTTCAGGTAGTCCAATAATTTTTAAATTATCTCTCCTGTATCAATTTTCCAGGTCAGTGGTTTTCCCAATGAGATATTTCACATTCCCTTCTATTTTTTTCATTTGTTTGGATCTGATTTATAGTATCTTGATTTCTCATAAATTCATTAGCTTCCATTTGTTCCAATCTAATTTTGAAGGAATTATTCTCTTCAGTGAATTTTTGAAATTTCTTTTCCATCTAGCCAATTCAACTTTTTAAAGCATTTTTCTCCTCATTGGTTTTTTGGGAATCTTTTGCCATTGAGTTAGTCTATTTTTAATATGTTATTTTCTTCAGTATCTTTTGGGGTCTCCTTTAGCAGGCTGTTGACTCGCTTTTCATAATTTTCTTGCATCATTCTCATTTCTCTTCCCAATTTTTCCTCTGCTTCTCTTACTTGATTTTCAAAATCCTTCTTGAGCTCCTCCATGACCTGTAACCAATTCATATTTTTCTTGGAAGCTTTTGATGCAGGAGTTTTGACTTTGTTTTCTTCTGGTTCAACATTTTGATCCTTTTTGTCCCCAAAAAAGGATTCTATGGTCTTATTGAGCTTCCTCTGCTTGCTCATATTGCCAGCCAATTCCTTGACTTTTGAGCTCTTTGCCACAGTAGAACTTTGCTTCCAGAGTGGAGAGTGCTGTGTCCCAAATTGCTCAGGTTTTCACAAATGTTGCCAGAGCTATGAGGAAGGCGCCCTCTTTATAGTCACCACAAGCTCTGCCACACTGGCATTTCTCACCGCAGGACCACTACCCAAGACTGCAACCCAGATCCAAGCAAGTCAAAGCAAGAGTGATTACCTTCTCAATGGTCGCTTGGTCCCCGTATGATCTGCAGGCCAGGACCTCTGGAGGCAGCCACATGACCATGTGCCTCCCAGCCCTGGGGGCAGGGACCAATCGATGCCCTTCTGTCACCCAGTTCCAACAGAGTTCCCTATTGACCTTTTAGTTTCTCTTTGGTGTTTATAGGTTCAGAAGTCTGGAAACTGCCACAGCTGCTGATGATTCACTATCCTGAAGTCTGCTCCAGCCAGTCTGGGCTGCTGGTCAGGGCTCATGCAGGACTTCCTAGCCCCCAGCCCAATGCAATAGACTCTTCCTGTTGGCCTGCCAGGCTGCTTTCAGCAGGAGATTTGTTTCTCTCTGTCACTTTGTGGGTTCTGTAGCTCTAAAATTTGTTTAGAGTCATATTTTACAGGTATTGGAAGTGGTTGGAGTGGGAGCTCAGCAAGTTCCTGCTTTTATTCCACCATCTTGGCTCTACCCCTAAATAAATTTTTTTTAATGGCATAGAGAACTCCCAATAAGGAGAATCCTTCTACCAGTGCAAATAGGTGGCTACTATACAGTTATAGTTTTATAAAGCAATATGGGACACCAAAAAGTTTGATGATTTGCTCAGGATCACACAGTTGTTATGTCAGAGTCAGAACATGAACTCAGTTCTTCCTGATTCCAAGACAAACTCTTTATCCATTGTGCTGTTGTGGGTATAATCTTGGGGATAATATAATCATGAAATCTGGTTACCAGGGACTAAGAACTGAGTACAGTGCAGAACTCGGGGGCAATAATCTGGGGAAAGAGAAGGACAAGGGATGACTAGAGAACTCAAGGTATGGGAGGGAGCTGAATTTTTTTTGTCTTTTTGGAGGGGGGAGGGTAAGGCAATTGGAGTTAGGTGACTTGCCCAAGGTCACACAGCTAATAAGTGTTAAGTATCTGAGGTCAGATCTGAACTCAGGTCCTCTTGACTCCAGGGCCAGTGCTCTATTCACTGTGCCATCTAGCTGCCCCATGGGAGCTGAATTTTTTATCTTGATCTAGACAAGAAAGCTTGACTTTACCTGTTTCCCTTAGTTAATCTCCTAATTTTTGATAAAGTTCTCCTCTTATGCTTCATCAAGTCATAGAGATGATCCTAGATATGCACTGAGGAACTCCATTATAAGGCCATTAGGCCTTATAAATTTTGAAGATTTTTCCAGTATGGCCTTGTGACATTCCATATGTCCTTCAACTAAAGACCAGTTTAGAGAAATTCACGAAGTCTCATCACCAAATGCTTCAGCCATGGCCAAGAGAGATTGGAATATGGTGATAATGTTGCCCAAGAGCAGCCCCCCAGTGAATCAGGCCAAGTCCAAGAAGCCATCTAGGCAGTTAAGAAAAGAGGAAAAGATGTAGAGACTTCCAAGAAATGAGCTGCTAGCTAGAACAAACAGGACTCTATCATGAAGAACACAACCAAGATGGACCAAGAGACTGAGGAACTTAACTGTGACAGATCACTCTAGAAGTAGGTAAAGTGATCCAATAGGACCACCAGAACAAGGGACTGACTCAGGAAGATCTGGTCATAAAAAGCAATGAAAAGCCCCAAGTTATCATTGACTATGAGTATGGAAGGGCCATTCCTAATAACCAGGTCTTGAGCAAAATCAAAAGAACCATCTAAGTTTCATTGGAAGGAAATTGAACACCAATTGAGGCAGAACCAAAGGGGAATTGAACATAAAGCCTCAAAATCAATTCATTCATATTGTTTTGGTCTGGTGGCTTCTCCTTCACCACTAGAACCAATGTGTCTCTTCACTGCCAAGCTGAACAGAGGGATATTAAACTTGATTGGGGGGGGGGGGGGGGCGACTTTCCAAACCTTTGTCACTGTTGTGACAAAAAAAGCACAAAACTTTGTAAATTAAATTATTCTCTGACACTCACCCCCTTCCTTTTCTGAAAGTTGAGGAAGTAAAACTAATAATCCTTTTAATTTCATCAGAAAATATTTATCTCTCTAGAAGCAGTTTGACCTTTTTTTGAGGCATTGGAGTATATGTTGAAATGGGATCAATTTATATTAATGTCTTCTAAGGGGAGCATTAAATGTGGAAAAGGGTATATCTGTTTGGCATCCAGGGACCCTGCTCCCCTGTCTCACAAAGAGTGCAAATGTGTTACTAAATTAGGTGATCTCTGTTCTCCTTTACCTGCATTTTTAAGAGAAACTAATAAAATTCATTAAGAAGAACGAGGAGGAAGAGAAGGAGGAGTAGGAGGAAGAAGAGGAGGAGGAAGAGAAGGAGGAGATCTTATCACCAGGGTGGTCACAGGATTTTTTTGGCTGAGTTCAACATAAAAATAAAAATTAAAAATTTTCATTGCTAATTTTGCTTTTACATTGCCTTTTACATCCCTAAATACATCTCTTCTTAACTCTCCTACACAGAAAGCTATGACCCCTTAACAGACAATAAAAAAGGGTAGAAGAGAAAAAATAATTCACCAAAACTCAACATATCAACTTAATCTGATAGTATATATAGTTCTCCACATTCATGGTTATTCACCTCTGCAAAGAATGGGAGAGGCACATTTTTCTCATCCTGTCTTTGAGACCAAGTTTGGTTGTACATGTTTAGTTTGGGGTCTTCTTATTCTTTCTAGTGACATCATTGGAGTTAAAATGTATATTGTTTTCCTGGTTCTACTTACTGTATTTTTTTCATGTATGTATCCTTAATGGTCATCATTTCTTATAGCAGATTAATATTCCATTACATTCATGTACCACAATCTGTTGAGCCATTCTCCAATCAATAGGCATCTACTTTGTTTTCATTTCAATGTTGCTATGAATACTTTTATGTATATAAGGCTTTTCTTTATGTCTTTGACCTTCTAGAAGTATAGACCTAGCCATGATATATCAAACAGAAGGGACATTTTAGTCACTTTCTTGGTATAATTGCAAATTCCTTTTCAGAGTGGTTGGCCTAATCCACAGCTTCACCAATTGCATATTTGTGGACTTGTTTTTCTGAAATCTCTCCAGCACTGACTATAGTCTACTTATTAACAAAGTGTTTGCTCATTTGGAACTATGCTCCAAAAAATCATTAAGCTATGATACTACTATATCCTTAGATCAAAGAAAAAAGACTTATGTATGAAATTATTAATAGCAGCTCTTTTTGTAAAAGCAAAGAATTTGAAACTAAAAGAATGCTGATCTACTGGAAAATGACTAAACAAATTATATAATTTGGGATGTTATTACATTATGAGAAATAAGGAAATGGATTAGTTCAGAGAAACCTTGGAAGACATGTATAAACTATATAGAGTGAAGTGAGCAGAACCAGGAGAGCAATTTCTGCAATAACATTATAAAGAAAAACAATTTTGAAAGACTTAAGAACTCTGATCAATGTAATGACCAGTTGTGATTATAAAAGATTAAAGAAGAAAGACATTATTCATCTCTTGACAGAGAAGAGACATTTTTTGGATACAATCAACGGGGAAATTTATTTTGCTTTACTATGCATTTTTGGTACAAGGACTTTGTTTTTCTTTTCCCTAATGGGAAAGGGAAAAGATAGAAAAAAAGAAATGAAAATGAAAAGAAAAAAAAAGTAAGAGTCATTGAGACATCTTTGTATATGTGTGTGTGTGTGTGTGTGTGTGTGTGTGTGTGTGCAAAGAAAAGAACAGATAAGCAGGACAGCTATGAAAGCTACAAATTGAATTTATGTACTTGAAAAGCAAAGCAAACTGTACATAATAAGAAAGGATTCATATGTCATTTTCACTTTCTGTTCTATCATGTATATGGAAATTATATTTGGTGTTTGTTAAGTTCGGAATAAAAATACAATTTTTAAAAATTTAAGTGATTTCTCCCATCTCCCTCAAGTCATTTCATCCTTCCTAATTCCTACTCGAGAAACCCTGGCTTTACCATTTATGATCTCCTATTACACAATGAACCCCTGTTTTGGCTCCCTCCCTAAATGTGACTATTTCCCACCCCCACTGAGTTGATGACACTGAAAACAGTCTTGGATATTTATTGTTTGCACTTGACACAAGATAAGGGGAGAAAAGGGATGAGGGTACAATGTTCTGGGAGGTGAGGTATGATATGAAAGCATGCTGACTTTCCCAATCTCAACTCCTACTGTTTATACACAACAATCTGTCCAAAAGCCCATGCCCCTCAGACCTCCCCTGTCTCTTCCTGGGAGAAAGGGGAAGAGCTGGGGCTCTGAAGAGTCTCTCAGACTTAGACAAGTGGGATCCCTGAGGCAGGAAATGCCAATGATGATCATACACAAACTCTCATGCTGGGGTGGGGAAGAAGTGGTTAAGGTTGTTGATAATGGAATAGTCTGAGCTGGGCTGATCCAGAGTCAACAGGGGATTGATGTATTTTTATTTGTGTATGTGTTTATGGAAGTAGGATGGGATAGAGGTGGTGGAAAGGGGTGGTGCCCCCTTCAGCTAGGACCTTGGAGGTCCCTTTTAAGGAAAGCTGCTTGACTCTCCAAGTCACTCCAGGCTTAGGAACTCTAGAGTAGACAGACACAAAACTGAGTAGTTTCATTGTCTCTCTGTCCTGTTGAATAGATGAGGCCACCAGAACAGGAATTTGAATACCTGGGGGATCCTGAGACTTCTCCACTGAGGGACTCAGGCAGCAGCCGTAGCCCTATCCATCTGGGCCCCTCAGATGAAGAAGGGAGGAAGCAAAGAGGGGTAGGAGGTCCCTACATCTTCATTCAACTGAATGAGCTCCTGGGAAGCCCTCAGAACCAGGAATGGAAGGAAACAGGCAGGTGAGTGGTTAAAGGACCCCTTTTACCCTTACCACTTCCCCTGGGCCTCCTACTCCTTTAATCACCTAGCCTACTTTCTTTTTCCTCAACTGCTTAGTTTGGGAAGAGGAGGGGACCGAACCCTAAGAGCCAAAGAAAGGGTGCTATCTTTTTGCCACTGTCACTCCCAATATTCTCCACTCTCTCCCCTCTTATCCTAACCAGATCTTTATTTATAGGTGTATCTTTTTTCCCCCTATTTTTAACGCCCAGGGCAGTGAGGTATGGGGAGGAGAGGGGGAGAGGAGGAGGGGCTGGGTATTTGGGCTTCATGGAGCCTGATGCTCTTCCCTTCTGCACATACCCAGATGGATGTTGTTTGAAGAGAAGCTAGACCTAGAGGCCAGACGTTGGAGCAGCCCACATGTGCCCACCCTGTCCCTGTCAAGCATCTGGGAGCTTCGGGCCCTGCTGACCACAGGCCTGGTGCTCTTAGACTGTCCTGTACAAAGTCTCTCTGAGCTAACAGGTATCCAGGGAAGATGAGAAGTGGATGGACCCTAAGCAGGGATGTACTTTATCTTCATTTTATAGCTTTCCATGACAGAGAATGTTCCCCAACTTTTCCAGATTTGGGGTATTTCTGTTAGATCCCCAAATACTGGGAGTGACTTTGTCATACAGCATGGAGCTTCCCACTCCCCACCTTTAGCAAAGTTACAGCTAGATCACGGAGTCTTCCCCAGATTCACTCCAGTCCCGTAGAATGGATTCAGCATTCCCTAAAACTCAGGTATAGGGATGTTTTCCCACTGATTGGGGGAAAGGACTGGGTATTCCTAGGATTTCAGAGAATAGAGAAGTAGAGAGATGATCACCATTATTGTTCCCTCTTCTCAAATTCTCCCAGAACTAGAACATGATTACATGGCAAATCCAGCTGGATGAGAAATAGACTGTGAGGAAAAGAAGGGGAAGTAACTAGGGGAGGGAGCAGTACCTGGAATGAGAAGCAGAAATAGAAAGTAGAGTTGTGTGTCTCTTTCCTCCAGAACAGGTGACTAGGGTGGAATCATTGAACCCAGAAATGAGAGAGAGGTTGAAATCAGTCTTGCTCCAGAGACCTCAGCATCACATGCAACCCATGTGTTGTTCAGCTGCCAGGAGACTTGGTACAAGATTCTGCAGGGGTAAGAGATGTCTCCCCCAAATCCTCAGAGGGTACAGTTCCTTCAAGTGAATTCCTAGAAAAATATGCCTGAGAAAAGAAAGACTTCTGTGTTTTGAGGGTGGAAAATGAGTATCTCTTGACTTTTTCTATTCAGGGGGTCCTAGAATCATTCAATTGAAAGAGTTCTTAAAAATAATTTAGTTTACCCTCTCATTTGGTAAAGAAATACCCCCTATCGCAAGAATTTGTAGACTTTTTGTCAGAAAAAAAGTTTTTAAAAGCACAAAATAAAATTCATCAGATTACAAAGGAAACTAATTATACCAAAATGCAGTTATCAAATTTTTTTTAAAAAGTAGTTCACGGACAGAGCAGGTAAAGAACCTCTGTTCTACAGCAACTATGACAAGTATTCATTTATTTGTCCCTTGATTTTACATATCTGGCGATATGTAATTTTATGTGACTATTTTATATGACAGTGCTGGACATTTCTCATCTCTCAGAAGTTGTTTCCTTTATCAAACTGAAGTTTACTTCCCCCACGTGTTTGGTCATCAATTAGAAAGTCACAGAATCTTAAAGTTGGAAGGGATCACATGGGTCATCCAGCCCAACCTCCCACCCCATAAAGGAGTGTCCTTTATAACATCCCTTACAGGTGGGCATCCTACTGAGACTCCTTCTGCTGAGAAACCACTCCTGAAGGAACAGGTTTGTGTAACTTCCCACCTTTAGGCAGAACTGGAGGGAATGGTTATAGGGATCCACATTCACCTCTCTCCTCACAATCACAGCATGGCCTGGGCACAGGTGAGTGGGAGGAGACAGTTCTTTCTGTGGACAAGAAAGGGAAGTTCTCATAGCCCCCTCCACTAAGACCATCTGATTCTCACCAGAAAAAATTCTCCTCATTCCTCCTTCCCCAACTTACAGCCTACCATGAGTCTCCCTTCCAGGCAGCCCCTCACCCTTTGTGCCCCACCCAATTCACCAGTTACAGAGCCCTCTGTGGCAGAAGTTGCCCCCTGGGACTGAGGCTGCAGCTGTGCTGGTTGGAGAGCTGGACTTCCTGACCCGGAGATTGGGAGTCTTTGTGCATTTTCCAGAACCAGTGATACTGGGGACTTTGACAGAAGTGTCCCTACCCATCAGGTATAGGCTGGGCATTAGGGCCAGGGACTCAGGAGTATAGCTGGGAAGTAGATCTCTGGTGGAAACATAAGGAGTGAATTACAGGGGTAGCAATCAGGAGTCAGGAAAACTGATATCAAATCTTAGTTTGGATACCTCCTAGCTGTGGGACTGTGGATAAGTCACTTGATATCTCTGAGCCTCAGTTTCTTCAACTGTCAAATGAGGAATCATGCTATTTGTAATACTGTCTTCACAGGGTTGTTGTAAGGAAAGTGTTTTGTAAATCTTAAAGGGCTATAGCAATGCCAGTTGTTGTCATTATTGCCCAGCTCAGATCCCAAGTGACTAAACTCAGAATGGACAGACTGGCACATGTGCTTGGGAAGAGGGGTCAGAGTTATATAGTAGGGAAAACTGAGTCTTTGACTCCTCCCCCCCCTGCACTGCATCTGCCCCAGGTTTGTCTGCATCATTCTTGGCCCCCCAGCCCTGGGTAAAGACTATCATGAGATGGGCAGAGCTGCAGCTGTTCTCTTAAGTGATCAGGTAAACAGAACCTCAGAACCCAAACTATGTTGTTGTTTTTTCTTATGGAAAAAGAATAATATATAAATTTAAAACAAAACCAACAATAAGAATTTATTTGTTTGTTATCTCTTTTTGACCTCTTACTATGCATCAAGGAAGTTTTGTTGCTGTTGGTCTAACCCCTCCTTTCTACCCCCATAGCTGTTTCGTCAGTCCGCCTGCCAGGCTAGGGGTCCCCAAGACCTTGTCTCTGCAATGGATGCTTTTCTAGAAGAGGTGATGGTGCTTCCCCCTGGTGGAGGAGACCTCGCAGAACGGATCCCTCCACCAAAGGGCCTCTCTATGCTGCACAAGAGGTACATGGAAGGGAAGGAAGGAAGAGGCAGGAGGCCTTCATTTTGCATAGATCCAGCCCCCACAGATTCCTGGTTTTAGGCACGATGATGGAGAAAAGAGTAGGCTTAATAGATATATGGGTAGTCAAAGGATTTTGACAAACAAATCTCTAAAAAGGAAGCACCAATTGTCAACCACAGCTTGAAAAATTGTTCAAACTATAAGCAATACAAATTAAAACAACTCTGAGGAGCCACCTTAAATAGTCGAAGATAGTAATATATACATATATGTACACACATGTATGTACATATGTATGTATGTGTGTGTATTTGTGTGTATATATATGTATATACATAAACAATGCAAGTATTATACTCCTGGTGGAGCTGCCCTGCTAGTACTATATTTTTAGATAGCAACTCAGCATGATACGGTAAGATCTGCAAAACTGCTCACATATTTTTGTCCATTAATGCTAGAACTATGGTATTTGAAGGTTGGGATGGGGGGGGAAGATACCTATTTATACAAAAATATACATAGCAGCTTTATTTGTGATCTTGAAAAACTGGGATGAACCCAAGCATGCAACAACTGGAGAACTGCTAAATAGATTATGGAATATATGAATATAATAAAAAATGATTGCACTACAAGAACTGGCAAATACGAAGAATACAAAGAAATGTGAGAAGACACTTGGAGTGGTCCAGAGAGAAGGAAGCATAAGCAGATAAGATTCTTCCCACTGAAGGCTATATACCCTGACTATAACTATATAACTATGTAGAAAAAATCCTAATATATAACCATGTAAAAACCAATAATAATAATTGTAACAAAATTTGAAAGAATACATACAAAAAAGCAAAAGAGATCAAGAAGGGAACATTGAAGCAAATTGTTTTGTTACATTTTATTGTTTTGTTACATTTAGTATACATATTTTAATGTAAAAATAACTTAGTGTTCAGTTTTATAGAACATAGTCTTTTATTTTTCTAATTTAAATAAATTTGTTAAGAGGTTATGAAGATTCAACTTTTTGTTTAAAAAAAGGGACACCCATTTCAATCTTAGAGAAACTGTATGCAGTAGCCATGGGTAGCCACCAGAGGGCAGGGCAATTCAATTCAACAAACATTTACTAAGCAATTACTGTATGCCTAGCACACTGCAAGGTATTGAGAATATAAAGACTAAAACAAAATGAAACAAAACAAAAAAGAGAGAGAGTCTATGCCTTCACATCCTACTTATATGTGTACATTCAACATGTACATATGTAAGTAAATAAAAAGTATATTCAAAAATCTGTTATTGTTCAGTCATGTCTGACTCTTTGGGACCCCATTGGGCGTTTTCTTGGCAAAGGTGCTTAAGTGGTTTGCCATTTCCTTCTCCAGCTCTTTTGACAGATAAGGAAATTGAGGCAAACAGGGTTAAGTGACTTGCCCAGGGTCATACAGTTAGTATGTGTCTGAGGCTAGATTTGAATTCAGGTCCTCCTAACTCCAGATCCAGTGCTCTATTCAATGCACCACCCAGCTGTCTGTACACACAAAAATACAAAGAGAAAAGCCTGACTGAAGTTTTTTGTGTTTTATCCTAGAGACAACAGGAATCACTGAAGATTTTTGAGAATGTGTGTGTATGTGTGTGATGTGGTCAAAGCAGCGTTTTAGAAATATTAATCTAGCAGCTGTGTGTAGGATGAATAGAGAGGGGTGGGACGGGAAGTAGGAAGACTAATTACGATGATGTTGCAATAGTCCAGGTGAGAGGTGATGCATTAGGGTGGAGGATGTGTGAATGGAGAGAATAAAATGGATGTGAGAGGGACTGTAGAGGGATAATCAACAAGACCTGGCAATATACTGGGCATGGTAGAAGAGGAGCTAGGGGGAGCCAAGGCCTGAGAGTCTCAGAAGCTGAGGGAGTTCCCGGGGAGGGGGGCGCCATTGGTATGACTCAACAAACCCCACAGTCTTTTCCCTTGTTAGGCTTCCTTTACAGTTCCAGGAGTCCAAGGACTCTTGCAATGGAAATGTTAACTCCAAGAGGGATAGGCATGGCTATGAGAATGAGTCCCAGCCTGTTAGCAAGGAGCTCCAGAAGACAGGGAGGTGAGTGTGGGCCAGAAGGGAGATAGGAAGTGGAAGTGAGGGGGAAGGGAAAAAGGGGTACATGAGACCAGGAGAGTAGCAGTGAGGGGAAGGACATAGAGACTGGAACCCTTGAGAGGCTGCAGTGGGATGGACTTGCCAGATGTGACCCAGAGAGAATCCTGCAGAACCTGACTGGAGTAGGGAGAAAAGTCCTAGTGCCTGATCTGATGCCTGGGATGGGTGTGGGGGAGGGTAGGCTATTTGGGGGTTTGGTACAGGACATAAAAAGGAAGGCTCCCTGGTACCTGAGTGATTTCTCGGATGCCCTGAATGTCCAGAGTTTTCCTGCCATACTCTACATCTATCTGGCCACGATCACCAATGCTATCACCTTTGGAGGGCTACTGGGTGATGCCACTGACAATATCCAGGTGGGTAAAGGGTGAGAGCCCACTGACCAGGTAGTTTTCCTAAAGAGACTGGAGTCAGGGAGCACAGACCCAGAACCTGTAGCTCTGTGACTCACTTGTACCCTTAACTTTCCTTGTCTTAGTCTTACTCAGCTTGCCTGAGGTTGCAAGTAGCCTGGCCAGGACTTAAACCTAAGTCCTTGGTCATTTGAATAAAATGAGCTATGGGGTCCTGAGGATGGAGAGATGACCTTTGGAGCAAGCGACCCTGGCATAGAAAACTAGGTTATCTGAGACAGGGTAGAAGATAGACATTAGGAAGTCTGCACCCACTGCATGGCTTCATCCCCTTTCTCATGAAGGCTACTGAGAGCTGCTTTCATCAGACGGGGCTTATTCCTGAAGTGAGGTGTACTCACTTCCCCCTATTGACCAGGGTGTGCTGGAGAGCTTCCTGGGTACTGCTGTGGCGGGGTCCATATTTTGCCTCTTTGCAGGACAGCCTCTTACCATTCTCAGCAGCACAGGGCCTGTCCTTGTCTTTGAGAGGATACTCTTTACTTTTAGCAGGTAAGAGACCATCACCTCCCTCCAACCCCCACTATCCTGCCCTCTCTTATAATCCAGGGCAAGACTGTGCCCAATGGGAATTCCCATGTCTGAGTCAGCAGTAGCTTCCTGTCCCCTTGCTCCCACTTAACCCCTAGCTACCACTGCACTAGCCATGCCTTTTACAGCACTCTGTGGTAGTAAGGATAGGAGAGCTTTGGGAAGTAGTCACTTCTGTCCTTCAGGGAATTAATTATAGGATGGCTACCTGGGGAGGCCAGGCCTAGGCCCAGGCCCAGGCTAAGAACTACAGAAAAATTCAGTCAGAGCTCTTGAATCTTCTCCCCATTTCTTCCACTGAATAGGGATCATGGCCTAGACTATCTACCCTTCCGCCTATGGGTGGGGATCTGGGTGGCATTCTTCTGCTTGGTGCTGGTGGCCACAGAGGCCAGTGTCCTGGTACGTCATTTCACTCGCTTCACGGAAGAAGGTTTCTGTGCCCTCATCAGCCTTATCTTTATCTACGACGCCACTGGCAAGATGCTGAGCCTTACAGAGGCCTATCCTATCTACCGACCCAGCATCTCTGGAGATACAGCCCCTTATGGCTGCCTCTGTTACTTTCCAGACACAAAAGGTGGGCAGAAGGGAAATGGGCTGGTGAGGTAACTGTCCCATGCCCTCAAAGAAGGTTTGATAAGTGTCACTGCCCCATCAATGGGTGACAGGCACAACAACAGGGAGAACTTAGTCTCAGATAGGTGAATGAATGCCAAGATTTTTCTAAGTTTTTTCCAAGTTTAGAGAGTTATAAACATACCAGGCCAGTTTTATGGAATCAGAGAATTTCAGAGTTAGAAGGATCTCATAAATGAAAAGAAATTTCTACTGTAGCATCTGTTAAGTGCTCATCCAGCCTCTCTTGAAGAAAGAAGATTGGGAGAAATCTGCTATCTCCCAGGGTAGCCCCTTCCCATTGGGGAAAGTTCCAATTATTAAGAGCCGACGACATACTACATGGAGATGAAATTTCTCTTTACAACTTCCATCAGTGGGTGTGAGTGAACCCCAGATATTTTGTCTTCCCTTAGGGAACATATCTTTGTGGAAGGGGCAGAGCCCAGGGAACAAGGATGCTGCTCTGAGGATAGAGGTGAGGCAAAATTAAGGATGAGAGTTCTCGGGTAGCAAGGGGAGCCACTCGAGGATTCTTGGGGCAGGTCTCAGGAAAATCAGAGCTTTCTGGTTCTCTCCCAATTGCCCTCACATGATACACATATACCATATTTCACTGCATAACTGTCACACCCTAAATTATTATTATTATTATTTTGTCCAAAAATTGGTTTGTAACCTTTCATCATGTAATTGTCGCATGGTATAATTCTGTATGTCATGCCGCTTAAAAGATAAAGAAGGCAGCAATGTATTCACCGTGGCATATGGATATGCATTTATTTCTCTCACATTGGGAGCTGGGAGCCTAGAATAGATTTTAACATCTATTCACGAGTATTCTGTGCATCCTAATCTTGCACCAGAGACAGTTTCGTAATAAGTGATTTTTAAGTAATACTGGCACAAATTTTTTAATTAGCTTCACATAATGGTCAAACCCCACTTTTTTGCAAAAAATTGGCATAAAATCTGTGACAGTTATATGGTGAAATATGGTAGCTCAGCAGTTCCTGCAGGCCACAGGGCCCTCTATTCCCATCTCCACCCTCTACCCCATGGGGCTCCCCAGCGAAATGTGTCCAAGAAGCTAGGCTTTCCTTTTAGCTTTCCCCTGTCCCCCATTTTTCCTCTTCAAATTAGGACCTAGGTCTTGGCAATGTGTCTCTGCTGTCCCCACCTGAGTGTGCCCTTCGAGGAGGCCAACCAAGAGGTCTTACCTGTCACTTTGTCCCGGATATTGCCTTTTTTTCCATCTTACTTTTCTTTGCCACCTTCTTCTGTGCCACCATCCTCAAGCACTTCAAATCCAGCCATTTTTTCCCCTCCATGGTAAGTATCTCCTTCTATACTACCCACTCCCCCATCCCAACTATCATAGAAGATGTCAGTTACATAGGACATTGGGATTGGGGAAGGAAGGAAAGATGTCTTAGTTTGCTTCTCTGGTGGGTGTGGGGGGCAAGTTTCCTGGGGGCAGGGACTCGGAAGAGCCAGATCAGGATTGAATCTTGTGTGGTCAGGTACGGAAGGTGATCAGTGACTTCTCTACAGTCCTTGCCATCCTGCTAGGTTGTGGATTGGATGCTTCCCTTGGCCTCAGCACACCCAAGCTCATAGTGCCCAGTGAATTTAAGGTAAGATAAGGGTCCTAGAAGGAGTGGGAGGCAGAGGTGTGTACCCTGTGGGTACATAGAGCACATGGGGAGGAAGAAGGAAATTATCCTAACAATCTCAGCTCTGGACCTGGGACTTCTAACTTAAGAAGAGCCCTCACTCTATTATCTACTCCCAATTTTCTGCTTCTAGGAGCATCTTGGTGGATTCTGAGATGCCAAGGTCATAGTCTTAACTCCCACTACTAAATTCCAACCTTCACTCTGGGGCTCTTTTCTCTGTAGCCCACAACTGAGGATCATCATACCATTAGCTGACTTTTGTAGTTTACAAGGAGCAGGACAGACCATGCCTCCACAACACAGGGCCCCTTCAGGGGCATGGGGCATGGCTTAGCTCAGACAGATTTTGCCTCTATGCCTGAGAGTCTTCCTCTTTCTCCTGGGTCCCAGTATCCTATGGGGCCTCCAGGGGAAGAGGCAGAGGTGGAGAGAGGGCTCCTGTTCAGGCAGCTTTGGGGGTTCAGGAACTCAGAAGTAGTAAAGTATCTACCCTCACCAAGTCTCCACTCCCCAAGCACTCCTCTGGCTCCTGTAATCAAAGCTGACGCTACCACACCCAGGCCTGCCCCAGACTCAGGCTTCTAGGCAGGTCTGAACTTGGGTTGACACACCCTGGGTCCCAAGATGGCATGTATAGGTCATTTTTTCGCCAGTTCCTTGTCATCTTCCAATAGTAATAGAGGGACAATCTCCAGGGTCCCCTAGCTCAGGCCCTCTAGCTACATGCTACCCTTTACTAGGAGTCTGAACTGTATACCAGTTCTTCCAGGTCCTCAATACAGCAGAAGAAGAGAGGGAAGGGGAAAGAGTTTCCTCATTAAGGAGCAATGGGGGTCAAGCAGGGGCAGAGTTTATGGATTTGGAGGAGTCTTGGTTTGTGTTCATGGGGCAAGATACCTTTGTGGACACTCTCCACTCTATCCTTTCTCCACCTCTGTCACACACAGCCCACTCATCCTGCTCGGAGGTGGCTAGTGCCACTGTTTGGAGCCAACCCCTGGTGGCTGTGCCTGGCTACAGCTCTGCCAGCCCTTCTGATGTCTATCCTTGTCTTCATGGACCAGCAGGTTACTGCTGTCATCCTCAACCGAAAGGAATACCAACTTCAGGTGAGATGGCCTCTATACTCCCATATACCTAGTCTTCCCTCAGGATACAGTCCCTTCTAGCGCTGAGGCTGTCAGTCTCCAACCCCCAGGAATACTGGAGTAGAAATAATCTAGGAGTACTTTCTTGATTTCTTCAATTGTTAGTGGTCCCTTCCCTCCTCAAAAAATTATATTTAGTTTGTATATATCACCTATTTGTTTATGAATATATATACACCATATGCCTTCCAGTAAATTTAAGCTTCTTGAGGACAGGGGAAATTTTTCATTTTTGTCTTTGCATCTCAGTGCTTGTCAAATAGTATGTGCTTAATCAATTCTTCTTAATTTGAGTTAAATGGGGGTGGGGATGTCGAGCTCGACCAAGGTCTATGCTGTTCCTCCCCTACTGCAGAAGGGTGCTGGATTCCACTTAGACCTGTTCTGGGTGGCCACACTGATGTTGCTGACCTCAGCCTTTGGGCTGCCCTGGTACGTCTCCACTACTGTCATCTCACTGGCCCATATGGATAGTCTTCGTCGGGAGAGTACAACCTGTGCTCCTGGGGAGCTGCCCAAATTCCTGGGCATCAGGTGGGGATGGTGTTTGAGATGTCTTTGGACTGAGGCAGGGGAGTTCTTTTGGCTCCTTTAAATCAGAGTTAATGGCTTTCAAAGTTCTCTTTCTCTTTCTTTTCTTCTCTTCTTTCTCAAGATCCAAACTTCAATGAGAATATGGAGGGAAGGGCATGGTCAAGAGTTTTGGTGTGAGTGTGGGGGGGAGAGGGAGATGCTAGAATGATTTATATTTTCATCCCCATCAACCCCAACTCCTCACTCTTGACACAGGGAGCAGCGGCTTACAGGCCTAATCGTTTTCATCCTCACTGGCGTCTCCATCTTTCTGGCCCCTGGGCTCAAGGTAATCATCTCTGGGCCAGAGATATTGTCAGTGGGGCTTTGGTCATCTTAGTGGGAGCAGGTCCTTTCTACTCCTATCCCCCTGGGACACACAGTCTTGGCTTGAGGTCTCAGAGTCTAGTCTATAGAAGATATCTATCCCTATCCCAGCCTTCCTGGGACATCTCAGAGAATAGTACAACCCTACAGTCTAGGACAGCTTTGAAACAAAATCTCTTGATTTCTCAATAAGCAAGTGTTTATTGAACATATATGTGTAAGACACCCATCTGGGAATAGGAGAGACAAAAAGAAACATAAGATAAAGTCAGTGACTTCTGGAAGCTTCTTCTATTTAGGGAACTAAGACATAAACATATGAAAAATTAAATAATAACATGAGGTATTTCAATAGTAATACCAAAGCTACCTATCATAGGGTAGCTTATCTTAAGAGCTAAATGAGTGGTAAGTGCTACAGGATTCAAAAATTAATAAAATCCTAAAGCTAGAGGGACAGAAAAGGCATCTGGTCTAAGCTCTTCCTTTTACAGATGAAAAAACTGAATCTTAGAGAGGTTAAATGACTTACCTAAAAGTCCATAGTGAGTTAGTGACAGAACCAGGACCCAGGTGTCTTGATGCCCAGTCAATAACTTTTCCCACATAGCACCCTGTCTCCCCCCAAGTTAAAGGAGATATCACTATAGACTGATGGCCCCAGGTCCTCACCAGATCCCACAGAGTGGGATGGAGCAAGAGAGCTTGAAGACAAACTCCTATGAAAGACATCTGACCAATCTTGCTTTCGTTGTCCCCTATCACTGGAGTTCCCTGAAACCAGCTCCATTCTTTGGGTTTTCCAGTTTATCCCCATGCCTGTGCTCTATGGCATCTTCTTGTATATGGGAATGACAGCACTGAGCAGCACCCAGGTAAGCAGAGTCACCCAGAGGGCCCTTCATCTTAACCCTGATCTCCAAGTCTTTGTTGTTGTTCTCAGCTTCACCCCACCCCCAGGGTCTTTCTTGTCCTGGTTTTCCAGTTCTTGGTCCCAATGGCCCTCTGTTCACGTTCCCCTCATCCCTCAAAGTCTTATTCCACTTTTCCTGATCCCTCTCCATTGCCCTATTTCCTAGGTTCAGGCCATCTGGAGTCAAATTCTATAGATCAAAGGATAATGGAGATAGTTCTGTATTGTTTTTGGAGACAGAAGAAAAGGATACACACTTCTCTCATATAGTCATCATACCTGAAAGTGCTGCTGAATGGTCAGGGCTTTAAGGGGTAAAAGTTATTCCTCAGACTCCCATCCCCTAACCTTTCTCCCACAGTTTTCAGAACGTGTGAAGCTGCTGCTGATGCCAGCAAAACACCAGCCAGATTTGTTGCTTCTAAGGCATGTGCCTCTCAGCCGAATCCACCTTTTCACAACAGTACAGCTGGTCTGCTTGTGTCTACTCTGGGCAGTCAAGTCTACAGCAGCTTCTATTGTATTTCCTCTCATGGTGACAGTGGGCTTGGGGGGTGAGGTGGTGGGTGGGTAGATATTAAGGGGTGGGCTTTATAGTACCAAGGTTTGGAAGAGGACAATTTCCATAGTCTTTGTGGTATAAGTGGGTTGTCTATGATTCCCTAAAGTAAAAGGCGGAAACTACTTTCTTCTACCAACATCTCATGAAATGGAAACTATGTTACAAAGCAGCTCCCAAGGCACAGGTATGGCTATGGCAATGAAGCTAATTAATTTGACTCTGGGAAGGTTCCCAAGGCAACCCTTAGAGAAATCAAAAAGAGAAAAGAGAAAAGTTTGGTTCCAACCACACAATGAAGTGGCGTACAGACTGGGAGGAGAGCCCTTCTTCCGACATCTAATAGCCCTCTTCTGACCCCTTCATCAATAAGCCTGTTATCAAGCAGCTACTGAGTTAAAGGTATTGGGTGGGGATCCATATTGAAAAGAGACAGCCTCTGCCTTCCGGGAGCTGACATTCTACTGAGGAGATACAAAATGTTCCCAGATAAGTAAATACTATGTATGCAAAATAAATACACAGCAATTTGGAAGAGAGGCATTAATTACAAGGGGAATAAGGAAAGGCCTCATGAAGGGGACAGCACTTGAGCTATAAAGCCTTAAAGGGAGATATGGTTCTGAGAAGAGGAGGCAAGGACAAGCTAGCATTCTAGGTACCTGAGAGAGAGCCTGGGCAGAGGCAGGGAAGCAGAAGAGGAATTTCAGGCATGGGGTACAGCAAGTGGGTCAGCCTGGCTGGAGTAGAATGTAAGAGAGAGAGTGCAATGTACTGGAAAGACGAGCTAGAGCAAGGTCGTGGAGGGTGGCTCCCTGACAGCCACTTTGCTCTTGGTGCAGCTTCTGGGCCTGGTGGGGATCCGAAAAGCCCTGGAGTGGGTCTTCTCACCACAGGAATTAAGTTGGCTAGATGATCCAGCGCGAGAGGAAAATGAGAAGAAAGTGCAGGAAGAGAAGGTATTGGAACCAGAATTCAACACCAGGGGAAACAACAGTGAGCATGTGAGCCTGTAGCCAAGGGGGCTGAGATGGAGAACCACCAAGGCAGACAGTGGACTTCTGTGCCTGAAAAGAGGAGCTTTTATTCAGTCCCAAATAACACAGTAATTCTATTCTCCACTCATCTAGAGGGAAAATGACATAAAGGTGAGAGGGTGACCCTTGGAGTCAGGAAGATTGAAATTCAGGTTACTTAAAGTTCTCAGCAACCCAGGCAACTCCCTATAAAGTCCCAGAAGGGTTGCTGATAGGCATTATTGAAAGGAGTCTCATTGCAATGATGAAATCACAGGTCCAGATCCCCCTCAAAAATGTTTGTGCTAAATAAGACAGCATATACACAAGCTGGGTGTGGGGCTTTTCTCATATGGGAGCAGGGATGGAGATGGGAAGAGGGGCATTTGCCCTTGTCCTCTTACTCTGAGATCTGAGCTGGACTGGCCTCTCTAGCTCTTACTGGAGAACCCTGTTTTTCCTTCACTCATCCCCAAAGTCTGAGTTGACATATCAGCTGAGGGCTCCAGAAATTAACATCTCTGTGAATTAGTTGGAGGAGGAGACAGAGGAGGAGGAGGAAGAGATTCTCACAGCTAAACCTGAGGTAAGAACATGTGCAGAACTGGGGATTTTAGTCCAGCTGTGCTTCTTATAACATACTCCCCAGGAGGAAATGCCTTGGGGTTAAGGGGAGTAAAATGTTGGCAATTCAATGGGAACAAGCCTTCATCCCATGTAGAGCTAAAATCTGGCCAAAAGAGGGAGCCCTAGCTAAAAAAATTCCTGCATTAAAGTAAATGGGTTTATTTACTTAAGGCAGAAGTTCTTAAAGTGTGGTCTTCCAGGTCAAAACTATTTTCCATAATAATATCAAGATGTTTTCATTCCTAATATGGCAATATCAATAGATGTAACTCACATAAACAAAAGTTGTTGGGGGAAAGCCTTTAATTTTTTGAGTGTAAAATGGTCCTGAGATAAAAAGCTTAAGAGCCATTGATGGAAAAGAACCAACCCCTTCCCTGTCACCATCCCCACCCCCGACCCCAGAAGGGAGAGAAAAGAGTAAAGAAGGGGAAAGGGAAAGGGAAGACTGTAGAGAAAAAAAAGATAAGAAGATTGAAAGGAGAGAAGCAAGGAGAAGAGGGAAGGAGGTTGGGATGAAAAAGGAGAACTGGGTAAAGGTGAAGAAATACCTGCTCTATCTTCTTGCCCTGATGAGCTGAGTTGCCTTGAGTTGCTTTCTCTGGGCACAGGTCATTCTGAGTTTATGTGCTGGGGAGAGGGGTAAAGAACAGGAGTTAGGAAGACTCTTACAGTTTCCCCTTCATTCCTCCCTCCTTTCAAAGTTATGTGACCATAAAAAGGTAAAAGTATTATATTTCCTTTCTCATGTGATTCCCCAAAATTTGTAGCTGATGTGTCTGTCTGGTCAGACTTCTTGTTCCCACAGTATCTGGGGCTAAAAGACAGCCTCTCTCCATGGGGGATTCTTTAAGGAGCTCCACAGTACGGTGATATAACTTTTCACAGATTCTGATCGTGTGGACATGTCGTAAGGTATTGACACAGGGTTTCAATACCAGGAAGCACAGCACAATCTGGTGTATGAAGCAGACTACTTAGTTACATACCTTTCCATCTTGGAGCAATGGCAATTTTGAAGACACTGGCTTTTTGGCAGGGGAACCAAATGAACACTGAAACTTAGGCTGAAGCTCTTACCATCTTCATCAAGGACTGGATGAGATATTGGAGTTCAGGATGCCATTCTCCCCCTCCACTCATTCCATTCTCTTTGGGCTATACTCATGTCTCCTGGATACTATAATATCCACATCTTATCCCCCTCATGGGACTGTTAAAAACAACAAAATGTCTACCCAAACCAGAGTATACACTACATGATGTCATTATGCTGCAGAGTTCATGTAGTCTTCTAGGAAGTGCATCCAAAGAATTTCCCTCTGTGAGCTGGACTCATTTCCAGTCACTGTAGGATTATGGAATCCATTCAGAGAGACACGCATTGAAAACAATGAGGAGGAAGTATGATTTCCTAAGTTTAGAATGGGTTGTCCTAGACAAAGAAGCCAGAAAGTCTATCATTCCTTTCTCAAGGTCTCACCTGTTTTGATCTGCACTGCTCTTTCGTTCTGAACTGTCCTTGGCATATCCAATCTCCAGCCCCTGTTAGTATTCCACTTCTTTCCATCTTCCCCATCCCACTCTCTTTAACAGGCACATTTCTCAGATGCCAAGACAATGCCTGCTTCTGTCTCTTCTGTTTGGCTGAGCATTATGTGTGGTGGCTTGGGCTGAGTTCCTTCATTCACGGCTCAGGAAGTAAGTGATGGAAGGGAGAAGGACCCGGAGTCAGCCATCCTTCAGGAGACTAGACTCCAGTGAACCTAGGCCACAGTCATTCTCCTGATCTTTGCCTGAGGTGGATGAGATAAAAAAAAAAAAAGTGGCCATTTTGTCTGCAGAAATATTGAACAGGCAAAATCACTGTCTAGGGAGTATCATTAAAATGAATTAAACCCTCAAAATATTTCTCATTTCTTTTTTCATTCATATGCTCTTATAATTTGATCAGATTCTGGGATTACAATGGAGGACATTTCTCCTGAAGATAGGAGACTATTTTACTTGCTAAAGCCAGGTTTCCTCTTCAGTCCCTGGATCCCTATGTTCTTTGCCCGATTCTAAATCAGAGTAGAATGGCTGGATGCTTGGGCATCACTTCCTACTCCCAGAGAAGCTAATGCACATGATGGTGAGATTGAAGATGGTAGTTAAAGAAGAACATGGTGAGATAATCAGCAGGTACAGAATACTACTATCATGCCAGGTTACTAGGCATCAATGTATAGGGGCAAAGATCAATACCGTTCCTTTCCTTACTCTCTCACTAGAATGAGTAAAAAAAGTACCATTCCCTAGGTCAAAATTCGAATGCCTCAATACTCTCTGGGCTATGGGTTCTTAACCTACGGTCTGTGAAAAAAATGTTTTGATAACTACTTTTCAATATAATTTATTTATTTTCTAATCTTTTATATCATTTTATGCATTTAAAAATTATTCTGGGGGCAGCTGGGGGCCATAGTGAATAGAGTACCAGTCCTGGAGTCTGGAGGACCTGAGTTCAAATCCAACCTCAGACACTTGACACATACTAGCTGTGTGATCTTGAGCAAGTCACTTAACCCCAACTGCCTTGCTTTCCCCCCTCAAAAAAACAAAAACAAAAAATTATTCTGAGAAGGGGTCCATTTGTTTTGCCAGACTGCCAAAGGGATCCATGACACAAAGAGGGGTTTCTTAGTAAACCTGTTCATTGGGGCATCGTCATCTCTTTCTTCTGCTGTCTTGGCTAGTTAAGCCCACATAAGTCTAAACATTTCTCATTCCTGATGTTGCCACTGATTTCACAAAACCTCAGGCTAATCAATCTGATTCTCTGGGTTTCAGTTTTCCATTAGGGCCAAGAACCTCATTTCCTGGTATTCCAGGCTACTGCCAGGATTAATTACTGCTTGTACCCAGCTTTAAAATCTCCAAGTGAAAGACTTAGAGTTGTGCTTAATCTTTATTAGAGCAATTTTAGGAAAGATCCTTCTTCACATCCAGGATCAAGCTACTTTCTGGAAACTTTCTAGGAAGATTTATACCAAGATGGGGATGTGAAACACATGATCAAAAGAAATCCATGCCTCTTGGTCCCACCTTCAGATTCCCTGTATCATGCCTTCTGCTTTTCAATGTGCTTACTTTTTGTCTTTATACCATTGGGGGAATATATGTGTATATCTGCACAGGCATATGTAAATGCTTGCTGCCACAGATAGAACACCTTTGCTATGAGAACTCAAAAAGATGGGAGACAAGACAAAGTATGCAGTCTTTTTTTTTTCACCTCTTCAAACTCAGAAGATGGCTATGGGTCTAAGAAAACTATGACAGTGGATCATTCTCTTTTAGCCACCCTCCAAGTGCCCAAGTCCCTCCAAGACAAAGGAATCTAGAATCCCCATAGAATGCCTATCCGGGAAAACCTTGGAGGGAGCAGTTTGGGCCTTTTTATTGATTAGTGCCCAAGACATTTCATCAGCAATAGGAAAATGGTAAAGAACTCCAGGAACTAACACGAGATAATGAGTTGAAGTTTCTGGGCGTAGCTTGGGAAAGGATTCCAAGCTCAAGAAACTAACCAATGATCCTAGTGAAAATCTATGCTGTACATCTAACCTGTAGAAAAGATGCAACTTAAAGGCCATTTCCTAATGTGTGTGTGCACACACATGTGAAGATTTGTATAAGTGTATATATGCAAGTGCACTTGTCCAAGCCTGTCTTTTGCATGAATATGGGCAGCTGGAGTGACGACAGAGAGGAATATTCGCTTGGCAGAAAGATGGATACCATATTGCCTGATCTTCTGCCCTTTCCAATCAATCAACAATTATTTATTGAGCATCTGCTCTTGTCACTGTTAGCTGCTTCCCTCTCTATCATGAATCTGGGTTTGTATATCAGAGTAAGGGGTATCATCCTCTAAGGCCAGTCTCCTAGATTTCAGTACTGATGCAGAAGGATGCAGCTCAGTAACAGTGACTGATAGATTCTGAAATATACTTGGCTTTCTCCCAAAATCTTCTTCCCCAGTCACTGACTCTCATCCTAAGGCTGCAAAAGAGAGAAGAATAGGACTCAACTTAAGGGAAAGGGGAAAGGTAAGCAATAGTCAACCTGTTAATTCACATTTTTACTTCCCCAAAGTCTGACTTCATTCATGTCCTAGACTTAACCTAATTAAATAGGCAGGATAATGTATCCAGATATTATTATTTTTTAATTTTAAAAAATGTTAAGGGTCTGGGTTACTTCAATAGGGGGCTGAGCAAGAGGTTGATAATGGACATTTGGGAGAATGTACCCTCTGTCTCTAGAACTTAACTCATTCTTGTCCTCAACTTTTCATACTAGTCTTCATAGACAGTCTTGGCTCTGTTACAAGCTCTTAGCTCAGACTGTTAATGCAGGAGCCTAAAAGTTGGAGAAAGGTGCAAAAAAAATTCCCTTTGGCACCAGCCCAGAACTCTGTTGTCCCTCTCTCCCTTTCCTAATGGTCACAGATGAAGGAGCACAGGCCTTCACTTTCATGAAGTCACACAGAACCATGAATTCTAAGCATTAGAAAAAATTATCCATATGGCTAATGCCACACATTTCAGCACTGCTCTTGAATTCTTTCTGCTCTTTAGGTTCATTATCCAGAGATACATTTAGGGGTGGAAGTGGTGACATAGAGATGGAAGAGAGGGAGCATGGCACTGTCAGTCACCTAAAAGTTATCATCACCCCCAACTAGGAACATAGATTTAAAACTTTAAGGGCCTTTAGAGCCTTGAAGCCCAACCCTTCAATTTTACAGATGAGGAAACTGAGGCCCAGAGAGCTTAAGTGACTTGCCCAGTATCTGAGGAAGGAATTGAACCCAGGACTTCAACTCCCAGTGTCATGTGCATTATGCTACACCACGTAGTGCCAGATATTCCCATTAAATGAGCAAAGATAATTAAATGTTCCTTGTAGAAGAAATAAAACTTCAAATTAACCTTTTCTATTACTCTAAATTTTCTGAATTGAGTATATTTACCCAATTTTGACTTTTAAAACAATTTAAGTCAAAGACAGAGCAGAATGTTTTCTAATTTGGGCCTCTAAGGTTTTTGGTATTTGTTTTTGTTTTTTAAAGTGAGGCAGCATGATGTAGGGAGTGTTCTACTTAGAGTCAGGCAAAACATGGGTTTCAAATCCTAGCCTCTGACACTTAATAGCTGGATAACCTTGGGCAAGTTACTTAATTCTTCTAGCTCATTTCTTCAGTTGTTAAATGGGGATCATAATACCTGTTATACCTACCTCACAAGGTTGTTGTGAGGATCAAATGAGATCATGTATATCAAGCACTTTCTAAATCTTGAAGCTATATATAAAGGTCAGCTATTACTATTATTCCATAAATGGAACAAATGTACCAGAAGTAGCTATGAACTTTTAAATAAACAAGGTCAGTGATGTGCATGCACTAAAAAAAACCCCTCTTATTCTGTCCAATACCTTCCCCCCAGAAACTCTTGATTCCACCAACAACTTTCCAACATTCCCCAGAGGCTATTCACTGGGTATCAAGTAGGGTCCCTAAAACCTAAGCTGACAGAATACATTCCTCCCTTCCCTAGAGCCTCTACTGTGGCTTAATCTCAGTTAAGTAACTTGCATTTCATAAGCAGAGTCATTAGTGAAGATCTGCCAGCAACCATTGCCCTACTCTCTACAGGACTGGCTGAGGAACTATCTTCAGTGGTAGAAACTCCTCTTTCCTCCTACTCCCTGTAGGAATGAGATGCCTTTATCAGCTCCAGCCAGGTTGTTCCCATGTACCAGACACCTGCACTATGGATGGAATGATGGAAACTGACAAACTTTCTAGTAGTTTGCTGGACAGGTTTTTCCCCACCTCCCATCCTCAACCAGAAGGCTAAACTCTAACTGGTTTTACTATCTTGCTACTGTTTAACAGTAAACCTGAGAATTGGGCCTGTGTCTGAGAGAAGCTTACAGGTTAGAAGAGTTCCTGGGCGAGTCCTGATGATCATCCTTCTTACTCATGGTCCCAGGATACATGAGCTGGAGGTCCTGGTGCTTGCTCCATGCTTGAATCTCACCTGGGTTCTCTCAAGACACTGTGCGGCCACAACATGAATTACACTGCTTCCTTAAGGAAAAACACCTGGTGGGCGGCACTGTTACCTGCCCTACAGGTGAATACTGAACTGCATCTCCTAATTTATGGGACTGACCTCATAACCAAGGGGCGCGGTAAACTGAGTTCAAAGACTAAATAAGAGTGTCTCAGTTCTTGGCTTAACCAGCAAGGTGACTAGGTTCCCACTTATAAGCACAAGTTGCTCCCCAAATAGGAGTTCTGGGTAGATACCCTTGAGACTTTGGTCTGTTTAAAATGCTTCTGATTCTTGATAGTAAAGTCAGAGGTTGAGGTCTCCCACAGAGGTGTGGGAGACCATGTTATAAATTTCCACGGACATATTGTACCAAATGTGCTACCTCACTAAATATAAAGTTTTAAATGTCACTGGAAGATGAGTTGATCCCAAACCAACCAATATCTAGCAGATACACACACCTCAGAGGGTGTGTAGATTGGTTTGGAAAGTTCTGAAGTTTTCAAGGCCCTGTTCCTATTAGCCAAGAAGGACAGCCCAGAGAGCCCTTCTTGCTAGTACATGGTAAAATTTTGGTATACTTTTCAAATTTAAAAAAAATTAATTCAACTATTTATTTGTGTTAAATAGTATTTACATATTCTAACCTTAACAAACACCAAATAAAACAGGCATTTCCATGTGCGTGGTGGAACAGAAAATTGCACATGAAAATGCAGATTTTTATTATTTATAGCTTGCTTTATTTTTTAAATAAATAATAAGTTAAACCTATAGCTTTTCAAAACTGTCTTGTTTTTCTGTGCTTTCTGTTTACTCTTAATTTTTAAGAGTAACATATTTCAATTGTTACTGTCCCCCCATAACATCAGGACGTCCCTTTCTTGAATAGTGATCCAAGGCATTGGTGGTACCTGTTTTTGGTCTTAGAAAAGGCTTCTTGACTGAAATGAAATGTGACTGGGAAAGGACTCATGGTTCTAGGTTCTATCTAAGGGAATTCTAAGATCTAGAGCATGAAGGCCAACTTGGGAGAGTATTTGTAAGGAGGTTGAGCGTAGATTAAATGAATGGTTAAAATGTGTAAGAACTCACCTGAATGAGACCAATACAATACTAAAAAGTCATTTTTCTCCTACTCAGTTGCCAGGCTGGCAAAGGCAATCAGGTGCTATTTCAAAATACACTAAGAAGGAAGAGGAACTTCTTCTGGTTCAACTATGTATCAAAATGAGCTAGTGTTCAGTAGCCTGAGGTGCTGCTAGTTTGCATAATTTCTGTGCTGTCTAGAATGGACCTCAGACTTCTCTATGTGTGAGATGAGGAGAGGTAAGGGCCTTAATACCTAATTCTCAGTCTTTTCATTGGATTATAAGTCTCTGGAGATCTGTTTCTTGTCCTGAGTCCAAGCAGACCTTTCTCATCTTATGTGGGCTGGTGTCTATCTAATTTGCACCTCACACACTTATCTGAGTTATGCTCCTGTCAATCAATAATTAACAAACATTTATTAAATGCTATGTGCCAGATACTGTGCTTGGTAGCAGGAGATACAAAGATAAAAATGAAATCGTCTCCAACTTCAAGTAACTTAGTTTCTGACAGAGAGACAAAATGTATATATGTAAGTACATACAAAAATAAATACAAGGTAGATAAATGTAAAATAAATACAAAGTAGTTTTGAGAGGGAAGACACTAGCAACTGGGGGAGATCTGGAACTTCATGTAGAGATTGGCAGTTGAGCAGTCTGGAAGGAAACCAGGGATTCCAAGGGACAGAGATGAGGCAGGAAAGCACAGCCAATTCAAAGGCAGAAGATGGAGCGTCATGTAAAAAAACAGCAAATACACCACACTATGGAGAGGACTATAGAGTGTGTGGAAGGGAACAATGCATAATAGGATTGCAAAGGTAATTTGGGGTCAGTCTGTAAAGAGCTTTAAAAGCCAAAGAGTTTATATTTGGTTCCAGACATAATAAGAAGCCAGAGGATTTTGATGAGTAGGAGAGCGTCATGGGCAGACCCTGTGCTTCAGAAAAATGACAGTGGAGGTACTTAAAGGAGACCAATTAGGAAGCTAGTGCTGTAGCCAAGGGAGAGGTGATGAAGGACTGAACCAGAGTGGTGGCCACAAGAAGAGAGGTGGGGTTGAATGAAAGGGATATTGTGGAGAAAGAACTGGTAAGATTTGGCAAATGAATATTCATTTCTGTATTCACAAATGGATATAGAATGGATATTCATATGTTTATCCACGTGAACAGTCAGAGAAAGTGAAGAGACAAAGATATCAAATTGGGTTTTGAACCTGGGTGACTGTAAAGAAGGTGGAACCCTAAACGAATGAGTGCAAAAGGAAAGATAATCAATTCTATTTTGAACATTTTGAGTTTGAGGTATCTATCAGTGATCCAGCTGGAAACGACCAATAGGCTATTGATATTGCAAGACTAGAATTTAGAACTACGGCTTCATATATAGATATCTAGGAGTCATATACATAGATATATCATAATTAAATGCAGGGCAGTTGATAAAATCACCAAGTGAGAGAATAGGGGGGAAAAGGGCCCAGAACAGAGCCTTAAGATTTACCCACAATACCCATGGGGGCATGACATGAACAACCAGCTGATGAGACTAAAAAGAAACAATCAGATAGATAGAAGAACCAAGAGAGAGAAATCTCTTGAAAAGCTAGAAAATAGTGACTATCACTATCATCAGTGTCAATGTGACAAAGAGGTCAAGAATGGCAAGGACTGAGAAAGGTCATCAGATTTGGCGATTAAGAAGTAATCTTCTGCTTTACAACTTGAATGATGAGATCAGAAGCCAGAGTGCAAATGAGGAGTGAGGAAAGGAAGTGGAGGTTATGAGTGCAGATAGTTTGGGTTTTTTTCCCCCAGAAATTAGTCTATGAAAGGAAGGAGAGATATAAGATGACAGCTTGAGGGGATGGCAGAGTCCAGTGATAGTCTTTTAAGGAAAGATGAATCTTGGGCATGTTTGTAGGCTGTAGGAAAAGGAAAGATATTTGAAACTAGTGAAAGAGAATAAATGTGGCGGCAATGTGCTGGAGAAGATGGGAGGGAATAGGATCAAGAGTACATGTTAGAGGGGCTGACTTAGGAGAAGAAAAGTGGCAATGAAGACCAGAAATGGAGAAGAGAATGAAGGATAAAGTCAAAGCGTTCTGAAATGATGGGAAGGGGAAAAGAGGGAGCCCATGGTGAAGAGGTTCCATTCTCTCAGTAAAGTATTAGGCAATATCTTTATTGGGGGGTGGGGTGGGGAAGGAGGCTTAAGGAGAGAAAAGGGGATTTGGAACAGCTTTTGTGATAGAGAATCAATTAAAAAAAATAAAAGAATTGCCTTGCTGCAGTGAGGTCCCAGTTGAGACTAAATAACATAAATTTGTGATGGACTCAGTCAGGAACTTCTAGACTTATTCTACCTTACATCCCTTCCTTCACTTAGCTAACACTACACTGAAGAAAAAAAATTATGTGTGTGTGGGGGGGGGGGGAGGTTTATAAAAATGACAATGTTTATATTTTCAGTTTTCCCAAAGGGTTCAAAGCACATGAAGGCAAAGACTGATTAGGAGAAAAAAATGGTTCAACCATCATTTCTGATCATGACTCAACAACTTCATAACTTGAATCCTCGTGACTATCAAACATTTCCCTTTTTCAAAGAAACATTGGTTGACAAAAGTAACTTGTCTGATACTTAGGATTCATGGTTTCATTACTATGTGTATTCCTTCTCCTGACGCTTATCACAATTCCTCTAATACTTCAAGAGTCATTATGGCCAAAAAAAACATTATTCATCAGGGGGTCAACCTGGTGATAAGCCTCACCGAAATACACACAAAAGCCCTACAAGTACCACCAGTCTTACATCCAGCCCAGCCCTCACAGCCATCATCTGGGGAGGGAACTCCTGTGGAGAAGGGGCCAATCCCACCAACTGCCAATCAACTGCCACATACACAGGGCATACACTCCAGGCTAGCTGAAATAGCAGGTCACTGTGAGGGAGAGATAGGAGGAGGTAGGTGCTAAGAAAATCAAGCCACAATCAAAATCTCTCTTCATATCCCAATACAGGGAGCCTAGGACCTTGAACCCAAGAGCCTGGGAAATACTAATGTTCCTGGCAGTATCTGAAACTATCATACTGGAAAGTAATCCTTCTGGAGATGCAGTGTGGCAACTACTCCTTCAGGTGTTACAACCACATCTTTTGAAGGTCCAAAAAAGAGAGTTCTTGTCACCAAGTCCTTGGCATTAAATTCACATGGTTTGTCATCAGAACCTGACAGGATTTTATCAGTGGAAATGACATTAAAAAGAGGCATTAATATCTGTTTTGCCTCTGTACCCTAAGAACCATGAGACATTTCCATCTGACTTCACAGTTCAAACCTTCCATATGTGTTATCTCTCCCATTAAAATATGAGCTTCTTGAGAGCAGGGACTGTCTGTTTTTCTTTCCTATTTGAATCCCCAGTGCTTTGCACATAGTTAAGGTTTAGCAGATACTTCATTCATTCATTCATTCTAAACTTACGTAGACTAGTGCTGAACAAGATATAAAATATGCTGCTGGCCTGTCTTTGAAATTTTCCCAGCTTGATAGAACCTGACAGAGAAGTTAAACAGGCTTTATTTAAAGAAAAAAAAAAAGTAAAAAATGTAGCTATCATTTTGAACTAAAAAGTCCCACAGCTTTTAACTTCTTTAAAAAACAAAAAGCTTTTTTATAGTCACAATGATATTGTTTTCTCTTTAGTGCCTCTCATGTGAGGGTCTCTCGCTAACTCATCAAGTCTCATCCTCTTGGCAAAGTTCTTCTCACTATAGACTGAAACTTAATAGATCAACCAAACTCATCATCTTAATTTTTTGATCATTGTTAACACTATCCTATTCTCCCAGCTGCTTACTGTCATAATTTGGAGTTATTTTTGGCTCCTTTCTCCTTTGTTCCCCACAGTTAAAATAAGTCATCAACCTGTGATAATTCTTTGGTTTCCTCCTATTTCCATTTCTATGGCTTTTTATTGTGTCACATCTGGATTGCTGCAAGTTTTCTAGTTTTTCTCTCCTTGTTCCAGGAAACCTATGCAGTGATCATAGTTCTTTTCTGAATTCTTCTTAAACCCTGTTTTCGTCACCTGACTCTACTTTTTAAAAAAATGATATGTGGTTCCTTATTGTCCATTCTAGCATTTCTAAAGTTCTTAGCTTATTAAGGACATTCCCTAATATTCAATGATACCTGTCTAACCTTACCTCTGGTCTAGCCAAGGTAATCTGCTTGCTATATCCTGTACACAACTTGGAATATTCCCACTTCTTCCCCTTTGCTCAAGTCATGCTCCTTGACTAGAACATGACCCTCCTCTTCCTTTTCCCATCTGTATACTGACTTAAAAACTCACTTATTTCAAGCCTTTTATAACTAACTCCATCTGCCACTTTGAGCATGCATGCACACACGCACGCACACACACACACACACACACAAATGTATACTGTTATCTTTTATTTGTTCCTAAGCTGTTTTATAATTGTTTCCTCATTGGTTATTGAAGATTTCGTCTTCCTAATCTGTTAACTACTCAGATAGAATGACTATGCCTTCTTTTACATGAGTTCATCTTCCTGGGATGACCACTGAATGCCTCCATCTTACCCCTTCCTTCTGATTCTCTCTCCTCCTTTGGCATTTGTGACACTCTACTCTCCTAGTTCTCTTAACTTTCTCACTAATTTTCCCTGTCTCCTTTACTGACTCCTTTCTCCCCTGCCCCTTAAAATAGGTATTTCCTAAGGCATTGTTCTCAGATGTTTCCTCTTCTCTCTTTACACTTTTTCTTGGTGATTTCATCCTCTGTCCCAGTTTCAACTATCACTTCTCTGTGAACAATTCTCAAATCTATACCTTCAACCTAATCTCTCTCTAGGCTTCCAGACTTGACCTCTATTAGACATCTCTTTCTATATGTCCCAATAACTCCTTTAAAAGTCTAATAATGAACTAATCACCCACACATTAGCACTTCCTGATTTCCCTATTTCTGCTGATGGTACCACCAAGTTGTTAACATCGAGTGAAATGCTAGACTGGATGAATCAAAAGCTGGAATTAAGGTTGTCGGGAAAAATATCAACAAACTCGGATGTAAACCATACTACTCTGATGGCAGAAAGTGAAGAATTTAAGAAACCTCTTGATGAGGTGAAAGAGGAGAGTGTAAAAGCTGGCTTGAAGCTTAAATAAAAAAACTAAGATCTTGCCAACTGGATCCAATGTTCCTGGCAAACAGATGGAAAAGAAGTGGAAGCGGTGTCAGATTTGATATTCTTGAGCTCAAAAATCTCTACAGATGGCAAACTGCAGCCATGAAATTAAAAGACGCTTGCTCCTTGGAAAAAAGGCTGTGGCATATCTGAACAGCATACTAAAAAAGAGAGATATCACCTCGCTGACAAAGGTCTATATCAGTGGTTCTCAACCTTCCTAATGCTGCGACCCTTTAATACAGTTCCTCATGTTGTGGTGACCCCCAACTACAAAATTATTTTCATTGTCACTTCATAACTGTAATTTTGCTACTGTTATGAAGCTATCTGATATGCAGGATGTATTTTCATTGTTACAAATTGAACATAACCCACAGGTTGAGAACCACTGATCTATATTGTTACATGGCTGTGAGAGTTAGACTATAAGGAAAGCTGAGTGCCACAGAACCGATGCGTTTGAACTGTGGCAAAGACTTCTGAGAATTCCTTGGACAGCAATGAGATTAAATCAGTTAATACTCAAAGAAATTAATTCAGACTATTCACCAGAAGGTCAAATACTGAAGATGAAAAGTTTAAATACTTTGGCCACATAATGAAAGACAGGACTCTTTAGAAAAGACCCTGATGTTGGGAAAAACTAAAGGCAAAAGGAGAAGGGAATGACAAAGAATGAGATGATAAAGTGTTATAGAAACAAAGAACATGAACTTGGGACAGACTTTGAAACATACCGGAGGATAGAAGAGCTTGGTGTGCTATGGTTCATGGGGTCATAAAGAGTTGGACACGACTGAATGACTGAACAACAACAAAAGCCACACCATTTCCTTGAGTTCAAATCTGACCCCAGACATTTACTAGCTGTGTGACTCTGGGCAAATCGCTTAACCTCTGTTTGCCTCAGTTTATTCAACTGTAAAATGGGGATAATAATAGCACCTACCTCCCAGGCTGCTATGAGGATAAAATGAGATAATGCTTGTAAAAGTACTTAGCACGGTGTCTGGCACATAGTAGGTAATAACCTTAACCTTTCCCTCACTGAGATTTAAAAGCCTGGAATCACCTTTGACTCCCATTTCCTTCTTGCCCTATACATCCGATCAGTAAGTCCAACTGATTTAAATGGTCCCTTTATTTCCATTCCCAATGCCACCTCCCTAAATTCAGACCATCATCTCTTAGGTCAAAACAGTGCCAGACTTAGGAGGAGGGGCCATGGATCTGAATGTCTGATCTGCTATTTATTACCTATTTGACAGAGAAAACAGCAATTCATTTCTCTGAGCCTCAATTTCTTGATCAGTAAATCAGTGGGTGGGGGCAAGTAGTATATTAGATGACCACTATAGTCCTTATCCTATAACTTTACCTTCTATCAAAATAGTTTCCTAGCTAGTCCCCTTCCCATCTTCAATATTTTCTTTCCCTAATCTTACAAAATATTATCAGATTACTCTTCCTATCCCTACAGTTATGATCATATTAATATCCTGCTCAAAAGCCTTCAATGGTTTCCCACTGACTACAAGATAATAAAGTTGAAACTACTTAACTTGGCATTTAAGATCTTCCATAATCTGGCTCCAATAAACTTTATCTCATATTTCTCCCCTCCACTTATCTACTTCACAGATTTGTTTCAGGGAAAACCACTTTGTAAACCTTAAATTGGAATTACTATTCTATAGTTTTCCAATTCTATGTTTTTGTTCACATGAGTATCTCTGCTGGGCATGGCAAGGAACCCTGCCTTGTAAAAAAAAGATTAAGAAAAAAAACCAGTTCAGCAAAATCAACCATGAGTGACAACGAATGCAATATATTTTCTATACCCACAGTCCATCTCTGCAACAGAGGCAGTCTCCCTCTCATTTCAGCTTGTTAGCATTGAATCCATCCTTTAAGGAAAGTTCAAATGGCATTCCTTCCACAATCCTCTCTACCTGAAAGTGATCTCTTTCTCCTAAGAACTTTCATAGCACTTTATTAGTATGCCTAGGATCACAGATTTTATATCTGGAAAATATTTTAGAGAACATTAATGTCATCACCACTATTTTAGAGGAGAAAATGAAGGCCCAGAAAGATTAAGTGATTTGGCCAAGGTCATATAGGTAATAAATAGCATTTAGAATTTGAACCTAGGTCTTCTCAATCCCAAAACAATCCCAAAACTTCTTTATCTCATACTGCCTCATACATTTACTGCTTTCTGCTTTGTGCACATGTTGTATATCCCCAACTATATTTAGGGTAGGCACCATGTCTTATTCACCTTCATATGTCCCTCAGAGTCCAGCACAGGCCTCTCACATACCAGCTGCTCAATAAATACTTGTTAATGGATTAAAATTATATAGAATTAAAACTAGTTTTAAAGGTGTAATTTGCTTGAGCTGTCACAATTGCATGTAGATTTAAGAAACATATTTAAGGTATAAGAGCTACTTTCTGTGCTGAACAATCTCTAAAAAGCAACCTGGGTAAATTCCTAAGATGCCAGATTACTAGGCAGTTCCTGGAAACTTTGGCCCTCTCTCTGGAAAAGTGCAAAAGGTGTAAGTACAAATGACTAACAGTCCTCTGTGTAAGTCTCAATCTGGATTTCCTGTCCTCATCACCCCCCACCTTCCACCAGACCCCTCAGGAAGAGTAAATCAAATAAACAATGTGGTGGCATTTTTGGATTCTGTACTATTGCCACTGTTTTTTTAAAAGTTTGCCAAAAAGACAGGCAGAACACCATTCAAATTCAGCAGCCCACTTACTTCTTGAAGTGGCATTATTAAGTTTCTTGTCAAGACACAAAAAAAGAAGTTATTCCTTACCATCCTCAAGACTTTGTCAGGATTCACTAGTATTTATACTGCTGGATGAAAGTAGAGAAATTAAAATATGTATGTAGCAGGATGACATAGGCAATGGAGTCTGGTGGGATTCTGGTCTTACTCTTGGCAAAACATATGGCTCTCTGTCCCTCATAGACAACATCCAATTCTTTTTCTAAATAACTGATTAAACTATTCCTTAAGTATAAATTGGGTTTGTTGAGAAGTTAAGTGGTGAAGGTAAATGGTATTTTAACTCTTTTAAAATCCATACTGGAACATCTCATCCCCTGGAACACTAAGATTATAATGAAACACTATTGTTATCTGGACTATTTGGCTGAGTTCTGTGACTCTGGAGTCACATTTGCTATCGCTTATTAATCAATCCATCCAATGACTGAGCAACAAGCCTTTACTAAATATACTTATTATGTGCCAGGCACCATTCTAGGCATTTTAGATATAAATTAAAACAAAAAAGAAAGTCCCTGTCCTCAAGCAGTTTATAGACTAACAGATGAAATAATCTGTACATATATCAGTCTTATCAAATAAACAAACATACTTACTGAATACCCTGAAGTAGATCAAGCACAAGACTTATATATTGAAATTAGATGTCCTGAAAAATTCCAATAAAATGTGGATTGATAAATTCACTTCATGAGTATGTATCACTGGTTTGGCTTTTGATCAAGCTAACATTCATTACTGGTAAGAAAGCTGTTTATGAGTCTCATTCTTCTACAGATGTGGAAACTGAGGTATTCCAATCATACTGAGAGATTTATAACTTTATCTTGAATGTGTAACATAAATCAATTGTGACTGGGGGAGGTGATCACAAAATAAGGAGAGATCTACTACCACAGTGCTTAAAGACCATCTAGTGCAATCCATTCATTTTACAGATAAAGAAACTGAGGTCCAGAAAGATTAAATAAATTACTAAAGGAAGTGGGAGAACTGGGATTTAAACACTGGTCTTCTTACCTCCCAATCTAGCACTTCTTCCAGAACTACACTCCCTCCCTCTATCACAAGTTTCCACATCTTCCACAAGTTTTGTGTAGCGGACAGAACATTAAATTTAGAGTAAAAAAGTCCTGGCTTCAAAGTTCAATGTAAAATGGGGATAATAGCACCTACCTCAAAATTGTTGTTTTGAGAATCGAATGTGATAAGGTATGTAAAGGACTATGAACCTTAAAGCACAATGTAAGAACAATTATTATACAATGAAAATATTAAATAATGTTTACTATTCATTTTACACATCAGCAAGTACAGGAGTGGATCTGGAAGTTTTGAACTACCACATTATCTGTAAAAGCATTGAGCCAAAAGTCCTACCAATCCTTGGGCAGTTACACTTCCATGACCTTACATCAAGGGGATAATTTTTTTCCTCAGGTCTCTGAGATTCAGAGTCCTTCTTTAAATAAATTAGAAAACACAATGTTTTTAGATAATTCAAAAGTATGTTTTGAGTTAGCAGATATGGCAAGAAGACCCCTCTCCTCCCTAATAATGTTTTACTGGTCAGCACCTATTTTTGTTGCAGGATGTATACATGCTGACTCTGAATCATCTAGCTTTGAAGTGGGTTGGGCAGTGTGGTGCTTCTTTTGTTATTAGTTTGGGTCATAAACTAGACATCAAAATTCTAAAACACTGAGGATCTGAAATAATTGTTTCATAGGTGCTAGATGAAGTCATAGCAAACTATCTTTAATTTAATATTCCTATGTAGTGTTTACAGAAGAATTCTTTTTCATTAAGCATAAACCTTTGAATAACTGAAAATAACAACCTTATCTAATATGCTTTAGGGTCATGTGAATGTTTCACATAAAGGGAAATAAATCTTCATGCCATTGATATACTGCCAATCATTAGAAGTTTCTAATATTTTTGCAGAAACTGGTTTACTAGATTCTATTTCCAAAGATATTTTTCCGTTGCTAGTTCAAAACAGATGAAACAATAAATAATGCACAAGCAAGCTGTATAGAAACTAAGTTTTACTAAGGCTGCAAGACAGTAAGAAATGTCAAATCTTTAATATTTAGCCAACTCATTATCATGTTGACATTTTCTGGGTCAAAGGACACGTGGCAACTGAAGCTTCTCCAAGATTTCTCTCTTGCTCTGGTTAACAGAGGGCAGAAGCCTGGCAGGTGGAGTGGAAAGAGCACTGGACCTGGTAACCTTAAGGCCTGAATTTTGTCCCTAGCTCGGCCACTACCTAACAAGGCTCAGTTCCTGTAGCTGTCCAGTGAAATCCCTTCCAGCTGTGACATTTATTCTGGGAGATCAGTCGCGATAAGGATTTTCATCCCAGTTTTGACAAAAGCATATACAACTTTCTCCTAAGGGAGCCTTGAAGTAACCTCCACTTGGCCCGTTTTCTTTGACAACGGACAAACCCAGGAGGGAGTCTGCGGCCGATCTGGGCCCTGTGCCTTTGCTCCACCGCGGGCGCCGCACTCCCCGGCCGTGCGGTCGGCACAGTCCCATCGAGCCTGGACTATTTCGACACACTCCGCGTGGGGGGTGGGGGTAGGGGGTAGTGAAGGTGACACCGAAGCGGCGACTGCAGCTCAGGCCTGGGGGAAGGCTACGGGCTGACACTCCGGGTGCCCGCGCCCAAGCCTCGGCGGAGTCACCAAGGTTGGGGGCTGGAAGGCCTCCCGCGGAAACTCCTTGGAGCGGTTACCCGAGGGTGCCCCGCGCGCCCCAAGTCTAGAACCACACCACAGGGCGGAGGCGGGGCCAGAGCCAGAGCTCCAGGAAGCCAGAGGCTTCCGCAGCTCCCCAGAGCTTCTCCACTCCCCTTGGCAACTCTCCGCCTACTACACCATGGAGAAGAAGCCGGAGCAAGCAGCGCAGAGCGCGGGAGGGTGGGGTTCGAAGGGAAGGGCGGGGTTCGAAGGGAAGGGCAGCCTCACCTGCCCAAGAAGTGGAGCTCGCTTTTACTGACTGACGGTCAGTTCCTCCAATCATAGCTCGACAGGAGGGGCGGGGTCTTTCGTTGACTGACAGCACTCATTCCTCCTATCATAGGGTGCACTTTCTCTAACCGGCCATAGTTTCCGCGCCTGTCTCAGAGTGGCGCCTAGGAGCTGCGTTGTCCTCTTCCTCCCCCTCCCTCTCTGGTTCTTTGGGCCGGTGCCACGAAAGCCCAACCAACTGGAGAGTGAATGTTACTCCAAACCTCACCTATCGCTGGGCGTCATTCTCGCCAGCACTAAAATCGGGATTGGGGATTCCCCGGCCCCTTCCCGTCACCTCAGATGGGGGGCGGGATGACTGGCACACTAACCGGCCAATTGTGCTACGCGACGTCCGGTGGCCAAATGACCGACACTTTATCGCGCCAATGAAATCTCCCATTGTGAGGGGTCAACAGGACTGACGACATGGCCGGCTAATCCTTATTAAGGTTGTGAAGAGATGGGCAAGGGGCCTAGCCAATAAGAACAGAGAGAGACCGGAAGTTAGCACGCGCGGAGTAGAGGGTGGGCTCTCGCAACCGCCTCGGCCTGCGCTGCTCAACGCAGCTTGGTGGCCTCGAGCCAGCGAGCGGCGCGTGACGAAGGGACTGAGCGACGGGCAGCCGCGGCCAATAAACGGCGGCCGCCGGGGCTCTGCAGCCAGTGGCGAGTGGGGGGCGGGAGGCAGCAGGTTAGGTTGTGGGAAGTTAGTGGCGCTGCTGGGACTGGGGGAAGGAGAAGCTTCTTCCTCCTGCAGTTCCTCTCGCTCCGGGGACCAGCGGCGGCGGCAGCGGCGGCAGCCGCGGGCTACTCGGCTGCTGCTCCGGCTCCGCGTGCGAACTATGCTGACAGACGGCGGCGGCGGGAGCGGCGGCGGCGGCTCCTTCGAGGAGGACCTGGACTCTGTGACTCCGCGCTCGGCCCCGGCCGGGGCCTCGGAGCCACCTCCGCCGGGAGGGGTCGGGCTGGGGCTCCGCACCGTGCGGCTTTTCGGGGAGGCCGGGCCTGCGCCGGGCGGCGGTGGTAGCGGCGGCGGTGGTGGTGGCAGTAGTGGAGGTGGAGGTGGCGGCGCGGGCGGAGGGGACGCGGCGCTGGATTTCAAGCTGGCGGCCGCCGTGCTCCGTACTGGGGGTGGCGGCGGCGGCGGCGGCGGCGGCGGCGGCGGTGGCGGTGGCGGTGGTGGCTCCGGCAGTGATGAAGATGAGGTTTCGGAGGTACGTCTCCTCTCTCCGCCTCCCGGACCCCCTCCACCATCCCCAGGGGTGCTGCTCCCCCTCGGTTGAGTGGGGGAGTCAGTTCGCTTTGCCTCTCTTTCTCTCGGCTGAGCTGTCTCCTGACAGCCAGTGGGGCCCATGGCGGTCGCGCGGGGCCTACTGCGCACTCGGCCTCATCCTACAGCCTGGGGACCGGGAGGACGGGCTCCCCGGGCTGCCCCACGCCCTCTGAACACCGGGGAAGAGGAGACAGTCTGAGGCCCTTCATCTTCCGGCCCCTCAGGGGAGTGAGGGGTTCCTGATGGCCCCTCCCCCACCCCTTCAGTGTTGAAGGGGGAGCGGGCGTCGGTCAGAGTGTCTCCGTCCTTGGGACTGAGTAGAATCGGGGACTGCCGCTGAGCACCTGCAACACTTTTTATTTTTCGGAGGGGAGAAGGATTAAGGCCCTTTTCCTCGCCTCCCCAAACTTGAGCGGGATGCTCGCCATATGAGTTCTCATGCCTTTGGATTTAAGAGGCTTTTGGTTAATGTACAGTCTTGGTAGATGTGGGAAATGGGCATTCTAAAGAACATCTGAACGTGCCCTGAAATATATTTCCTGTCCTGTTGAGAATCCACCGTGAAGATTGAAAGAAAAAAGTTGTGCTGGTGCATTGTTTCCCTTTGGGATGCTAGTTCCCATGGTCTTTAGAAAGCCTGAGGAACATCTGGCACCCTAGAGCACCCTTTTAGCATAAAGAGAATTAGGGTCTTTGAATTCCTTGTTCTGGGAGTATTTCCTGCCCAAAGGGTTAGACCCAAATGCGGTTTGGTTTCCCTTTGGACCCTACGGAAAACGGGATACCAAAGAGTTTCTCTCTTCTCATGATTCTGTAGCACGAGGTTGCCTGTGGTGCCATTCTTAATTTGTAGCTAAGGTCATAGCTTGCAATCAGCTATCCCATTCTTTTCTTTTTTTGGTATACATATACATACATGTATAACTTGTTATGTATGTCACTGTGCTTCTGTATGAGAAGATCCTGTAAAGAGAAACACTGCTCATATTGTGCTAATTAAAGGGTCTTCTAGAATAGGATTTTTTAAAAAAGAGACAGACCTAGGATAATAGATAAGGGAGCTGGCTTTGGAGTCCGGCCGATCTGAGTTCAAATTAAACCTCTGACACATACTTGCTGAGTGACTCTCTGCAAGACCTGTAGCTTCTCAGTGCTGTATGCAACTCTCTAAAACTGTAAGTTACAGAGGAGGTGCCTGTGCACATTAGTAGAGGGAGTTGATTCATCCTGGAGTTACTTATATTAGTGAAATCACAGGTGCAGTCCGTATCCAGAACTGCACCAGGATTTTACCAGCCCAGGTATTTTGTTCCCTTTTTGGAGGGGGGAGTGGGGAGGAGGTCGGTGCTGAGATTTTGGCTCCAGGATTAAGGAAATGTGTTTTAATTGTGTATCTCCTTTGATATCAGTGTCATGCACTTAGTAGGTACTTAACCAAAGTTTAATGAATGTATGAAATCAAGGTGGGGCAGATAATATTTAAGTAGGCAGGTTCAGCCGAAGTTAGGATTGTTGGGGAGTGTCTGGAGCACGTAGTGCTTTGAGGCTTATAGATAATCCACCTTGCTAAGAACTTCTACCCTTTTAATTGGAAGTGCTTGGATGCATATTTAGTACTCTGAAGTGCAGGGGGAGGGGGGGTGAGAGAGAAAACGAAACATACCTGTTTACTGAACTTATTCTTTTATTTTTCCTGAAAACTTGAGAGTAGTCTTCTGCTTGTCATGGAGGAAAAAGTTCCTTTAACTTTCCTATTATGGAAGGAGTAGAAGAGATAAAATATTTCTAGCCATATTCTGGAATTTTAGTGAGGAAGATCCCATTAGAGGCAGTTTTTTGTCTAAGGATTCAATTTCTTGATCTATCATTTTATCAGTTATGTGACATTAGGCAAGTGACCACTCTGACTTAACTGGTAAAATAGGATACTAAAACTTACCCACCCTACCTACCTCACAGGGTTGTTGTGAGGATCAAATGAAATAGATCTTTTAATTAAGTTATAAAATTGTAAAGTGCTAATGCAGATGTCATGTGATAACTTTTGATGTCATTTGGACAGACTTTGAGGGAAAAAGTTTCAACAACATATCTTGGATTGAAGTATCCCTAAAATTTTAGTCTTTTGGAGTACCCTTATTTTGTGCTCTATTTGTGTAAGTGGAGTGCTCCAGATTATTCTATTTTTTGGTACAGAGAACATTTTGTATATTCCCCTGCCCTAATACTCTTATATGAAATGGAAGAAACTATACTTGTGGGCTGAGTGCAGAGTACAGCTGACACATGATCCTTTTTATTCCATTCCAATTAAAGCGTATTCCAGAAGAATTTCAAAACCTTTGATTCTAGTTCTTTAAGAGAAATGGTTTAGGGATTTTTCTAGAATCTTTAATGTGACAGCTTGAATTTTATTTTGGGAATACTTCCTGGCTCCCATGTAAGGGTGATGGTACAGATCCCCATTCTTTTTCTCAGGCTAAAGGGCCCAATTACTTACATATACCTTGAACCTGAGGATATTGGTGATAATGCCCAGATAGGTCTGTAGTTTTGAGATTGAATTTCTACATATTAAATTGAACAAAGGTATTAGGTGTCCATAGTATCTTCAGGGCACTGCACCAGATGCTGGGGGAGAGATGATTTTTAAAAAAAGTTTAGTTAAGACATAGTCCCCACCTTCATGGAGCTCGAACAAGAGGATGAGACACATACAAAGAAAATGATACACACTAATTCATAATTAGCATATTAGAGAAGAGTAAAAGAGACTATTTGGTGATATCCTGATGAGTAAAGGTTGTAACCCAACTGAGTGATAGGCTTCATGGTAAAGATAGAATTAGAGGTGAGATGAACTTTAAAAAGATGCCCAACACACATCACCTGTGACCTGCCCCGTAGGAGAAAGAACTTGTGTTTTTATCATCTTTTTGTTCTGACATCTGTTAGAGGAAGAGTCTCCAGAGGACCTGTGTCTTTCATTGAGTAAGACAAGAATCTTTTATGCACCCATTACACCCTTATGGGTGAAGAGTAAGTAAGAATGACCACGTGTTTATGCTGATCAGTTAACATGCTCAGTACTTTGTCCTTTATTCCATGGGATAGGATGAAATTGTTATCCTGTGTATCTGTGTTTAATACTTTGAGTTCCAAGTTATTATGTAAAATCTAAATATTTATTAGGCCATGCTACTTAGATATAAAATACTGAGTTTATGTAGAATTTGTTAGATAACTTTTTGCCTCTTCTCCAGATAGTTTATAAATAAGTAGGAAATCTAGAAATCTACCATTCTTGAAATAGACTTTATTGAAGATCTATGTGGAATAGTAATTGCTTACATTTTTAGCCTGGCCACATTTGCAGTATCTTATTGGATCATTTAAAAAAAACTTGAGGAAGGAAATACAAATATTATCTCCATTTTAGTGATGAGGGAGACAACTGGATGCTCAGAAAGCTAAAATGACTTGTGGAGGGAAACAGTATTACAGTCCAGGTGTTTTGGCTCCATCTCCAGATGTTCTCTATACTATGGGACTTTTTCCTTATGCTAGGTTTAATAACTCCAGATTGCGATCTTTGGGGTTTTATTGCCTTAAATATAGGAGTAAGTATTCATAATGTATTAAATGAAGCACATCAGATTGTCATTGTTCTTTATTTATTCAGAGTCTTGAATAGAAAAATTGGAATTTGAATTGTATACCATTGAATTGATAGCTATTGTTTAGAATAGAGGTCAGGTTGAAAAGTTATTTTAATAAATGCTGCAGGGGTTGAGAGTGGAAAAAGTTTAAGAAATCCTGGTTTAGAGGTTGTTCAAAATTGTATTCATCAATGTAGTAACATTTATTAGGTTAAAAAATGAAGTAAAAGCCATTCAAAAACCTAGGAAGTTTTAAGACCTATTTTTTTATTTGTCATCTATGAAGTTTAGCTCCTATGGTTTGTCATCTTTTAAGTGTATTATAGCTGTACACACTCTGAAAGATTTTCATCGATTTGTAAATCAAAAATGTATATTCTTGTTTTCTATAAGTGTGTATAATATGCTCAGCAATTAGGTGAGACTGTAAAAATTGTACTAAAATTGAAACTTAAGTAGAAACTCATGAAAATCACTACTGGAGTCTAAGGTATACAGTATAATAGATACATATATATATATTTGTGTGTGTATGAGTAAAAGATTGGTCTTTAATTTGTATCCATATGCATGTGTGAATTTAGACTCAATTTAAGAAAAAAAATTATATAACTAGAGCTGTCCCAAAATGGAATATAGGTTACTTTTGGAAGGTAATAGGGTTTCCTTTCACCAAGGTGTAAAGGCAGAAGCTGAAGAACATTTGTCAGAGTCATTATAAGAAGGAATTCTCCTAGTTGAATACAGTTTTGTTCCAGTTTTGAGATTCTTTGATTCTGTATAAAGAGAAAACAGAGAAATGCTGCTCTCAGGAGAGCAAAGGACTGTTCTTTGGAGAATTGATTAGAATCTTATACTTTATAGTGGCTACTTTCTTTACTCATGGTTCTGTCATCTTTATCATGAAAACTCTACCTTTTATTTAGACTATACCAGCTAGTCAGGTGAGTTACTGCTTTTAGTAGCATCTACTATTTAGATTATGAAGAAATAAAAAGGGAATACTGAAAAATTTAATGTAAAATTAAAATATTTACTGTACCTTTTAGTTGAATATCATTTTAATTATCAGCTGGAAGACTTTTGCAAACAAACATAGTAGTCAGTTGGAAAAGGTACTTTTTTTACAAACTCAAATTAATCAAATTATTCAACAAACTTTTTTCACAAACTTGAATTAACACTGTAGTAAGAGTAAAGTTATTTTGTGAAGTTTGGGTTTTAAAAAGGAAATATGAATTTGTTCTATTAGGCTAAGTAAGTTTTGGAGAAATATGAAAATACTGAGTAAATACAAGAAGGCCATGTTTGTATGCTGAAAAATTTCCCTGCATGAAGGTGCAGCTTATAACTAATGAATTTTTTTGATAAAAGGTTAATTTTTTTTTAAGGAATTTTTTTTTTAAAAGAAAGGTGAAGGCAAGGTAATTAGGATTAAGTGACCTGCCCAAGTCACACAACTAGTAAGTGTGTCAAATGTCTGAGGCTGGGTTTGAACTTAGGTCCTCCTGACTCCAGGGTGGGTGCTCGCTCCACTGCACCACCTAGCTATCCCATGCTGTTTTTTTTTTTTTAAGAAGTTTAATTTGAATAGAATTTTCAAAGTGAAATTTTGAAGTAAAAGATGTAGGCAAGTAGAAAAAAATTTCAATGGATTTGTGCTTTTTATAAAATTTTAGCAATGAAGTAGATGAATCTCTATTAGAATGGTTTAAGCTGAGTTTTACTTAAGTATGATTTGAAAGTTATAAACCAGATGATTTTTGAACTTCCATTTTTAAATGTTTCTGATTTCTTGAAAGATGAAATAATAATAACTTTTAATTTATTTAGTACTTTTCCCACATTAACCCTGTGAAAGGGGATAATTAGAAAGATTAATGATTAAATTTGGATTCAAATAGGAAAGCATCATTTTTGAAGGACAGGGAAAAATGGTTGCATTTAGTTTGTTATAGAATAATAAAGTTAGGAGTGGCTAGGCTGCACAGTAAATAGAGTACCAACCCTGGAGTCTGGAGGACCGGAGTTCAAATCTAGCCTCAGACACTTAATACTTACTAGCTGTGTGACCTTGGGCAAGTCACTTAACCTCAATTGCCCTGCACTCCCCCCTCCAAAAAGCCAAAAAAAAAAAAGAGAGAGAGAATAATAAAAGATAATTATACCAAATAGGCCACATTTTAAGGCAGTTTATAAATAATGGGGGAAATTACTAATTTTTGGCCAAGTTACCTTTCCCTAGAACAACAAAAATAGTTTTAAAAAGAAAAGGAAGAAAATGAAATTAGCATTCTTTATTAAATCACCTGATATAAATAATTGGTAGCTGTGAAATCCTAAAGAGAAGAGGTGGTAAATATCAATGAGAAATTGAAATTTATATTGGCATTTAGATACAGGGTAAAATTAAGGCAAAAATAAACTCTGGTAAGATTTAAGGAAGATGTAGAGAACTGACTCTTAAGATCTTGGCTGCAGTATCCAAGTAGTTATTTTTTTGGAATGATTTAAAATTTAAAAATGATTTTGGAATGATTTAAATCATTTAAAATTATTTTTAAAAAGTCAGTATGCCCCTAATGGTTCAAGGTAGGCAGCTACTGGCCTGCCTTGTACTTCAAAATCGAATAACTAGAAAAGTGTGCCCATTTAGCATATATATTTAATAGATGGGTTTCATTGATAATAAGGCACTTTCCTGGGTGAGGAAACTCCTTTTACACCAATTTTATAGTCATAAGAGAGTCACCTAGAGCACTGAGAGGTCCAGTAACTTGCTCAACTTCCATCTCCCTCATTCCCCACCATGTGTCATAGATTCATAAGATTAAGGGTTGGAAGGGGCCTTAGAGGCCATGAAATTCAGTCTCCACATTTTACAAAGGAGGAAACTGAGGAACACAAAAGTTTAAGTGATTTGTCCAGGGTCTTACAACTATTGAGTATCTGAAGTATGGGGTTTGAATTCAGCTCCTCTTGACTCCAAGCCCCATTTTATATCTGTTATGCCACACTTTATGCATTTATTAAAAGAGAAAAATAAAGATCATCTTTTACTTTTATGCATAATTATATTTATATGGGTAGATTGATTTCGGCACTATAAATGTGATGGCTTTTAAGGCAGGTTTATAGATACAAAAATCAATATTCTGGAGATTGGTAAAATGTAAAATGTTGAAGGTTCTAGGTTGTAGTACACATTCTATATTGGTTGATAGATTTGTAGGTTTTTCTCTCCAGAAAGGAGTGAGGTACTCTCTTTTTCAAGTGTCATTGGAATGTGCAGTGCTCTATACACAACAGACACTCAATAAATGCTGGTTGATTCATTGAATTGGTTGTGGGTTATATTTTCAGATTCTTTCTGTTATCTACTACTTTGAAATGGAACAGAATAATAATTCAATATTTTTGAATTGTTATGGCTTCTTATAGAAAAAATTTTACAAAATGTAAGCTCATTTGGAATAGGACACATAAAGAAATACATATACTTCTATTACTATAGTACATTATAAGGTTTCCAAAATGCTTTCACTATAACCTCTGAGAATAGATGGTTTGAGGATTATACTAAATTTACAGGTAAACAGACTGGTTAAGGGGCTTGCCTCAAGGTTACACTACTTCTTAGAGCCAAAGTTTAAATTTAACTATTCTGATCTTGCCATTCTACATGACCTTACCATACTATTCTGGATAGGAAAATTTATCAAGTTTGGAAAAAATATATATATCTTGACAATTGATTGTTTCTCCTTTGGAAGTTAGGCCTTAAGAACTTTCGGGGGGAAGACCTGAACATTAGCAATGACTACCTACCTAATGGCTCTTCTTTTTAAACTCTGTTTTTCCCCAGTTACATGTAAAGATAATTTTAAACATTCATTTAAAGAGATTTTTGAGTTCCAAATTTACTCTCTTCCTCTCTCACCTCCCCCCTCTCTGAGACAGTAAGCAATTTGTTATAGGTTATACATACTTAATCATGCAAAATATATTACCATATTAGTCGTGTTATGAAAGAAGACACAGACCCAAAGGGGAAAAAATCATGAAAAATTACAGAAAATGAAAAATGGTAAACTTCACTCTTCAAATTGATTGTTTCTCCAGAGGTGGATAGCATTTTTTCATCATGAGTCTTTGGAATTGTCTTGAATTACTGTATTGCTAAGAATAGTTAAGTCATTCACAATTGATTTGTCATATAGTATTGCTGTTACTGTGTACAATGTTCTTCTGATTCTGCACACTTCATTTTGCATCAGGTCATGTAAGTCTTTCCAGATTTTTTCTAGCCTATTTATCATTTCTTATAGCACAATATGATTCCATTACAATCATATACCACAACTTGTTCAGCCATTCCCCAGTGGATGGGCATCCCCTCAATTTCCAATTCTTTGCCACCACAAAAAGAGGTGGTATAAATATTTTTGTACAGATAGGTCCTTCCTTCTCCTACCTCCTACTCCTTTTAAAATCTCTGAAATACAGACCTAGGAGTGGTATTGTTAGGTCAAAGGGTATGCTCAGTTTGGGGCATAGTTCCAAAATTGCTCACCAGAATGGTTGGATCAGTTCACAATTCCAACAGTACATTCATATCCTAATTTTTCCATATCCCTTCCTACATGCATTATTTTCCTTTTTTGCTGTATTACCCAATCTAATAGATGTGAGGTGGCAGCTCAGAGTTGTTTTAATTTGCATTTCTCTAATCAGTAGTGATGTAGAGCATTTTTTTTCATTTGACTATAGATAGCTTCAATTTCTACATCCGAAAACTGCCTCTAAGAACTCTTCTAAGAGACAGTAAGAAAATGACTAGCCAACTGGGGCCAGCCCCCATAGGTTGTTAAATTTAAAAAAAAAAAATTATCTTGTTGATTGCTAAAGCCATCTCCACTTATGTATCCCAGAGGAACCTCAAGCTTAGCAAGCCCAAAACAAGTCCTGTTTCTCCAAATCACTTTGACATATGATTCCCATTTTAGCTGAAACCTTTAACCATTCAAAGTAAAGCATTACATGTAGGATTTAGGAAGCTGAAAGTGCCTAAGATATAGACCAGAAGTTGATGCCTTTTTCATTTTGTTTTTAAAAAAGTTAAGTTGACTTAGAGAAAATTATCAGGAATATTAAGGTCCTATTAAACATATAGGTTGTTGTTGTTTTTTACACACAGTGTTAAGAGTTAGGGTTTTCCTGGCATCTGAGTATACAGTAAAATGGTTCTGGATTCCAGATTGAATAAATGAGATAGTAATGACCATCTCATATAGTATGGCTTAATTACTTAGCCCTAATAGCTGTATTTTTCCCTCTTCCCCACAAATTATTGGAGATTTTTTAAAATAAAAAGATTAATTCATTGTTGGTGGAATAGTAGACCAATCCAGCTGTTTTTGAGAGCAATCTGGAATTATGCCCAAAGAATTATTAAACTAACCTTTGACTCAACATCTATTTTCAAAGATGATTAGGGAAAAAAGAAAAGAATCTATATGTTCTAAAAGGTTTGTAGCAGCTCTCTTTGTGGTGGCAAAGAACTGGAAATAGCAGGGATTCCCATCAGTTGGGGAATGAATGAACAAGTTGTGTATGATTGTAATGGAATACTACTGTGCTATAAGAAATGATGAGCTCAGTATTTTTAGAAAAAACATGGAAAGACTTGCATGAAATAATGAAGAGGGAAATGAGCAGAACCAAGAGAATATTGTACATAGGAACTTATTTTAAGAATGTGTTTGAGCAATTAACTTATTTTTTGACTATTATAAATACCCAGATTAACTATAAAGGACACATGAAGAAAGACACTATTTGCAACCAGAGAATGAATGGATAAGTAGAAGTATGTATAGAATAATTTTACTTGTGTATATACATATATATATATATATATATATATATATACACATATATGTACACACACAACTATTTGTAATGGTAGTCATTTCTAAGATGGGGGAAGGAAGAAAAAGGGAAAAAATTTACATGATAATTTTGTTGTGTATTTGAAAGGAATAGCAAGTTGTGCACAGTAGATTTGTAGTTTCATTGCAATCATCTTTTTAATTGTATTGTGTTATGAAAAGGCTTGTTTTATTCCATAGATTTGCCTGGGAGGAATGGACCTTAGATATAATTTAGCTTAACCCTTTCATTTTATTTAGATGAAATGGCCTTATAGGGAGCAACCTGCTAACATCACAACTAGATAATTTATAAAACAGACTTTTGACTTTTCCAGTATTCTTTCCATTAACTATACCATGCTGCTTCACTTGTATTATACTGGATCAGTTAGCCTGTTACCATTTCACAGAGGCTTCTGTGGTAAATGTTAGTTCCAGGTTAGTGTGTAGCGCAGATATGTTTATTAAGAATTGACTTAATATTAGCTGACAGTCACATAAATCAAAATTAAGTTGACTTAGAAGAGTAACCATTGTATGTAAGAAAAGCTTGCTTATTGTTGCTTTGTTAATCTAGTATTTGATGCCCAAAATATTTTAACAGCTAGTCTATTTCAGCGTTTTGTAAGTATACTACAGGACTCTGCCAGAGACTTCTCTTTTTTATATATTCTTTTTATATATTCTCTCTTGGTCTCATCACCTCCTGGGGATTTAGTGGATAAAGCTGGGCTTAGACACTTGCTATGTGACTCTGGGCAAAGTCATTTAACCTCTGTTTTCCCTCAATTTCCCTACCTGGAAAATAGGAATGATGATAATAGTGCCTACCTCCCAGGGTTGTTGTGAGGAACAAATGAGATAATATTTGTAAAGCACTTAGCACAGTGCCTAACACGTAATAGCCACTTAATAAATGCTTGTTTCCTTCCTTTTATGGATTTAGTTATTGTCTATGAAATAACTCTAAACTTACATATCAGTCACTCTTCATTTGTCTCCTTAGTACTTAGCACAGTCCTTGGCACACAATAAAAGCTTATTAAATGTTTTTTCATTCATTCAGCCCTTCTGAGTCCAAATTCCATATTACCAGCCATTATTAGACCCCATATCACCAGGATGTCCCAGAGGCATCAAAAACTTAACATTTCCTAAACAACTCATTGTCTTTCTCCCCAAACTTAACCCTCTTTCTAGTAGAAGGTGCTATCATCCTTCTAGTCACCCAGATTTACAACCTTTGAGTTATCTTTGGCATTTATCTTTCTGTCACACTACCTCCCTTCCCCCTCCCCCAGTCTAATTATTTGCTAAATTTTGTTTCTCTCTCCATTATTGCTCTCATCCTTCCCCTTCTCTTCACTCAGGGTACCACCATCCTAGTTCAGGCCCTCATTTCCCCTTTGCCTTGACTATGACAATAACCTCATAATTGGTCTGCCTGGCTCCATCTTTTCCCCTCTCTAATCAGTTTTCCATGTATCTGCTAAATTGATATTCCTGAAGAACAGGTCTGACTATGTCACTGTCTTGCTCAAGAACTTCATTAGCTTCCTGTTGACCTCCAGGACAAAATATAAACTCCTGTGTTTGGCGTTTGAAACTTTAATCTAGTGCCCCCTTTTCTTTCTAGACTGATTTCACAGATAACTATCCTGAGATACAGTAACTATCTTAAGCTAAACTGCATGTATACATGATATTTTGTCTCCCATCTTTCTTTGCCATAGGGTCCCCCACATTCCCTTCCCTTCTATCCACTCTCTTATTCTTCCTCATTTCTGGCTCTTTTAATCCTTAGTTCCCTTTGAGGCTAAAATGAAGTGTTATGTCTTCATGAGGAATTTCCTGCTGCCTCCCAGTTACATTTTTACTTAGACCAGTTAGTTACACTTGAATAAAATGTAAACTCCTTGATGGTAAGGACTGTTCGGTTTGTTTGTACAGTGGTATACTAGCAAGCACTATACCATGCAAATGGTTGTTGAGCAAATGGCTATGAAATAACTACAGTTCAAGAAATAAGAGCCGTAACAAAGTATACTTTAGTAATAGAAGTACTCTGCAATGCTTACTATATGATACCTTAATTAATCTACATGGACTGTTCTTCAGGGGAAGCAGATAAAAATATTTAAAATAATCTCCGGCAGTACTTTGTCCATCTGAGTGAAATCAAATTGTTTTTACTCCAAACGACATACCTTAGCCAAAGTTAGTAATTAACTGACTTAATCCAAAAAGCTAATGCCAACTTACATAGCAATAAAGTTTATTTTCAGTTATTCAAAAATCGTTACATTTTATTTGTATTCATGCTTCTGTTCACAACTTAAAAATTTAACTGGTTGCTGCTCTTATCAGCGTGCTTAGCTATACACCACTGTAGTTTTTTAAAACTCTCTTAATGTAGTAATTAACTTTAGGAACAAAAAAGTAAGCAGAAGCATCATTTTCAGCATACCTGGCTAATTTTTCAGGCGCTGTCTAATAACATTTAGATTGAGAATAAGTATTGACTCATAAGGACTTTATCATGTTTTTTTGGTACATGATAATAGTGAGTGAAAAATCTTAGCCCCTGAAAGAATATAAAGGAAAAAAAATCTATATTTATACTATATGATTCATTCAACGCTCCCTCTCCTGAAGTCTACAGAGAGCCTAGCTATTTTCGGTTAACAAGTTTACTATTTGCCAGGCAACAAAACAAAAACCAGTCCCTGCCCTCAAGCTCCTTACACTCTTTGATGTAAGTGCTATTTTCCAAGTAGAAGATGAAATAATAACTGCTATATAGCTCTTTAAATTGTGAAAAGCACTTTATATGCATTATCTCTTTTAACTTCATAGTAGCCTTGGGAGGTAATTCTGCACAACATTTTACATATGAGAAAACTGACTCAGGGAGAGGTTAAGTAACTTGTCTGCAGTTGTACAACTAAAGTGTCACAATTGGAATTTGAAGTTAGGTCTCTCCTGTGTCTAAGTCTAGTTCTGCTATACCATCTTTTATGATTAAGTCCTCTTTATAGACTTTCAAAAATTCAGGAGATTATTTTTTAATTCTTGAAATTAGTAGAGGCCTATTAGTATTTATTTTATCACAACATTAAATTGTGTAAACTTGTATTATCTCTTTTACAGGTACAAAATTTGGAAAGCTTTTTGTCTGTGTATTTTGTGAAACCTGAGACAGAAGTTAAAAGGTCAAATCTTGTAATTTGAAACCTTATAACCTTATACATGGCATGACTTTTAAGTCTCAACATCTAGCTCTAACTGCCTGATTGTTCTTTTCTGAATATATAGATATTAATATTTTCTTATATTTCACTTTTTAAAGTTGTAAATGCTTTTTCATATAGGAGAAGGGACTTGGAAGGAACTAATAAGAGGAAGGGCAAATTTAGAAGTACTTAGATTAGATGAATAAACTGCTAGTTCCTTTGGTGACCTGATTTCTGAGTAGGAAGTATTTTTTTTAAAGCTGAATTTGTAGTCACAGTTCCTTCTATCCTGGATCTGAAATTGTGCTCCAGTCTTTGAAACTTCACTGCGTCTTTGTGTGATGAATGATGGTAGCTTTCATATAATTCAAACTTGTAATTAGTCTAAACAGCTAAAAGAACTTGAAGTCTTAGTTGAAGAATTTTTTCTTGCTTCTTCCCTTAAAATGACCTTTAGAAGAAGAAAGAAAAGGGTAAGAGTGAGATTGGGATGAGTTTGGAGAACAGGGTAATTCAGTGGATTTTGAGGCAATATTTTTGCAGTTTTAACAAACATATATGGGGACATATGAATATTGACAATAGATTTCATTTTTTTAAAGTAGCCACAATTTTTTGACCAGGTATAGTCAATTAAATGTAGTATAAATAAAACAGTAGTAATTTTTCATTTTATATGTGTTGGGCAACTAATCATAATTATTTGTCAACTTAATTCGTAAGGAGTGTTAGGTTTCTTTTTATTTTATCCTGTGTTGTAGTTTAAATGATTACACAACAAAAACAGATCTTGAATGTTAGAGCTTAAATTGCCTCAGTCAGACTGTATTACTGATTACTTTTTGTGGTAGTGAGCTGCATAATGAGACAGTAACATCTTAACCTATTTTTCTTGGCATTTGAGTGACAGGTTTATAGAGAAAAGTTAGTTGTTTGAAGGTATCCTTTAATTTTTAGCATTACTTTTTTTTTGGAGGGGGGAAGGCAAGGCAATTGGGGTTAAGTGTGTGTCAATAGTAAGTGTGTCAAGTATATGAACCTGGATTTGAACTCCTCCTGATTCCAGGGCTGGTGCTCTATTTACTGCACACCTAGCTGCTCCAGCATTACATTTTTACCATCTGCATGGACGTGAACAGCACTGCACATGACCAATTTTGTCTTTATTTTTTTGTCTCTGAATTGAAATTGTAATTTGGTTTTATTTATTCCCTGCACATATGGGCATGTAGACACACAAAACTATAAAGGAAAATCAGTAAGAAGAGTTTAAGCATCGTTTCAGTGTACAAAATTGTTGCCAAATAGCAGTGCTACATAATATGCATGTTACAGTTAAATTTTACCCTCCAAAATGAAAATTCTATATTATACTGTAAAAAATTTTATCAGTGTGGGTATTTTCTTCATCAGTACAGATTTTGTCACCCTTAGTATTCCTTTTCATGAGTTACTTTTGTTCAAAAATCTATCATGGCCAATGTTTGGATGATGATCCTTTTCAAACTTGACAAGGAAGGATGGAGGGAGGGAAATAAATGTTTATTACTGCCTGGCCTACTAATCCAAGGCATTGTGCTGAGTTTTATAGATAATATATCTTAGGCTGCTTTTTGAATAACGTTCTGTCACAGGATCCACATAAAACTTTAAAACTTGCTGCTTATTTTCTGTTGGAAAAAATCTGGCATTCTGATGGGCGATCTAATGATTATTGTTGCTGGCATTTATCTTTTTATTTATTTATAAGGATTTGGTGGAGGAGTGGCACTTTCATAACATCCATAATAAAATAACTCATTCAGATTCCTTAATATAATAGGTTCAAGGACTTTTGTACATTTAAAATTGATTTGTGTTAACATGCAATTTACCCCTCTAAATTCTAATATACTTAGATATAAAGAACTTCTTAATCAGTAGTTTTTGACTTGAGTTGCAAAACAGTATATTGTTGAAAACTCTACTGTTTATTCAGTGCTCATAGGTGTTTTCCAGATTTTTTTTCCTGTTATTAGGCCCATTAGGAGAATATCTATTGATCAGATCATATAGGAATATATAAACCAATTTCTTTAAATTTCCTTAAAAAAAAGAAGGCTCTTGAAATTTAGTATAATGAGAATAGTAAACACCTTGAATGTTTTTCTATAGTATCACCAAGAAAAGTATATGACCAATCTGGCATATTGAAAGGAAAATTCACTGGTATACAGTTTATTTAGTACATTTCTTACTTTTAACTTTATGTTGATAGTATTTAGAAGTGGAAAATTTTAGAAAAATAATCTAGTTCATCCCATTTTATTATAAATGAAAGATATAACTGAGAGGGGAAGGGGCTGGGACAACCACAATAGGCATAAGTGTAGAACTAGGATCTATATTCAGGCAGGTCTTCCAGTTCCAAATCCTATGTTCTCTTTCACATCACTGTTTCATTTCATATTCATAGATTAAGGATTGTAAGGGACCTTCAGTGTTATGTCAAACCCAATCATTTTATAGATAAGAAAATTGAGATGTTAGGTAATTATAGGTGAGAAAATTGAGAGGTTAGATAACTTGTCCAAAGTCATACATTTAGTAAGTACTGGAACTAGAATTTGAACCCAGATCCTTTGACTCCACTACAGTCTTCTAATCAGCAACTTGATGAGTTAAGTCTTAACAAATTGGAAGAGATTTTCCAAAAGTTATTTTATAGTACATGAGTAATAGCTGGGTTTCAGATATGTTTTTATGACCTTGTGTTGTCTCCAAATTCTAGATATGAGATAGGACACTTTTTTGCTGGAGTAGACTGATGTATGCCATACTTTGCCTTTGATAGCTGAATATGCTTTCTTTAAAGGATTCTAACATGATTATTCAAAACAAAAGTATATATGTGGTATCAATACAACAATATTTGTTCACTTGCCTATCTTCATAACCATAAATCGACAAACTCGGTATTTAGAAATAGCATTGAGCATGTACTCCATCTACTGGCACTGAAGGAGCAAAGCAGGCACTGTAACATGTTCACATAGGGCTTTAATGAGAGACAACACCTGCTAGCCAGGGGCAAAGACAAAGAATGCGTATGGGTCATTGAGGGTGAGGAGTTTGGGTAGCCATGGAAAGATCCTGGGGCATGCTTATTTCATTGGTATAAATGAATGGTTTATGGTGTTTGAGGCTCTTTTGAAACTATTGAAAGACTTATTTCTTTTGCAAGTTTATTAATTTCTTTTTTCCGGGATGAGAAGATAGAGTCTATTCCCATTACCCACTTGGGAAGGGAGAGGCAGAAGGATAGAATTTCATATATCCTGCTGACCTTTTTCGTAGTTCAGATTTATATAGACTTTGTGGTGCTTTCAAAGTATAGCTTTTTTTCATTTGATTCTCACAACTCTGGGGCAAGGACTGTTATCCCCCCTTTAAAATGAAGCAGCAAGTTCAGAGAAGTTAAGTGACTTACCCAAGTCATGTAGCCAGTGACATTCATGTAGGACAGGATTTGAATACAGGTCTTTGAGTATTAAGTCCCTGGTTCTATCCATTATACTATGCCATTTGTTTTTGCTGCCTGGCATTCCATTTTGTTAGTTTCATGAACACATTTTCAAGCTTTCTTCTTGTGGCATTTTTTAAAATTTACCTAGTTTAAAAGGAGATAAATATTGCTGAAAAACACCATATAAAAGCTTTGCATTTTAGGATATATTTGGCAGGTAATGTGTTAATGGGATTGAAGGTTGTCATTATTGTGATCCTTCTTCCATTGCCAAACTTGACCCTTGAAAGAACTTCTCACTAGGTCCTTCTCACTTATAATTACAGAATTTTAGAACTTCCTCACTATACAGATGAGGCATTTGAGACCTAGTAAGGTTAAATTATTGGCCCAAAGTTGCAGAGCTAGTTAGGGGGGTATGGCCTGGTCTTAGAACCTGTCTCTTAGTTATTTGACTATATCTTAAAATTTTGATAGTGCACACTGAAAGTAGACTATTTGCATTTGCAAAATAAAAAGACAAAACCTGGTGAATAAGTGATCAGCTTTTTTTCCTTTGAACGTCTCAATCTTCATTCCTTCAAGGAATTTTCATATGTGAAAAATGTTTGAGGTTTATAAGGGGTAACCTGTGATAAGAGCTTATTGTTCCCTTAATATATATGATTAACTCCAGTTAGAAGATAATAGTTTTTTGGGTGTTTTTTTTTTTTGGAGGGGGAAGGCAAGGTATTTGGGGTTAAGTGACTTGCCCAAGGTCACACAGCTAGTAAGCATGTCAGATGTCTGAGGCTGGAATTGAACTCAGGTCCTCCTGACTCCAGGGCCAGTGCTCTATTCACTGGGCCACCTAGCTGCCGCAGGAGATAACAGTTCTGTGCTTCACTAACCATGACATGACCAAGTGATTAGAGAAATCAAAGAATGTAAGTTTAGATATTTAAAAACACCAAAATAAAATCACATGTGTCCAGTTTAAATCAGTCAAGCATTTATCATTTATAGTTCAGCCCTGTGCTTAAGCAAAGGAAATTTTTAAAAGGGTAAAAACAGTCTCTGCCTTTAAAGAACTTACAGGTGGGGAAATTGATGTGTAATTAATTAGGTCCATACAAGATACACATGGAGTAAGTGGAAGGTAACCCTTGAGGGCAATGCTCTAGCAACTAAGGGGGAACTGAGAAAGACTTCCAGCAAGAACGTGGAATTTAAGCGGTCTTGAAGGAAACCTAGAGATTCTAAGAGGTAAAAATAAGGAGACAGCATTCTAAATATAGGGGAAAGGTAGAAAGATGGGAGATGTTGAGTGCTGTTTATGAGGACTAACAAGTTGGTTGGCATAGTTGGGTCAGTCAGTTGATAAACATTTATCAGTTGCCTGCTATGTGCCAGGCACTGTGTTAAGTGCTAAGGATACAAAGAAAAGTAAAAGACAGTCTGTATTTTCTTGGAGGAATCAGGAAAGGCTTCATGTAGTCTTGATGGCCTTCTAGCTGAGACTTGAAGGAAGCTAGGGAAATCAGGAGGTAGAGACAGGAGGAGGGAGAGTATTCTGTTCATGGGGACAGATAGGGGAAATGCCCAGAGTATGGAGATGTAATGTCTTGCTTGAGGAGCAGCAAGGAGGCCATTGTCACTGGATCAAAGAGTATATGTTACCTGTTAGTATTTGGGGAGTAAGATATAAGAAGATTGGAAAGGTGGGGGGGCAGGTTATTAAGGGCTTTGAGAGGTTCAGTTTTAAACATGTTGAATTTGTTATCTATGGGATATATCCTTAGAGAGGTTAGGGGTGGATAAATAGATTTAAGAATCATCAGCATAAAAATGATAATTGAATCCATGGGAGCTGATGAGATCACCAAGTAAAATGGAGAAGAGAAGGAGGTCTAGGACAGAACCTTGGGGGGACACCCAAGATTAGAGGGTATAATTTGGATGAAGATTTAGCAAAGGAGACTGAGAAGGAGCATTCAGATAGGTTTGAGAAGAGAACCAGAAGAAATTAGTGTTATGAAACTTTAGGGAGAAGAGAATGATTAACAGTGTCAGAGTGTAGAGAGAGGAGTAAAATGTAAGAAAACTGGAAAGGAGGATAGGGATCAGGTTGTAAATCTAGGCACTCTGTCTACCATTTGTAACTGTCAAAAGTATTACTTTTAATAATAAGACTTAATCACTGAATGGGCTTTGCCTCAGCCAAACTGAGACCTGTTAAAAAGACCTTAGCTTGAAAAGTCCAAGATCCCCCACTGCATCCTGGGCCATCTCCAGTTGTCCTTATCTGTATCTGGCCATGGGACCCAGATGGCTTCAGAGGAGAAAGTGAGGTGAGGTTGTTGACTTTGCATAGACCTCCCTCGCTTAAATCCAATTCTCTTTGTATGTCATGGCCTCCCTGATGTCATGATCCTCTTCAAGAACGAAGGACAGCAACAATTCTTCCATGTAGTAACAATTGATTACTGATTATATTTGCTAGGTTTTTATTTTAAATTATTATGATTTAAAATGAGTGATTCTTTCACTCTTGTTCCCCTCTCCTGTCATTCTACTACTGTTACTGCAGACTTAGAAGGGGGATATACAGAATTGAAGGCCATTTTATATTTTTCTTTGTTTTTTGGGTTACTGTGGCCAAAGATTTATCATCTCATGGGCAGCCTATTGAGTAATAAGAAGTAGTGTGTTCATTTGGTAGCAATATAATATCAAGATGTAGTATTTTGAGGAAACATGGGAAACATAAATGCTTAGGACATAATGGATTTCAGTCTTTTGGAGTGAACTGATAGATCTACTGAAATATTCAACTGTGCAATGAAGCTTTTGGTTATTTTGTCCCCATAAATTTAGAAAGTTATAAGGAGAAATAGATGAACCTTTTATTCCTGTTTCTAAGTAAAAAAAACACCCAAATTATTAAACCAGTTTTTGTTTAGGTAGACTGTTCCACCTGCCTAGTTCTTCAAGTTTATATAGCTCACATCTGTGGTATAATCTCCGCAGCAACTGTTACCATCTAATGGTTCATTTGAAATGTCAATTGTAAAAAAAGCATCCTCAGGTGTTTTGTTTTTTTTTAAGTTTAGATTGAAGTTTAAATTGTGTGTGTGTGTGTGTGTTTGTAATAGTGAAGAAAAGTCACTATAAATTGGGATTTTTTTGTGTTAGTCTCTGCTCTATAACAGCGGGCTTTCAGGAGGTACTGCCGTTAGTAATTAACAGATATATTGCTTTTGGAAGGCTTTATATACTTTTTTCCACTTGAATCTAATCACCGTTATAGGGAAAGCAAAGCCCCGTGGGACTAGTTTAGTGCTCTGAGTCTATAACCTGAAACAAATTTCCATGTTTTTGAAAACCATTATATTGATATCTAAATGTTTGTGAATGTGCTGATGGGCAGGGATAGTGATGTGCAACTGTATCTTTTGAACAGTTTGAAATTTGTCATTGCTAAGAACCTGTGGAGATGTATTCCTTTGGGTGTAATGTTAGTAGATAATTATTTAAGGACTAAAGTTGTTGTATATGATGTGTCAGCATATGATACTAAAAATCTACAATGCTTTGTTATGCAGCATTTATCTGATACCAAAAATCTTTGTAATTATACATGACTTAGCTTGATTAATTTGAATAAATATTTATATAAATTGTCAAAAGTGACTCATTAACTTTTCCCCAAGTAGTAAACATTACCTAAATATTCTGTCATTTTACTCTGATGAATTACATTTGAAAATTCAGAGGAGATGGAAAGAAGTATGGTTGATTTACATGTTACAGTAATTGCCTTTCTTAAAAGGTATTGGTGCTATTTTATTTTAGGTTTTTTTTTACTAGGCAATTAGGGTTAAGTGACTTGCCCAGGGTCACACAGCTAGTCACTGTCTAAGCCTTATTTGAACTCAAGTTCTCCTGACTCCAGGGCCGGTCCTCTATCTACCTGGCCACCCACCCTTGGTGATATTTTAAAGGCAGGACATTTAAGATCTTGCATAGTTTGGCAGCATCCTACCTTCCAACCTTTTTTCCCCCATATTTCCCATGAGCTTTTTTGTTCCTTTCTAAACTCAATAGTCCAGATCTTACCTCTAAACCTTTACATAAGATTCCCTGAAAGGCACTCCCTCATTCCTACTTCTCAGAATTCTAATTTTCTTTCAAGGCTTAGCTCAGATGTCACCTCTTTTGAAGCCTTCCTTGATATTTCCTTTACAGTGTCTTTTCCCTCCTCAAATTTCCTTGTATTATACTTGAGTACATTTTTCTATCCTTCCAATAGGATATAAACTCTCTAGACACAGGTTTTTAGCCTTTTTCATGTCATGACCCCTTTGGCAGTGGAAGCCTATGGACTCCTGAGGATAATGCTTTTAAATGCATAAAATAAAATACTATAAGCTCACAAAAGAAACCAATGTTGAAATAGTTATCAAAATATTAAGATAAAAACATTCATAGGCCTTGTGTTAAAAACCAAACCACCTGCTTTGTGGACACGTAGTTTGGTTTTTGTCTTTGTATTCCCAGTGTCTTGCACACAGTAAGTAGTTAATAAATATTTCTTAAATTTAAAATGTTTTAAAATATTTTTATCAGGGGCAGCTAGGTGGTACAGTGAATAGAGCACCAGCTCTGGAGTCAGGAGGACCTGAGTTCAAATGTGGCCTCAGACACTTGACACACTTACTAGCCGTGTGACTTTGGACAAGTCACTTATACCCAATTGCCCTCCAAAAAGCAAAAATATATATATATATGTATTTTTTTTATCATTTTACTTTATAATAACCTCAAGTATATTATAACTAAATATAATTAAATTATAATATAATTAATGAAATTATATTATTTTGTAATTTTTAAAATATATCTTTTAGTCAAACTGGTTGTATTAGTGCCTAAATAACTATTAATGATTTGACTAAATACAAAGCATGCTTGAAATTCATAGTTCATAATTCTTGCTTATTTAGAAGGATATATTTTAAAAGTTGCAATTCTGAGTATTGTTGATTCAGTTGCCACAGCATCTTTCAAATCCATCCTATTCCACTCCATTTACTTTACCCAGTATCCTATTTCAAGTTCTTTTCTCAACTTTGTTACGGTGATAGCCCCCCAATTGGTCTCCCTGTCCCATGGATCTCACCTTTCCAAAGTATCCACACAGAGCTGCCAAGTTGACGTTTTTAAAGCACACTTCTGACCATGTCACTTTCATTAAAAAACCTCTATGGGTCCTTAATCACTCTAGGTTAAAATGCAAATTTTTCTTCTTGGCCCTTCACAGTCTGACTCCAGCCTACCTTTTCAACCTTATTGCACAGTATTTCTATCTTTGCATTCTAAATTCCAGTCAAATTGGCTTATTTAATTATTGTTCCCTGTATAAGACATTCTATCTCGTCTTGTTGAGTCTTTGCACAAACTTTTCCCCCATTCCAGGAATGCACTCCCCCTTCACCTTTGCCTCTTTGAATCCAGAATTTCTCCAAGGTTTAACTCAAGTGTTATTCCTATGTAAGATGTCCTGATTTCTCTCTCTCTCTCTTTTTCTTTCTTTCTCTCTTACTCACTCACTCACATACACCCTTGACTTATCCATGTAATGTTATTTCCTTCCAGTAGAATCTAAACTCCTTAAGGGCAGAAACTGTTTTAGTCTTTATATCCCCTGCCTGGCACTTAATCTTTTCAGTTTGTTGAGTGAATGAATTACTATATAGTAATTTGTTGAATGAATGAATTACTATAATGTCAATTTATAATCACTCACTAAGCTGTAGAAGCTCTGTAACCCCCAGAATCAAATATAAATTGTTTTGTTTGACATTTAAAGCTCTCATATAACCTGGCCCCTGCCCCATTCTGCCTTTCCAATTTTCTTACACTATCATCCCCTGAATTCTAAATTCCAGCAATGTTGGCCTATGTGACACTCTTCCCATCTCCCTCCCTTTGCTGACTTCTACACCTGGAAGTTTCTGCCTTTTTACCTCTGCATCTCAGTGTCCCTCTCTTCCTTCAGGACTCATCGAATATCCTGCTTACTAAAGGAGGCCTTTCCCAGTCCTCTCTAACCCTGGAACTCTTAACCTTTTTTCCCCCATCATCAACCTCCTTGGCAGTCTGAAGCCTATGGACCCTTTCTCAGAATGTTTTTAAATATATAAAATAAAATGTGGATTACAAAGGAAACCAATTATATTGGGATATTTTTTTAAAATAGCTTCACAGACTCCAGGTTAAGACCCCCAATTCTAACTGCTGTCGATTTCTATCTACTCTGTATTTACCTTGTCTGCCTAGTTGTTTTACTTGTCATGAGATGTGAGCTTTTGCCTTTATGGCATTTAGCACAGTGCCTGACACAGAGTACACACTTAATAGATGCTTGTGGACTGACGTACAGAATGACTTGTTACAACTTTACAAGTACCTTGTGAAGTGGACAAAGCATTCATTACCTTCTATAGATAGGGAACTGAGCCATCAAGGAACTTGCCTGTGGTCATGAAGCGTGTTTGGTGAGAAAGGCATGGCTTAAAACCCAGATGCTCTTTCTATATCAGACTGCTTCTCATAACCCAGATTTGCATGACCTTCAACATATAAGAGTGTTATATTCAGTAAATTTGTGTTTGAAGTGTTTTTGCAGACCAGTTATGCCTTTCTTAAAAACTGATTTGTTTGTTTACTTTTAGTTTACAAGATTCAGTTCCAGAATCCCTTGTGTTTCAAATTTTCTCCCCTCCCTCTCCA
>CM053585.1:300960490-300981381 GCA_028646515.1 Pseudochirops corinnae | reverse complement strand
TGCAGCTGGTGCTAATCTGCAGCTGGTGCTAATCCGCAGCTGGTGCTAATCCGCAGCTGGTGCTAATCCGCAGCTGGTGCTAATCCGCAGCTGGTGCTAATCTGCAGCTGGTGCTAATCCGCAGCTGGTGCTAATCCTGCTTGCTCTCCAGCACAGCCGCCCCTGGGCACAGCCGCCCCGGGGCACAGCCGTGGCTTTAGGCCAGGCTGGTTTTGGTTCGCAGTGCTGATATGGTTCCTCCTAGCCAAGCTGACTTTAGTGGGAAGTATCTTTGTCTGCGTTTTGAAGTTCTATGATTGGTCCAGAGTCCTATTCCATGGGTATTTTGGGGTGGCTCTGTGAGAGCTGCGATATATTGCTGCTGCTATGCCGCCATCTTGGCTCCGCCCCCCCGAGTGTTTTTTTTAAACTTATAATTTTTATTATGAACTTTTGTTGAAGAAAGGCTCATGAACATCAACAAATCAATATTTTCATATGTATATATATATATGAAGAAAAATATTGCATATAAAACAACAAATCTCTATTATGTATACCTTGAGTTTTTTAAAAAGTATGTAACAAATTTAGCAAATTAATTCCAAAGCTGATGTACTTGTCCATCTCCCCCTAAACGTCATTCTGTTCTTTTTTGAGTCTTTCTGTTTTCTTTTGCGTTTCTTAAATGTTTAATCGGTGCTCTTTGCTTTCTTTTTTTGGCATTATTATCACTATCCCTCCTTTTCTCTGCCTAAAAAACAAACAAAAAAAGCCCTCCCTTGAAACAAGCATAGTCAAGCAAGATAAATGCAGACGCTGACAATGTCTGAAAATATATGGCTCATTCTGCACCTTTAGTCTGTCACCTCTCTGACAGTGGCTAAGAAGAGTATTTCATCATCAGTCTTCTGTAATTATGGTAGATCATTGCATTGATCAGAATTCTTAAGTCTTTCAAAGTTTATTTCTTTTACAGTGTTGCAGTCATTATATAAATTGCCTTCCTGTTTTCTGATCATTTCATAAAGTTATATAAGTTCTACCAGATTTCTCTGAATCTCTCATTTTTTATTATTTCTCAGCAATATTCTATCACATTCATAAACCATAATTTGTTCAGCTATTTCCCACTTAAAATGCACCTCCACTAAAAGTTTTCAGTTCTTTGGTGTACAAAAAGTGCTACTGTGAATATTTCTGTACACATAGGTACTTTTCCTCTTTATTTGATCTCATATAGATATATAGATATAGATATTTGCTATTGCTAGGTCACAAGGCACTCATAGTTTGTAATGACTTTGAGTATAATTCCAAATTGCATTCCAGAATGACTGAACTAATTCACAATTCCACGGACAACAGTGCATTTGTCTTTTCAAAATTCTTTTTAAAGAATTCTGGGTTTAACAAACACCAAATAAGATGCTTATTTCCATATGCACCATAGAATAGAAAAAGAAGATTTTATGTGAAGCTGTGACTTATACACAGCTTACTTTTCTCTTTAGTGGTATAATAAAATTCAAAATGTTATATTCAGTGTTATTTTATTTGGTCATCTATGAAAAGATTAACAATGAAATGTTAATTTCAAGATTTGCTTGTCTGTACAACAGGGCATTAACATGGCTGACTACTTTAGGTAGAAGATCAGAGGTGTTTTAACAGTAGAAAAACTAGAATTTAAGAATACCACAAAGGACCAAGCTTCATCAGTTGATGTGCTTTTTTTTTTTTAATCTACAAAGCAAATAAAATCCAGTAGGATATAAAATTTTTTGTTTCAAAGTAAACTTATTTTTATTTCAAAATTAGATATACTTCGTTATTTTTATTATTAATATAGAGAATTTTTTCCCATGTGGTTGTTGATAGCTTTCATTTCTGCTTTTGAGAACTGCTCGTTCATATCATTTGACCTTTTACCTGGTCAATTGCATTGAGAATTTAGCCTAACACTCAGGAGCCTCCTCCTCTGCCACTGCTGGGGTCTCAGAACTATAAGAGATTCTGATCCATAGGGAGCCTGGGGCAATAGAGTACAGTCATCAAAGGGGATTAATATAACTCGAAGCTGCCAAACCTTCAAGGTCTATGAAATAGTAAAAGGACTCCTTCAAAAGAGATTAATGCACATCACAGATCTTGTGTCTCAGGACTATGGGCCTGTGATTATGAAGTCTCTGAATTGTTTCATGTCTGCTTGGTGGGCCTCATTCCCCACTTTCTTGGGGGTGGTGCTGAATGACAGTTTTGAAGCATGTATTCAGCTTCACTAGGAGACTAGAACATTTTTTCTTTGACTTAAATGCCTATATTGAACTCTGCTCCCTCTGTACTCTCATCTCATTTCTACTCTATTTCTACCTGTTTTGGAAGAACTAGCCAGGGAAACTTACTGTACTACTCTGTGCTCAGTGAACATCACAGAACCTTTGTATCTTTTCCTCATGTTATGGTGGATGAACTACGTAGGCCTGGTCTCACTTATTGCTATGATTCAGAAAAAAATATTTCTTTTTCATGCTTCTCCCTATATTGTTGTCAGCCTTTGACCTACTCATCTACCCTTTTCCTCCTCTGCCCTTCTGTTCTTTCGAGCCCTCTGAACCTCCCTTCTGTTATTAACAGATTTCATTTCATCCTGGATCTCCTTTGTTTCTTCATCGTTCCATTTCTGTGTACTCAGGAAAATATGGCTCTCTCCAGAAGATACTTTATTCCTGTTCACCATTCTTCTAGATGCACTTTTTCTCATGCCTACAGATTCACTGGGCTAGGATGAGTAAGAGTAAATTACAAATATTCTGAGAAGGGTTCTATAGGCTTCTTTAGACTACCAGAAGAGTCTATGACACTAAACAGATTAAGTACGTCTGCTCTAGATCATTCACACTCACTCTTAAGGAGTTCGTCACCTGATTCATATTCTTCCTACTCACCTTAGCCCTTGCCCTCATACTTAAAGAACTTTCATATGCTCTCGAACACTTCAGCCTCCCAGTTCATCACTCTAGTCAGGGTCTATAACCTACATCTTCATTCTGTCATAGCCACCCATTGGGATTGAATGTTCAGACCATCTGTCTATCACCTATAACTGCCACCCATTGGGATTGAATGTTCAGACCATCTGTCTATCACCTATAACTGCTGCCTCCTTGATCCAGAGCTCTGAAATTCTAATTTCCTGTCCCTTACATCACCCCTCTGCCTCAGTCCTCCTAAGTGTATTCTTTGTCCTAACTGTGACTTTGTGTTCTACCAAGTTCAAAACTTCTATCTGGCCTCACTTTACTTCACAGTTTTGATCCTGTGATTATCTGGTTTATTTATACACTGTCACCTACCTTTGAATACCTTGCCCTCTTTCCTGTTTTGCCATGCCAAATCCCAACTTAGCATGTGCCTTTTCTGTTCCTGCTTGATTACTTTGGAATGCTGCTGGACAAAGTTAATTAACTGTGCTAATTATAAATTTGTCACATTAATTCAACTGACTCTCACTGCTATAAGGCAATCCTTTTTATCTTTCCCTTACTTTCTAGCATATATCCTGTTGCAACTGTTCCAAACCTCCCTTTCTCCACCAGAGGGCCTTAACTCCTACTTTCTGAGAAATTTGTCATGAGCTTTCTCTGAAACATTTCTCATATCTACTTGTTTTTCCATATTCACACAGCCAGCACCTTGGTTCTGGCTCTCATAACCTCTTGCCTAAATTATTAGAATGACCTCCTAATTGGTTTTCTTGCTTCAAGAAGGTTCTTTCTGCTTCATCTTACTCTCTACCCAGCTATCAAAGTAATTTTCCTTAAGCACAGATCTGTCACCCCTCAAAACCCCAAATTCCTGGGGCTTCCTACTGCCTCTATGGTCAAACATAAACTCTTTTTGTTTCACTTTTAAAGCCTTTAACAACCTGGCTCCAGCCTATCTTTCTAGCCTCATTGTATATTATACTCCATGCCACACACTGTGATCAGCCAGACTGGCTCTGTTCTACACATATGATGCTCCATCTTCTATCTCCATGCTTTTGCCCAGGCAGTTCTCCATGTCTTTAATATACTTCCTCTTTTTCTCTGTCTCATAGAATCTCTTTCAAGATCCAGCTCAAGTAACACCTTCTGTTGAAGCCTTTCTTGATCTCCCCTCTCTCCCAATGGTGGTACCCTTCCTCTCAAACTACTTTGTGTTAATATTTATTTTATGTGTACTTATTTATGTAGTTTTCTCCTCCATTAGAATGTAATCCCTGAAGTTAGGAATTAGTTCCTTTTTTTTTTTTTTGTTTCTCCAGCACTAGCACATAATAGGCACTTAAAAATACTTAGTGATTGATTCTCCTTTGTTCCACGTCCCAGAACAACATCCCATAGTCTTTCTTCCTTTTATTTATACTTTTAGGTGGCATCTCTTACACAAAGCCTTCTCTTCATACCCTTCACCCTCAGTAGAGTGGCAGCTGCTTTGGGGTGAGGGACTGTTGCATAATTGTCATTGTATCCCCAGTACCTAGTACATTGTCTTGCATGTTGTCAGTGCTTAATCAGGATTTGTGGAATTGAATTTAGTGTTTATGATCAATTTTAACCGAGTGCTCAGAAGATACCTGCCACAGCTGTATTGAATCAGTTTTCTTTTTTTTCTGTAAAGAAATTAACACCTTTTGTGAAATAATGATTTTAGTTTAAAACAATAAGACAGCAGTTGTGGTTTGGGAAATATCCCTAATTTGAAAAAATTTGCATGTGTGTAATCAAACAGCTTTTTCCTATCAAAATATAGTCAATTTCATTTAGTTACCAAATAGGACCTGTTTAGAGTGTCATTTCTTATTTGAATCTTTTGAAATTATGAATAAGCAGAATAAATGCCTATGTGAGTCACACAGTCCATGGTGTGCTGAATAAATTTCAGGTAGTTTGGCCTGTCATAGGATTTAGTGCAATCTGCTCTTCATCTCCTTTTATATATAAAACATGGGTATTTCACCAGGAATTTGATCATAGAGATAGGTGCCACTCTTTCTAAACCTGCTTTGTAGTGATACACTGAATATTATTTTTGCCTGATACATCAAACAAATTGGCATCATTTATTAGTCAAGGACAGTTTAGCCTTCAGTTTTCCCTCTGTGTTTGGATACTGGAAGATTTTATTGGCCACCTGCTAACTGATTCTACAGTCTTTAAACATTGGTTCAGTTCATCACTGGATACTGTTACTGTTATTTCAAGAATTTCAGTACTAATGTTGAAGATAATAGTGTAGATAGTTAAGGTTTATAGTCATCCATTCAGTATGTTTTTTTCATGTACTACCTTCAAATCTTATAGTAGGCAGTCTATGGCATACTATCTCCCATTAGTTTATAAAGCCACTTCTATTATAGTACATACTTAAAGTTAGTAGCTAGTATATATAATCACAACTTGTATAATTTTGTTCACTGTAATTTTAAAATTAAATACCAAAACATAGTGTTTAGCCATACCTGCTCGCTATTCTTTAGATGGTCAGTAGTTAATGTTTGAATTTTAAAAACTAAGCTGAATTTCTCTTTCTTTGATGCCTTTGTCTCTGGCTGCATCCTAGAAGATTAAGACATACTTGTGAGTTTAGTAGAACTTGAATCATTTGTACCGAAACATTTGGACAAGTTTAATACAAGGCAAAATATGGGGGAAAGTCCAAATACAAAATTCAAAATAGGAAGTGATGATTTCATGGTACAGTGAAAAAAACACTAGATTTAGAGTTAGGGAGCCTGGACTACAGTCCTGGTTCTGCCATTTACTGTCCGGGTGATGTTGAGCAGGTCATATAATCCCTCTGGGCCTCATTTTCCTGATCTGTGAAATGAAGGTTAGATTAAATTGGTGATATGTTTATATGCATTTTAATGGTGAGTAGATTTATTTAGGGAATTGTTGAATGTCAGTTGTTTAGAGTTTTGTTTTTTCCTATCTCTCAAGATGGAAGAATATCATCAGCATAGTGTATAGTTGATTTTTTTAAATGTAATATCAAAAAGTAGGACCAGTAGGAGAATATAGATAAACTGTTAGGTTAGACTGTTTCTAGTGAAAATCACTTGTTTATTTGTTAACCAGTATTTTCATTGTCAGAGAGCATAGGTTGGTTTACCAGGTTTGAGGGCCATGGAAAACGGGAGAAAATATGTGACAGGATAGATAAAGTAAAAGGGAGGTCTGTGTTGAATAGATGGTACCTCATGTCGCGCAGAAGGTGTTTACATATCACATTTTACCAAAAGATGAGAGTTTGGTAAAGTTTGTTTTCTGTTGCCACAGAGCAGTTCCTACTGGATTGGTATTGAAAAGTAGGACCAGTTGGACCTTGGCCTCTTTTTCTACCCCCAGTACTTAGCACATAGTAGGTACTTAATAAGTGTTACTTGACTGACTGACCAAGTGGAATCCCATCCTGCAAATCTGTTGGATCTTTCCGTGCAATGTAAAGAATGCTTTTTATGTTTGTATTTCACCTTAAAGGAGTGCCATCCATTTGAATGAGTGCAAAGGTTTAAAGGTTTCCTATAAGTTTTGTGCTTATCCTTGGGGATGCAAATACAAGGCATTTGGCAAATAACCTATGTTGTTTTCTGATGGTTTAAATTTGTTAGAAGACTGGTATTATACCCATCATAAAGATGACCACACAAAGAAAGGTATTAGATCCATTTTCCTGCAGCCATATAAAATTAGTGACAGAGCTGGATTTTTAGTAGCTTTTGTATGCTGATCTTCACTTTAGTGCTCATTAAACTATGCTACCTTTTAAGACAAAGATCTTTGAGGAGAAAAATCCTGCCTAATAAGGAACCCTTGGCATACTATCTGGCATTAGTTTATAAAGCCACTTGTACATACTAAAAGTTAGTAGCTAGTATATATAATCACAACTTATATAATTTTGTTGTTCACTACAATTTTAAAATTAAATAGCAGAGCATAGTGTTTAGCCTTGCTTGCTGTTCTTGAGATGATCAATAGTTAATGTTTGAATTTTAAAAACTAAGCTGAATTTCTCTTTCTTTAATTTGTCTCTCGTTGCATACTTAACACAAAGATGATGAAAAGTAATTCTAAAATCATTTCAGTTCAGCTCATTTTATGAGTCTTAGTGTCCTCTCTTTTGGAATGGAGAAGGGTGAGCATAGATATCTGAGAAGGCTATATGTCAACAATATGTCCGTGAAAAATCAAGTACATATTTTTAAATTTCTCTCTACTCTTCCTTGCACATACACCACCCTCAACATACTTGCAAAGTGAAGGTTTTTATTTCATTCTTAAAGAACTTTTTTTACATAATTTATCGCTAAATTTTAGTTTAAATAATAAATCCAGTAGCCTGAGTTTTTGAAGCATAATCATCTTAAAACAAGTAGTTTAGACTAAAATATGCTGTCTTGTTTTGAACTTTATTCTTCCTTGTTTGTAAGTCATACTTTCAAATTTTGTAAAGTCAGATTGTTGAATGTCATTTTCTAGCATGTTTACAAATTATTTGGGACTAATCATGCATGTGGCTGAAATTTTAAAATTGTGCATCTTTTGTGTGATTTTTTTTTTCGTACTAACCCATTTGATGAACATACTCTGAAGGAATTGGTAAATTGTCAACTGCCGATGGTAAAGCCTTCGCAGATCCTGAGGTGCTCCGAAGACTGACTTCTTCTGTCAGCTGTGCGTTGGATGAAGCTGCTGCTGCTTTGACACGAATGAGAGCAGAGAACAGTCATAATGCAGGACAAGTGGACAAGTATGTATTTGATAACTGAAGAGTAGTTTAAGTTTTTCTTGTGTGCAATTTCTAGGAATAACTGTTTCCTTTAAATATTTTATTTATTTGGGGAGAACGAGTAGGCTTTAGCCTGAGATATTGCTGTAATTTTAACTTTGTTAACTTATTGAGTGCTTACTATATTTTAGGCACTGTGGTAGAAACAAATGTGAGTAGGGTACCATCCTTGCCATTTAAGGGAAGTTACCTTTCTAGCAGTTAGCAGTTTTATTTGATTTAACTCTTAGATTCTAAGTAGATCCTCCTGTATGTGTACTGATGTTTCAGCTAGTGAATGAATTGTGTTTTTGAGTAGGAAGAAAAATAGAAATATACTTTAAAGTAATTCACCTATTTCTACTTTGTTTTAAAATAAATGTGTTTTTAAGAGTCTGGAGTTTTTATTTTTGTTTTAAAAACTGTGAATCTTTTTAAAACTAAACCATTTGTATATAATAGCTTATAGTAATTCAGTAGCAGAGGTTTAGAAACTTAAAAAAAATATTTTTGACTCTTTAGTGTTGTCTTGTCCTTAGCACGTTATAGTATTGTGGACTTTAGCAATTAGTTATTGAACATTTCTTTATCCTTTGTTTTGTTTTTTAGTCGCAGTTTGGCAGAAGCTTGCTCAGATGGGGATGTGAATGCTGTCCGCAAATTGCTAGATGAAGGGAGAAGTGTGAATGAGCATACTGAAGAAGGAGAAAGTTTGCTCTGTTTGGCCTGTTCAGCAGGGTACTATGAATTGGCACAAGTAAGTAGAAATCTTCGCATTAGAAGGGTTTTGGCATTTTTTTTATGTTTTATTTTAAGAAGAAATATAATTAGAGGATGTAGCTTTGTTTCATTAATACTAGTGAAATCAGTTATTTTTGCATGTGGCTAGTCATTCATATTCTTCTCACCCAAATATTATACAAGGCCCAATGCATATGAATAAATAAGAGAGTTAAAAGGCATGTTATATAGAATTTAGGGGGGAAGAGGGTGTATAGTGGGTTTTTTTGTTTGTTTGTTTTTGAGGGGGAAAGGCAGGGCAATTGGGGTTAAGTCTTGCCCAAGGTCACATGGCTAGAAAGTGTTAACTGAGACTGGATTTGAACTCAGGTCCTCCTGACTCCAGGGCCTGTGTTCTATTCACTGTACCACTTAACTGTCCCAGGGTGTACAGTTTTTAAACTGTTGGAGGATAAGAGTAACTTACCTTCATTTAGAATAAATTTTGTTTTCATTTTCTCCTAGCACTTTAGAAACTAGCCACTTAAAGAAGTTACTCAACCACATAGTAGCTTTTACACATATATATTTGTACTCTTTAAATAGTTTGGTGGGAAGAGCATTGAACATGGAGACTGAAGACAGATTGCTTCCTTTTATGGGTAAAAAGTGCTGTGTTAGAGTGAATTTGACAGCTTTGAATAGCAGGCATTGATAGAGTCTTTAGCACTTCCTATGTGCCAGGCAGAAGTCCAGAGAGTGAGGCAAGCAGGGTTTGAAATGATTGTATCTGGGGTCCCTCAAGAAGTGTAGGTCTGAACAAAGCCGGGATCAGTCAGTAGTATGGGCCTCAGGGTGGAGGCTTCCCCAGGATGGCAAGGCAAGAGGTAGAGACAATCAGTTTAAAAACCCAAAACCAAAAAACATAATTTATTCTATTCCTTGGATTTGTTTATTAAAGGAAAAATATTACCCCAGTTTTTATGGATTTTGCAAAAATGGTATGAACTCTAGTAGTTATGAGCTCACATGACTATTTTTGAATGCCTTTTTTTTTTTTAAAGGTGTTGCTTGCTATGCATGCAAATGTTGAAGATCGAGGGAATAAAGGAGACATAACTCCACTAATGGCAGCTGCCAGTGGAGGCTATGTAGACATTGTGAAGCTGTTGCTTGTTCATTGTGCAGATGTCAATGCCCAGTCTTCAACAGGTATGTATTATCAAAGCATATATAGAATAATTGACAAAAGACAAATCAATATATATCACAACTCTATTTTTGTAGAGTTCCAGATTTTGTTTATCAATAGTTTTTATTTTAATAATTCAGAAATCAGTTTAAGGATGTTCTTGCTTTTTTTTTTTCTTTTTGGAGGGGGAGAAGGCAGGGCAGTTGGGGTTAAGTGACTTGCCCAAGGTCACACGGCTAGTTTTGTGTTAAGTGTCTGAGGCCGGATTTGAACTCAGGTCCTCCCGACTCCAGGGCCAATGCTCTATTCACTGCGCCACCTAGCCACTCCTATTTTTGCTTTTTAAAGAATTAAAATGTTTCCTTTGAGTTTTTACGGTAGTGGTGACCCATATGCCACCTAATGCCCCTTGTCATTTAACTGTACTTGTTCCCATGATGGCTAGTTGAAATTAAAGTTAAGTAATTAAAGTTAAGTATAGAAATAGAGTTAACCTTATAAAAATAATTCTCTTGAAACCAACTGATAAAGCAATAAACATTTATTAAGCGCTTATTGTGTGTCCAATGCTATGCTAGACCCTGTTGAGGATAAAGAATTTTTTTAAATGATTGTTAAAATCAAGCAGTTATAGTTTAAGACATTAAACTAATTTTTGTGAAATAATGAGAGAAAAGTTAAATAGAAATGAAGTTAGGAAATTACAATATCAAGTACTATGTGGTGTGGTATGAATGAAAAACAGCTAAAAAAAAAAATGGCTACTACTAAGAAAATAGCTTTGTGGGGCAGCTGGGTGGCACAGTGAAGAGAGCACTGGCCCTGGAGTCAGACACTTGACACACTAGCTGTGTGACCTTGGGCAAGTCATTTAACTCCAATTGCCTTGCCTTTCCCCCCCTCCAAAAAAAAAGAAAAAGAAAATAGCCTTGATAAAGCCATTCATTTTTTTCTGCTACCTAGTTTTTACTGCCTCTAGTTAATACAAAGAAAGTTGAGAGTGCTCCTTCTAGAAATTTAAGGAGGTGTGGAATGTTTTTCTCAGCTATGGTTGTGATTAGTACAGTTTAATTGCAATTTTTCATCTTTTTTCCCTGATTGTTAGGAAACACAGCACTAACTTATGCTTGTGCTGGGGGATTTGTGGACATAGTGAAAGTGCTGCTGAAAGCAGGAGCTAATATAGAGGATCACAATGAAAATGGACATACCCCCTTAATGGAAGCAGCCAGTGCTGGTCATGTGGAAGTTGCTAGAGTTCTCCTGGAGTATGGTGCAGGCATCAACACTCATTCAAATGAATTCAAAGAGAGTGCACTTACACTTGCATGTTATAAAGGTAGGTGCTACTGTATATTACATGTCAGGGTTAGTGGTGGCAAGGTTTTTAATGTCAAAAATTAGAATATCACAGCTAAACACAATATGTTATGCTGTTTATATTCTTAGTTCTGTGGTGACTATGATTGGAATTAATTTTTGTTATTTTTTTCAACCTACTTTTTAAATTCTTAATTTGACTTCTGTGTTCACTGATTCCATATAAGAGTTAACTTATCAAAGTATGATTCTTTGTTATATCATAGGAGTACTTTTACTTTGATCTAAAAAAACCCAACCATTTCCCTTGATAGGCTTTGAGATCCATGATGTGAATAATCAGATTTAGAAGATTGCCATTGTTTTAAATGGAATTCTATATAAGTTACTTCTTTTACCTTTTTAGTTTATGGTACAATTTGAGCTGTTAACCCTCGTAACAAATACACAGTCGAGCAAAACAAGTGTCCTCACTGACCCTGTCTGAAAACTATGTCTCATTATGTGCCCTGTGCCCACTTTTCTCTCAGGAGGGTGGAGGGGAGGGGAGCTTCATGATAAAAGTCCTGGAATCATGGCTGGTGGTCGTTGTGTTGATCAGAATTTTAAGTCTTTCAAAGTTGTTTGTTTTTACATTGTTGTTTAGTGTATAAATTGTTGTTGTTCTGTACACTTCCCTCTATTAGCTCATCCAAGTCTTCCCAGTTTTCCCTGAAAACCATCCATTCCATTGTTTCTTCTGACATAATAGTATTTCATTGCATTCATGTGCCCTAATTTGTTCAGCTGTTCCTCAGGTGGCAAGTCCTCCTTAGTTTCTAGTTCCCTGGTGCTGCAGAAAGAGCGGCTGTGAATATTCTTGTGCGCACAGGACCTTTTCCTTATTCTTTGATTTCTTTGGGCTATAGGCCCACACGGTGGCGATGTTGCTGGATCAGAGTTAGTTCGGTGCCTTTAAGCACAGACCCAAATCACATCTCAGAGGCCTGACCAGTTTGTGGCTCTGCCTGCAGTCCCTTGGCACGGGCCTCTTTTCTCTAGCAAATGCCATTTTCATTTTTGGTCAGTGTTGCCAGTCTGATGGGTGTGAGGTGGAACCACAGAGTCGCTTTAACTTACGTTTCTCTGATTCTGATTTGAAACATTTGTTCATATGACTGTTCAGTGGCTTGGATTTCTTCCTTTGAAAACTGACCATATCCTTCGATCATTTATCAGTTGAAGAGAGTGACACTTACTGTTAGATATCTTTGAATGGCCTTAGTTTTCATATTTAATTTAAATATTTACAATGTGATGAATGAGTGAATCAAAGAAAGCATAAAAACATGGAGAATGCTGTTACTTATTGAATTGTGAGCAAGACTTTTAAGAAAAGCCCACTATCAGTGCATGTCACCTTTTATAAAATCTTGTCCTTGGTGTTTCAATTTTTGACTGTAGAAGGAGTATTTTACAAGCTTTCATAGTCATGAAAGAAAATTATGGAACACCTTAATACATAACTCTTTGATAGTTATTTCTTTTGAAGCATTGTTTTAAAATATTGTGGTTTTTTTTTTGAAGGCCATTTAGATATGGTTCGTTTTCTGCTTGAAGCTGGTGCAGATCAAGAACACAAAACTGATGAGATGCACACAGCTCTAATGGAGGCCTGCATGGTAATGATTTTTTAGTTGAATTCATTTAAGCTTTTTGAGGGGAGAAGAGAAAAATATATATTTATTTTTAATCTTTCAGGATTTAGGAAACAGACTTTAGTTTCTAAAATTTGTTACTTTAATTCTAAGCAGAGTCAATTCAGTACCCATAAGCGGTTGGCAGTTTGTAAGTGAAGTGCCGATTCTGGCCTGCTTGTTTATTTGGTTTTTTTCTGTTTTCATGAGCTAAGAATGATTGTGATATTTTAAAATACAATGAAACTTGATTTTAGAATGTAAAAATCATTCTCAGCTTGGTGGGTACAAAAGCAGTTGGCATAGATGAATGAAGGAAGAGATCAGTAGCACAGCTAACCCTAGAATCATTGATGATATATTTAGATTCACAAACTAGTATGTTGTGGGTTGGGGCAGGAGTTAGCAAATTAATTTTTCTAGCTTATGAAGAATTAATTAATCAGGAATTGACTATAATCTAAGTGATTGATAAAAATCACTTTTATTTTTTCATAACACTAGGCTCATATAAACATTTTTTAAAATCCCTTAAGACTTAGAGTTAGGTTTCCAAGGCCCTGGATTCTTGCTGGAACTGTACTCAAAGTATGTTGTTGGAAAATTATTTTGTTTTTTAAATTACTACTTGGTCTGTTTCTTTGTAATTTTATTATCATAGAAGGCCAAAAGCCACGTTTGCTGTGGGGAGAGGGATAGACAATGCATTTTCTTTTTAGTCAGAAATTTAATTGACTAGAAAGGATTTATATGAAATAATTCTTAGTTAAAATTTGTTATTTTAATTGTCTTGTGCTATTTTCTTGCACTGAGTCGTTAGGGTCGGTTGACTTCATTTTGCCCGAAATTAAATTCAGTTCACAAATATTGATAAAAAGTTTATTGAGCTAGCCACTAAGAAAGGAAGTTACTAAGTTTAAGTACATAGTTCCTACTCTTCATGGAGTTTACAGGCTAGAAAGTAATAAAACTTATGCAGAAGTGTATAATAGGATATACACATGTAAAACATAGCATCTGCAGTAATCATAGTACATTTGAGCAGGAGTTTAAAGCTATTATAAAATAGGAGGGAAAAATTAGAATCTGAAGGAGAGAAAATTGTAAGAGAAAGTTGGAAAATGGAGTATCATTGTTTAAACATTTTGTCACTAATTGCCATTAAGCAGACTTGCTTAAGGTGCTCTTGATTACAAGTTTTTAAAAGTTTAAAAAGATTAAAAGTTAATTTTATATGTATTTGAGAAATAGAGTTAATCTATAAGTAAGATTTGTCCCATAGCAGCAGACTGTTTCATCAAGGGAAATGTATAGGACTGCTTTGATCCACAAGAGGATTTCCTTTAGTGATGTAATCCCAAATGGCAATAGGTTCACAGAAATCAGCTGTGGGTGGTTTTTGTTTTATTTTGTTTGGAGTTGGGGGGAAGGGTAGAGGCAAGCCTTTGCGTTTAAAATTTGTGGCATTTTCTGTATTTTATTATATAATACCTGTCTGTGAAATGAGAGTGATTGTCACTAAACTCTTAGGTTTATGATTTGGCAGGATTAAAAACCTTTATCTACAACATGGTTTCTAAATTATATTGAAGTGTCCTTGACTACTGTTGTCTTCTAGTACACATTGTTTTCAGAAGAATACTCAGGTTAATATTGTTTGCATTTGATGGTATCATATCTTTCTATAGCATCAATATTAATTCTTTAAATAAATTGTTGGGTTAATATGAAAATTGGGCTGTATCAAATATGTAATTGGCACACATAGAACTGAGGATTTTGAGTTTGATATAACTGATAGCATGCATCTAAGTTAATGGGTTTTTTTCCTCTCTTTTCTTCTTCCTTCTCTCTTTCTATCAATTTCTTGCTTCCTTTCCCTACTGTCAACATAAAACTTATAAAAAAAAATTTTCCCTTACTCCTGAAAATCCTGCAGGATGGACATGTAGAGGTAGCACGTCTGCTTTTGGATAGTGGTGCTCAAGTGAATATGCCTGCAGATTCATTTGAGTCTCCACTAACATTAGCAGCTTGTGGTGGACATGTTGAGTTGGCAGCTTTACTGATAGAAAGGGGAGCAAATCTTGAGGAAGTTAATGATGAAGGTTATACTCCCTTGATGGAAGCTGCTCGTGAAGGACATGAAGAGATGGTGGCACTCCTATTAGCACAAGGTAAGAAAATTTTACCTCTCTTCTTTTCCTGAAGTTGGCTTGAACGAGTGTTTCCTTCCAGCTTTATATCCTGTGAACATAAGCAGTTATTGCCAAATTTTACTTTATCACATAACTTTGTTATATATCAACACAAAATATTTATTTATATTGGTGACAAACTAAATGAATATAACAAAAGTAAAGAAGCAGAAGTGAATATCTGAATTTTTTGTAAACATGTATTTTAGGAAACTTTGGTATCTAATTTGATCTATATGGCTACCCTAGGAGCAAATATAAATGCACAAACAGAAGAAACACAAGAAACTGCTCTTACTCTCGCGTGCTGTGGAGGATTTTCTGAAGTAGCTGATTTCCTAATTAAGGCTGGGGCTGATATAGAACTCGGATGCTCAACACCTTTAATGGAGGCTGCTCAAGAGGGACACCTGGAGTTAGTTAAATATTTGTTGGCCGCAGGTATGTGAATTATTTTAAAATGCAAAAAAGAACATTGGATTTCATGGCTAATTTTTAAAATTTTAACTTTGTCAGTGGATATTCCTTCCATCAACAGAGATCACAGCCCTTTTGTAACAAAATAGATGGTGAGGCCAAATAATTTATGACTGCAGTCAGCCTAGTAAGGAACCATTCCAACTTACCTAGTCCAATCCTTTGAAAAGGGACATGTTGTCTCTTAGTAGTCCCATACTTTAAGCTTTTCCAGCTCGGTTTATTACCTTTGAGAAGCAAAGGTCACTCTATGCCAAAATGAGCCATCATCATAGGAGGACTTGAATATGGAACAAAGTTACATTTTAAAGAATCATTAGACTCCTTGTCAAGTTTTATAACTGTTAAGTACTATATGAACACTGAGCTGTTTACTGTTTACGATTTGTACTCAAAAAGTGTTTCTTGTTGAGTATCCTTTTTCTGTTGCGTGGTTATTGATCTCTGAATTAAGAATACTAGCTATCACCAATACCATGTCTAGTCTAAAAATAAGCATGATGTTAGGGTTCTCTTAATTCTGTTTGTTCTCTGGTTATCCTTTAAGACTTACAGAATGGGAACAACTTATTTATGTGCATTTTTTTCCACTTTGGCTGGAGGAACATCAAAATGATTTGTGAATTTTGTACTATTTTGCAGTAATCAGCCATTTTATGTCACTTGTTTTTCAAATTGACAATTTGAAATAGCATAGACATGTTTCTGAACATATGCATGTCATATTTGGATTTTTAGAGTAGCAAGGTAATATTAGGGACAATTTACATGTACATTAGATATTCGATTTAACATGAGAAATGATATATGTAAGTCTGAATAAGTCAGTGTCTTCTGTAAATTCTGGCAAGTTGGTTGCAAATAAGACTTTTATAAATTAAGAAAATAAAAAGTAACATTCATCCAGTAAACTTTTAATGAAATGCTATTATAATTTTGATGATAGCTTTAATTAGTACAATCTAATCACAGGTTTGTTTTTGGTTTTTTGCTTTGAAAAATTAATTGAAATTAACTGAACTAGGAAAAATATTTTGGATTATGCTTCATATTTTGAGCTAATGCTCAAACCAGTCACCAAAGTTTACTGTTGTCTTCCCTTGGACAGGTGGCCATAAACACTCACATACTATCAGTCAGTGTATATATGCATTATTTGGCCTCTTTCCCCACTATATTCACTGGACTGTGAGAAGATTGTTCAATGGTCTTAAAAGCTCTTCAGCCATTTTTCCTATTGTCATTTTCTCATCTGCTTATTTTAAGCTTAATTATTACCAAGGCCTTTCATAGTTATTTATGCTTACCTGTTTTGCACCATTTGAGAATATGGTCCCTACTTAGGTGGCAAAGTACATAAGATTTATTTTATTCATACCACTTGGATGGTTTTTTTTTTTAATTAGGAAAATAAACATTTTGAAAGTATAATGCAATTCTTTAATTTTACCAGATTTAGGAATTGAATGGTAAAGTGCTTTTCCTTTGTCATCTAGGGGCTAATGTTCATGCCACAACAGCAACAGGAGACACAGCTCTGACCTATGCTTGTGAAAATGGTCATACTGATGTTGCAGATGTGCTTCTTCAAGCAGGGGCTGACTTAGTAAGATAAAATTACTTTTGTGTGTTTTTATATGGAAGTGATCATGTTTATATTTTCCTTTTCAGAAACAGTATTGAAATTCTGGCTTGCATGTTTTATATAAATAATGTTGTCAGACAACTTTTCTGCCTGGTGCTAAATGGATGTGTCAAAGTGTGTAATACTGAAGGGGCAGATACCTTAGTTATTGACATTAGCTAAGTTTCTCCTGTTGCTTCATGACTTTTCTAGCTCCCCTCGGTAAAATAGACCACAGATTTGCTGACATGCATAGAAGTAGCCTTAGAAATTACTTTGTGTGATGCATTACTTTTGTTTTTCAGATCCCAAAAAATTAAGTTTTAAATAGCTTTATTGTCTGAGTGCTTAACATGAAAACAGAGCCACTATTTCCTCTTAACAATTTTTATTGCTCTTTATGTCCTGATCTTCCAAATTAGGAGGCAGACCCGGATGCAGTAAACCCTGTAGGTTAACTTAGTTTTTACTCATTCCATTCCTCTTTGAGAAAATAAACTTTATGAGCATCCTTTAAATTGTCAGGTGATGTGTAGCATTTCTTCTAGATCCCTATTCTGCATATTTCTGCATAAAAGACCACTCAGATGTACATAAGAGTTAACTTTCAGTTGTCATCACTCATCTTCAGAAACTTTGAAACACCCTTGATGTAGTCTTCTTCTTCTTCTTCTTTTTTTTTTTTGCTTTTTGGAGGGCAGTTGGGGTTAAGTGACTTGCCCAAGGTCACACGGCTAGTTTTTGTGTTAAGTGTTTGAGGTGGGATTTGAACTCAGGTCCTCCTGACTCCAGGTCCGATGCTCTATTCACTGCACCACCTAGCTACCCCCCTTGATGTATTCTTAATTTTGTCCAACTAAATTTTTTTAGAAATTCAGTTGAAAAACAAAATAGCTTGGTGAGTACTTATTCTGTAACATTTGTTTTCAAAATAGTATACCACCAAAAAAGTAGAATTGTGAAAATATAACTTTTTCTAATAATAATTAAAGGACTTAAAGGTATTTAGCATTCATTTCTGTCTATAGAGACCTCACTCTGTAAATTAAAACCTGCAGGAAATAACTGTTAGCAATGCTTTGCTTTTGATGATAATAAAAGATTTCTTATGGGAATCAGATTACTTTATTACCTTTCTAACATCTTTCCTCTTTGAGAGTGTTACTTCTGCAGGTTGTACAGGAAAATGGGAGCTGAAATATTTATCATTTGATGAAAGAGGATTTACATATAGGTCAAAAACTTACAGATACTTATAAAAGTTTAACTGTTGCCCTCTAAATTTTTGATCTAGAATATCTCAACCATACCTATTTTACGTGGTAGAGTATTATATCTTTTATGTATGTTCGAAGTTATTTTTTTAAAAATCTCAGCAAAGTTAGAGAAATTTTAAAGTGCGGCAAACCTCACAAACTTCAATTAATTGATGGAAAACCCAGTCTGAATTAGTGAAAAATGCAAGTCAGAAAAGTATGGTTCTATTATTTTCTGGAGAAGTGTCATATATGGCAGCATGTGCTCGGGAGGCTTGACTTTTTCAGCTTTGTATTCAGTGTGTGACCCTGGACTAAATTATCTCTTAGGGGTAATTCATCTGTAAAATGAAGGGGGTTTGATCTCCAATATTCCTTGTAGTTTTGAAATTCTGTTTTAATGTCTATTAAGTACAGTAAAGTTATAATGTTGACTCTTTGTGTTCCAGTAAGTAATGAATAGATAAAAGAATGATATTTAAGAATATTTAGAATTTTGGGTAAGTTAGAATATTTGTTATTAGCTGCTTTTAATGTAGTCAGAGTTTTTTAGCTTGAAATATACTAGTGTAAGAGATTCCAAAAGTTTTAATATAATTTTTAAGTTTTAGTGACTTTAGAAATATAAATGTTACTAATTTATTTTTAAATACTTTTACTTTTTTAAACACTTGAAAAATTAATTATTTAGATTTCTAAAATAATGATATTATTAAATTTAAGATAATCACCATCTTTGTTATGGGAATCAGATTACTTTATCACCTTTCTAACATCTCTCTCCTCTTTGAGAGTGTTACTTCTGTAGATTTGTACAGGAAAATGGGAACTGAAATATTTATCATTTCATGGAAGAGCATTTACATATAAGTCAAAAGCTTGTACATACTCTCATAAGAATTTAACTGTTGCCCTCTAAATTTTTGATCTAGAATATCTCAACCATAATGCTCTTTTACATGGAATCACTCTAATTGATTTTCAAATTTTATAAAAACTTTCATCATAACTTCTCAGTGTCTAAAAGGGTTATATTTGTAGCCTTTTATATTAATATCTTCCATAGAATAAGATTTTAATGCATACATGACATTTTTGACATGACCTTGAAAGAAAAAAAAATCTAATGAAGATAAAACAGATAACAGTCTGAAAAAGTCATATAGGATACAGAGGGTTTTTTGTCTTGTTAAAATTAAAATTTATTCAAAATTCACGAAACTACATATATTGAGATAATTTAATTTTCAAATTTTGGGAGGTGTGTGTGTGGCATTTATGCTGTGCATTAATTAGTAGAGCTTAAAACTGCACCGGGAAGAACACCTTGTGTTTAAGAAAGGCTCAGATAAATTTTAAGAAATAGAGGTCTGTAACACATTATGAAGAACTTAAGGATGTTTAGCATATATCCCTAACTTTTTGAAATTGATCACATAGAGGGCAAGTATTTTATCCTCCCACAAAATATCATTTGGTTTGGTTCTCAAAATATTGGACTCTGGTTCTTACTCAATAAGAATAATTTCTTACTGTCCTAAAATGATTTTTCCTTAAATAGATTAAAATATTCTCCTTGCAAAAACTTGGCCAATAAATACTTTAAACGATTTCTTTGTTAGTGGAAGGTATGCCCAATATACATTTAAAAATATTAAGAATTTATTATTTAATAGAACCTGCACTAATTAAATATTACTGTTCTTTTTAGTTATACATATGTTCTTTTTCTTTTCTTAATTTGTCAAAATACATTTCATAATGTTCATAAGATCAAAATTAAACTTTTACTCTGAGACCCAGTGACATAGGTACAAATTTTTGGTAGTAGGTTTTATAGTCTTCTTTGTTTAGATAGCAGATCAGACTTTGGAAAAAACATAACTTTTGGCATGCTTTTTCTTAAATACAACTTAGTGTTGATCTTTTTCCCTAGAGGTGACTACTGAAGTGCCTGGACTTAAGCTTCAAAAAATTTCTTAGGAAAAACCTGTGTAGATAAAATGAGCATTGATTATCTTTATGGAGGAGCTCTCTTGGGAAGGTAGTAGGGAAGGCCTAGATAGAAGAATTGGTTTTTTGGTGTGTTAATTTGTGTTTACTTCTAAGAAGAGTCTTCTGTTTGTGTGAAAACATTTAGGTTAAAGACCATCATATACATTGTAGATGGGATATACTTTGTATTGGGTGAATGGTGAATAAACGAAACCAGATTATTGTCTATTTAAAATTTTTATCACATTTTGTCATTAAAACAGTAATAATTCCTTATCTAAATATAACTTGCTTTGTTGATATTCCAAATCTAATTGCATAAATAAATTGGACTTATTAAACTGCCTTCTAAGGTAAAATTGAGATACTTTAATGATATTTAATTCTAGATGATCCAATGCACATAATTTAGAATTGACTTTTAAAAAGAAATTCAGCAGTTTTTTTAACTGTTCTAATAAGATAAGATTTCTTTGTCACTGAAAATTGCTGGTTTACCTAAAGTTATTTCTTTTAATTCAGGTAGATAAATCTGAAACTTTTGATATAGTTCATATTTTTTTTTAATTTTATTATAGTTTGCATCATTCATTTCCACAAGATTTTGAGTTACATATTTTCTCCCCCTCTTCCCCC
>CM053585.1:300881017-300959990 GCA_028646515.1 Pseudochirops corinnae | reverse complement strand
TACCAGCTTTGGCTCACTGAAAACACACCCCAGGACCACCACCTAAGACCACAATCCGGATCCAGGCCACTCAACACAAGAGCATTTAGCCTCTGAACGATCACTTGGCCCCCCTGCAGTCTGCAGGCTGGGAGCTCTGAAGCAGCCACATGGAGGTGACTGCAGGGCCACCACTTCTGCCGCTTCCTTGCCCTGGAGGCAGTTCGGCTGGACTGCTTTTCTCCCCCAGATTTAGCTGAGTTCCACTGATCTTTCACTTAGTCCTTGTTGCTTATGGCTTGATAATTCTGGAAACTGCCGCTGATCCACTCTCCCGAAGGCTCCAGCTGCGGCTCGTCCTGGCCAGCCCAGGGCCAAGCCGCGGTTTCAGGCTGGGCTGGTTTCGGCTCCCAGCACACTGTAATGAGCCCTTCCTGCCCAGCAGCCTTTAGCGGGACATGTGTTTTTCTTTTGTGAGTTTTGGAGCCCTAAAATTTGTTTAGAGTCATATTTTATGGATATTTGACGTGGCTATGTGGGAGCTGCAGAAACTTGTTGCTTCTGTGCCGCCATCTTGGCTCCACCCCCTGTGGATAACTTTTTTTTAAAAATTTCCTATGTAAAGTGTTTTTTTAAATGTATATTACATCAATTTATTCTTTTCATATTAATTGGCCAGTGTGTATGGCATAATATTGGAAGCTAAAAACAAATGATCAATGCTGTTTACTTTGGTTTGTGTTAATTTGATATACAGAAATACAACTTGAGAAAAATCAGGAATGGGTCTTAGTTAAGTTTTGTTGTACAGAAATAGTGTGGTTTTAAATGAGAAGCCCCATTCAAGCAAACATTGTTTGCCATAATTTGTTATGCAAACCACCATTTCAGAACATGACTATAATACAAAAGTTAGGTTTATTAAGGTTTTCATTCAAAGAATCTGTCATAATTATGCTCTGACTCTTTAATAATTGTTGAGTATAGATAGATTTGTATTTACTTTATTAATATATTAGTATATTTGAATGGGCAATATTTTGCTATGGTTCTACTTTAAGGGGAGAATTTTTTACTAAGGTGGACTTCCTTAATTTCATAAAGGGTGGAGTCAGTGATATTAGTCTTCTCACATTTTTCCCTCTTACACTTTAAAATATTGGTAAATTACTTTGTTGCTCTTGAATTAGAAATTTTTTATTAGTTACTGATAACATTTAGCTAGGAAAGAGGAAAAAAAAACTTAGGAATCTTATGTAAAATTTTTACCTTTCCGATAACATTTTCCTGAAATATTTCTCGTTATTCCACATGTATTTTAATGCTTTTAAAGGTTTTTTTTGTAGACCTTTGAGACTTTAAGCAGAGATGTTTTAGATATTTCCTATTACTAAAGAAAAAATCTTCCTTAACTAGCATGGTACAAAATGCAGAATGCTGTTAAAATACTAGTCACTTATACAGTCAGAACTATTAAATGTTCATATGTGTTAATTTCCTCCCCTCCCCCCCGCCTCCCCCAAAAAAAGAAGAAACAGAAGAAAAGCTCTGGAACAGTTCCTGTATAGTTGTAATATCATGGAACCTTTTAAATGGTGACAGACTTCCATGTATTTTACACTCTGGTTCAGTTTAGCAGGTGACAGGGAAGCCATTAAGTATCAAAAAGAAATGGATTAGATACTGGATTGATTCACTTTTTACATAATATAATTATTTAGGGATACCTCAGATTAGATACCCTGTGTTCATTTTTATTAGTTTGATTTTAAGACATGGAGTTCTTTTTAAGTGTCATAAATGATTTTAAAAAATCATGACTCTTTGCTAATTATGTAAAAACTATTCCAACTTTTGGTTTTTCTTCTAATTGACACTTTTGTTTAAAAATGAGCCATAATGAAAATTTACCCTGCTAATAGCTGTAATTAAGAAAAATACTACTTTCACAGTCAAGGAAATTAAGTGCTTATCATTGCACTTAGACATCATATTATATAAGCTGATTATGATGAAATGTTTATTTTAAAAATAAATTTGTAGTATGCTCCATAGTGTAATATACTATCAGTCTCCCTTTTAGGAGAGGAATTCAGCAATATGAATTTTGTTTTTCAGCTGTGAGTAGCAGAGTACCCACTGGGTCCAACAGTTCTTCTCACACTACAGACTCCCCTACACCTGAACCCTGTTCACAGACTCCAAGCAGTGTGGCTTCCCAGCCAATGCTCCCTATGTATCCTTCAGTTGACATTGATGCCCATGTAAGTAGCTTGTTTTATTTAGATTTACTTTGTGTACTAAGAGTTCAGTTTGGGCATTAGAAACATAATTATACAAATGCCCCATATCTCCATTTTAAAAGTATTTCACATAAGAAATATTTAATCTTTTTACTTCTAAATTTCCTAGACGGAGAGTAATCATGACACTGCATTAACACTTGCCTGTGCAGGTGGTCATGAAGAACTTGTGTCCGTATTAATTGCACGAGATGCAAAAATTGAGCACAGAGACAAGAAAGGTAAGAAATAAAATCTTGGTATGTTATCAGCTCATAATTAGCAAAGAAAATAGCTAAATTTTCATCTGAGCAGTAATTGGCTGAATAAATTTTATCTCACTTTTGAAATTAAGTACAAAATATTTTACGCATAAACTATAAGCTCCTCTGTGATCCCAATAAGCAGTTTTTCAAAATCACTATATACCTAATTTGCAAGAAGTGAAACAAAAATATAATTGTCCTACTCCAAATCTAATCCAAAAATAGTACTTGGGAAGGCATCGGTTCTGAGGTTATAAGTTTTATAATCACTCTTACTAACTTAGAATTGCTTCTTTTTTTTTTTCAGTATATGATGGGTGTTTGTTACTAACAAAGTCAGTTTAATTTATTATTTAGGGCCTCTCCTAGAGTAATGACCTTTATTTTTACTGAATTGTGTATAATAAAATAGATGATGGGAAATGCTCAGGAAAGAATTACTCTTTTTGGCATAGGTTTTACCCCACTGATACTAGCAGCAACTGCTGGGCATGTTGGAGTAGTGGAAATTCTTTTAGATAAAGGTGGAGACATAGAAGCACAGTCTGAACGCACTAAGGACACCCCACTTTCACTTGCATGTTCTGGTGGACGTCAAGAGGTAACCATTTTTAATAATTTATATATGATTTTGACTTTCTTTATAAATATGTATATTTCTGTCATTTTAACAGGATGCAATGGAAACTCTTACACATATTTCTGCCTCCTTTGCTCTGTTAAGGAATATGATAAATATAAAATATTTTTACTTGTAGAAAGTGCTATATAGTAGAATCCACAGTGTACATCAGCTTTTCTCTATATATGAAACCCCAAGCTTTCTGGTATTCTTCCAGTTAGGATCATAATATTAAATAGAAAATAATCTTTCAATATTTAACTAGTTGAAAAATTAATGGGGTGACATTTTGCTGGTGTAGTAGTTTGGTGTTTCAAGATTTTAAATCTGTTGGAAACAATTGGGTGCTTTTTCTGATCTCTGGAGATTTAAAGCCTTTTTATTATACTTTAATCATAATGTCACAAATTTTCATACAAAAGTTCTAGACCTCAATGTTCATTTTTTCCTGACTGATGAACCCTTACTATAAACTTGATTTCTTTTCATACCTTACTTTATAGGTAGTTGACTTGCTACTGGCTCGAGGGGCAAATAAAGAACATAGGAATGTGTCAGATTATACACCATTAAGTCTGGCTGCATCTGGAGGATATGTCAGTATCATTAAGATTCTGCTTAATGCTGGGGCAGAAATTAACTCCCGGTAAGAATTGTTCATTCACAATAATTCTCATTGTCTTCTGAAGTCTGAGCCATCTCTCCTGAATGTTTGGACATGCCGTTTTATATTAAGTCAGCGCAAACTCCTCTAACAAAGATGCTTAATATAAACAATAACACACAGCTTGTTTCTTATTTTGCTGCTTTCAGTGATCCATAGTTTCAGTAATCTCTTTTTTAAGCAAAGAGGTGAGGTGTAAGGTTAGCCATTGTCTTGGAGATTCACCATTTGAAATTTTATCTATAACTTTGGAGTCAGAAAATAAAACAAAACTTTGTTTTATTTTTCAATAAAACATTTTCCTCTTGTGTCTTTTGTGCAGGCTGTTTTCTGCTTGCTGAGTTTTTATTTTTTTCTCCTCAGGACTGGGAGTAAACTAGGCATTTCTCCTCTCATGTTGGCTGCCATGAATGGGCATGTTCCTGCAGTGAAGCTGTTGCTTGATATGGGTTCTGATATTAATGCTCAGATAGAGACCAATCGGAACACAGCACTTACTCTGGCCTGTTTCCAGGGACGAGCAGAGGTAGTCAGTTTGCTTTTGGACCGAAAAGCAAATGTTGAGCATAGAGCAAAGGTAAAAAATTATGCCTTCATCACATTCCATGTTGCCTCTCTAAGAGGAGAATAACTTTAATGTCAGGTTTAATGAAAATTATTTTTAATTGTTCATACTGGTTACAGTCACCTTTTATTTCCTCTTGTGATGGTAAGAATTTGGGCAAAGACATGCTCAAATGAACAGTAGCTTGGGAATCCTCTTTTCCCCAATTATTTTATATTAAATCGAATTTCTGAATTGGAAGGGAGCTTAGAGGCCATATAATCCTAGCCCATACCTGAACCTCTACAACATAACTAACAAGTGGTTAATTAGCTTATCATTGAAGACTTCCACTGAGGAAAACCCACTGCTTCCCAAAACAACCCAATCGACTTTTGGATGGTTATTATTGTTTTGGAGATTTTTCTTTATATCAGGCCTACATATGCCTCTTAACGTTTTCTTAAATGCTGGTTTTCCTTCTTCTGAACTTAAAACTGATACTCATATTTGAGAAATGTACCATAATTCAGTCCATGTCCTATTGTCACATTTGTGGTGTTTTATTAGAAATAATAAATAGAAAAAATTAAAAAATAGAAAAAATAATAAGTCTTATGAAGACTTGTTACTTAATAGATTCAGCATACTTTACAGCATCTATTATATATGGTTATCATTCTGCTATATGTGATTTTCTAGTAATACTCTAACTTGTTTTCACATAGAAGCTTTAAAAAATATTTTTATATTATGTGCTTATCAAGCAAGCACATAAATATTTCAGTATACATTGAAGAAAAAGAGAGGACTGTATAAGAAACTGTAGACTTCTATTTCATATAGTCATGTTAATATATGTAATTTTTTAAAGTATTAAAATAGTTGCTCCTTCTACTGAACTTTTTTATTCTATAAATTTCAAAAATATATTTATTGTTCTTTTTTTTCATATGTCACTACCTACTAACCTACCATCCCCCTACCAGGTATAAGCCTTACTTTCTAACAGGTGTATAGCCAAACAAAAGCCTGGTCATGTTCAAGAATATATGTCCCATTTTGTACCTTTAGTCCAGTGGTTCTCAAATTTTTTGGTCTCAGGACAACCTCACATTCTGAAAAAATTATTGAGGATGCCAAAGACCTTTTGTTTATGTGGGTTATATCAACTAATATCTCTCATTTAAAGTAAAACTGATCATTTTAAAAGTATTTATTTAAAAATAGCAGTAATAAACCTATTATGTGCTAACATAAATAACATTTTTATGAAAAACAACTTTTCTAAACAAAAGTTACTGAGAAAAATGCCCTGTTTTACATAATTTTGCAAATCTTGATAATGTCTGGCTTAATAAAAGATGAATTCTCATATCTGATTCTACATTCAATATGTTGTTTTGGTTGAAGTATAAGAAGAAAATCTGGACTTATACAGCCATATAGTTGGAAAAGGGGAAAAAAATTTAATAAGTAAATCATGTTAGTATTATAAAAATAATTTTGGTGTTCTCTTGGCAAGGTATTGGAATAGTTTACCATTTCCTTCTTCAGCTCACTTTTTAACAGATGAGAATCTGAGACAAACAGCATTAAGTGATTCACCCAGGGTTACATAGCTAGTCTGAGGCCAGATTTAAATTCATGAAGAAGAGTCTTCCTGACTCCTGGTCTGGCACTCTATCCACTGCACCACCTAGCAGCCCACAGCATATGTGCCTAATAATATCATTGTAATTTTCAAATTTAGAATGCTGATTATAAATGTGTGGAATTTTTTTTCCATTGACACCCTAAATGTAGATAGATAATCGCTTCAACTTTAGCATTTCTCTAAGGAAGAATATACTTATTATTATTAGTAAAATCTCAAGCAGTATTCTATTTTTAATAGTACTTGAGTTTGGTGTTTAGACTGAATTCAAACACAACTTAGAAGTGACCTCATAGGAAATTCTTGACAACTCCGTAAATTTTTATTTGACTCTTAGGAGATAGAAGTTGAATCTCTTGATAATAGGGATTTCTTTACTCATAACTTTAAAGTATTTCATTCTCTAACCACAAGAAAATGGAGAAATTAATGTGGAAATATGTTTTGAATGACTTCATATGTAAAATGGGTATCATTTCTTGCCTTTTCAATGGAAGGGAAAGAAGGGGGTAGACGGAGAGAGAATTTGGAAGTGAAAATGAAAAAATAAATATTTTTAAAAGAAAATGGAGTAGAGATGCAAATAATCATCGTATTTGTGGGTCATTTCATGTTAGGAAAGCAATTAATTGATTCCAGTAAATTAAAATCTTGGGTTTTCCTTGAGTGTATTTCCATGATTAGATTTTCTAGAACTTGATATTTAGTTTAACACCTATAATAGGTGTTAAAAAAAAAACTTGTTGAATTGTATCTACACTATAGTGCACTGTGCTAATAATGTCATTGTTCAGTTAAGATGTATTTGTGCTCTCAGCTTGCAACAGAGAACACAGAAATCTGACTTATTACTTGCTTTGCAGTCATCAAAGAAAAATGGTTATTTTCTAGTGTCCTTGATCATGTGCCCTAGAGAAAATTCAGGATCTTTTGGAAATTATATTTAGCAGGGAAATGCCTTTCCAAGAGCATTGTTATGGCTATAAATAAATATGTAGGCTTGAAGCATTGACTTCACTTTGTCATCAGATTTGATCACAGTCATCCAAGTTTGAGTGAACTAAAATGTTCTCTAAATATATTGGTGTTGTGTCCAGGATGAATAGTACTAAACTTAATCACTAGAATCAAAACTTTATCACTTGATTTTTTAACCTTAGAAAAATAAAATAAAAGGTAAGCCGTACTGGCTTGTGCTAACATAACATTTTTTTCTTTACTCAGACTGGCCTTACCCCTTTGATGGAAGCAGCTTCAGGAGGATATGCGGAAGTTGGAAGAGTTCTCCTAGATAAAGGAGCAGATGTCAATGCTCCTCCTGTGCCTTCTTCACGAGATACAGCTTTAACAATAGCAGCAGACAAAGGCCACTACAAATTCTGCGAGCTACTTATTAATAGGTGAAGTCAGGTTTTATTGATGTGTGAATAATCTGTTAATCTTTTGCTAAGCCCTAGTTTTCCTAAGTTTTTTAAGGAAGGCTGTTTCCAATCATGGTATCTGATAGAAGGTTTTAGGGAATACTAGAAAAATTCATTCATTTTTCAACCAAGCGTATAACTATATTAAATATACTCTGATTTTTATAGGGGAGCCCATATTGATGTTCGTAACAAGAAAGGAAACACACCACTATGGCTGGCAGCAAATGGTGGTCACTTTGACGTGGTACAGTTGCTTGTGCAAGCAGGTGCTGATGTTGATGCTGCAGATAACCGGAAGATTACTCCTCTCATGTCAGCATTTCGCAAGGTGATTTGATATGAAAAACTAGATTTTATAGCAAACTTATTGATCAGATGTTCTCAAAGTTGGCAGTACCCTGGAGGGCTATGGAATGATCCAGAGGGGGGCAGTAGTAGCTTCAGTTGCAGTTGAGGAGCATTGAATAAAAAGAAGAGGGCAGTGGAAGCATAATGAAAAAAGAAAATTTTGAAAACCATTTGTACATGTTTCATCCATTGTGTGACAAGTTAAAGTCATAGTGATTACATTATTTGCCAAATAAACACACAAAATGCGTTATAACTCATCAGTGGTCAAATCTGCCAACAGTTCTTAATAAGCAAGTGTTGGCAGGAGAGCAAGAAGTTCAGCATGCATCAGCAGGAATGTGTACATATAACGACTTCTTTACAATACTGTAATATATGGTTACATGATGCAATATTGTATCATCAAAATTTGAATATAAGGAAAAAACCACAAGTTTACAATAAATTATTAAATTTAAGATGTCTTTTTTTTTAAATTTCATATTTTTTAGAAATGATTCAGATTTCAAAAAATTGTTAAAGATTTTCAGGGGAACAGAGTGATTTTTTTTTAAGGGGGCGATAGGCCAAGTAAGTGTGGATTAGAGCCACTGTGGTGAAGAATTTGAGTCATAAAACTTGGATTTCAATCCTTGTTCTGCTGCTTACTAGCTCTATGATTATACAAGTCACTTAATCTCTCTAAGGCTCAGTTTCTTCATCTGTAAAAATAGGGTATTAGACTAGATGATCTCTTCAGTCCTTACAGTTCCAAATTCAATGAGACTGTGAATGCCAAGTACCTGAAAAATAAATTGTTCCTGAAGCACGAATATTCTCAGCATAAGTTTCTGCTTTTTGTGTCATTTAGAAAATAACTAGAAACCAGCTACAACTGGCCATGTTATAATGTTGCCATATGGAAAAAGTCATATCTAAGAAAAAATATTTATTGGTAGATAAGCTTTAGTAAGTGGATAGAAGTGGGGTGAGAGGGAGGGAAAAAAAAAGTAACTCATATATGAGGACTTACTCTACCTCATTTAATGAATCCCAGTTTCTTATTACATTTTGATAAATTGCCGGTATAAGCCTTTGCAACATGTTTTCTCTACAAGCTATTTTGTAAATTAACTTAGTAGCAAGACAGACTTATTTGTTCCTTGTAGAACAATTTTTACTAAAGGAAGGAAAGGAAATATTGATACTTCTGAAATAGCTTTAAAGAAATCATGTTTGTCAGCCATGTAGATGATTGCATTATGTCCCTCAGTATCCTTAGTAAATTTATTTTCAAATATTGCCTCAAATAGTGTATGTATTTTTATTGGGAATTTTATTTGAAACAGGAAAATGAAGTTTTAAGAAATTTTTAATTACTTCCCAGAGAGCAAGTTCCTATTACTAAAAAGAAATAAAATAGATAATAATAGTTTAGATATAGTAGCTTTGTTTCAAAAGGCAAATTTTTATTTAACTTATTTTATTAATTCAAGATAACATTGTTTCTTACAAAAATCTATTTCTATTTTCATTTGGTTATAACTTGATGATTGAAACCAGAAAAAATTACCATAGTCCATGAAATATCTTTGTAGTTATCATCTCTCTATAAATAGGATACATTTAATTTCCTAATCTCATTTCAAAACAGATAGTTATTCTCCTTAACTAATTACCACTCATTTTCATTCACTCATAAATTTTTATGTACTTAGGCAAAAGTTGAAGATATTTTCATATGTTCTTTCTCCATAGGGCCATGTAAAAGTTGTGCAGTATTTGGTGAAAGAAGTCAATCAATTTCCTTCTGATATTGAATGCATGAGATACATAGCAACTATCACTGATAAGGTAAGTGTAATACTGTGATTTTGAAATGTTTTTCCCCTGTGGAAGTGTTAAACTATGGTAGAGTGAGATTCTATTTTTATTGGCAAATCAACTTTATTTTTTAAAAGGTTTATTGATGTATTCTATCTTAAACATGACTATCACTTCCCGATAATCTTCCAAAAACCTTTACTTGCTTACTATCCCCCCACCCCCCGCCAAAAAAAAAAAAGGCAAAACCGTCTCAGAGAACAGTTGTAACCAACAGACCAACAGATTGAGAAATATCCTGTACGTATTGAATACCACCACTCTCCTGAGAGAAAGAAAATTGTTCCATCATTGGTCCTCTTGGGCCAACATTGTCACTGCAGTTGATCTAAATTCTATTGCCTTTTAGTGCTGTCTTCATTTACATTATTATCGTATTTGTGCATATATTCTTTGTTCTTTTTTCTTTGCATTAGTTCATACAAGTCTTTTCATGTTAATTTGAACTCCTCATAATAAGTTGTTTATTATAATGCAGTAGTATTCTGTTATGTTCACATATCAATATTTATTAAGCCATTTCCCTTCACCTTTTTCTTTTAATTGACTTATTTGTAAGTTACAGATCACTCTTTTGTAAAGTATTTTGAGATTTTTTTTCCTATGCAAGATGTGTTATAATGACTGTGTCAGGTGGTTTATTGTCCTGTTCTGTATGTAGTACTGCTTACTCGGTTATAGCCAGAGGGGTTAAAGAGATGGCCACAACTTATGAAAATGTTCATTCAAGCCCTGAGTCTGAAACATACTGTCTGACTATTGGCTAGTTGCATACCTTGTCACTACTATAGATCAGAGATGTCAAACACAAAGCACATAATGCAACCTGAACTAAACTGTAATTGGGAAATATTTGACATAATAAATTGAAATGCAGTAAAATATAGATATATATAGATATATATATATATATATATATAAAACATTAAATTTTAAAGGTAAGTCAATATGTGCCCCACAGGGATCCTTATGTGCAATTTGTTGGCCCCCATTTCTATTTTAGTTTGACGCATCTGCTCTATGGGGTGTCTTTCTAAAGATCCCTCTAAAACTGTACATTATAGAGCAGTTGTCTGTCTGCCTTGAGGGAGGAAGTTTCTTCATCATGAGTTCCCTACACCAGTTAGTTTAGCCAGGTAAGATATGGAGAGTTATTAAATGATGATACCTTTTCTGAAACTACTTAAACGTTATCAGAAAATAGTTCTGTTCCTTAATGTACCTAATATTGTACCCTAGAGGTGTATTTCAAAGCTTTTGGCTTTCATGTAACATTCCAAACAGATTGTGATGAATCATGAAATCAGAAATTATAGGTCCTTGCCCGTCATGTCTTTGTTCTGCCTCCAGAGTGGGCAAGATGAACCTAAAACAAAGAGAGCCCTTCATCCTTCTTGTTCTGTGCTACATTGCCTGGGCTGTTGGGAAACTTTTATATTTGAAAATCATTACATTTCGTGGTGCAGAAATGCATTTTATACAATGGCTTTGAAAAGTAAGAAAGTCATTTATTTCAAATTAATAAAACATTTATTTGCCCCTTATTTTGAAGAAAGACTGCTGCCCACATGGTTGAATTTTCACTTTCCTCTCTAGACCCTATGCGTAACTGTGCTGTAAGTTTTATTTGGGCTATTCCACAATTATTTAGTCCTTTTTCCACCCTAGGAATTGTTGAAAAAATGTCACCAGTGTGTTGAGACAATTGTGAAAGCTAAAGACCAGCAAGCTGCTGAAGCAAATAAGAATGCAAGTATCTTGCTGAAGGAGCTCGATCTAGAAAAGGTAAATGGGGAAACAGTTATGCAATTTGGGACAGCATTGTCATATATAAATAATGCTACAATCTTCTGATAAAATGCTTTAAAGGAATTTATTGCTGTATTACCACCCACATTGTTTTAGGAAATATTTTGACATGTAGTACTTAGCAAATAATTTAAGATCTAATAAAGCAAAACATTCACCTTGTAGAGCAAGCAACATATTTGCCAAGTGGTACTCCTAGATCCGTAGTTTTAATAATTAGTCTGGGTAGTAATTTAGTGAAAATTTAGTAACTTGAAAACAGTTTGCTATAAGTGATCTCTTAATTAATTTCTTTGTTTAAGGGTATTAGATTCATATTAAAAGGGTCAGGTGGTTTGCCTTATAACTCAGGTTTATGACACATCAATTATGTGTATTACCATTTTTATTTTTATTTTTAACAAAGCATTGAAATCCTTTTAAGTATACCCACATTCTAATCTAGCTCATGCTTCTTGTAGGTAAATAAGAATTTCAAAGACTGTTGAAATGGTTGTATTTAATATTATCAATAAATCAGAATCTTTTTTTTCCTTTTTTGGAGGGGGGAAAGCAGGGCAGTTGGGGTTAAATGACTTGCCCACATCGCTTAGTAAATGTTAAGTGTCTGAGGTCACATTTGAACTCAGGTCCTCCTGACTCCAGGGCCTATGCTCTATTCACTGCATCACCTAGCTGCCCATATAAATCAGAATCTTAATGGGTGATAGACTATAATTGTTGAACTTGTTATAGTTTGTAAAGAAATATTTCCGTATTTGATCCAGTTAGTTTGTATACAGTCTTGTGTATTCATTTTTTTGTTTTCCAGCTTTCTTAGCAGTTTTTATTGAATATTGATTCTCTTGCCTAGTAAAATGTGTGTTTATCAAACATATAACTTCTGTATATGTAGAATGGGTTCTATTTCTTAGTTCTCTGCTCTGTTAATTTATTTTGATGTTCTTTTGCTGGTACATGACAACTTTTTAGAGTTACTGCTTTATATAGTACATTTTGAGATATAGTAGTGCTTATGTAGTCTAATTTTCTTTTTACTTTTTTATGTTCTTACCCATAATTTTTCTGTATAAATGTTTATGACTACTTTAAATTAGTATTAATATTGATTTATATTTTGTTAAATGTTTGTTGGTTAAAGTGCCAGTATTTCCCAAACTATATTTGCTTGATCTAACTATGAGTGGGCTTGTATCCCTCTATTTCAGCAGTTCTCAGCCTGTAGGTCGCGACCCATTTTGGGGGTCTTGGGGGTCGCCTAAGACCATCGGAAAACACATATTTCCCATGGTCTTAGGAACCAAGACACTGCTCCTCTATCCGTCTCCAGGCGGTCTGCCCACATGCAGATATGCCCACATACAAGTATTAAAGGGTCACGGCATTAGGAAGGTTAAGAACCACTGCTCTATTTGTTGGCTTTCATCCTTGATTTCAGTCAAAATTATTTTGAGGTTGTTTTTATTTAGGGGTATGTCTATTATATGTCTTGATAGTGTTCAAATATTTTATTTACTTTGTTATTGTAAAGGTTCTTTCTCTTTCCATCTTTTTTTTTAAAATTCTTATTGGTAATATGTAGCAACACAGATTATATTTATGAGTTTATCTTGTATCCTGCTACTTTACTAAGGTAATTTGTTACCTCCATTTTTTGGTTAACTTTCTTAGATTTTTTTTTTTAGGCATACAATCATGTCTTCTGCAAATAAAGAAATTTCAATTTCTTCATTACAGATGCTTATCCTTCCTTCACTTTCTTTTTCATTATTTAACTGCAATTTGCTAAGATTCTTAAAACTGATAAATAGACATGGCAAGAGTGAATATTCTTGTTTAACAACTTTTTGATGAGCATGCTTTTAATGTGTCTCTCCATTATATATAACAAATATGTAAGAGATAATATATGTAATGCAATTTGTAAATCATCAGCATTATACAAATGTTGTCATGATGATGATGATGATGATGATGACGATGACAAAGACGACTTTAAATATATGTTCTTGTGAGCAGGGACTTATATGGTTTTTATCTCTATCTCCAGTGTCTAGCAAACAATAAATCCTTGATAAATACTTGTTGAAATGAACTTTTTTTAAGTGGTAGGGGTATGGGAATGGAACTTTGTATTATAATGGTCAGACTTTTTCAGCATGTTTCTTAATTTTGCTGGTCTTCCCCCTCCCCTTTTCACTCTTATAAGGGAGGAGAATGAAAGTGATTTACTGGGAAATGGAAGTGAAGTAAAAACAAAAAACATGACTGTTTTTTAAAAAAGCAGGAGTTAACATTTATATATAATGCTTTATGGTTTGCAAAGCACCTTACATTTTTATTTGATCTTGAATTAGAGGCCATTATTTTGCCCATTTTAAAGACAAGTTAAATGAGCCTGGCAGAGACTAATAAATGTCTGAGAACAGGATCTGACCTTTGGTCTTTTTGACCCCCCCCAACTCCACCTCTCTATTCACTTTACCACTTAGCTGCCCATTTATCTTTATCTTTGGGGAAAAGACACTTCTATAGTTTAAAAAAAATAAGCATGAACGAGGACTATATTTTCTTGAAGACTTTTTCAGAAGAATTGATCATTTAGGCTTTATGTTTTTATTTTTTTCTCTTTTTGATAAACAATTTTTTTTACTGGTATTAGACATTTTAATTTCTTACTTTGCTGTCTGAAGTAGAAGTGGGATTCAGGGGAAATTCCACTATAATCCTTCTAATGATTCCAGAAGAAACAAGTCAGTGATGACCTATCCTTTCTTAAGCTGTTTCCTGAGATGGAACACAGCAGCTTAATGTTTCAAAGTTACTTTTGTATTACTTTGGGTGTATTTTTACAATGTGGAAATTATATTTTTACAATGTCAGTGTAATACATAAACTGAAATACTGTCAGGATTGTGGATTGCCTTTTAAAAATTGGTACATGTTTTCAGTGTTATCTCTTCCTGTTAACATTTTTTATAGTGCATTTTTTTTTAGTGTTCAAGGGATCCCCATCCTAAAGAAAGGAACAAATGTCCATTCATAATAGTTGTAAAAATTGTATCTTTTTAAAAATCCCATATACGAATACAATACTATAATTAATATCTTTTATAAACTTTTAAAATAATATTTACCAAATCATTGGTTACATTACGTGATTACTTTCTTTACAGTCAAGAGAGGAGAGCAGAAAACAGGCTCTTGCAGCTAAGAGAGAAAAAAGAAAGGAAAAAAGAAAAAAGAAGAAAGAGGAACAAAAAAGAAAGCAGGAAGAAGATGAAGAAAACAAACCTAAGGAAAATTTAGAGTTACCAGAAGATGATGATGAAGAGGAGAATGATGATGAAGGTAAGTGATGGTACATCTTTTTTAAAGTGATTAAAATTCTCTTTTGTCCATCTTTATAGTTCTTCTCTTTCTTTTTTTCTAAAAGCTCACCATGACATATAACTAATTCTTAATTTTACAGATACTTTTTATAATGACCATTTTTTTAATTTAAAAAAAATTATTTTCTCTCCTTCTCATCTCCTACCCACTGAAAAAAAGAAAGAAAAACAAACTCTTATAACAAATACACAGTCAAGTAAAATAAATTTCCATATTCATGATATGCAGAAAATATGTATCTCATCCTGCACTTTTATGTCCATCACCTCTGTTATGTGATAGGCAATAAGTTTGATCATCAGTCCTCCAAAATTTTGGTTGTTCATTTGCTCTCTTCAGACCTCTTAAATCTTTCAGAGTTGTTTGTGTTTATAGTGTTACTGTAGTAATTTCATAAATTGTCCTCCTGGTCAAGTGAATATTTTAAATACCTTATAACATTTTGAGTTAATATAGAAACTAGAAAATCAGGCAAAGAAACAAGAATGGGAAAACAGGCAAAAGTAGTTTGAAAAAGTACAGTTAATCCCTTTGTAAAAAGTTATGTGTTGTGCTTTACAATTGTAATTATCAAGCCTGTCCTCCTAGATGAGATGTAAAAATATATCTCTTCCTTCACTGGAAGAGAAGAGGTAAGATAACTTACCAGTGTAGAACAATACCCATGCTGTCAGATTCAGTTTGAAGTATTGCTTCATTTTGCTGAATTTTCTTTTTCTTTTTTCCTTCTAATTGCTTGTCTTTATTACAAGGGATGGCTCATTCTATAGAGAATATATTCTGTATTAGAAAATAAAGATTATTTTTTTAAAATATTAAAAAATGAAAAGCTGTGTTCTCAAACAAGTATTTTTAAAAAATAATCAGCAACTTCCCCTCCTTACATTCTCAATAACCCAAGTCAGAAGTTAAGAGGCAATGCCTCTTACACAGAGATGTAGAACAACATATTCAGAGGCATTCATTAAGTGGTTTTCAGAGCCCAAATATAGTGTGCAGTTTCACTTAATTCAAAGTTCCTAGACCTGGAGCAGAACAGAACCTAGTGGTTGGGTCTTTGGAGGCTGTACCATTAGGGCACAGCTCTTTAACAGTATTTTCATATTAGCAAAATGACTGTACTGTGTTCTTTTTGGGTAGTAGTTCTAATATACTACTTTTCCAGGTGTGTTTTTAATTCTGAATTCAAACAGTTCTTAGAGCATATTGGTAAATACGACAAGGAAATTTTAATAAGCTCTGTTTTTCATATCAGATGAGGTTTAATGTCAGCTAGTTCTGATAGTAACGGTGATTTCCTTATATAGTGGGAATTTATGAAAATAAAACTATTAACAGTGTCTTGATTTTGAAACTTACTTGCCATTGACTGTATAGCTGTTTTGAAACTCGTGTTTTGAGTGTAATATTTACTTATTCATTTTTATTAGCAGAGCAAGAAGTTCCCATCGAGCCTCCTAGTGCAACCACTACCACTACAATTGGGATCTCTGCCACATCGACTACATTTACCAATGTGTTTGGGAAAAAGAGGGCTAATGTGGTAACGACTCCTAGCACCAATCGAAAAAATAAGAAAAACAAAACAAAAGAGACACCTCCAACTGTGCATTTAATTTTGCCAGATCAGCATATATCTCTTGCACAGCAAAAGGCTGATAAAAATAAGATAAATGGAGAACCAAGAGGTGGTGGTGCAGGTGGAAATAGTGATTCTGATAACCTGGATAGCACAGATTGTAACAGTGAGAGTAGCAGTGGTGGTAAAAGCCAAGAGTTAAACTTCACAATGGATGTGAATTCATCTGGTGATAGAAGATATACATCACTGTTAATTCATTCCCATGAAGAAAAGACCAGCACTGCTACTTCCAAAATTCAGACAAGGTGAGTTTTTTATTCTTAGTTTCTTCTGTCTTTAGCTTGTTTTTCCTTTCCACCTGTACTCTTTTTATGGTGTTTTTTGAAGTTATACAGGTTTTATAGTGTTGAATACCAACGATCAAATTTTTTTAAAAATTTATTTACATTCAGTTCCACAAGTTTTTGAATTCCAAATTTTCTCCTCCACTTTCTCCCCCTGTACATCCCATGGCAGCATGCAAACCAATATAGATTCTACATATACCTTCACATTAAACATGAGTTATGTTGTAAAGAAGAATTATAACCAATGGAATGAATAACAAGGAAGAAGAAACAAAACGAAAAAGAGAGAGAGCAAGTAGTTTGCCTCAGTCTGCATTCAGACTCTGTAATTCTTTCTCTGGATGTGGATAACCTTTTCCATCATGATTCCTTTGGAGTTGTCTTATAATCTTGCATTGCTGAGGGGAGCCCAGTCTATCAACGTCAGTCGTCACACATACGATGTGTCCGTGATTGTGTACAAATTTCTCCTGGTTCTGCTCTTCTCACTTAGCATCAGTTTGTATAAGCCTTTTCAGGTAAATATGAAGTCCATCTGCTCATTTTTTATAGCACAATAGCATTCCATTACATTCATATACCACAACTTGTTTAGCCATTCCCCAATTGATGGGCATCCCCTTGATTTCCAATTCTTTGCTACCACAAAAAGAGCTGCTGTAAATATTTTTGTATATATGGGTCCTTTTCTCACTTGCACCATCTCTTTCGGATACAGCCCTAAACGTGGTATTGCTGAGCCAAAAGCTAAGGTATCCAGCAATAAAATTTACCAGATTGTCATCTCTGTTCAAAATACAATCAAAAAACTTGTCTCTGCCCCCCTTATCCCCCTTACTCCCCAAAGCATAGTCTACTCTTGTGATTTAGGGAATAAAATGGCTCCTAACAAATTATTCCTGGTGACTTGAACCAAGAAGAATTTGAAAATTCTCTAAAATCACAATATAAGTACTCTTTAATCTTACTATAGCTTTCTTTGCCTATAAAACTGACAAGCAAACCTGTTTTGACACCTACAGTGTACTGCTTTGTATAAAAAAACATTGAGTCTCATTTCCAGCTGTTAAATTTAACATTAAAATTTAAATTGGAGTATTTGCACCTCTTTTTCTGCATTAGTAGTTAAATATTTGATGTAGCAAGCTTTAAGTCAAGTCCATCAATCATTCTAAGTATGACATAGCCTCACAAATATGAATTATAAGAAGTATATGATACCGTAAATATTTGAAAATCAGGAGAACCTTGTTTTAGTTCTACCTCTACCACTAAATTATGTGACCCTGGATAAGTCATGATCTCTTTCGACTTGTTTATTCACAGATACACTTGGGCCAGAGGAGAAGACATTTAAATAACTGTTCTTTAAGATCAATTCCAGCTTGGTGCTTTTATGACATTTATTGACTGTGTAATCATATATTGCTAATATCCATCTTGATTTAGTCTTCAGAGAGTTTTGTTTTATTTTGCTATTATTAGAAGGAGTCATTTTATCTTTACAGACTTGAAGGTGAAGTTAATACTAATTCATTGTCAACAAACTATAAATCAGTGTCATTACCTGTGAGTTCTCCAAACATAAAGCTAAATCTTACCAGCCCTAAGAGAGGCCAGAAGAGAGAAGAAGGCTGGAAAGAAGTTGTGCGAAGGTAAAGTTTATTTTTATAATTTATCATTCATAAGTGTTAAGGACTCTTTAAGATTTACATAATGAATTATTATTTCAAACTGAAATGTTATGCTTAATCACGATACATCCTAATTGTGGCAGAATTGAAATAATGCACGTGCTTTTGTTTTATAAACAGTAAAAGTAACAGAAGATAGGTTGGGGGGGGAATAGGCCACAGTACCTCATGAATTGTGTTTATTGCTCTCTAAAAAATATTTTGCAGCCAGGGCAGATACAAAATTTAGCTAAATCTCACCCTTCGAGGATCTTACAGCCTAGTAGAAGGGAGGGATAAGACATAAAATACAGATGACTCTAACATACAATATTACATTATTCATGCATTAGAGAATTTTTTTTAACTTGTTGAGGTCTTAAAGGAAAATTTTCCCTAGACAGAGTGATCAGGGTAGTCTTCTTGGAGACATGACATTTTATTTCATCTTGAAAGGAATTCATCAACTAAATAAATGGAGGGGGAGCATTTCAGACATTGAATCTGAACCGTGTTTGCTTTGAGTGTATATAAGCGGGAATAATATGAAATAATGCTGGAAAGGTGGAGGGAGTAACACCTGATTATGAAGAGACATAGAGGATGATAGCCAAGTCATCTAGAAGGGTTAGGTGGTGGTTACTTCTTAGAACATGATTCTAGGCTTTTGGGAAGGAGCCAGTGTGACAGGGTTGAAGATAGCTCAAAGAAGATGGAAGGAAAGCTAGAGCAAAGTCATAGGGCAGATGGCAAGCAAATGACCAAATGGACTAAAGGACTAAATGCCTTTTCAGTGGGATCAAAGGTTCAGCTCTGTTATATGCTGCCTAGGTGTTAGGAATGCAAAGACCAAAAAAAACCCTCCAAAACTTGGGGATAGAAACAGAGAAACAAGAGCAGGAGGAGAAAAAGATGGGAGCCAAGGCCAGCCACATAAAGACCTGGCTGAAACCAAGAGAAATAACATGCAGGTGGCAGATGCTTGGGCTTTGATCATAGACTTAGGAGATGACAGGTGACAAATAGGGGCAGGAAACAGACATGCAGTACCTGAAGATGGATGAAAGACAGACAGATGGTTGTTGGGTGGGCATAGTGGGGCAAAGGTCTCCTTTCTCAATGCTGGAGCGCTCAAACCAGCATCCCCTCTCTCCATGTATCCCCTTCTCACCATGACAGCAGTGGTATTCTTTCCACATATCCATTCTTCTGCTTTCATTCATAGAGTTGTTTTTTAGGGTGGTTTGGTTGGTTGGGTTTTTTTGGTGAAGGTGTGAGAAATGCTGAGCTAGGGAATGCTGAGCTAAATGACAGGAGTTGGGGGAAAGAGAGAAAACACAGTAGTGTACAGTAAAGTCAACAGGTGTTTTTTGGAATACAGATTTGTTTCATAATTCTTTATATAAAGTCAAATTTGTGTAATGGGAATTTAGAGAAAGTAAGAACTGTATGTAATGAAAATAATATAGGAATGAAAGAAAAAGTAATCAGCAACACAACCATTTGGCTCTGTTAAAAAAAAATAGAAAAGTGGATCAGTGGAACAGACTAGACAAGGAAGAATAGAAATAATTGAACTCAATGATCAAGTGTTGTCAGTAAAGCTAGAAGTACACCTTACCTAGAAAAGAATTCCATATTTGATAAGAACTTGTTTGGGAAGCTTGGATCAACATCTTATATTCCACTATAAATTCAAAGTAGATAGATGATCTGAGTATTAAAGATGATACTATGAAAAGAGAAGCAAATCATATATACCTTTCACAGCTACAGGTAAAGAATGTCTTGACCAGACAAGGATAGAGGCAATTTCAGAAGATGAAATAGAGGATTTCTGCTACATGAAATAGAAAAACTATTGCACAAACAAGTTAACACATTTAGGATAAAATATGCCTAGGTTGCCTTGGGAAGAAATCTTTTTATCAAATATTTCTGATAAGAGTTTAACCAAGATATAGACAGACAACTCAAAGAAAGAAATAAGACCAAAAACTATTTCTCCAACTGAGAAGTACTCAAAAACTAAGATCTCATAGTTCTCAAAAGAATTACAAACTATTAACAATTATGTGATAAAATACTGTAATAAATCACTAATACTAATCAACAAATTTTTAAACATTTTTATTCTGAACTTAAACACCAAAAAGAGACTTGTATTTCTCTACACATATTGGAACACAAAAAGAAGATTCTATGTGAAACCACGAATCTTCTTTTCACACTGCTTGCTAAAGTATATGAATTATGTGTGTTGTTTTTCTCCTTCTGAGATTACTTATGTTCTCATCTGTGTATTTTTTTAAAAAAATATTACAACATTGGTTTTTTGTTTGTTTTTGCATCACATTGCTAACATTCCCATCTCTTTCTCCTGGAACTAATGGAGAGAAGGGAAGTGGGGGAGGGACCCTTGTAAAAAATAGAATAGTAAAGCAAAATGAATCCTTACAGTGTCCATGTAAAAAAAATCATGTCTCTGCACCTTTTGATCATCACCTTTAGGAAGTGAGTAATATTCTTCATCATTTGTTGACATGTTAACTAAATACTTATTGTGCCTCACACTATGCTAACTGAATGGGATACAGGTTCAAAGAACCAAATAATCTGTACTCATAATGAGTTTACATCCAACAAGGGAGACAAGTACATATGAAAATACATATAGTATAACTCTTAAAACAGACCTGCACAATGTACGACCCTTGGGTGTGTTGTACAGACCTTTATTTACATCTTCTGCATTTTTGGCAGGTCACCCAAAATCCTTTTGCAGGCGACAGGTTGTGCAGACCTGCTCAAGAATTAATAAATGCACATGCATGGTTTTGGAGAGAGGACATTTGTCAAGCTTTTAACAAGCATTTATTACATGCTTTTTTTGTACCAGGCATTGTGCTAAGTGCTACAGATAAAAATATAAGCAAAAAGAAAGTTCCTGCCTTCAAAGAGTTTATATAATAATGAGAGAAGACAGTACACAAAAAGGAACTGAAAATCATGGGGGAGGGAATGTGGGAGGACTAAAGGTGCCCGAGTTCAAAACCAGGTATGGAATTCCAGGAAGACCAAAGGGAGGAGAGGAATAAAGGTTGTCTGGCCCCAAGCCCCTTCCCAAAATGGAAATTCCAAAAAGTACAGTGGAAGAAGAGACCAGTTAATGGGATTGTGGGGGGGGAAGGGGAAGATATTCCAGGGTGAAAAGACATCAGTGGATGTCTATTCTGGGGTGAGGAAGCCCTGGATCTCAGGCAGGTTTCAAAATTGAGAAGGCCACTGAGAACATACTATTTAAATTTTGACAGAAACACAGCTTGAAAGAGAGGGATTAGGAAAAATTTCATTCAAGAGATTGGGGGAGGGGAGGACTATGAGGTAAAAATAAGAATGGAAAGACAGAGAAAGAGGGAGTATCCCTCCCTTCCAGGCATGGAGGACAGACAGGTAGTGCAGAAAACATGGAGAGGGAATATGAAGGGTCTTAAGTGAAAAGCAGAAAGAAGACTTCTCAGTTGCAGAGTACAGGAGGGATAGTGATGTACAATGAGACTGAAAGAGTGGTTGGACCAGATTGTGTAAGGCTTAAAAAACTAAAAGAGGGAATTGTGTTTTATTCTGGAGGCAACAGAAAACCACTAGGGTTGCTTGCATAGTAGAGTCACATGGTCAGATCTGAACTTAAGGAACAACACTTTACCAGCAGCAGAATGGACAGGCAGGATGAGAGATAAGGCAGGGAGATACAGTTAGGTTGTTGGGATAACCCAGGCAAGAAGTGAGGTGATGAGGGACTGAACTAAGGTAGCTGTGGGAGTAGAGAGGAGGGAAGGAGTACAGTAGATTTTATGAAGCAAGAAACAGCAAAGCTTAACAATTATATAGAGGGTGAAGGAAAGTGAGGAGGTCTGGATAATGCTGATGACAAACCTGAGATATAGGTAGAATGGTGTTAACTTTCAACAAAAATAGGGAAGTTTGGAAGAGGGAAGAGTTTAGGGGAAGATAAAATGAGCTCACTTTTAAGACATGTTGAACATAAGTTTTAGAGTTATCCAGTTAGAAATTTCCAGTAAGCATTTGATGTCCAGGACTAAAGTTTGGCAGAGATAAGGCTAACTAGGTAGATCTGGGAGTCATCTTCATAAAAATGATAGTTAACTCTGTGGCAGTGGACTGATGAGGTCACTGAGTCAGAAAGTATAGAAAGAGAAGAGAAGGTCCAGAACATAACCCTGGAAAACACTCATAGTCCAGGAGGATGATGTAGATGTTGATCCAATAGGCAAACTGAGAAGGAACAGTCAGACAAGTAGGAAGGTGGCTAATCAGGCAAGAGTAGTGCCATAAATACCTAGAGAGGAAAGAGTGTCTTGGAGGAGAAGGCTAGTCAGCAGTGTCATGCAACAGATGGGTTGGGAAGAGTTCATACTAAGAAAAGATTATCATATTTGGCAATTATAAGCGATCATTAGTAATTTTAAAGAGAAGTAAAATGATAGGAGGTTTTAGGGGAATGTAGAGTTTTTCATTAGGCAAGTGGAACACTTGTAGGTAATGGCAGGATCTCATATATAACCATCTCTTGGTGTAGCTGAGGTTGATTAAAGATGAGGCAGCATCTCTGTAGGTATTAAAGTTCCCTTGTGTAAGGGCAGGATTTGGGAAAGAAAAGAAGATGGTGAGCAAGGTTCTGAACTCCTTGAGAAAGGAGGTGAAATTACCTGAAAGTTAGTGTACTTAAAGCTGCCATAATTTTGACAAGGTAGAAATTTTAATTGTGTGGACTTCAGAATAAGAAAGGTTACTTATAATAAGAAATGAAAATCAGAATAATCTTGATTTTTCCTTTGCCAACAAACTGGCAAGGTGATGAGAGGACAGAAATAATCCTTGTTGGAGGTGGAGAAACAGTCACCACTAGTGCACTGTTGCTGGAACTATGAATTCATATAACCATCAGGGAAAGCAGTTTGTAATTAGGCAAAGAAAGTGACTGAAATGCCCATACTATCTCAGGAGGCGATCATTGACAAAAATAAAGGCTTTATGTCAAATTATTTATGTCAGCACTTAGAGTTAAATTGTGGTATGTTAATGTAAAGGGACTGTTTCATTATCTTGCTGTATGAAACAATGAACATGATGAATACAGAGAAGCATGAGAAGACTACCATGAATTGATGCAGAGTGAAGTAGCAGAGACAAGAAAACAACACAGTGGCAGAAACAGTGTAAATGAAAAGAGCAACAACCACAGAAAAATCAAAACTGCATGTTGCAAAATTATAAAGAATAATAATACCTAGCATTTATATAGCCCTATAAGGCTTGCAAAGTGCTTTACATATGTTATCTCATTTGCTCCTCATAATCACCCTGGGAGGTAGGTGCTATTATTATCCCCATTTTACAGATGAGGAGAACTGAGGCTGGGAGAGGTTAAGTGACTTGCCAGGGTCACACAGCTAGTAAGTGTTTGATGCCTGACTCCAAGTCCAGCACTATATCCACTATACCACCTAGATGCCTCAAGAACAAGCTTGACCCCAAAGAAGAGATATGAGAAGACACATCCCCCTGCTCCTTTGTAGAGGTCAGAATCCATGGGTGTGCAACATTGCATATGACGTCAGAATTTTTTGATGCATTGATCAGTTTTGCTGATTTTTTTGTCTTTTTTCTTTTTTTAAAAAAAAATTTATTTGTCATAAGGGATGACTGGGAGGGAGAGACAAATGGATGCAGCGGGAAATCTGGGTGTTATAAAACCAAAATATGTCAATAAAAATCTGTTTTTTAAAAAGTTAGGAAGGGCTGCTTTTCTACTCTTTAGATTTTCAGAGATAATTAAATATTCCTATAAAAAGCTGAAGTACATCATTGTAAAAACTATGAAGAAAAAAGATCTGAAGAGGCAGAGGGAATCCCGACTTAAGCCATGAAATTAGAGTGTAAAAGAATTTAATGCAGAGGAAAAAGGGGAACTGGACAACCACTGAATATTTACTTCGTAGTATTATATAGATTTATAGTCTGAAGGATGTTAAATGCCTTGCCCATGTCACAGAGTTAATAGGTATCTTAGGCAAAATTTCAACTCAAGTTTTCCTGACTACAAGTTCAGTGCCCTATCCATTGCAGCACCTCAGTGCCTCTCATGAAGCTAACCAACGAGAAGGTCTTTTAGAAGATGAAGGAGCTTCATCCTCTGAGGTTTAAGTAGCTCTTTGTCCTATAAGGAATAATGATGTAGATCCACAGGTGATGTTAATTAAAGGTCATCCAGTAAGGATGATAAGTGGTGATGTTTTATTACTCCCTATGGAGAAAGTCCTGAGATACCTCTTTGACAGCCTGATAACAAGAGGTCTGCTGTTTTCATCAAGTATGCATCCAAGATTTGACAGAGAAGTTTCCAAGGCTTTTCAAACTGTATTACTATTCTCTACCTCTGGTGATTCACTCAAGTACAAATGATATTGCCAGAAGAAATAGTTTATAAGAAAATCCTGTGAATGTAGATGGTAGTTCTGTTTCTTCCTATCAGTTATCTCACAGACTTCAGAAAAGAGAAGATTTGCTATGTAAACAACTAGTTAAATCTGGTTGACAAGCATTTATTAATCACCCAACCCAAAATGCCAGGCACTGTTTAGGTTAAGAGACTGGTATCTGAAAATAAGATTGGATTTCTGAGTCTTGACTTTTAAAAATAGCAATAACAGAGTGCTGGCAAGGAATGAAGTACACTTGACAGGGGTTGATCATATTATATTTTACTGGAGTTTTGCTAATTTAACCTAAAAGTCTTAAACTAAAAAGAAAGGAAGAGGGGGAAAAATGATCTCTATATGCCTACAAAGCTATACCATAGGAAAGCAACATTGGCAGAATAGCAAGAATTTAGAATTTCATAGGAGATGCGGATCTATTCATAGATCCAAGAATGGAGCCAGTAATAAAACACAGCCTCAGATAGCTATACTATATAAAGTCTGGGTAGCAAGCAAGGTGAACTACAGGTCCTAATACAAGAAAACAAATTTGGTATCATAGATGTAGAAAGGCCCCCTATGCACTGAAATATTTGTACCAGCACATTCTACAGTTAACAGAGAATTGGAAACAAAGTAGAGGTTCTTAGATCGGAGGAATGGCTAGACTTTTTGTGGTGCAAAAAAAAATGTAATGGTATATTATTGTGCTATAAGAAGTAATGACTCTGATAGGCACTAAAAAAGCTTGAAAGACTTAGATGAACTGATGCAACATGAAGTAAGCAGAATCTGAAAAAATATATTCTCAATAATTACAACAGCATAAATAAAAAATAGCAGCAGTACAAAAATAGAAACATATGGTGTCAGTGACCCACAATTTAGGAAATGCTGAAGGGGTCTTGAGTGAAAAAAGCTTATGATATCCTGGTCTAGACCATCAGTCCAAATCTAATAAGATGAAATTTTAATGTTAATAAATCTAACATCTGAGTTCAAGAAATCCACTTCTTAAGTACAAGATTGGGGAAGATTCTCTATAGAAGAGTTTGTCTCAAAAAAGATCTGGAGGTTTTGTGGTATAGCTAGCTCAATATGAGTTAATAGTATGATATGGCAGACAAGCTAATGCACTTTTGGGCTACATTGAGAAGCATGGCGTCCAGAATGGGAGAAGTTAAGAGTCCTGCCTCACCCTGCCTTAATCAGAATATTTTAAGAGTATAGTGTTCAGTTCAAGATACCAAGTTTTATCAGGTACATTGATAAGCTAAAGAGCATCCAGAGAATGGTGAACCGACCATTCAAGATCTTACCTGAAGAAGTTGAGAATGTTAGATGTTTAGCCTAGAGAAGAGAAGACTTAGAGGAAACAACTCCAAGTATTTGATCAATTATTACTTGTCATTTGTTCTGCTTGCCATCTAGGGCAGAACTAGGAGAGTCAAATTTAGGTTTCCTTTGAAGTAACGTTTCCTGACAAAGCTGCCAATGGTTAGCTGGCTTTCATGTCAAGAAGACCTTCAGTTACATACTCTCTTAAGTGCCCCAGGCAACTTTTAAAGACCTTAAAATTTGTAGAAAAGGTGCTGATCTGAATCTCATTTGTCAAAGAAAATTCCTTACCTGGAAGTCCCTGCATCCAAGAAAATCCTGGACATCACCTGCCTAGTTAAACAAAAAAGATAAAATAAAGCTCTCCAAAAGTAGAAAATTAGTTGCCTCAGGAGGCAGGATGTTCTGCTATCACTGGAAATCTTCAAGCAAAGCTCCTATGACTGCTTTTTTTTGAAGAAGTCTCATGATGTGGGAGGATTCTTACTCAGATGTGTACTGGGACTAGATGGCCTTAAGGTCCCCTTCCAACTCTTTAAAGAGTCATTGATTCTGTGGCTATGATTCCTTTGGGTATGTTGGAGTCAATCAGATAACAAAATGTTTTATTGTAATCTAAGTCCCTTTTTTAGGTTTGTCATTTAGGAATCCACCTTCGTTATTTGATAAATGATCCCTGTATGACTAGATACAAATCTATTAAAATGAGCTATCATAAGGTCATTAGTGTGTTTAAAATGAAAACAAGATATATTAAAAATCTGATGGCTTCTAATTGATTTATAATCTCTGTGGCATAGGTCAAAGAAACTGTCTGTCCCTGCTTCAGTTGTATCCAGGATAATGGGAAGAGGTGGATGCAACATCACTGCAATACAAGATGTCACTGGTGCACATATTGATGTGGATAAGCAGAAAGATAAGAATGGTGAAAGAATGATCACAATAAGGTAATTATGAAAAGATTACAAACTAACTATGGGGGACTTTTTTGTTTGTCTAGGAGAGTTACAACTAATACTGAGCTTCCTTTAATGAGTAACTTTTTTTCTGTTTATTTTGTCTAAATTTTTAGAGGTGGCACAGAGTCAACAAGGTATGCAGTTCAGCTTATTAATGCTCTTATTCAAGATCCTGCTAAGGAACTAGAAGACTTAATTCCTAAAAATCACATCAGAACCCCTGCCAGCACCAAATCAATCCATGCAAATTTTTCATCTGGAGTAGGTACTACAGCTGCTTCAAACAAAAATGCATTTCCTTTGGGTGCTCCAGCTCTTGTAACTTCACAGGCAACAACACTATCTACGTTCCAGCCCCCCAATAAACTGAATAAAAACGTTCCAGCAAATGTACGTTCTTCTTTCCCAGTTTCTCTTCCTTTAGCTTATTCCCATCCTCATTTTGCTTTGTTGGCTGCTCAAACTATGCAACAGATCCGGCATCCTCGCTTACCTATGGCCCAGTTTGGAGGAACCTTTTCACCTTCTCCTAATACTTGGGGACCATTCCCAGTGAGACCAGTTAACCCTGGAAGCACTAATAGTTCTCCAAAGCATAACAGTGCAGGTCGCCTGCCTAACCAAAATGGAAATATTTTACAGTCAGAGTCTACTGGACTATCTGCTGCCAGTTGTCCTATCACTGTGTCTTCTGTAGTTGCTACCAACCAACCTCTGTGTGTTCCTAATAGCCGGACTCCTTCATCAGTCAGAAAGCAGTTATTTGCCTGTGTTCCTAAGACAAGTACCATGGCAACAGTGATTTCTACTGTGACAAGCACCTGTAGTTCTCTGCCTTCTGTTTCATCTGCATCTGTCAGCAGTGGACAAGTTCCCACAGCATTTCTGCCCTCTAGTGCTCCACAAACACAACTTTCTGCACATAAAACAGACTCTTTCTCTGCTATATCAACTCCCAAAGAGAAGGTGTCCACACAAGACCAGCCTGTGGGAAACCTGTGTACCCCATCTTCAGTTGCAAATAATTGTATCTCTGCCAGCAACAACCCAGGAGGCCTAGAAGCCCACTCTTCTAGTAGTCCTGCTCCTCTCAATAACACACAGGAGGAGGTACTGCCAGCAAATATATCTGATTTAAGTCCTATGTCATTGCCTTTTGCATCTAACTCAGAGCCTGCTCCATTGAGCTTAGCATCTCCTCGATCAGTTGCTGCTGATAATCAGGACACCAGTGATTTACCTCAGTTAGCAGTACCAGCACCTCGAGTTTCTCATCGAATGCAGCCTAGAGGTTCTTTTTATTCAGTGGTACCTAATGCCACTGTACACCAAGATCCGCAGTCTATTTTTGTTACAAATCCAGTTCCTTTAACACCACCTCAAGGTCCACCAGCTGCAGTGCAGCTATCATCAGCCATGAGCATTATGAATGGTTCTCAGATGCACATTAACCCAGCAAATAAATCTTTGCCACCTACATTTGGTCCAGCTACACTCTTCAATCACTTTAGTAGTCTTTTTGATAGTAACCAGGTGCCAGCTAACCAGGGTTGGGGAGACTGCCCACTGTCTTCACGAGCTGCCACAGATCCATCTTTCACTGTTCAGTCAACTTTCCTGGGTAACTCTGTTCTTGGACACTTAGAAAACGTGCATCCTGATAACTCCAAGGCACCTGGATTCAGACCCCCTTCCCAGCGAGTTTCTACTAGTCCAGTTGGTAAGTTACTAGCAGCTATTATCTCTGTTTTTCACTTTGTCATTCAGCTCATATTCTTCTTCAAAGGTTCCCATATTTGTCTTACCACCCCCTTTTCAAAAAAAAATTTTTCAGTGTTTTGTTAAATTGCCCCCTCCCCTCCCCTGCCCCTAAATCTACTTTCTTTAACCCTTTAACAATTTTTGGTTGTTTTTTTTTTTTCCAAATTTGCATCATTTTAAACTACTACCATTCCTCACCCCATCATTCCAGCCCCCCCAGGGGGCAGTATCAAACACTTTAGGAACCTATGCATAAATGATATTGCCACCTCATGTTTTTCCTGCCTCTAGCAGTGAAGTTGTGCCTTGTTGCCAGATGTTTCCCTGTGGTTATATAAAATGACAGTTTTGATAAAGGGCTCCTGAGTACGTTAGGGAAAATTTACAGTTTGCAAACATTTTCCATAGTCTCTGAAAATTCGTACTTTGGATTTTAGAAAAATGTAAGTTGTGATTTTAGAAAAAAGGGTTCATAGCATACTTTCTTAGTTCCCACTCCTGTTTGAAATTCGTTATTCATTTATTTTTGTTCTCATTGAATCCTCATCGTTCCTTTTAGGCGGGGTTTTCTTGGCAAAGATACTGGAATGGTTTGCCCTTTCCTTCTCCAGCTCATTTTACAGATGAGGAAGTTAGGCAGATAGTGTTAAGTGACTTGCCCAGCTAGTATGTGAGACTGAATTGTGAGACATACACAGCTAGTATGTGAGACTGAATTTGAATTCAGGTCTTCCTGACTCCAGACCCCTTGCTTTATCAACACTGTGCTACCTAACTGCCCCTGTTCATTTATATGTTTGTTTTTAAAAGGTTTAATATGATCGAATATTGTTTCCATGGACTTAGAAATCAACTATTGAATTCACTACATGAAAAAATTAGTTGAATTATAAAAATAAGTGTCAGTTTTGAATTTGTCTTGTGAAATTTAGTATGTTTATTGGACTCTTGAGCCACAATAAAGTATATACTGTAGAAATGATAATGGTACTTTAGGAATGTAATGTGCTGAAAAATAATTGTAGTTGGTGAATATAATTTGGAGTTGAAATCATTGGGGAAAAAAGTAGTTGAAGGATTTAACAGTGGTGTTTATACTATATGCTGCCCCTTTGCTGATTGGCTGTATTGTTTAAAGTGTGTCTGTGTGTGTTGGGGTGATCAACTTTTTCAAGTGAATCTGTGTGTGTGGCATTAAATATACTGTACTTTAAAATTTGGAAGTATTTTCTACCTTCCTACAGTGCAGTAGAACCCCAAATATACAGAACACCTTCAGAAACCATAAAGGATAATTCTAGTTTTCTGTCTCCTTTGTCATATAAAGATAAAGCTGGTTAGATTTCATTTTGGTGGAATTAGTAAGAGGTTTTGGACTACTCTTGAAAGACCATGGAAGCAGGAAACAGTAAATTAAAGGCCCCATTCCCAGTGCTGAAGTTATTATAATAGTACCAGTGTGGTTTAACATAAAAGCCACTAGACTTGGAGTCAAGAAACATGAGTTTGAATCCTGGCTTTGACATTAGCATCTTGTGACCATAGTTAAATCACATCCACTCCATGTCTGAGTTTCCTCGTTTATAAAATGAAAATAATATATGTACTGCCTGTTTCACATTGTTATAAGAAGAAAGTGCTGTAGAAATAGGAGTATGTATTTAAAATTGTAGCCTTTTACATGACTGTGTCCTCTAGAGTGATTAGAATTAAAGCCAGCATCTGCCTGGTATGTTTATTAGTGGATGCTGTCTTTCCATGAATTGCAGTTTAGGGAATCTCTTATATTTGGTTTAAAAGCAGTTTTGGAAAGTATGAAGAGAGTATATAGTTAGAAAACTAAGGGGGCAGCTAGGCCGTGCAGTGGATAGAGCACTGGCCCTGAAGTCAGGAAGACCTGAGTTCACATCTGACCTCAGACACTTACTTAAAACTGTATGACCCAGGGCAAGTCATTTAACCCCATTGCCTCCAAAAGAAAAGAAAACTAAGGAGGTCTATTTGGGTGATTTTTCTTTTTTGTAATTTACAGGTTTGTCACAAGCTACCTTTTCATGAAATGAACACAGCTATTTCTTTTTTCAAGCCTTTTTACCCATTCCCCAGTAGGTCTCCCACAATAGGTAATAAAATGTAAGAAAGCCAAAATTCACCCCCAGGAAACTTTTGGAAGAAAGATTTTTAATCTGTTTACAACTTGTTAATTTTACTATAACAAGTAATGTATCCCATATCTATTTGGTACCTCAACATTGAACTCTTCAGGAACACTAGTAGTCTTAACCATTCCATCAAATAATGATATGGATGCTGTCTAGTCACACATTGTCTGGTCCACTGGCCTTAGGTTTATAACATCTTAGATCTAGAGATGGAAAATATGTCAGAGACCATCTAGAGGCCAGCTCCCCAATTCTCTTGTTTTGGGGGGTGAAGGGGGAGGGGTTTCAATTAATTTATTTTTAGTTTTCAACAATTACTTCCATGAATTTGACATTTTCTCCCCCTTCCTTCCCCCTCCCCCCCAAGACGGCAATGTAATCTGATATGGGCTCTACACATACATTCCTATTAAACACATTTTCACATTAGTCATATTGCATAGAACAATTATAACAAATAGGAGAAACCATGAGAAAGAAAAAAAAGCAAAACAAAATAAAGAAGAAAATAATCTGCTTCGATTTGCAGTCCAACTCCATAGTTCTTTCTCTGGATGTGGATTATATTTTCCATGATGAGTGCTTTGGAATTGTTTTACGTCCTTGTATTGCTGAGAAAGGCTAAGTCTATCAAATTTCGTCATCGCATACTGTGGCTGTTTCTGTAAACGGTATTCTCCTCATTCTGCTCACTTCACTCAGCATCAGTTCATATAAGTCTTTCCATGATTTTCTGAAGTCTGCCTACCCATCATTTTTTATAGCATTACATTCATATACCACAACTTGTTCAGCCAGTTGATGGGCAGCCCCTCAATTTCCAGTTCTTGACCACGACAAAAAGAGCTTCTATAAATATTTTTTTACACATGGGTCCTTTTCTTGTTTTTATGCTATCTTTGAGATACAACCTTAGAAACCATATTGCTGGGTCAAAAGGTATGCACATTTTTATAGCCCTTTGGGCTCTTCTTTTTGTAGATGTGGAATCTGAAGCCCAAGGAAATGAAATGACTTGCTCATGGTCACACAAGTAGTAAGCATCAGAGGCAGGATATGAACCTAAATCTTAACACCAGAACCATTGATCTTTCTGTTGTACAGTTCTGCCTCTCATGACCTCTACCATACTTTCCCTTTCAGTGAAAGTTATGAAATTAATCTAGATGATTATCTCATTCTTAAAAATTCATTCTTTCTTTATGTGTGTTTAAATATGCTTCCTCTGGGACAGCTAGGTAGCACAGTGAATAGAGCACCAGCTCAGGAGTCAGTTAGGACCTGAGTTCAAATCTGGCCTCAGACACTTGACATGTTTACTAGCTGTTTGACCTTGGGCAAGTCACTTGGCCCCAACTGCCTTGCCTTCCACCCTCCAAAAAAACGAAACAATAAATATGCCTCATCATGGGCTACTAACATGCCACAGCCAGTGTTTTGGTGTTAAATATGCTTTTTTTTTTTTTTCTTACGTACAACCTTAACTGACCCTTTGGAAGCACAGAAATCTGTATATAGTGGGTTTTTAATAAGTATTGAATTGAAGGATTTTTAGTCATTTCAAGGAAGCTCTTCCCTTCCATATCACTTCTTTGTTCAGAAATCTTAACAACAGTAACTCTTTGTCTCTTCCTTTTCTAAAAGAAAATTTTAAGGCCTTAGGTTTGAAAATCTCAACTAAATGTATATCTTTGCCATGCTTTCTTTCAGGATTACCATCCATTGATCCATCTGGGAGCTCTCCATCTTCTTCTTCAGCTCCTCTGACAAGTTTTTCCAACATACAAGGAACACGGGTTTTTCTACAAGGTCCAGCACCTGTTGGGACTCCAAGTTTCAACAGACAACATTTTTCACCCCATCCTTGGACAAGTGCTTCAAATTCATGTAGGAATTTTGGGGAAATGATTATGAAAGTTTCTTAAGTTACTGACTATTTCAGAGAGTTTTTTTAGATTTAAGAAACCATGAGGCTCACCAGCATCCAAAGCTGTATTACAACACTTTTGATAATCTTTGGTCTCTGTGGTGTTTCATTAATAACGTAAGCAGCATAGAAAGTGGTCAGACTAGCTGAAAGGTCATAGTAGGGGGAATCTAGAATCTTTACTAACAGTAAGGCTGAGACTGGTTGATCATTCTGTCTCAGGAGTTCTATCTTGTTTTAAGTTTGGGACTAAACATGGTGAGCCTCCTAGAATTGGGGGCGGTGTGATGCTATCAGGTTGCCTAAGGAGAAGCAAACTGAACCAAGTCAGAAATGGAGGAGGTAAAAGCCTTGCTAATCATAGTTAGATTGGGTCTATAAGCTGCCATTGTGCTTGTAGTCTGGGTGAGATAGGGAAACATAGTCTTAAAAAAAAAAGAAAAAGAAAATGCTCAACCTAGTCCGCAAATCTTGAAATATTTTTAGACTTTGTGCTGAATAGAACAGAGGTATTTTTACAAAGGATCCTTTGCATTGCAGTACTACTGAATAATTTGTTGAATTTGATCAGAAGTTAAAAATTGTGATACTGTCCTGATCTTTGTTTTTTATATTTAGGAAAGTTGCATAAATTTAATTCTTTTTCTTACTCATTGATAAAGACTATTATGATTAAATCCCCACAAATTAATGAATCATAAGGTGGTCAGTGATTTAATTGCCATTTGCAGTAGAGCAAAAACTTAACCCCCAAAAAATGCCCATCTTGTTACAGTAATCAAGCAGTCAGTTGAAACTTATAATACTTTTCTAAAATTTATCCTTATTTTAAAAATGCTATCATTTTTCGTCCTTACAATCTAGGGCAAGGACGAGTCTTTTGCTCTGAAAGTAGCTGTAAATATATAGTACCTTCTTTCTTTTCTACCTTTATCTGAGCACAATTTTTAATATTCATTGAGTACTAAAACTATTTACAGAATCTTGGTTTCAGAAATTAATTTTTCACCTTCAGTACTTAAAAAAGTCACAGCTTCATCATTGCGTTTACCCACCACCAGCACAGATCCTTTCCACACCTTTAGCTTTATAGGTTGTTGTGGGCAAAGACTGATAACCTTTTTGATAATGTACCTTCTCCTTATTTAACATACTAAAATTTAACATCTCCTTATTTAACATACTAAATTGTCTGAGAATACAGTCCATTACTGGGTACTATACCCATAAAGATTTTATAGCCTGAATCCCTTTAGCATCCAGAACCTTCAGAAACCCAGGTTCATTATCTCCTTCACAATAAGACATCTTCCACCTTCAGTGGAAGAAATCTCCACCCAAGTTTCTCAGATATTTATCATAATTAGTTTTTATATGTAATAAAACAATAGAGAAATATTTTGCCACCAGGTGACTCTCCTATTCCATCTGTTTCCTCGGGATCATCTTCACCCCTTTCAGCTACTTCTGCACCGCCAACATTAGGCCAACCAAAAGGAGGCAACCCCAGTCAGGATAGAAAGGTACCTCCCCCGATTGGAACAGAGAGACTTGCTCGGATTCGACAGGGAGGTTCTGTTACACCAACACCTTTGGGAACTAATTTTACAGCACCTGTTGGACATAGTGGTATCTGGTCCTTTGGCGTCAATAGCGTGTCAGGTAAGATTGTCCTGCCTTCTATAGATGGAATAGCTCAAATAGGGCTTTTAGAGCAAGCAGGAAATTTTTGTGATGATAGAGGTCCTTTAAATGATGTGTTTTGTAGCTATCAAGTTTACAGCTGTACCTTATGTCTGCAATGTTACTTAGGGTGAGTATTGTAAGCACCAAGCACAACAACTAGAAATGATTAAAAGTATATTTCTTTTCCCTTAAGCTCAGATAGTAGCAACCCTTGGAACCCAACCGCTAAGAAGACCAGTCTGTCACTAAAGACTTCTTTTGAGGAGGCCTCATGGCAGTTACTAGAAAGTGTTTGTTATTCAGAAAAATTTCCTCACTTAGCGTGCTAGTCAAGCTGCTAACATAGACCAGGAGTTCTTTTTTCCAAGAAAAGTCTCTGTTCAAATTAAGTAACACATTAACCCATTTCTAATTCTTTCCAGAAGGCCTTTCTGGTTGGTCACAGCCTGTGATGGGGAATCATCCACTGCATCAGCAGCTCTCAGACCCAGGCACCTTCTCCCAGCACCAGCCAATGGAAAGAGATGATTCAGGAATGGTGGCTCCCTCTAATATTTTCCATCAGCCTATGGCAAGCAGTTTTGTGGATTTTTCTAAAGTAAGGATATAAAATTTCCTGAATATGGAATTGTCCGTGTAGACCTTCTTGAAAAGCAAGCTTAAGGGTAATTTTTTGTGATCTCTGAGATTAAATATCCCTTTCTCTGGGTTCTACATAAATTTAAATATTTGTTGGTCATTTTGCTTCATTTAGTAAGTATGCTGTGTCTTTCAAAATACCAGGAGGCTTAAAAAAAAACTAGTTGATTGTGTTACTAGCAGTCACTTATTCTGTAGAAAAGGATGTTCTTGACTATTATGATAAAGAATACAAGTCTTAAAACCAGAACGTCTAGATTCAGATTCTGGCTCTGCTACTTACTCTGTGTGTGACCTTAGCTAAATCAAGGTAGCCTCTGGGCATCATTTTCCTTTATCAGTAAATGAGGTTGGTCTAGATGATACTGAAGGTCCTTTCTGATTCTAATTCCATGATCTTTTGACCTTAAATTTAAATAGCTTTTTCAGTTTTACAAAGTATTTTTTCCGTAGTAATCCTATGAGATAGATTATGCACATTGCAGGTGATGAGTTTATTTTGACTCTCAATAAGGATTATGTTTTTTCTCTTCCCAAGAGTACTATTTATACATGTTATTTGGTATAGAGAGCAGCTGTTTCTACTGCATATAGAGTCTTTGGACTATTGTATTTTTTGTGTGAAAAGGATTTCAGGGACATAATTTAACTATTTGTAATTACTTCATGACTATAGATATTTGCTTTCTGCTTTGTAGGGTCTGCCAATTTCCATGTATGGAGGTACCATAATACCCTCACATCCTCAGCTTGCTGATGGTCCAGGTGGCCCTCTGTTTAATGGACTTCATAACCCAGATCCTGCTTGGAACCCTATGATAAAAGTTGTCCAAAACTCAACAGAATGTACTGATGCTCAGCAGGTAAAAGACATTTAACTCTTTCTCTTAACCTTTCAGATTCTTTTCTTGTTTACTTTTGACTAAATACACATCCTTAGCACCAAAAATAATTTCTATCATCTTACTATTTTAGTATCAATCTACTGTTAATGTGCTTTAATGTTATAGGGTTTCCCCCCTTGAGGGAAATAATTGCCGTTAAATTTGTATTTTGTTTTGTTAATATGTAACTTTCCTAATTGGAAGTTATGATTTTTCCCCCTTTTCAGATTTGGCCTGGCACGTGGGCGCCCCATATTGGAAACATGCATCTCAAATATGTCAACTAAGTTAGAAGGTCTTTTCTCTTTAGCCTTGTTTGGGAAACCTATGACCTTGGAAGAACCCTGGGGATTTTTTTAAATGTGCCTAACTAAGCAATTTTCTGTGTGGGCTTTAACAATGGAAACTTGATTGCCCATTGTGTAAGAACAAATTGATTTTCCTATCCAACTGATTCTGTTCTCCAGTTAGTTTAGCCATTTTGAACTTAAAATCAGATGAACCTAGTGCTTTTGGCTAAACAGTACTGAATGCTACTTGTCTGCAGAAAAGAGAACTAGATGATTACATGATTTCAACCTTTTAGGGTGGTAAATACATGTATAATTGTTTACATACTTAAAAGGAAAAAAAAAGTTGAGTAAATTTCATGTCGTATAGTGGCTCTACTTTATGTAGCCTGTATTAATGTGAAATATTTACCTGAATATTCAATAAAAAGATGAACAGTATTTGGAAGTTGGTTGTGATCCTTTCATTGTTTGCATGTTGTATATTCATTGCTGCCTGAGTGATTTCACTGTCACTTGGAACTAGTTGGGAAATCCCCTAAAGATCACTCAATAGCTGTACCTTGGAATCTGAAAAGGGAGAGATCTTTGTTAACTAGTTTTTCAACCTGTTCACTCTACTTAGTAAACCTAATCAGTGTTTTTGAGCCATAAATATCATGGCCTTTTCATTGAATGAAAGCACAAACCCTGGCAATGGAGATTTATCAGGCATTGGTACAGTCACCATTTGGTAGATGTGGCCAGGAAAAGAGCAGGATTTTGAGTGAGATGATGTTGACTAGTTTCAGGCTAGATTAAAATTAGAATATTTATTTAGATTGATTTTTCTGACAGGTGAGACAAGACCCAGGACTGGGGAAAGCTCATACAAATTTTGTAAGGCACTCTATAAAGTGCAAGTGTTTAGTGGGGTGAACTCTGGGCATGTTAGTACCCCTGTCCTCAAGAGTGAAAATTGTTTATAGCTAGCAAAGCAAAAGGTAATGCCAAGAATCTGATGCAACAGTATGGGAAAACACTAAAGTACTAAATAGTACAATTGTATACTCATGTGTAGATAGATACAAGAGAATTTTCTGCTCCTATAGAGAGTTTATAGAGTACCAGAAAATAATTTGGAACTTAGAATCTGTCATACGTAGATCATCAACATGGAAGGAGGAGGAGGAAAGGAATAGCAAAGAATGAGATAAGTCTGGAGGAAATTCAGTTTTAAAAGATAATGATCAGGAGTGGCTAGGTGGTACAGTGTATAGAGCACTGGCACTGGAGTCAGGAGGACCTGGGTTCAAATCTAGCCTCAGACACTTAACAACAACAACAACAACAAAACCTATCCATGTGACCTTGGGCAAGTCACTTAACCCCAATTGCACTCCAAAAAGCAAAAAACAAAACCAAAAAAGATAATAATCCTTTAAAAGATTCTCTTGTGCCCCGTGAATCCTGAAACTTGGGAACCAAAATTTGGTTGATCTTAATTATGTGGTTTTTCTCTGCCCTAGCTCTAAAACTAAAGAGTCTAAAGACACAGCCATACTTTATACCATACAAAATTAAAAGCATATGTTTAATGACAAACATGTCTCTTCCTTTTGTGTACTGGAATACTATGATATTCCAGCCATCAGGCAGAACTTTTTACTGGCCTTAAAAAAAAATTATTTTTTCAGTTTGGCAAGAGATAAAATTCTTCTTCAGTAATTTATTGGTTCGAGCAATCATTCTCAGATTTCTTTAACTGACAGGCTTTTTTGGAGCTCATACTGTGGTTATACCTGTTATCTATAAACATTATTCCTGCTTGCCACTTTAAAAAAAGCACCTCACTAGAATTAATGGAGAAAGTTATACAGCTTCAGATGAGAAAACTAGTGAGGAGAATAACATGACTGAATCATATATGCTAGTAATAAAAATGATCTAGAATAAATAATATTACAAGAAGCTATTGGGTAGACCAGCTGACATATTTTCCTGTATGTAATTATGGGAAAGTTGTAATTACAGGAAAGTTTTGAGAGAAAGGATCTTTTAAAGTGCTGTTTCTTTTATCAAGACTACCTGTTTTTCTATTGAATCTAGTCCCCCCCCTACTACTGTCAGCCTGCCCCTCGTCTACTCTCCCTTTTTACTTTTAACATTGTATAAAAATAAACATATCTTTTTCTTGATAAGCAAATACACTATTGTCAATTGTCCCTTCTTGATAGCAAAAATAGGATGAGTATATATGCTTATAAAACTAATAGAAATCCCTAGGGATTATATAGTGAGATTTTTGGATAATTAGTATTTCCTTTTAGTTATGACTTGAAAGAAAAAGAAAAGGTTATTGTGGAGCAGGTAGAGCAAGATGGAGATTTGGATGAAAATATATGCCTGTGGTGCTTACTGTGATACTTTAGGCAATTTAAAAATCTATTCCGTTGCAATAAAAATTCATCACAAGGAAGGCATTATTTTATATTTAAGATTTTCAAGCCCACTTATTTTAAACAAAACAAAATTCCATCACAAAAGAATTGTGAGTTTGTAGCAAGACACTTTTAATATCTAGTGTCTATGGTGAACTGATTGCCTTTTTTTTTACAAGCAGTCTTTCTTTTAGTACTGGTACAAATACAAAAGGGGCATCACCACCCAGCTAAGCAAATAGGAGAAGGAAAAAATAATGGGGGGGTGCTACAAACTAAAGGTTAAGAAATTTCATATCCCAAAGAAGCTCTTTCAGTTTGTTCATCTGTTCACCCACCTAAAAGCCAAGGTCCCTGTCAAAGCAAGTCACCTGCTTCCACCACTACCACTCCTTCCTAGGTAAATCAACGAGAAACTTTTCAGAAGTGCTGTATACCATGGACCATTCCCAGTAGGGGCCAGCTTGTAAAAGGGAGGGGCCAGTCATTCCACAGTTCCCATCCAAACAGAATAAGTGGGTGTGCTTAGTGATTGTGACCTTACTTCACTCTGTTAAGACCTTTGGACTGTGTTGTTATGCTAAGGCAGCAAAATACTTGATCCCCTAGTTCTTAAATTCATCCTAGGCCTTTCCCATCGTGAAAAAATACAGCTATAATGTGGTTCCACAATAGACAGTCCAATCTGGGGTTAAGTTACTGTTATTGCTTCTAGTATATCTAACTAGTTACTCATCACCTGCCCAAAGAGATGGTTACTACCAATTTTCTTCCTTTAATCACTTCTAAGGGAGGTGAGCCCTTGGGGATTTGGTCCAGAGAAGATGACTTATTTTAAATGTGTCCAAGAAAATTTATCTAACAAACAACCTCTTTGATTATGTGAAAATTAAATGTTTCCCCTGTGGGGAGTGGGAGAGCTTTAAGAGGAATAGTTTGGAAAAACACTTCAAAATCATTCTTCTTTAGTGATAGAAAAGAGGATTTTTCACTAAATGATGTTGCATATCCAAAGAACTTTTATTTCCATCAACATTTCTTAAGAAAATTTTCTGTTAGGGACGTCTGGGTGATGCAGTGAATAGAGCACTGGACCTGGAGTCAGGAGGACTTGAGTTCAAATGCGGACTCAGACACTTAACACACATACAAAAAAACTACCTGTGTGGCCTTGGGCATGTATCCCTTAACCCCAATTGCCCTCCAAAAAGCAAAAAGAAAGAAAGAAAAGAAAATGTTATTTTGTTACATCCAACTGTTTTTCTTTGTTACTCTGGTAGGAACTGGGGGAGAAGGAAGTGGAATATATTAGAAAACGGCCAAAGTGAAAAAAAAAAAGAAAACATCGAAAACTTTTTAGATAATAAATTTTGAAGGTTGTCGGGGATAACTTGTTGAGGAAACTAATCTGGAACTAAGGCTACAACTGCATTATGATCTCTTTCCTTTGACCTTTGTAGTTTTTCAGCCACAGAGGAGAGGAGAGGACAGATGTTGAGGGCTGAGGTCATTTGGGGCAGCTGTAATCTTGTCAAAATCTTTTGCTGTCTTTGAGCCTTTAAAATAAAACTCATCAGGAAAACCAAAGTGCTTTGAGAGATGTCAGGAAAGTGTCCATATCACCTCCACCACCATTGAAAAGAGAAGCCTCTGTACTCTTGTGTGTGGGTGGCAGGCTGGGCTTTTTTCCTGGGTAGGCTTGAACATCAATCGTGCATCATTGAGTATTTAGACATTTTGTAACTGACCTGAGGCGAACTTTTCATGGATGGAATGGATCCGTTTCCAAATTATTCCATGCCTATCTAACGCCTTTCTTGTGTACAACTACCCCCTACCAAGGCCAACAGGTTTGCTCTCTGCCGGTCCACACATTATTTTCCTCTTGGAGCTTCTTGGATTATCTGTACAACTGCTCCCCTCCGTATTGTTAACTGAGTCGACAGATAATTGATAATGGTTTTTAAAACCTCTTTATTTAATGCAAGATTATAAGACAACTCCAAAAGACTCGTGATGGAAAAGGCTATCCACATCCAGAGAAAGAATGACGGAGTCTGAATGCAGATTGAAGCAAACTACCTGCTCTCTCTTTTTTGCTTTTTGTTTTTTCTTTCTCGTTCGTTCCATTGGTTGTAATTCTTTACAACTTGACTGATCATTTGGTGTAAAGATATGTAGAGCCTATATCGGATTGCACGCTACCGTGAGGGGAGCGGGGGAAGGAGACGGGGGGGAGGGGGTGGCGTAGAAAATTTGGAACGGAATGTTATAAACTAAAAGTAAATAAATTTAAAAGAGGAAAAAAAACTCTTGCATTTAATCTACCCCTTAGCTTCCTCACAATGACATAACCTCAGGTATTTAGTTTGCCTTTAACATTTGGAAGAAACCCTGACAGTTTTATGCATTATTTGGAGATAAAGGAAGTTTCCAAGTGTAAAATAAAAACAGTAAGAATAAGGAGGGGTTAAGTGTCACACCGTGCCTGGGGCCCCACCCAGGAATTAGTAACTGGCCGGCCCCGCCCCGAGTGGGTCCGGCCTCAGAGTTGTTTGCCCCGGGCAGCAAGTGGTTGGGCCCTAGCCCGCATTGGTATCCGGGCACAGTGCCCTCCTCGCCACCAGTTCGCCATGTCCACCTCTAGCTGCCCGATTCCTGGGGGCCGGGACCGGCTGCCCGACTGCCACGGCATCACGCCCGGGGGCACATTGTACGCCACCACCCCGGGAGGTCAGCCTCTGGGACTGGGGCTAAGCGGGAGGGAACTGCCCGGGATTCCGGAAGCCTGGCTACAGCTTGGGGAGGGGTCTGGCAGGTGGGGCTGCACGGGATAAAAGTTTTAGGCAGTAAAGGTGGGCCGTGGGGCTGTGTGAGCACGCGCCATCTGTTCTCTTTTTGATCTGGTTCGCGAGGCAACTACCCAGGCTTCAGAGCCCAGTGACCTGTCCTTTCCCTGGACGGAGCCTCACTCCTAGAAATATGCAGAAGGGCTCGGCTCTGTTCGCGCTTTCGGAATCCCCCGGGATTCAGGGTGACGGCCCAGGCTGTACGAGGACCCCAAAAGGTTGGGATGTGTATTTGCCCCAGGCCGTTTCCCACAGCCTTCCAGATGATACAACAGTGTTGGGCACTGCAACTGGGCAAACAAGCCTGAGCTTGAGATCTCGGCTACTTGAGGAATTGAGTTTGATCTTGGGGCCTCAGAGGTACGAGGGCCCTAACTGAAGCCCCTCAAACTAACGTGGGATTGCTCGTGCCAGGAATTCTCACCTCGTCACACACTCCTGCCCCCCAGGGCTTCTCCTAGCTTGGGCCACTGTTGACCCTGAAGCACGAGGACGAGTCAGTCTTTACACTAGCTTCCAGCTGTGCTTTTAAGTTCCCAAAGTTAACTAGATGTCGGGAGGCAGACGTTTGCTAACAGCTGCTGGAATTGATCAGGGAACCCAAGATGGGCTCCTGCCTGGTTCCTCCCTAGGGAAACTGGAGGGGAAGGGGAAGGGAAAAAAAAGGCACAGAGCAGACAGAGCACTCCACTACTAGTCCAGCAAAGGTCTCTGGCCGAGCCTTTTAGGGACTGAGAAAGGACCAAGATGACTGCTCTCAAGACTGAAGTTTAGGCTCCTTTTCACACCCTCAAACCCCTCCACTAGACACACAATAGGGGTAGGAAAAACAGGCAACCTCCCCACCCCCAGAAAAGGTTATCCAATGAACTGTGAAGCCCAGTACTGTTCTAGAAAAGGAAAGGCTGTCATACCCTCCTGTCCATTAGTTATTCTCATAAAAGCAGAGATGGAAGGTATCATCTAACCCCATCCCTTTATTTCAGGTAAGGAAATTGAGGTCCAAAGAAAGTGTCATATTTCCTCAGTTTTCCCTAGAGGCAGCCAGTTAATTTACAAAGGGATAGGGTCTAGGCAAGGCACTGCAGTTCTCTCCCATAGAATCCTGCTCCCAACTTCCACGATCTACTCCCTACAGGAACTAGAATCATCTATGATCGAAAATTCCTGCTGGAATGTAAGAACTCACCCATTGCCCGGACACCACCTGGCTATCTCCCCCAGATCCCTGGGGTCACTGTCCCACCACAAGCCCCCCTGGCCAAACTGGAGGAATTAAAGGAGCAGAAAGAGACTGAAGAGATCCCAGGTAAGGAGGCTTTATAAGAAATGTTTAAGACTTATCTACAGGCACCTTAAAGTTTCAGAGGGAAAGAATTAAACTTTGTTCACCCTCGACTACACTCTTGCCTTGGCTTTCTGACTTGGTTAAGAGTGAAGTAGAAAAAGTTGTTGTATAAGGAACCATGGTAAAAGTTGCCCTGGCCTACAGGAAGGGAGAATAGGGGAAACTGCCCTCCCCCCCCAAGAAATCTTGGAGTAGACAGGCCAATTCTAAGGAAGTTGTGATATTTCAGGGTTGGTCCCTTAACTCTAGAGAAGCTTTTATCAAAGGGGTGCAAGGGAGGGAGCTGGGGCAAGGCCTAACTGCATGGTAGGGTATTAGGGCAATCTAATCACCAGGCTCCTTTTTCCCTCCAGATGAGGCACAATTTGAAATGGACATCTGACCTGGAGTATTTGACCCTGTTAATACAAGAATTCTGCGCCAGCCCCTGTGTGCTACAGCCAGGTGGCTCTTCTTACTGCAACAAAACAGGGCCTCGACTTCCCCCGGCATGAGAAAGGCTTGTTCTTTCTAGTGGTTCCTTCCATTCTCAGAAGTGATTGAGCCCAAGGTGATGGGGGAGGGAAGGCTCAGATTTGGGGTGTGGGTAGAAGATGCTGTTCTACAAATGGAGGCCATGTGGATTTGGAAGTTCTTTGCTGAGCCCTGAATAAGCACTTTTTTCTACTGGGTTGTGGGACTGAATGCTGCACCCTTCAATGCTTAATAAACACAATGAGACTTCCCCCGGGTCACATTTCTACTTTCTCCACTTTATCCACATTCCTCTTCAGAGGAAAGGCATTGCTGTACCACCCCTGGTCATCCTGAAGCTAGAATGAGGAATTCCTGTCTCATAGGACTCTGCTGCTCTAAGATTGGGCCCTGTTCCAACTACAGTCAGATTCTGCCTAAGGTGGGGAGCAAGGAATTGTACTGTAAACAGCAACAGCTTAGCACCTGCCAAGGGTTGTTCCCTGTTCCAGGAAACTGCCTTCCAGGATCTGGCCTCCACTGTAACTCTACTTCAGTCCCTACCTATTTTAATATGGGACATCATCCCTCAGGAAAAGGTCATTTGAGATTCTTCTTCTCCCTTCAGTATCATCAATAGAATGTTAGTATTGGAAGGGACCTTACAAGGATCAACTGTCAACTTATTCCGAAGATGAGGAAACATTTAGAAGAAATTATTCAGCCAAGGTTACATACATGTAAACAACTGGGGATTTAGACTGGAAATTTCTGAAAACAAAAGCAGTATTTTCCTTTCTTCAGCAGCCAGGAAGGCATCTTTCTAGATTCCTTGCCACTACCTGCCATTTGATATCAAGATTCAGTTTCTACTCCAATTACTCAGTGCTCCCCAGATGCCATGATTTCTCTTAACACCTGGTCCAGTGTGACATCAGCTGCTTAGCCAAGGCAGAACCCTTTTAGGTCTTTATTTTACATTTCTGCTTTTGGTCAACTGGAGCAAAGGTAGCAGTGAGGCCTGGAGTCAGTGTCCAGCAATGCTAGGAACCAGCTATCTCCCCATGCTATAACCTAGAGGAACTGTGTGGCAATGAGCTTCCTTACTTCCTGACTCTCCTGGACCCTGGAGCAGCCTGGCTATGAACTGCTCATTTTAGTCAGGTTCAGCTCTTCTACCTTTACTGAGTGGGTAACTGCCCAGTCCCTATGCACATTCCTCCTTTTCCCACCATCTTCAGTCTCTCCATGCCCAGTCCTAGAAAAGGGACAGACTGATCACTTATTTCCAAGTTTCTGTTTTTTTCTCATTTTGAAGCCAAACTATAAAACATGGCTGTTCAGCTGTGTGTGTTTAGGTCCTTTTGATCCTGTCATCTGAAAATTCTACAGATCAGGGACTTTGTCATATCCAACTCAGCAGAAGTTAATGTTAAACTATATCTGTAGGAGAGAAAAGGAACTAGAGTTAAGATGTCAAAGAAATGGAGAACCTTTATGGGTAAGACCTAGACTCCTAGATGGCTCAATGGCAAGTGGTTTGGAGAATAAGAAGTCCCCACTCCTCCACCAAGACGTACCACTAGACAAGATAGTTTTATTTAATTGCATATGTCGGAAGCAACCAATTAACTGCCTATACAGTCTTCCCTCCCCAGAGTCAGGCCAAAGTCCCAGTTAGAGTTGGAGCAGCTTCTCTGCTAAAAAGAGAAACCTCTCTTCCCTTCTTCCAACTCCCTATCTCCTGCTGGTGTCAAGGAAGCCAAGCAAACATAAGTCCTTAGACCCCAAACCCCACCAGGTCCACTCAGAGATAGTTCAAAGTCTAGGACAGTGGGGGAGATAATAGGGACTTATGGGGGAGGAAGAAAATCAGGAGTCACAGAGTTGTAGAGAGGCCTGACACCTCCTCATTCTCCTCTGTAGTAGTAGACGTCTCCTTAGCAGCTTCCTCTGAAGGCAGGCTCCTCCTCTCTGCAATTAACCTTTTCACTCCCACCATCCACTGACTGACCTCAGTCACATGATCCACCATCAGTGATCGATGTATGTCATCAGCTCCATCCCAGTTGTGGTTCCTGAGCTCTAAAGGGAGAGAGGCCCTGAGCATGAATCAGCGCTCCACCCCTCCTCCCCCTTTAAGGCTTATGGAGTGTTTTCTTCAGCACAACCCTATGAAGTGGAAGTCTTAATTTTGCAGATGAGAAAATAGATTCAGAGAGGTTAAGAGGCATGGCCATAGCCTAGGTTTGAGCTGGCAAGTGTCTTGCTTCCAAGTGCAGTGCTTATTGAACTTATGTCCACTATATTCTGCTGCCTCTCCAGGCGACTATCCCATTCCCTGTGCTGGCTTTACCCAAGGCTCTTTTGGCCATACAGGTAGCTGAGTGGCAGAATGGGGTCCCTCAACATAACTCACCTTGCACCAGCAGTGCCATCCTCTTCCTCACAGGAACTGACAGCTTCTCACTCTTCCACTGTCCCTGAAGCAAGGCTAGGCGCCGGCTGATGTCATCAAAGACCTGTTTCTGAGTACACAGAAACTTCTCAAGTCAGAGCTCTAATCCACCTCTTCATCTTCCCTCCACAATTCTGGTCTTTTCTTCTGTTCCTCCTACTCTTTACCATCCAACAAGCCCCTTCCTTCCCTCTAGGCTCTACTTCTCCAGAGAATTATAGTGAGGCACCTTGGATAAAACAGAAAAGTGTTTACCTCCCTTGAAGACAAAGCCAAAGTAATGTATGTAATGTTTGGGACACATTCCCAGGGTCTGCTTTGTTCTACCTGAATGGGCACATAATCAAGTATAATTCTAATAGGTGAGGGAACAAGAGAATAATGGAATTTAGGGTTAAAAGGGACATTAGTACAACCCCTCATGTTGCACATGAGGACACAGGCTCAAGAGAAGGTGACAGGATTTATGCAGTCACACTGAGGTGGAATTTGAACTCAAGTACCTACAACTCCAAATCCAGTGTCCTTTCCATGAAATAATTTTTACCTCATTTATACTATGCTGCCTAGGTTTAACTCAGCACTGCCCAATCTAGTCCCTTCTTTATAAAAAGTTCAGAGAATTTCACTGTACCTTTTAGGGGTGGGGAAAGGGAGATTGAATTTAAGTAGAAGGCACTTAAGGATACAAAGATGGATGTGACACAGATTGTGTTCTTGAGTGAGTGGCTTACAATCTAGCTAATTCCCCTAGCTCAACTTCCATCCTAAAATTGGGTTCCCCTGGGCCTCACCTGTGTATGAGCCCGGCAGTCCTCCAAAGCCTGTTCCAAGGGTCCCAGCACATCTTCCAGCATTGTTTCACAAGTAACTGGGGAACTGGTAGGTTCCAACCTCAAACGAGAAGAGCTCCCCCCAAGAGGGGGCCCTGGAGCCTTTGTCAGGAGAGGTGGTGGTCCCACTGGAGGAGCCCCAGTAAAAGGCTCTGAGGCAGGCACTGAGAAGGTAAATCAATGTGCTGAGAAGAGCACTGAGCATCATGGCCCAACTATTAAGAAGCCCTACCCCCAGTTTCATCCTCTCCCACTGCCCCCACCAGGACCCCTTCCTGACACTTTAGAAACCATTGAATTTCTTTCAGCCTTTCCTGGTCAATGGCTTCAGGACTAGATAGCTGGAAGGGGATGAGCAGAGAAGGAAGGAAACAGGAAACTTTTTCATTACGAAGCTAAAGCTGGGACCCTGTACACTTCTCAGTTTAAACCCCTGTAAGAACAAGGACTACTCATTAAACCAGGAACTATTTTGGGTTTAGGAAGTCTGTGTCAGTGTTCAAGAAGAACAAGCCTGAATCTATATCACTACAACCTTTTGGCAAGAACTGTCCCAAAGGACAAAAAAAGATGAAAGAGGCTAATGTCTCCTGCATAAAGGAAATATAGGCAACTCTCCCCTAATCGCAATGGGAATCTGAACTGGGCTAACAGGCACTCACCTTTTGGAGAACCATCCTGGGGAGCTGCAACCCGCTTAGTGAGGGGTGTCTTTTTATGACTGCTAGCCTGAGTCTGCAACCCATAAGAGAATTGTGGAGGGTCATTCCAGCCTCTATCCTTGTTCCCTGAAATTGAAGACAAATGGAGAAAGAAGAAAAAATGGAGGAAAAGAAAGAATGAAAGTGGGAATGGGGGGAGGGAGGAGAAGGAATCAGGAAAAAACAAAGGAGTGTGAAGGTTTTGGAGAAGACGGAAACGAGAAAGATGATGAGAGAAAAGGTAGAAAAAGAGAAGATGAGGTCAAGAGAAGAAAGGGAGAAGAGCGAAGAAGGAGCAAGAGGAGAAAAAAGGCGGGTAAAGGTGGAGAGGAAGAGAGAGGAAAAGAAGGTAGGGATGAAAGGAAGGAGAGGAAAGGAGGAGGAACGTAGGAGGGAAGGGAGGGAGAGAAGATGGGGAGGGAAAGCAGAAGGAAGGGCAGGAGGGGACGAAGAGAGCAGGAACGGAGGGAAATGGGGAGAAGGTAAAGAGGGAGATGAGGTGCAGGATGGAGGAAGGGGGCGGAGGGGAAAGAGGGGGAGAAGGAGGGGACAATGGGAGGGAAAGGAGGGGGGAGGCGTGGAGAAGGGCAAAGAGGATGGAGGAGGGATTGGAGGGCGAAGATGCAGAAAGAGGATCAGGTGGAGAAAGGATGGAACTGAGAGCTGTCATACCCGCTCCTCATCACCCCTACCACCACGTGACCACCCCGCCCCCACCCCCGCCTCACCCCGGAACGGCCCCCGCCCGCGTCCTCCGGCCGCGGTGCTTAGAAGGGTTTGTGGAGGCGCCGATCCTAACTCACCCGGCTTCACGTACAGCTCCGCCATCGCCTCACTTCCGCACGGCCAGCGGAGCACTGGTTGTGTCACTTCCGGAGGCGGGCCGCGCCCTGCTATCCCGCTTCTCATTGGGCTGTCCCGCAGCTCGCGCCCTGCGGCTGTTCCACCCTCTCACCCACTCGTTTTGGGGAGGGCGAAGACGAGGCTGCTTTAAGGTTCTTGCCCTCTAGCTTGTTATGGCTCGGAGAATGGGGCGGCCACAAGCCTTACAGATTTCTCCCACTCCCTGAGCCTGTTGGTGCCAGGCGCCGTGAAGCACTGGGGGTATACCTTAAAAACAGAACCGTCCGAGACCTCGGGGAGCTCACAGTCTAGGAGGGGGTAAAGCAAACAAACACGGACATACAAGCCACATAGAGAATAAATTAGCCACAACCAGTAGAGAAGGCACTAGAATGAAGGAGTTGGGAAAGGCTTCTTGTAGAAAACGGGAGTTTAGTTGGGACTTGAAGTCAGGGGAGGCGTGAGGCTGAGACGAGGGAGAGGGCTCCTGGCATGGAAAATGTCCCCAGGGCCAAGTGTCTTGTTCAAGAACAGCCGGCGGTGTCACTGGATCCAAGAGTAGAGGGGAAGGTGTAGGGTGCGAAGGCTGGAAAGGGTAAGAAGGGAGTAAATTACGAAGGGTTTTTAACACAGTTTTTGTATTTGACCCTGGAGGTGGCTGGGAGCGACTGGAGTTTATGGAGTAAGTGGAGTGATGGTCCAAACTGCGTTTTAGGTTTCACTTTGGCAGCTGAGTGAAGGGCCGATTGTAGTGGGAAGACCTGTTGACCTAAACCGACCAGCCGATCACTCAACTGTGAGCTCCTTGAAGGTAGGGATGGTCTTTTGCCTCTTTCCGTATCTTTGGTGTTTATCACAGTGCCAGACTCATAGAAGGCACTTAATAAATGTTGGCCTGCACCAGACTGGTGGCAGTATGAGGACAGAAATGTTGCAAAGGTGAAAACCGACAGGCGTTGGCAACTGATTGGACATGGGAGTCAGAGAGGCTCCGGACAGTATTAGGGTAGTCTGGAGGGAATAGGATTTGGGAGGAAAATGATGAGTTCAGTTTTGGAAACGTCGAGTTTAAAATATAGGCTGAACGTCCTGTTTGAGAAATCTGAAAAGTAGTTAAAGATGTAAACTTGGAAGTCAGCAAAGGTTAGGGGAGGATAAGTAGGTTTGAGGATCATTAACAGATAGATGATACTTCAATCCACGGGGAGTGATGAGCTCACCAAATTAAATAGTATCAAGGAGGAAAAGAAGAGGGCTAGGACATAGCCCTCTGAGAGCCCAGTGCCTCCTGTCACATGGAGACAGATACTCTGTATGCCCTAATGCACAGGAGAAAACTCAAAGAAGTAACTCACATTTCTGTAGTATTTTAAGGTTTACAAAGCACTTTCCTCACATCCCTGCCAGAATGGTGGCAGAAGTACCATCATTCCCGTTTTATACTTCAGGCAGGTGAAAGAGGTGAAATTACTCTCCCAAAGTTGAAGAGTTAAAACTGGAAGGCAGGTTCAGGGCATACTTTAGCCAGCTCAGCCTGCAAGAGCCAAATGTTAAGTTTTCAATGTGAACATTTACATCTCAGAAATTGGCAATGGCTATAAATAGGACTAATTTTTTTTGATTGTCCAGATTTAAGTAAATGCTAATAATTTTGGTTGAATTTGAAATTGTTTCCTGCTTACATACCTCTCCCCCAAGTCCAGTGGTTAAACATGTACCAGCACACACCTGAAGCTAGATTTCCTAACTCGTAAGTTAGGAGTGCTCTCAACTCTTCTGTGCTGCTGCCTCTCCTCTCCCATCACCCTGGGCCAGCTTTCCAGTTTGGGGCAGACCATCTTGAGAGCTTGAAGGGAACTTTTAAAATTATCTAGTCTGGGCTAGTAATTTGGAGGGCCATTATCCTGAATGGGGGAAAAAATTACATCTTTATTTTCACTGTTAACTGAACTTACGTATTTCCTTCAATGATGAACATAGATAATAAACAATATACCAAGGAGTTCACAGGCTTCACCAGACTGCCAAATAGGTCCATGACCCCCCAAAAAATGTTAATAATCCCTGATCTAGTCCAACACACCTTTTTACAGATGAGGAAACTGAGACCAAGCTGGGGAAGTGCCCTGTCAAGTGTTGACAGGGACCACTGCACCATGCTGGCTTGTGATCCAAGTATCAGAGTGAAATTCAGGCAAGTAAAGGCAGGTAACTGCCAGAGTGACATTCCTATTGCCACTCTCTGGCTCAATAAACTCCAGTGGTTCTCACTTACCTTAAGATAATAACAGTAATAGTTAGCATTTATATGGATAGCACTTTAAGGTTTACTAAACATTTCACATAATCCTGTAAAATAGGTAACATCATTAGCACTGTTTTGTAGACGACGGAACTGAAGTTGCTTCTACTTTACCTACTTATTCAATGCCATCCCAATTAAATTACCAAAAAAATTGTTTTATTGAACTAGAAAAAACATTAACAAAGTCATTTGAAAAAACAAAAGATCAAGAATATCAAAGGAACTAATGAAAAAATGTAAAGGAAATAAGTCTAGGAGAACCAAATCTTAAACTGTATTATAAGGTAGTAATTATCAAACTATCTGGTACTGGCTAAGAAACAGAATAGTAGATCAGTGGAACAGAGTAGATATACAATACACAGTATTAAATTATTATAGTAACCTTGTGTTTGATAAATGTAAAGATCTAAGCATTGGGATAAGAACTCACTATCTGGTAAAAACTGCTGGGGAAACTGGAAAGCAGTCTGGTAGAAACTGGGTATAGACCAATCTTGCACCATTTACCAAGATATGGTCAAAATGGATCCATGACCTAGACATAAAGGGAGATATCATAAGTAAATCAGAAGAACATGGAACATATTACCTACCAGATTTATGAACAGAATTATTTGTGAATAAACATTAGTACTGTGGGATATAAAACAGATAATTCTCATTAAAAAGGTTTTCTGCAAATAAAACAAATGGAGTTAAGATTAGAAGGAAAGCAGAAAACTGGGGAAAAAAATTTTCATAGGTTCTTGGATAAAGGCCTTGTACCTCAAATACATAGAAAACTGAGTCAAATTTATAAGAATATGAGTCATTCCACAAATGCTAAGTGATCAAAGGATATGAACAGGCAGCTTTTGGAAGAAATCAAAGCTATATATAGTGATATGATAAAATACTCTAAATTATTGATTAGAGAAATGTAAATTAAAACAAGTGAGCTATCATCTCACACCTATCAGGTTGGCTAAAATGAAAGAATGGGAGAATGATAAATGTTCAAGGAGATGTGGAAAAACTGGGACACAATTCCACTTTTAGTGGAATTGTGAAGTGACCCAACTGTTTTGGAGAGCAATCTGGAATTTTGTATATACTCTCTGACCCAGCAATACCACTAATTAGGTCTGTTTCCCAAGGTAATCAAGAAAAAAGAAAAAGAAGTTATATTCTAAAATATTTATACCAGCTCAACTTGTGGTAGCAAAGAACTGGAAACCGAGGGGATATCCTGCCCATCAATTAGGGAATGGCTGAATAAGTTGTGGTATATGATTGTGATGAAATACTGCTGTGCTGTAAGAAATGATGAGCAGGTTGATTTTAGAAAAATATGAAAAGGCTTGCATTAAATAATGTAGTGAAATGAAAAGAACCAAGAGAACATTACAGCAATATTTTTCAAAGAGTAACCAAATTATTGTTATCCTGAGTAATATGAACATTCAAATCAACTCCAAAGGACTTATAAAGGAAAATGCTAGCTACCTCCAGAGAAAGAACTGATATATAGAAATATATATTGTATGGTTCCATATATACATCTCTAATGTCATTTTCGGAGGGAAAGAGGTGCCAACTTGGAATTCAAAATGTAACAAAAAATTAATTTTTTAAAAACTGAGGCTAAAACTGTGACTTGTCACACAATAAATGTCTGCTTCAGGATTCAAATTTCTTCCTGACGCCAGGTCTTATTCTCTCTTCACTGGGCTACCTAGTGGCCCAACACAAATGTTAACTCTTTCTTTGGCATGTAACAGAGCTCAACTTCAACCTTCCTTTCCACCCTACTCTCCTTCACTCTTTCATCTAGCCAAATGGGACTGTTACTATCCCTCACGTGTGGCATCCCATCTCCCATATCTGTGTCCCCAGCTAGGATTGCACTCTCTTTACCTCTTATAATACTTTCTTCAAAGCTCAGTTATAATGCTTGTTTCTACATAAAGCTTTTCTTGGCACCTCCAGCTGCCAATGCTTCTATCCTCTCCCCAAGAAATCTTATATTTATTTTCCTTACAATATTTATAATGTTTTTGTACTTATATGTGTAAATATTGCCTCCCCCAGTGAATTGTAAGCTCCCTGAGGGCTGGGACTGTTTCACATCTCTTATTACCAGCACTCAGAATAGTACCTGGAATCTAGTATTTAATTAATGTTTATTTATTGCTCTTGGGAATTAAGTGCCCAATCCTTAAGACTGGCAGGCAGTGGTTATGCTCAACAGATTTATCTGCCGTCTACACCTCTCAAGCTCTTCTGCATGAGAAGAACACTAGTCAAATTTCCCTCTGGACATATTCTCTCCAAATGAACCATCTATATCCCCTAGCACCAAGCACAGAAATAGCCACTGACCCCTTCTGTGGCAGTACAGTCACACCCAATGAGGCCACTCTGAGATTTTATTTGCACTGATTTTGCTAAAAAGTGTTGCTGAGGTAGAGCCAACTGCCCAGGACTGGACAGGGGCAGGGATCATAAGGAACAAGGAAGAAGGCAGGAAAATGGGTCTGGGATAGGGGTAGAGGTGGCAGTCAACCCAGAGAAGACTAATAAATATTCAATATAAATTATTAATATATTAATAGAAGAGATAGGGATAGGGCAGGCAGAAAGATGAGGGGGCAAGTAAGGAAGACTCCACAGTCATGGGGGCAGGTGAGAATAGGGAGGTGGTAGGGTGGCCAGCTGGACCCCTAGAATATGAGTGGTGTGAAAATGCTCACAGGGCCCCCAAGGTCTCCCTTTCCCAATCTTCCCCAGCTCAATCTAGGGCATATGCAGTAAGGAAGGTTTCAGTCGGAAGGAGTCAAAGAATGAGAATACACCTCTTTTACGAGGGGCAGCCCCTGCACCTCCAACTCCACCCTTGAGCAGGGGGAGTGGGAGAGGCAGGGGCCCTCCTGCAGAGTCCACAGAGCTTGTCCTCTTGAGGCGAAGTCGAGCCCGGGCTTGGGAGCCCCGGGCCTTCCCTCGGGCTGCAGAGGCCACAAGACACTTCTGATACTGTACCTAAAAAAAGGGATGCAATACAATACAATACAACATAACATAAACATTTATTAAGCACCTATTGTCTATAGTCCTGTAATAATTGAGGGACACACAAACTTAAGAAAAGATATCACACCTGTACTCAAGGAGCTTACAATCTAATTTTGGGATAAGACATTAACATAAATGGCTACAAGATACAATATTACATAAGTGTATTAGAGAATTACAAAACAAAAGCATTCTGTGAGGTCTGGGAGGAAGGTTGTTACAAATGAAAAATATCAGGAAAGGATTACTGGACCATATGGCATTTAATTTAATTTGTTTAAAGACTGGGTAAAATTTCAACATGTGAAGAAAGGGAAGGGAGGGCCTTTGAAACAGGGAATAAGGTGAGCAAAAGAAAAGAGCCAGGAGATCAATTACATTGTGTGTTTGGTGGATAGAGAATAGTACAGTTTGACTAGACCATAAAATGCATGAAGAAGAGTGGCACGAGGTAATGCTGTAAAAGTAGAGTGGACCATATTGTGAAGGTCCTTGAATGCCAGGCAGAAGACTCTGAACTCTACTTGAGGGTAAGAGGGAGTAAATGAAGCTTTTTTTTTTTCTTGGAAGGGGGAAGGCAGGGCAATTGGAGTTAAGTGACTTGCCTAAGGTCACACAGCTAGTAAGTGTTAAGTGTCTGAGGCCAGATTTGAATTCAAGTCCTGACTCCAAGGCCAGTGCTCTATTCACTGTGCCACCTAGCCACCTGTAACTGAAGCTTTATGAGGAGTCAAATGACAGCTTCGGGTCTATACACAAGATTATTCTGGCAGGAATATGAATGACAAACTAGAGCCATCCAAAGATGGCATCTTTCTCCAAAGAATGGAGACAGGACAATGTCTAGGCAGGCTACTACCTTCAGGGAGATGGTACTGAGGACCTATCCTCGTGGGGTTACAACACAATTAGAGACCAGAGAGATGGATTAAGAGGTGTTGTGGAAGTGAAATTAACATGAACCAGACTTGGTCACTAACCAGATGGGTTGTGAGGAAGAGAGAAGAGTTAAAGATACCTCAGGGTTATATGAAAGTAAAGGGCAGGAGGGAATGATAATAATCTGGGAATTTTCAAGGTAAAAAGGATGGGGGTGAACAGGAATCTGAGAAAGAATTAATTTGTAGGAGATAGCCAGGAGTGCAGAAAGGGCAGCTTTATCCTATATGACTACTACTAAACTCCTTAAAGCTAACTCTGGAGAAAGAAGCTATTCAAAGGCTACTGTCAGCTGATGTTTGTCTGTCTGATCATCTCCCATCTGTGATGCCTGAGGCATAAGGCCTACACAGGGTGTCCTCAAATGGCTCTTTGGGCTTTCTGTTGCCTATGGCCAACTCCCAACTGAGAGGAAGGAGTCCACGTAGGCCAAGGAAACTGTCGTGATCAAGAATTTTATGTACCACAGTTCAGGAATGAACTAGAACTCCAGAAAATACCATCTTTCCCTTCCCAGGGTCCCTCCCTCATCCCTGATCAAGTTCCTCCCCACCCTCAAAGCTCACCATGCATGCAGCCTGAACAGCCTCAGATAGTGCCCCAGCATGGGGCTGGCACCAGAAGGCAGCACACTGGAACCGTTGGTGACCAAGGTCAGCAATGAGTCCAAAGGTGTGGGGGTCATGGCCAACACCAATGAAGGTCACATGTCGTACTGGACATTGCCACAGTGGCTCTTCTTCTGCACCCAGCTTTGCCTGTCCCTTTCCCCCCACCCCAATATGCAATCATCAATGGGGGCTGGCCCCTTACTGAGGACCTCCCCCTTCCATGAACGCTCTCCTATCACCCCAGAGCTCTGGCCTCAATCCCTGCCTCAGTATTCCATACAGTTTCCTCCCCCTTTCCTCCTGAAACTGGGATCTTCTCCTCTAGCACTTAATGGTTGCCAATCCCTGTTACCTGGACAGGCAATGCAGTCATGAGTGAGTCAGAGACGCTGAGTATAGTTGGGGCCCAGGAATGATGGTCCCCCTGGGAAGTCAAGGCCCCAATGGCTTCATTCAGCACATCCATCCCTGGGGGGGGGGGATACATCCATTGCACCTTCTATCCTGGTCCGGAGGGATGGGAGTCTGGGGGGTGGAACTCAGGGAGACTTTTAAGAGAAAAGGAGTACAGACCCTCTGGCTAACTTTGGGCCCAGAGAAAACATAAGCAGGGTGACCAAGTAAACATAAATTGTGGAGTTGGGGAGGGAGAATGAGGCCCTCAGGCTTTTTATATGGTTAGACCTTACATGGAGACAATAAACACTTTAAGATGCAGACACTTCAGAATCTCACACCTTATTTCTAGTCCCACGTCCACTCCATTCTCCACCCAGCTGTGCCTTGGATGGCCCCCCTGCCCCAGCAGTTCCTCACCCATGGCCTTGTTAACTGGCAGGGTCCCAACGTAGAGTGCCTCATACTGCTGGGCAGCCTGGCTCACCGCATCAAGAAGTTCCACTGAGGGGTAGATAAAATCACTATGGCCACTTCAAAGTGAACATTCCTCCCCAAAGTATCCAGTGTAGGTGCAGCATTGGAGAGGAAGGCCTCCCCACTCCCACCTCTCAAGTTTAGGACCAGATAGGTAGGGCCTGCCACTTCTAGGGGCCCTCATTATGAAAGAGGAACAGAAAAAGATGGTTACAAAGTATGGGTATAACTCCAGGGACTACTTTCCCACCCATTATAACCTTCCCCCAAGCTATCCACCCATCCCCACTAAACTATTTTCACGACCTTGTCCCTGTGGTCCCTACTCTTTACCCCATCCTCTGGCTATACCTTGCCTGGGTAGATCCTCAGGGGAGATGGAGTCCAAGGAACATCGAGGAGGGTCACCACTCACCCCAGCTCTCTCTGACAGAATCTGCAATATAAACACTCTGGAGTCGGGGGTGAGAGATCAGGCAAGGGGAACTCTTGGGATTCATGTTGTCCCCATTCACCTGCAGTCCCCTCCTACCATACTCCCTTCAGGACCCCTCACCTGGGCACACAGCCCATGCAGGGCACTGGCAATGGCCTTGGCTGGGACATCACAGCGAAACACGTGGCATTTCAACATGCAGGTGTCCTTGTCACCCGCCACAAAGGCGAAGTCCCTGTGGGGGAGTAGGGATGGGGTTGGGAAACTGAATGAGGGGAATGAAAAGGAAAGACTTTGGGAGGAAGAGAAAAACAGAAGAGAGGCTATCTAGGAAAAGAGGACAGAGATCTTCAGAATGAAAGGGAATGGAAGGAAGTGAGGGAGGAGAATAGATGGGGCACTTGGCCCTGCCACTCACCTGTCCCTGATCCAGAAGCATGTGAAGAGCATAGGGGACAGTCAGTCCAGCCCTTTCCTGCTTCATCCCCATCCTTCCCAATCCTTTCAGAGGCAAGAAGTAGCTCAGTTTGCCCTCCCCCACCAGGTCCATGCCAGAACAAAACGGGGCATCAGCATCTAGGAGGGTCAAGTCTGGGAGAGGTCTGGGACTAAGGTCCAGCATGGCAAGGTTAGAGGGCCAGGGTCTGGAAGGGGTCTAGAATCAAGATCCAGCTTGGCAAGATCAGGGAATCACTGTCCATGGGGGTCAGTGTCAAGAGAAATCACTCCTGGGGGAGAGGGGCTTTGAATCTTCAGGAAAATAAGTTGTCCAGGAATTTCTCACCGGCCATTGGTGCTGCCCACACCCCAGACTCGGATGTGCACAAGGGGCTGACAATGGATTAGGCTGTGGTCCAAGGGATTCACCAGACTCATTGTGTCTTTCTTCAAAATCATCAACATGTTCTGACCCTACAGAGTTCCCAGGGGAGTTAGGGGACAAACAATAAGAGGGTTCCTGTGAGTAGTCAATGACTTATGGAGGGCTCCAAGGAGATACTGGGGTTGAGAATGGCTTCTGGAAAAATAGGACAGAGAAGTTAGTCTAAAGGGCAAGATTCAGAGGCTTGGGGAAGGAGAAAGAAAAAAATGCGATGAAATCCTATGTGCCCCTAGAATCATAGTACTTAAAACTAAAAAGGATTTAGACAAAATCTAACCTAAAAGAGTGGAGAAGTAACATTTGTCCAAGATAACATACAAGTAGTAATAGGGACTTGAATCTTTTCAAATGACTTAAAAAAACTTAGTGTGCCTTGCTGCCTCTAAGCTTTAAGGTCCCTAGCATGGGAAACTGGCTACTTCTATCTGGCCTCTGAGTCCTTCTAACCAAAGCCACAGAAGAGGGGAACTGAGAAAAGGGAACAAGCAGCCAATGGGTAAGCTCACCTCACCCCAGGCCCTAGTGGGTGGTCGGCTTTGACCCCGGCTCTGTGCCAGCTGTTGAATGCAGTTATTGACAGCAATGCTGCTCTTTCCAGGTGCCAAGTCCTCTTCGGGCACCTCCACCCAACCCAGAGATCGTACTGCAAAGCACTGATGGATAGTAGGGCCAGGTGGGAAAGGGTTAATTGGGGAAGAGAAGATTTAGGAGTTGCAGTAATGAGGAGCCCAGCTCCTCCTCTACAGATGGGTCCCTGTAGTTATCACAGAAACAATTCACATTTATACAGGGCTTAATTAGATGTTTTACAATGTATTTGGAATAGCAGATAGTAGAAGCCTCTATTTCACAGGTGAGAAAATTAGTTAAATGTCTTGCCCATGGACACACAGCAGCTATGGGCATCATCCTACCAATTAAATCCATCATTCCCTATGAAAGGAGGGGACCAAAGTGTAGCACATGATGCACATTTGGCTCTGGAAACACAGGCCACGATCCCCTTTGTACCTAATGATAGGCTCTCCCAGGACCCTTCCCTCCCACCCCATGGCCAGACATCATTCTGGTCTAGGCTCCAATTCTAAGAGCTCATTAATGCCTGCTTCCACACTCCCAGGGGATCCCTGTTGCTCACAAGTAGGCACTGGTACCCACCACCCTCTACCTTGGAGCCTGGTTCCATGTTTCGGATATAGGCTTCTTCCCCACACCAGGGCAGAGAAGTCCTGAAACAGAACAGGGTTAATGAGAGGAGGCTCGACACAGGAAAAGCCACCAACTCACTCAGAACCCAAAGAGCCAAGAAGAGGAGCCATAATTCTAACATGGCAGGCAATGAGCCAGATGACTGACTTTGATCATTTAGTCACAAGTCAGATTATCCACCCACCCTCTCTTCCCCCTGCCTCCTGGTAGGAAGTTCAGCAGGCACTGAAATCCACATCCCTATCCTGATTACCTTCGGTCCAGTGAATTTTCCAGGCTAGAGAAGGATCTCCCTTTGGGGGGTCGTAATCCCCAAGCCCCTTCTGTGCCCTATGGAGAGGGAGATCAACTTAAAGTCAAATGAGATCAGGGACCCTAACAGAAATATTACTATTCCCTCCAGCCCCAAGAGACATCATCAGTCTTTCCCCAACTTCTACATACCGAGTCAGGTGGTACAGAATCCCCAGGTTCCCAGGCTGGACGCTGCCATTGAGTACTACCACTGGGGACGTGCCAGTAATAGGTGCCAGCAGCATCACGGATCTTTCGCCACCCAGGAGGCAACCCTGGCTCTCCCTCTAGGCTCTGATCACCCCATAAGTCATCTGTAAGAACACCATGGTCAAGAGAGTGGACTCTAAGGTATTCAGACATAATACAGCCCCAGCCCCTGTGGTCTCTTAAGCAGAGCCAGAAAGGGCCTTAGAGATCATCTCATCCAACTCTCTCATTTTGAAAATGAGGAAAACGAAGCTCAGATAGCTAAAGTGACTTGCAGTCACATAGCTAATAAGCACAAAATAGGGACTCCTTTCTAAGGGTTCCTGACCTGGGGGGGGGGGTCTGTGAATTTTTTTTTTGCTTAATTTTATAACTTCATTTAAAAATAACTGGCTTCTTTTATAGTGCTATGTAATTTTACTTTATGTATTAAAAAACATTACTCTGAGAAGAGGTCCATAGGCTTCACCAGACTGCCAAACAGGTCCGTGACACAAAAAGGTTAAGAGTCCCTGAGCTACCTACACCAAGTTCATTTCCCTGGGTTGTTCATATGTCTGGGATGGGAGGGAAGGGACAACCAGGACGGATGTGAGGTAAGCAGAGTTTGAAGTACTGACCAGACATGCCCTGAGCTCTGCAGCTGCATCTGGAATCGGTGTCTCTGGTCTGCTTCAGTTGCTCCCTCTATAGCTCAAGGATGCAACATCCCACCCTACCCGACCCAAACCCTTCCCAAACCCAGTCCCTCTTTCCGGGTGTCTGGTCCTCCTGGGTCCCGTCCGTGTCCATCGGTCGCGATCTGTTCCGATCACATCTCTGCCACCATCCCCGGCGCCCTAGTCTCCCGCTCTCCCCAGATCTCCCGGGTCGCCCACCACACCCCGGACCCCCACGCACCGTCGCAGTTGACCAAGATGATAGCTAACATGTAGTCCTTGCCCAGCATGGCCCCGGCCCCGGCCCGTCCTCCCAGCCCGACCTCGGGGATGCGGCTCCTACAAGCCCGGCCCCTCTGCGCCAGTGAGCGGGGCTAGAGCCGCACAAACACAGGGCGGAGTCGGGACCGGGGCCGGGTCGTGGTGAGCTCAGAGTCGCTGGAGTGCGGCGTTCCCAAGCACGCACGTGCGCAGGCGTGGTGGAGGGGACAGAAGGGGAGGGGAGAGGACGGGAGGGGGAAGTACCCCCCGCCCCGGCTGCGCGGGCATGTGCGCGCGTGTCAGTGCCATGGACCGAGCAGGAGCCCGGGCCCTTTCCTCTGGGCCGCTATGAGCTCATTGTCCGGACTAGGGCGGGTGCCCACTGTGGAGCGCCCTACGGGTGCCCGGGTTGGCCCCACAACCTAAACGTACACACATTGCCCCCGCGGGAGCAGTTCACACTCACACCCGCCCCACCACGCACGCTTGCACACTCGCGCAAAGGTGTAGAATTTAGTAGTTCGACACAAGACCGACATCACCTGGCATCGCCTCACGAGGCGTTCCCGGAAGTCGCGTTGCTCGGGGGAGTGGCCGCGGCTGCGCACCGAGCGCGCCGGGGGAAAATGGCGGATGACAAGGTGAGTGTTCTTGCAAGCGTGGGGCAGAAGGAAGCAGGGCTATTCTTCTCTCTCCCCCGCGCCCCCCAGAAAGACCACTGGGTGTCTCGAACCCATTATCTCAACTTTGCAAACTCTAACCCCACGTAAAGAGCTGTAAGGTAGGAGTCCAGGACGTCCACCTGCATTCCGATTCTAGCGCCGGCATCTAAATTTGCTGTATGGCATTGGCGGAATTACTTCCCCTCTCTGGGCCTCAGTTTCCTCGAGTGTAAAGTGAGAGGCTGCACTGCCCAACCCCCAAGACCACTTCCTCTGCAGGCATGCTCTCTCTGCAGGAGCGTTTTAGTGTGAAGAAACGGCTAATCGGGTGCAACGAGTCAGCCCTCTGTCTATGACCTCCACCCATCTTAGCAGGCCAAGGCGTGGGGAGAAACACAGGGAGGGTCTGACAGATACCCCAGCCAGCGTTCTTCTTCGTGGTAGTCATTTGTGTCCCTGTTTCGGCTCTCAGATACCCTGTTCCTTGGCCTAGGTTAAAACTTACGCATGAGATGGTAGTGAGTTGCTGAGGGAACTTTTTGCTGAGAAATTCCACACCCTCTTGTCAACATCGTGGCTTATGGTGTTTTAAACAGAGTTGGCACTTTGATACAATGGCGGTGGAGGACAAGGGGAAGGAACCATGTTCCATCAACCCTGGAAAGACCCTCATGATTGAAAGGGCGGTTTAGTACGTCTCATTCTTGAGCAGGAATCCCTTTTACAGCATCCCCGACAAGTAGACGTCCCCAGCCTCCTCCTGAAGCCTTGTAGCAATGGGGGTGGAGGGGTATGCCTCCAGATCTCCTGAAGAAGTCCATTATTTCCCTTTTGGCTGTAAGCATTAGATTTTTAGACTCCCAAGGGAGCCAGCTCAGCTTCACCTCATGTCTTTCTCTATTCCAAGCATTCTGGGAAGCATTTGGCCTTAGGCGAGCAGATTTACCCAGACCAGGGATAGAGCCATCCAACACTTTTCATCTGATCCAATGCCCCTAAGCTTACTGTTCCAAGGAATTCAAAATTCCCCATGCTCCTAAGTATCACTTTCCTGAAGATAGTACCCAATGCCAGTGTTCTCTGTCAACTCTGGGGAGAAATTTTGTGAATTTCAAGTTTAGAGCTGAAGAGTTTGGGCAAGAAAAAATTCAGTTTTACCTAATTACTAAACCTGCTTATCCATCTGTGAAAAGGCTTAAATCTGAATACTTTGTATGGAAAGTGCAATCTCATCATTTCAAAAGGGAATCCTTTGGGGATAAAGGTTTGGGTCTCCTGCCTTTGGGACATTCATTTTGACTTGTGATAATGTTTGGAGCTACCAATGCTAGCCCAAGGTGAGAATGTGAGAGAAGGACCCAAAAGTAGAAACACTCCTTACCTTGGAAAGCAAGTAAAGTATGCTGGGAAAATCATGATTTACTATTCTTTGGTTCTCCCTCTTTTTCCTTGAGCCTTGATAGCCATTGAGGGGGGCAGGGAGGGAGGAGACAGGGTACAGAAGACTCAAACTATCCTGTAGAAAGCTTTTCTCCTACCACCCTAGGACTCAGTGCCAAAGGTGAAAGACCTGGCTTTCCTAAAGAATCAACTGGAACATCTACAGCGGCGACTGGAGGAGGAGGTCAAGACAGGTGTGGAACAGGTAATTTATAAGGTTGTCGTAAAGGCACAAATATATGCACATACTCCCCAACTGATACCACTTAGCAGTGGTCTTGGTAACCTGATGTTTGGTACTTCTCTAGATCTTTTTCTTCCTCTCTCTGGTGTCCACATCCCATATACTAATGATATCTACCTGCAGTTTTGTAATGGAGTGTAGGCAGGAGCCCTGTGAGTCACAGAAAGAGACCTGTGGCATGGGAGGCTAGATTACTAAGTGGCAGAGGCTTAAATGGTTAGAACTGGTGAAGGTCAGCTAGTATTTTTCCTGGGTCTTTTGGCCAAGCAAACTTGAGAAAATATCTCTGTGTACTTCACTTTATTCACCTGGAGCTCAGGGACTGAGCTCTGCCTAGAAAGCTCCTGGCAGGAGAGGGAGGCAGGGAGTTTTTCAGCCTCATTGCTAAGGCCTATGTCCCACATTGATTCTTACTCTTGTATTTTCCATGTTGCCTGCCTCTGACTTTTTTGCAGGAAGGCTCGTTCCTGTCATCTCCCTTTCTCAAGGGCTTCCTGGCCGGTTATGTTGTAGCCAAGTTAAGAGCATCTGCGGTAATGGGCTTCGCAGTTGGTGTATGCACTGGTGTCTACGCAGCACAGTCCTATGCAGTCCCCAACGTCGAGAAGACCTTGCAGGATTACCTGCGGGCCCTTCGGAAGGGCCCTGACTAGTGTACCTTCAGAAGTTGTCCCTCCAGGCCCTCCTCAGGAGGGGCCTCAACTCTGAGGAAGAGCCTTGGAATCTGGATTAGCATGGATAAGCCCAAGCCTGACTGTATAGGGTCATCAAGGATAGAGGCCAGCTGTCTTGCTTCATCTCAAGCCTCTCCAGACTTTTAGTTTTCTCAGCTGCCCCAGGCACTCATGCCTCTGGGGGGGTAGGGAGAGCCGGGTGTGTGCATGTCCCTGCTTTGTCCACTTCTGACTCTAGCCTATGGCCTACCTAGTTCCTTGTCAATTTGATAATGTGTCCTGAATTCCCCTTCCTAGGAGCTGGCTCCATCACCCAGTTTTGCCAGATGGACTATAGACTTTCTTCCCCACTCTTACTCTTGCCGTTATTTACCTACCTAAAGGCCTAGGTTGGTAGAGTGGAGATGAATGTGGAAGAAGGGGGCATACCGGGCATAGGGCGCCCAAGCCAGGCCCGATGGGTGCTTATGCTCCTCTTGTCCACAACCATGTATGGTGCCCATGCTCCCCTGTTGGCTTTGTGTCGAATAGATGGTCGTGTCCCCTTCCGCCCCTCTTCAGCTGTGCTTTGGACAGAACTGACCAAATTACTGCTATCAGCATGCTCTTTGATGGCCAGGAGGCAGCCAAGACTATGGGACGCTCTACCTTGGCGCCAGGCTGCCCCTTTTGCACTCTCTGCCCTGCTTTATGGTGCCAACAACAACCTTGTCATTCACCTCCAGCGGTACATGGACCCCAGCACCTACCAAGTGATGAGCAACCTCAAGATTGGCAGCACAGCTCTTCTTTATTGCCTCTGCCTAAATCGCCGTCTCTCTGCCAGGCAGGGGCTGGCCCTGCTGCTACTGACCGGTGCTGGAGCCTGCTATGCTGCTGCAGGTCTCCAGGACCCGAGGGGCCTCCTTCCACCCCCTGTAGCTGCAGCCATGCCCCTCCATGTGACCCCCCTGGGTCTGCTGCTGCTCTTGCTCTACTGTCTCATCTCAGGCCTCTCCTCAGTCTACACTGAGCTGCTCATGAAGAGGCAGCGCCTGCCCTTGGCCTTGCAGAACCTGTTCCTGTACTCCTTTGGGGTACTTATGAACTTGGGGCTCTATGTGGGAGGTGGGCCAGGCCCTGGGCTCCTAGAAGGTTTCTCAGCCTGGGCAGGGCTGGTGGTACTGAGCCAGGCCCTCAATGGACTGCTCATGTCAGCCATCATGAAGCACGGGAGTAGCATCACCCGTCTCTTTGTCGTCTCCTCCTCACTGGTTGTCAATGCCGTGCTCTCAGCCACCCTGCTTCATCTTCAGCTTACGGCTGCCTTCTTCCTGGCCCTTCTGCTTATTGGTCTGGCTGTACATCTCTACTATGGAGGCCGGTAGAACTAGAGGGCCCACCCTCTGGAACGATCTTAGCCTCCAGTACTATTAATGTAGGCTCGATATTACTGCGGTCAACAGTCCTTTCCAGTGACCAAGGAGTCATCTCTCAAAGAAGGTGCTTCTCTCCTTCCTTAATGGAGTTGGAAGGCCCATCAGGATGAAGGATATGGGAGATTATCCTTAGGGGTGGTTCCAGTATGTACTGTTCTTTGATCTTTGCCTCTTTCTAGCCTATCTCCTACCCTCTGAGTGACTACTTCTTCCTTCCCATGTGGCTTTAGCCTGCTATTTCCTCATATTATTCCCCACCAGAATCCCTGATAGAAGTGCCTTTGAGAGGAGAGAGCTGCAGTCCGGCCTAGGGAAGCCCCTGGTAGGAGATGAGGAGAGCCTGTGGAGGCCTGAAGCAAAATTGAGTTTTTGCCAAAGAAACACTATTGTTGGCTCAAGTTTGTCCCCCCCAGATTCTGATAATTCCTTTTTTGCTCCCATCATTATGTAGAGCAGAGGAAAATCAGTTAGAGATCTTGCTTCTATCAGCTGCTGTGTGGAAGGTCTGAAGCCTAGCTATTTTCCTGCTCTGTCAGGCCTGATGTCCTCATGCCTTCACTCCATCCCTTCTCCTGTGGTAATTTAAACTCCAGCCTGGATCTCTATCTACCCTAGTAACTGGCTTGTTCTGTTTCCCTTTTATTCTCTCAGACCCTTCAGCAATGTACCAGAAAGGTAAAATGTTGTAGGCAACTTTTACCTCCTCCTGTGTCCCATCCCAACTTTCTGGAAGGTTCTGCCAGTGCCAGGGTCCATATTGTCTGGCTCCTTTGCCAGTCACGTGTGTCTCCCCCCACTGCTGCCCCCAACAAGCTCCAGCATTTACTGGAAGAAACTCAACTGCTTCCCTCTATGCTGCTGTTCTTCCAGAATAGGGACTGAGTCTCCTTAATCAACCAAGGATGAGCCTCACAGGTTCACTAGGCATGCTACATGCCCTTTCTTCCTACCTTTTTGTTGCAGTCTAGAGGGCTCTCGTCAGCTCTGTTGCTTTACACTCCTGGACCCTGCTCCTGCTAGAATGTATTCTGTTCTTAGACCCTCAATCTGGCCACCTTTCTTGGGATATACCCTTAACTTCCTAGTAAGAAAACTCCTTTACAGGAGTAACTTAGACTGGGGCATGTGGGAATTTTCTATAGCTCAATCAGTGTCTCCTTAACTGCATAAGCAATAAGGTCTCAATAAAGTATTTCTGGGATTAGGGATTTCCCTACCATCTGCCATGCTGTCTGTGTCTTGTGTCCTCTGTAAACTGTCACCACCCCTGGTTCTAATTGAGCTTCTTGCTGCTGCTGAGTTGAGGGTTTTGGAGAGTCTCACATATACCTTAGGAGGTTAGGTTAATGATGTGGGTGTCATGTTACAGTCACCATGAAGTCACTGGCTGCCGGAGTGGTTTGTGTTTTCATTGAATTCTAAAACAAGAATGAACAGGAGAGTAGAACCCCAAGCCCAGGCCTTTTCACTGCTATAAATTCCAGTAGGAAAAAATCTGAAAACCTCCTAAATTTAAAATGTCCAACAACTTCCTTATTGCTCCACTCACTCCTCAACCCACAGTAGTTTGGCTTCTGACCCAAATCATCTGCTGTGAAAAGGTCTCTTCAAAGGTTGCCAGTCATTTAAGTCACTAAATTGAATTACCTTTTCTCTGTTCTGATCTTCTGATCTTTCTGTCACTTTTAGTATTGCTGATATTCCTCTCCTAGATAATCCCTCCTTTGGTTTCTATGGTCATCTCTTCTGGTTTTCCTGTATAACTTCCTTCTTAGGCCTAGCTGAATCATCATCCATCTCCTGCCTCTTTAACATAAATATTATCCTAGACCCTCCTCCCTATACTCTCTTCCTTGTCAATTTCATCAGTTCCCATATTTTCAGTCTTTTTGCAAATGATTCCTAATCAGACCTTAATCTCTACTGAATGCTAATAGTACACTTCCCCCTCTTACCAGCATCTTTAAATTTCCCTGTTTCACTTAAAGGAAAAGCTGATTTCCCAGTAAGAAACTTGTAACTTCAAAAATCATCTTCATTCTCTTGTCTCCATGTCTCTCATGCAATCAGTTACTCAGCTTTGTCAAGTCTGCTTCCATATTTCTTCTCATTTCTATCCCCTTCTCTCCATGCACACACAGAGGAAAATGGATTCCCTCTGTCCTAACCATGCCCTTTCCTGACCCCATTTTTCACTTTCAGTTTAGTACTCTTCAGTGAGCAAATTTGTTAAGTGCCTGGCTACCTCTCAGTTACAGAATGTACCAATCTGCTTTGGTACAGAGAGTTTACTCATTGGGAGGTCCCTGTAACCAGAGAATTTGAATGTCTAGGCCAAAAAAAAATTTCAAGGCACTGGGGATTCAAAGATACAAATTGTTCCTGTTATTAAGGATTCTACATTCCATTGGTGGCTGCAATATACACATATAAATACATCTAAAGTATTTTTTTTTCCTTGGAAGAAATTAGGATTCTTAAGAGGCGGAGGTGAGGAGGACAATGTTCCAAGCATGGGGGGCTGGCTTAAGCAAAGGCTTGTGCAGGCAGAAAGTGAAATATCTTCTAAAGGAACAGCATGTAGGCCACTTTGGCTGGAATGTAAGGTGTATGTTTAGGAAGTAATAGGAAATCAAACTGGGAATATAAATTGGAATTGAATTGCCAAATGAGTTCATATTTATCCTGAGGAAGTAAAGATACACCAAAGTTTCTTAAGAGAACCTGTTCAGACCTGAGCATTGAGAATATCAGTTTGGCTGCTACATGAAGGAAGGATGGGTTTGGAAGCAGTCTAATTAGGAGGCAATTGCCATATTCTGGGTAAGGTGATAGGGCCAGAACTAGACTAGTGATGGTGTGAGTACAGAGAGGGACAAAGGCAAGATATGTGGAGGTAGAATTGTCAATACAGCAATAAATTGGATGTGGGGGAGAGTAGAGTGAAGAGTTAAATGTGACAGGTTTTGAACCTGGGAGACTTGAAGGACAGTGCTCTTGACAGATATAGGGAAGTTAAGAAGATGAGTGAACATTGGGGGAAAGGTAAGTATGGTTTTAAATATGTTGAATTTAAGATAATCTATGAGCTAAAAGAGATGCCCATCATGTAGTGATATGGACCTGGGGTTCAGAAGAAAAATGAGAGTTAGATATGTAAATCACAGACATCTGTATGGAGGTGGGGTGGGACAGGGAACAGCACCTATGTGCCTTGCACTGTATTAAGTGCTTTACAAATATTTCATTTGGTCTTCTCAACAACCTTATAAGATAGGTCCTCTTACTATCTCCATTTTACATTTGAGCAAACTGAGGCAGACAAGTGACTTGCCCAGAGTCACATATCAGAGGTCAAATTTGAACCCAGGTCTTCCTGGCTCCAAGCTCAGTGCTCTGTCCACTGTGTCCCCTAGCTGCTATAAAGGTAATACTTGGACCTACAGGAATAGGAGCTTTCAGAGTGTAGGGAAAGAGGACTGAGCAAAAGACTGCTGGCTGAATGATTAAGATATCAGTAACCTGAAAGCACAATTTCAGCTGATCTGTGAGATCAGAAGCCAGCTTTCAGGGATTCTCAGAGTTCTATCTTCCCCCTAAGCTTAGTGCTTTGACTGCATCTCCTCAGGGCATCCCTTGCTGATCCCTGAGGTTGTTGGAGCTTTCTCTCCTATGACTGTTTGCTTTCCTCTGTATGGATCTCTAGCAATATCTGTTTCTCCCTTGTAGGAGCTGTCCCTTGCTCTAGGACAGTGCGTCCAATAGAGAGTGCTCTTAAATATTGGTGGATTTTAAGGGTGCCTAATTTGCATCTTGGCCATTTTGATTTTGTTCCTAAGATTCTTATCTAACCCTCCCACCTGCTTCTCAGGGAAACAATTCAAATTCAACCAGTATTTATTAAGCATGCCAGGCAGCAAGAGCTTGTAGATAATGGGCTGCCTCGGAATCAAAAAGGTTCTGCTGCTGATGCATATTGGGTGTGTGCTTCAGAGAGGTCACTTAACCCCTTTCAGCCCCCAGGCTATTTTTAAAGCCTGTAAATTGCAGATGATTGGTATTGACAGGGAATTTCCGGACCCAGAGTTCCCTTCACTGAGGAAACCACAGGTCCAGATTTTTTTTTAAAGTGTGCCACACCCTACAGAAGCAAGCACAAAACCAAATCATCCCTAGCCTCAAGGAGCTCATATGTTACTTTAGGAGCCTAAAGGACACTGTTTTCCGAGGAGCTGGGAAGGAATGGGATCAAAGGTTAAAAAAAAAAAAGTTGATATTAGCAAGGATGACAGTGAGCCATGGTGAACAGAACACTGAACTTAAAGGCAGGAAGAAATGAGTTTGAGTCCTTCCTCAAACATACTTTCTCTGGGCCTCACTTCCTCACTCTTCTATAAAATGAAGACGATAGTAGCACCTACCTCACAGGGTGGTTGTTAAGTCTGGGGGGGAAGGGGGTGTGCGTGAGGGGCACTGTAAAGTATTTTGCAATCCTTTAGAGGCACTACAAGCATGTGAGGTGTTATTCATAGACTGAAACTAAAGAGGGTGGGTGGAGGCTTTAGAGTAAGAAAGAATGCTAAGAACAGATGGTCGTGTGTGTGTGTGTGTGTGTGTGTGTGAATCAAGCTAGAGAGGAGTGAGATAAGTTGTTGTTCAGTGCTAGAGAGGAGTGAGATAAATTGTTGTTCAGTGCTAGAGAGGAGTGAGATAAGTTGTTGTTCAGTCTGCATACCAGGTACTTCTCTACTATCTCTTGAAGTCTGTCCAAATTCATGTCCATTGCTTCCTTGGCACTATCTATCCATTTCATCCTCTGTTGTCCCCTTTTCCTTTTGCCTTTAATCTTTCCCAACATCAGGGTCTTTTCCAATGAGCACTATCTTCTCATTATGTGGCCAAAGTATTTAAGCTTCAACATTTGACCTTCCAGTGAATAGCCTGAATTATTTTCTTTTAAGTATTAACTGATTTGATCTCCTTGCTGTACAAGGGATATTTTTTCAGGGTAGAATAAGAGGCTTGAAGAAAGATGAGGTTTTCAGGAGTTTCAGATGAGATGGCTATGGGGACAAGAAAGAATAAAAGGATTGCAAAAAATAAAACGAAATGATGAGAACCCACTTTAGATAACATTCATTTGGACCCAGGTGGTAGCAGGTGATGAAGTGACCCCAGGTTTGAAGATACTAGCAGGCCTGAATGGACCTAGGAAAAGGGAGCAAAGGGTTCTAGGGGAGAGGACAAGGTATACACTAGTCAACTACCATTAAGATTGTGAAGGGAGGAAAGTTAAGGCCAAAGTAGAACTTGACCTACAGTCAAAGTGAATATAAAGAATGTGTTTAGGAAGAGAAGGAGAGATAGGTCAGATATTTATCAGAGGGTGGTAATGGAGAGTTGAAGATCATGAAAATGACGCAGATATGTATGAGGTTAAGATGTAAGGCATGATGATCTCTGTGCCTGAGATGGAATAAAACTGTATGTAGGTCATGGTTTGTGACTAAAAAACTTCCTTTCTATTGAGGAAGAATAAACTTTAAGAGTGGAAAGTAGTATGCTCGGTTAGTCACAATTAGGTTTTACTCAACTTTTTGTTGCAAAATACCATAGGTGAATAATTTTCTGGGAAGTGACTAGTTTGCCAAAATGTACCAATAAGGAAATTTTTAAAAATATATTATATTTGCTAATACAACAGAAAAGGAAAATGACAAATATTGGAGGGGATGTAGGAAAGTTGGGACACTAAAGCACTGTTGGTGAAGTTGTGAACTGATTCAATCATTTTGGAGAACAATTTGGAACTGTGCATAAAACTATGCATGCCCTTTGACCCAGCAATATCACTACTAGGTCTGTATCCTGGAGATGATAAAAAAAAAAGGGGAAAAGAACCTACATGTACAAAAATATTTATGGCAGCTCTTTTTGTGGTGGCAAAGAATTTGAAATTGAGGGTATGTCCATCAGTTGGCAAGTGGCTGAAAAGGTATAGTATATGGTTGTGATGGAATACTATTATGCTACAAGAAATGATGAGCAGGAGGCTTTCAGAAAAACCTGGGAAGACTTATATGAACTGATGTAAAGTGAAGAGAGAAGGACTAGGAGAACACTGAACACAGTAACAGCAATATTGTATGATGATCAACTGTGAATGACTTAGCTATTTTCAGCAATACAATGGTGCAATTCCAAAGGACTTTTGATGAAAAATGCTATCCACTTCCAGAGAAAGGATTAACGGTGAATGAATACAGATTGAAGCATACTTTTTTTAAAACTGTCTTAATTTTTCTTGAGGTTTTTTTTTGGCCTGTGTTTTCTTTCACAACATGACTAATATGGAAATATGTGTTTGACTGCACATGTATCGCATATCAGATTGCTTAGCTTCTCAATGAGAGTGGAGGAGAGAGAGGAAGGGAAAGAATTTGGAACTGAAAAAATTTTTTAAATTGATATTAAAACTTTACTTGCAATTAGAAAAATTATGTGTATATATGTGTATGTATATAGATACACAAATATATGTATATATGTGTATTTGTGTGTATGTATATATGTGTGTATTTATGTATATCATGGAAGCTAGAGTGTTTGAAGAGGCATCCCAAGGATGGAGATGGTGAGATCATGTGTCACAGTGAAAAGAGAATGCTCTGGAGTCAAATTCTGTGTCTGACATTTACTGCTCTCTGTGACCAGGGGCACATTACTTAACCTCCTTGGGCTCCATTTTCTTCCTCTTTACTATAAGTAGAAAAGGTTGGACCAAGATCATGGGATCTTATTCCAACAGATGAAGACATTGAGTCCCAGAAAGGTTCATTGATTTGCTCAAGGTCACACAGGTAGTTCTAGTGCACCAGTAAAAAAAGGGGGGGGAAGTAAACTGGAGAGATCCAGGAAGAGGAGAAGAGGAGATCTTTGTTAACAATAGTTGCTAATTTCCGGAGAAACAATGAAAGGAGAGTAAAGAGAAAGAAAGGGAGTGTGTAGGAGGAAGATTAAATTGGCTATGGAATGGGAGGTAGCAGGAGAGGGCAGTTTTCCACTGACAGATTCTAGAATGGTTACCTGGGATATTTGGGAGTTTGCCAGGACTGAGCGGCCTCCATTCTCCAAAGTTCTGTGATATTACACATTCTTTTCCAAACAAGGAACTGGGAGTAAAGAAACAGAAACTTCCATCTAGGTGTCAGGATCAGTAAATATCTGATGATCTGATACCCAGAAGCAGGACTGAACCAGGTGCCAACAAATAAAGAAGACTCCTAGCTGTGGTTGTCAGAAGTTTGTTTTTATTGTGACTCCTGCAGAACAGGTATGACTGCGGCCATTTCTGTTCTGAATACCTTTACTTTAAGGGAAAGGTGTCAGGGCAGATTGCCAGGGTTTAGACGTTTTTTTCTCCTCGATGTAATTTCTGTTGGGAAATATGGGACACAGAATCAATGAAGCCCTGCTGGAGCATCAAGGTTGGCACTCCAATCTCATCTCCCCTGATAGTATTTCCCTGTGGTTGAGGACAGACTCATAAATTGAGATCAATAGAAAGGTCCCTATTTCTATTGTCATTTGAACCCCACTTCCTCCCTACACTACTGCTACTCATAGTCCTCACCCTGCTGAAGTTGCTTGTTCTGGATTTGTAGTTGTTGATTCTTCGTGGCCAGAGATATGGCGTCCTGTAAGACTCCAGCCAACAGGATTCGGTGACGGAACTCCCTGGCATCAGCCTGCTCCTTCCACAGCCCCCGACAAGCCTGGAACACCTGTGCTTTTAATGGGTAGGTTGATGATTAGAGGAATTCAGCCACCTATTTATTCAGCTGGGGTTCGAGTGCCTGCCTGCCTGCCAATATAAGATGTAGAATGAGTAAACAGCAGCAGGGGCTCTTAAGCTGGAGCACTGCCATTCTTCTGCCACCATTCTCTGTCCACGACTGACCTGCAACATGTGGCAGGTCTGGGCCCGGGCTCCTTGCACGTGCAGCTCATACAGAGCCTCTAGGTCCCGTTCAGCAGCATCTTGTTCCACTTTCAGTGCTGCGTGATCCTGCCACCAGCTTGGACTCTCAGCAGATAGGTCTGGAGCCTGTGATAGAACACAGATTTGTCGAGACAGAATGAACCTACTCATCAGCCTTAGCCCTAGTCTTGGTTTCTTTTTGATTCTCTTTCCCTAAATATCTGGGACTAACCTGGTTTGCCGCTGTTTCCTTGTCCTGTCCAAAGTAGCCCAGCTCCTCTTGGTTCTGGGATCTGGGATGTTCCTGGAACAACTGCCTATGGGCCAGTGCTAACATAAACTGCAGTGCCACATCAGGAGCCTATGAGACAGAACAGACACCAACCAGAAGGACTTATATCTTAGTCTTTTCATCTGGCCAAGTTCCATTTTCCTTTCCCTTAGAGCAAGGACATTTAACCTGGGATCCACTAGATTTTAAGTGTCTGTGAATTTGGATGAGGAAAAAAATTCCATATTTATTTTTACCAACTGATAACTGAAACCTAGTAGTTTCTTCAGTTGTGAAGGTAGACAGACAACAAAACCTCAGTACTAGTAGGCTTCACCAGATTGCCAAATGGGTCCATGTTTTGCATGACTTCAAATAAATAATGCGTATCATATTGCTTTCCTTCTCAAATAGAGGAAGGAGGAAATGGAAGGAGGAAGATTTGGAACTCAAAAAAAAATGTTAAAAATAAATTACAAATTAAATCGGATTTTAAAAAGAATTTCTGCCTTAGAGATAAGGCCTAACTTCCCCATTGGGATCTATTGGTCTTCCCTAGCACAAGACTCCCAATTCCAAGTATTGCCCTCACCCCAGATTCAGGGGAGTCAGCCCTATAGGCAGTAAATTCCTGGGCAATAAAATCAGCGCTGTAGTCCAAGAGAGACAGGAGGTATCTTTGTTAAGGTGCTCCTAAAAGAAGCATCATGGTCAGGCCACTGGATATGAAGTCAGAGGACCTGAATTGAAATGGTTGCTAACTCTGCAACTCTGCTGCTAACTATCTATGTAGTCTCAGGGAAATAACTTAATCTCTCTGTTGTCCTCAGTTTCCTCATCTGGAGAAGAATGAGATTGGACTAGATCTCTAAGCTTTCCAGCCCTAAATCCTATGATCCATAAAATCATAGACCATTCCTGATTATCACCACCCTCAACAAGAGGAAGCTTTGGGACTTCCCTTCCCCCCTTCAATAACTCAACCCGCCCTTTTGTGATTCCTTTCCTCCTTTCAGACTTCATGTGGTCTTCATTTTAAATTCATTTCACCCACAGGAAGGGGCATCACACAGTGCCATCTACCCTCTAGAACACCTCCATGTACTGCCTATAGGAATAGGCGAAGCTTTGCCTGTTTCTTGGAGCCCCCAACAGGGTAGTTTCTTGGTGCTGCTGGCAGGAGTGGCTTCCTCCCCAGGCTCAGAGTTTCTGAAATTCCTGCTGCCAAAAAGAAATACTTTTATTCTGGATGAAGATTGCTGTTTGTCCTTCATTCTCAAAGAGGAGTATGACATCAGAGAGGTGATGCCACGACATGCAAGTGAATTAGATTTAAGTGAGGGAGGGCTGTGCCGGGGGGAGGATATATGAGTGAGGAGCCCCAAGAAGATAGTGTCAGGGCCATAAGGCCTGAAACTCACCTTGAGGGTGCTTCTCCAAAACAGGGGAAAAGGCCTCTTCTAGTTCTAGCATCTAAAGGGAAGATATGTTATAATGCAACAAAACCTACTTCTCCAGAAGTTGGAGATATTTTCATTTTAGTGTAAAAAGTGAATCTTAAGCAACTGTAATTGATAACATTGAAAAGAAAAGATTCATAAATGTTAATAACATTTTAAAGACAAACCTCTTTGAAAGGTTTAAGAATGTTCATCGACAAATGCCCCGAGTAAGCTTAATTCCAGAGGACTCATGATGAAACAGGTTGTGTACTTCCTGACCCAGTGGGGAAAGAATCAAGGCCCATATTGCGACACATTTTTCAGATATGGCCAATGCAGGAATTTATTTTGTTTAACTATGAGTAGTTGTTGCTAGAGTTTTGTTTGTCTTCCTTTTTTTAGTGGAGATGGGGAGTAGGTGGGAAGAGACAGAAAATGGATTTTTGTTAATTCAAAAAAAATTCAATTAAATTTGAAAAGCAAAGAGTAAGATTGTGAGATCAGATGCTAGACTGCAAGAATACTCAGAATATTGATCTTCCTTCCTTCAAGATAAACAGGTGCCAGGATAAACAAGGTACCAAAATAAATAGGAATCAGGGTTTTTAAGGGTGAGGTCTGCCCCTCTAACATTCCTCTATGTATGTGTAAGATATACTGCTTGAGATAAGGGCAGGGATAGGAGGGCTACCTCATAGACCTAGGAAGGAACACATAGCAGGGAGACATTGATTGAGGAACATGAAGATCTAGGAAAATCCTAATAAGTTACATGGTCAGGACATCCTCTTCCCTTCCCTTTGAAAGTCTGAAAATTGTTACTGTTCACTGGATCTTTGACCTCTGATTCATTTACAAAAGTATCTGCTGCTATGGAAAATAGATTTCCTATTATTAAAAGTATGCAATGGAGGTAGACTTCAAACTCCCTATAACTTGCACAGACTTGACTGAGGAGGCTCAGAGACATTAAGTGTCTTGGGCATCATAGCCTAGCTTGTCACTGTAAGGTAGGATTTGAACCCAGTTCTTCTAGACTGCAAGTCTAGCACTCCATCCACTACTAGACCAAACTGTCTCTACCTTAAAAATAGTCTATTTGTAAAAAGTCATCATAATAAAGTATTTCTTTTTGTACCCTAAGTGGTTGCTTGTTCTCTTGACTACTTTCAGTTCTATACTAGCTTTGAAATCAAGTGCACTGTGAAAGGATGCTTTAAGAAGACTTGAGAGTCCTAAACCCCAGAGCCATCTTAATGATAAAATGCCAATCTCAAGGTCTAGGGAGTTGACACCTACATACCTGCAGGTTTGGAAACCCAGGCACAGAGGCTCCAGTTCCCTTGAGCAGCCTAGTCCCCCAGTACCGGCTTTGGTTCTTTAGTACCTGTAGATAGCAGGTTCAGTCAGCAGTTTCCAGAGCCCCTGATACCCTTGGTGGAAGGGTGGTACCTGGTTCTGTCTAACCTTCAATTCCCTGAGTACTAGGCTCAGCTGGGTAACCTGGCACTCCTGTAGAACGGTTCGAGAGAGCCCAGAGCGCAGGTCCTGAATAGCTGAACGCCTGGCCTGGATTTCTTCTGAAGCATCCCACAGTGTGGGAGAAATCTGTTTCAACTGGACTGGGTCCCGAGTTCCTTTGGCCCCTGATAGTGAGGCCAGGAGTAGGTTCAAAGGCGTAGCTGCTGGGGAGAACAGGCATGTGGTGGGGCCAATTCATGGGGAGCAGGATGGGTTTTTGATATAGTCAAAGAACAATCCTGTCCATTCCTCCTAAATTCTTCTACCAAGAATCACATGGGGCTGCCTTTTCCCACTGAACTGTCACTGGGTATGCAAACCTGAATGAGGAGCCAATGGAGAAGAGGGCAAGGCGGGATTTGGGAGCTTGGGGAGCAGAATTTTCTGGGGATCCTCCCCAGAAAAGATTAAATCTCACTTTACGTCTTTTCCTTTCCCTCCCTTCCCACCTTCATACCTTGGGGATCCAAGTGGAGTAGCAGGCTACTGTAACTATTCCCAAAGAGTAACCGAGTCACTATCCAAGGCAAGGAGCCCATGCAGGAGTTAGAAGCCTTCCCTGCCAGTGCCAGCAATAAAGGGCAGTCCCTACAAGGAGAGAGGGCTAAGGCCAGGGACAGTGTAGGTCCTTGTTATGAGTGACTGCTCCTTATTATATGGAACCCTCAGACTGCTGCCCTACCCCAAGTTGGACTCACAGAGCTTCTGGAAGCTGTAAGACTCTCAATGAGCCCTGCCACATGCTTCTGGCCCAGGGCCTCTTTATGGTGCTGGGCCCCAGGCAGGACATGGTCACAGTGAGAAGGGAGCAGGCTCTGGGGAAGGAGAAGATGATTAGGCTCAGGGCTTCTTAGGTTGCCTTCTAAGTTTATATCTCCTTTCCTCATCCCTTCTGCTAGCATCCACAGCTCACATACCTGTCCAAGCCTTCCATTGCCTTGAGGTAAAGTTGGCAACCAGACTTGGAGTCGAGGATCTCTGCTTCACTAACTCCTTCTACTACTCTGGGAAAAAAGGGAAAAACCTAGGCTCATAGGATCTCTGGGCTCTGTCCCTCTGCCACAGGACCTTCAAAGCCTTGAATCCCAGGCATAAAAACAAAATGAGTAGGTAAGCCCTAGTCATATAGACATACAAGCCCTGAACAGGGCAGCTGAACAGAAGATAGGCTCTCTAGGAGAACAAAGAACCATGGGGTAAGATGGTGCTTTTTCTGCTGCATCTCTTACCTCCCCCCAAATTACAATCTACTGAACTCTGGAACAAAGCCCAGCAGTCTGGTTTTTGTGGGAATGGTGTTAGGAGGTAGGGAATGAGGAAGGGAGAGTGGTGCTGGGAGAAGATATTCCCATCCTGGGCAAGGTAGCATACTCACAGACCCAGTGGGTACACTTCCAACAAGGTCAGGTTGCTTGTTCCAGGCAATAATAAGTCTCTACCCCTCCCGCTAGAACTGAGCTAAAAGCAAGGGAGTGCATGGGATAAGTCTGTGTAGAACTTGTAAAAACCTTCCAGCTCCTGGAGAGCACTCTCCAGGGCTGCCCAGTCCTTGTAAATCTGTCTGAAGATCTTGTCACCTGCACTAGACTTAGGGTCCTGAGGGAAGGTTCAGAAGCATCTGGGGGTTGAATCTCCTCAAACAGCATTGCCAGCAGCTGGAAATTATTAGAGAAGGTAGGGGTGGATGGGAATGAGAGAAAAGATAGTCCTTTTGGTCTGGAGTACAACCAAGTCTGGACTGTGTGGTAAGGCAAAGTGGATTCTAGCCTCTCACCTGAGGAACCAGATCCAATTGCTTGGCTTCTCTGCCCCTAATCAGCACAGACACACTGTAACCTCTGGATACTGAGCCCAGCACAGCCCGAATGTTCTCCAGAAACTCTTGCTCTGCTTCCTAGGGCAACAGACAAGAGCTCACTTCTCTGGGGAAATCATCTCTCTGTTCTGTTGCGTCTGGGGTATCCTATTTCTCCTTTGTTACTCCCCTCCCCCAAACAGCATGATCCAACTTGGGAAGGCACAGATGCGGTTGTCTCAAGGACAACAGAGAGTATGATGTTACAGAGGGAAGACACAAAATGAGGTTGATAGGGACAAGGCCTTGCCAACCATGCCCTACCTACCCCCTTCTTCTACCTGTTTGTGCTCTGGGCCTAGGACTCAGTCAAATGTGAATTGGTGCTCCTAGGTGCTGGACTAGGGTCACTAAGATTAATTCACATTTATATTCTCTTTTTCTTCCATCCTTCCCATGCCTAGTTCCACCTTTCCCAACCCCAATAGTACCTCAAGGTCTCCTGGATCTAGCAGGAGCGTTTTAGAACCATCTAGAAGAAATCTGGGGCTGCAGGTGTTGTGGTCTATAAAAGAATAGTCGATTACTGTGAGATTCTGTTTTAGTTTTCTCCTGTTAAGGACAGGAGAAATTGGTCCCAGCCTACTACCTTCAGGGTTCCTGCCAGGCCTTACCTCTTAGAAGGAATGTCTCACCTGCCTCTGGCAAGGATGCTACTTCTACAACCACTGTCACCGAAGACCCAACCTGAAGGGAAAGAAAATAGGGGGACCTAGGCCCTGAGCCTAAGCAACCAGGAAAGTCCGGGGCACAAGTTTGTGCTCACCTGCTCCATGCTGCTTGTCATGGTTCTGGAGCCTCCAGGGTTCTCCTCAATAATCCATGTCCTATCTGGTGGTTTCAGGGCGGGGTTTGCTATCTCCCAATCTGATTCTGCCAGGCTGTTTTTCAGTCCACCTGTGTCTGTCTCCCGGAGTTCTGCTTCCCCACAAAGCCTCCAAGTTCTCAATACAGCCAATTGATTTTATGAAGACACAGACACACGCACACACACACACACACACACACACACACACACAGAGTCTCTTCTAGGAAGGTGAGGGCAGAATTGTCTGGGATTTGACCATCTTAGTAAAGATGAAGAAAGCAAAAGGGAGAGAGGTACAGAGGTTCTTAACCTTTTTTATTGATCCTTTAATGTTTTGAAATGCGTAAAATTAAATGCATAAGATTGCAAAGGAAACAAATTATATTGGAATCTTTTTTTTTTTTTTAATT
>CM053585.1:300863335-300880517 GCA_028646515.1 Pseudochirops corinnae | reverse complement strand
CTCCCAGTTAGATGGAGGCCTAAGGATCTCTGTCTGAGGCTCCTTCTGCTTTATGAGGGGCAGTCCCAGTTGTGACAAATTTTTCCCTCTTTCTCTCCTTGCCCTCTTGTCAGCCATCCTCCCTCTCCCTCCCCCAACTCCAGTGTCCCTGAACTAGTCTTCAGAGCCTCTGGGTAAGAAAGAAATAAAACATACAGATAATACAGTTATTAGGTTTTTGTTTGTTTTAATGAAAAGTAGTAGAGATTGTCATCCTGGCAGGTTACTCTGCAGTCTCTGGAATCACAAGGCAGTCAGGTGGGACTTGAACATGTTTTTCTCCCCTCCCCAGTTTGCTCTCCACCTCCCTTCAGGGGAATCCTCCAACCCCTCGAAGCAGTGCCAAGGTTGCAGTCCCAGAGACCTGGAGGACTAGTGGTATGCCTATGGACTTGGGCGCATGAGAAGGAACTTGAACTGTACAGTCGTCTGGAGCCTGCCCCCCTTGCAACTTGGCTGGGACACTGCTGCTGGCAAAAGGGTTCCCTTCGAGGATCAGTTCGGTGTCCTGGGGCAGCTCTGTGAGTATCGGCTGCTTGATCAGCAGGTTATAGCTTAGGACCAACTGCTGCAGCGTCTTAGGCAGAGACGTTGGCACACACTTCAGCTTCGCGTGGGACAGGTTGAGGGATATCAGGGTGGGTGGCCAGGTACACTGAGTCTGGGGTGTAGCCTTCAGCTCATTGTAACTGATGTCCAGTCGCTGAACATTTGTCCCTGTGGCCTCCAGACCCCGGCACACTTCCCCCAGCGACTGAAGGCTGGTGTTCCTAAGTGCCAGATCCCGCAGTGCCTGGAAGTCCTTGAAGCAAGAGGCCGAAATTAAGCCACTCTCTCCTATCTCTGGATTGTCTGACAGATCTAGAGAGTTCAGTTCCTTGAAGGTGCCTAAGTCTGTGCAGGGCACATTGCTCAGGCCCAAACCAATCAAACTCAGTGCCTTCAGTCCAGGTTTTAGCCAAGGCCCTATTATCGCAAATAAGTTGCTCTCTCCAGCCAGCGACACTCTGCTGAGGCTCAGGACTGTCAGCGCCAGATTGCCGTCAATGGGCAACCGAGATTGCAGGGGCGGGTGCGAAATCACCAAGTCTTCCAGAGCCAGCTCCTTAATCCGTGTGTAGGTCAGCGCCCGTAGGAGCTGGTACAGAAGCGGGGCTGGGACCAGGGCCTCTTTTAGCTTCAGTCGCCTGAGGCGCAGCGCTCTCAGCACATCCGCTGCTTTCCTCGGGTCAGCAATATCTTTCTGCAAAAAGGTATCCAAGTTGTGGCCACCCCCAAGGATCTCCACTTCTAGAGCGGAAAGGCACATCACAATGTCATCCCATTTAGGCTCTGGGGCAGAAAAGTTGCAGAAGCAATTATCGCCCTCGTCGTCCAGGATACAGGAGGCTGAGGATGGCCAGGGAAGCAACAGCAGGGGAGACAGCAGCAGCAGCAGCAACCTTTGCCAGGGTTCCTGAGGATGACACCAGCTGTTTATTTCAAGGCTTGTCCCACTGCTGGGTAAACAGGAAAGCCAGAGGAATGCCAATGGCTGCAGTGCTAGATCCTAGTTTGACTTCAGAACCCAGCCCAACCTGACTTCACTTACTCTTTCCTCGAATACTGTCCTTCCCCTGTCTTTCCTCTCCATTGCTGGGTCCCTTCTCCCTCCCCCCTCCCTTCCCCCACAGTATCCTGCTGTACATCCCTATCCAGGAAGTCAGTCCCAGACCGGCACTGAGAAGCATAGGGTTTGGGTTTGGGAGAGGTTGTAGAAGATCTAAGAGAGAACGCTGGGCCTGGAGTCAGAAGGACCCGAGTTCAAATCCAGCCTCAGACACTTAGTAGCTGCGTGATCCTGGGCAAGGCCTTTAACCCTGTTTGCTTCCGTTCCTCATCTGTAAGATGAGCTGGAGAAAGAAATGGCAAACCATTGCAGTATCTCCGTCAAGAAAATCTCAAATGGGGTCACAGAGATTCGGACATGGCTGAAAGACTTAAGAACAACCTGAGTGGAGGGTAAGGTGAGAGATAGGACACTCACCATGGCTTGTCCTGGTGGTCTCTGTACCTTCTACTCCTTTTATGCTTAAAGCTGGGCTGTCTGATTTCTGGGATCTGAGTCTTGGGTTTTGAACGACCTTATGCTTTTGTATTGTGCTATTAAACCCAAATCCTATTTCTCCACCCCAACTTCCTCTTTGTATAGTTTTGCAATCAAAGTTGTCAGCACCAAGAAGGGTGAGTACTGGGACACTGGGGACAGCAGGAAACAAACACTGGGCTTTCCCCCTCAGCCTGACAGTTTTCCAACTTTTTATTTTCCTTTCATCTCTAAGCCTTACAATTCAACCTTGAACCATATGTTTCTAGTCTAGCTGGAGGTGGAACCAGTGGGTCTCCACAGTCCACAAAAAAAAGTATAAAATGTATGTTAAGATATAAATTTTTTTAAAAATTCCATTTCTGGTAAACTCCCTTTACCTTCCTCGTTTCTGAAACCCTGCTGGATTTCTGGGAAGTGACAGAACAGGACAGGAAGCAAAGATGGAGAAAGCTTGTCTGTACCTGGATAGACTTGATGCGTGAGCCTCACCTTTTAGTTTGGTTTCCAGATCTGTAAAATTCTAAACTTCATTTCCTTTCTCTGTCTCTTGGTAGACTGCCCTCCTTTGTTTAGGGAAGAGTTGGAGATGGGAGTCTTTAGGATCACTCAACAACTCAACACCTTTGCTCCTACACTGAGAGAAATGACCAATTGGTGTTGTTGGGGTAGAGCTGTAGTTCCTTCTTCAAATTCAAGACGAGTAATGATATCATGGGGTGATGCCTTCACTTGCACATGAATTGGATTTAAGAGAGACAGAATTATGGGAAACATTGGGATGAATTTTGTTTCCACATAATTGAAAGTACTCCTATCTTTGATAGCAGAATGTGGGTCAGAGGTGACTGGTTCTAATCAGAGCTGTGATCCAGCAGGTCCAGGCTTCTGATCTGGTAGAGGGTTAGAGGCTTGTACCCATGCTTCCCAAGCTATGAGAGGGGAGCATGACGTGGGCAGTTCTGGAGGTTGCACCTAACCAAAGGAGAACAAGGTGGGAAATTCTAATGAAAGTAGAATAAAAGGGTTCCCATTTGTCTGAATCAGTGTACTCCACTAAGAGTTACCCATTTATTCAGAAAGAATAAATGTAAAATAAATGTAATGAAAACCTTCCTGGCTTTCCAACGAATATTGTTTATTCCTAGACTAAACATTTCTCACAGAGTTGTGCAAACTCCTAAGCTATATTGATGGAAGCCTCAACCCCTAACTTGCAGAAGAGGAGTGAGGTTTAGAGAATGGGGCAGTGTAATTATAAGTTAATTTAAAGTCTCCCCACTTTTCCTCACCTCCATCAAATTTTGATAATAATTATATATTATTTTTAATAATTAAATGTCATTTTTGGATCGCAATAGGATTAAAAGTCTGAACTAATCAGACTCATTTTGTGGTTAGATCCTCACATTTTAAAGGATTCTTATACCAGGTACAGAATCTAGGTAAGGACAGAAGTAGCAAATTAACAGTTTCAAAAATGGGAAACCAAAGTTAAGTGATTGTACTGATTTATACTAAGTCAGAATTATCTGGGAGCTTCTAGATCTGAACCAGAGAATCAGAACTCCCTTTTTGAACTGTATAAACTACACGAGGCCTATGGGATTCAAAAAAGTGCTGCTTAAATGGATATTGACAATAGGTCACTGGGATATAAGGAATTTGATGTTAATAAACATTGGTAATAATGATTCTGTTGATTTGTATGGTTCATGTGTAAGTTTTCTTGGTTTTCTTGGTGATATGTAATTCTCCCTTCCCAAAACTAGTCTTTTGTGAGCCATCTAAGTAGTTTAATTTGTAACTGACTTATTGTAATTATGTAATTTTATAAACTGTGAGAAAAACTTTATTGTCTTGTTTGAACCTAGCCCTGCATGGCTGGGAAACTGAACCATTTCTATGTGCCTTTAGTATCAAATCATATGTTTTGGGAGCCCCTGTCAGGTCTGTCTGACTACTCCAGTTTGTGGATATGGACTTTTGGATCCATCCATCCATCACATCTAAAGGTTGCCCTTGCTCCTGAGCCAAGAGACCTGAAAAAGACATCAGAGGCAGACCACTTTCCCAAGAGTCCGGAACAGACCTGCATACCTGGGCCCCTTACGCACTGAAGACTGGTTCTTAATATCTTTGGTAGCTTTATCTTATTTTTACTTGGTTACTCCGTATTTCCATTGTGATCCCTACCTTGATCCCCCTTCAAGCCTGCTCCTTTTGTTTGTTTGCAACTGCCTTGCAGTTGCTGCCCAACTCTGGGGATGTCCAACCATTCAATCTTATCTTTAGTTCCCTTTATTTCAGAAAGCAATAGGGAAAAACCTAAATTCACCTAGGATTTTGGGAAACGCTCCCAAGAAGAGAGTTCTTTTTCCCCATACCATCTTTGGTCTACTGATGAAATTTTACAGATTTGTCTTTGACCAAAAGGAGGAAATGATAATAATTAAATATAATTTTTAATAATTAAATGTCATTTTTGGATCTCAATAGAAGTAAAAGCCTGAACTAATCAGACCATTTTGTTTTGCTTTAAAAATGCTTTTTCCTGTGTTAGCAACTCTAGAAACCAGATAAGACTGAATAGTAGGATTTTTCTTATCTTTGGGGACACTCCATGGCGGGGGGGGGGGGGATACAGACTTCCTGAGATCATAAATTCAAAACTGACTCTACTTTGTCTCTTGTCTTACCAATTTGCATTTACAACCAAGAAACTTCCTCTCTCGTGGTATGGATAGTAAACATGGAGATCATCAATTTGTTTGATGCTGCCACTCTGAATTGGGGTGGTTCTAAAATAGTTTTCTCATTCGTTTGTTCAGGCAGTCAGAACTTAAGTTTCTGGCTCCATGATCAGGTATCTGCTAACTTAAAAGGGAATAAATGAGCCTGTCTGTTTCCTTTAACCAAACTTCCAAGTTAACACTGTGCATTCCTGCCCTGAACCCAAACTCAAAATCCATCTGTTAACTGGGAGTGTGGGAACAGGCATAGTAAAGGCCTCTAATGCATTTACCTAAATTCCCACAGGTGATAACAGGTTGTAGTTAGAAACTAATGTAGAGATCATCTGGTCCAAGGTCCTGATTTTATAGATATCAAAACTGAGGCAAGTGACTTGTCCAAGGTTATACAGATAGAAACTATCAGAGAGGTTGTAGAAAGCCAAAGTATTTGATTCTTGGGTGTCAGTCTCTATGCAGATATCTTTGAGATTGTGGCTTTGGCTTCCAGGCTTTGAAGCCTGCTCACGGAGCATCCTTTATTCTGTAAATACATTTTGATGAGTCATCTGACTTTCCCCATGACTTCCTAGGGCCTTGATAACAAAGCCTTATCTTATCTGTGCTACTTCCAGGGTATGACAGACTATTATATTGATAATAAAATTCCAGGATATGATTAGGATAAGAGTACCCGAATTTTGGTTGCCTGTTCTATAAAAACCTTGTTCAAAGAATCATTAAATGGAGTTCATGGTTCTTCCTTGAACTACCCACATGATCTGGTCATTTCTTATTCACATCTGCTATCCTGCTTAGTGCTGGACACTGAGCAGCCCATGACAAGAGGTGATTCAAACCCAGGTCTTGCAACTCTAGACATACTAGGAGTCTTTTCACTATTCCACACTGCCTGTCATTTGATCATCAGCACAGTCCCAGTTAAGTAAGCAGGCTAGCTGCCTGTCTCAGAAAGGTTATGCCAATGATCTTTTCACTCCCTAGAGTTACTCAATAGTCCTGTTTTCACTGTATTAGAATATATATTAGTATGTAAAATATTAATATATACATATCAGCATATTAGAACTAGTAGTTCTGCAGTCATAAGCTTTTACCCTTTTTCCTTAATCTCAATCTGGAAGACTCAGGATCAACAGGTAGGTGGCACCTGGAATGCTGGCCTTGGAGTCAGCAAGGCCTAGGTTCAAATTCAGCCTCAGACACCCGTAGGACCCTGGGCAAATCAACTGAAATCTTGCTCAGTCTCAGTTTCCTCATCTGTAAAATAGGAATAAAAACAGCACCTTCTTCCCAGGGGTGTTGTGAAGACACAGTGAAATAACATTTATTAAGTGCTTTGCAAACTTTAAAGCTAGATTTATATACGTCCTAGTCATTATCAATAATTCTGCATTTTCAGAAGAAAACTATGAGACGGAGGAGACTATTGCTCACATCACGGTCATTCATTTCTCATTCAGTACAGGGGCGCCTGGATGCCAATTTCTAGACAAGAAATGCATTCACTTTTTTGGTAAATGAAAGAATTCCTGTCTACACTCGTTTATCCCAAATCCAGAGGCGGGAGGGGGCTGGAGGGGGGCGTAGACGCGGTCTCGGGTCGGGAGGAATGCTGGGGGCGGGTGAAGAGAGCTGCTGGGCGGAGGGCGGGGGCGGGAGCTCGGAAGAGGCGAGGAGGGGGCTCTCGGCCTTTCCAAATGCAGAAGGAGCGGACGAGCAACTTCCTTTAGGAAATCAGGAATTAGGGAAGTGAAACCAGATTTGTCCTCGCAGGCCGCGCTGGCCCCGGAGGCTCCGCCCTGCGCTCGCGCAGCCCCGCCCGACCCCCCGCCACCGGAAGTGCAGCTGTAGGGAGAGTCTAGACGCCTCCGTCCCTCCTCCTCCGCCTCTGCCTCCTCCTACCCCCCGCCACCGCCTCCGCCGCCGCCGCCGCCGCCGCCCGTTCTCGGCCTGGTCCTATTGTGCCCGCGGAGCGCCCGGGGTCATGTGGAGTCACCGCAGCGGCCGCCTCCGGGCCCATGGCTACAACCTGCAGGAGCAGCGGGATCGCTGGCGGGAGCGGGAGGCAGGTGCGGCCCTCGCCGGAGCGGCTCGGGAGCTCCGGGGCTGCATCCTCCCCCCAGACCCGATGGCCCCCTGCCCAGGGCCTCGGGACCCTCTGGCCCGCCCCCACAGCCCCATGATCCTCCTATATCCCTCACCCCTGATATTCGCCTCCCCCCCCACCGCCTCTGGCCTCCTTGATCCCCACCCTCTTATCCCCCGCCTAGAACCTCCGCCCCTCTGATATCCTGCCTGGAGCCCCTGGCAGCCCTGATCCCACTTCCCCCCTTTTCCAGCTCCCCCCCAGTCCCTGGCCCCTCTGATCTCCCCACCTTCAGCCCCTGGCTCCTGTGACACCCCTTTTCTCCTTCCCAGTCCTGGCCCCTCTCATAACCCTCCCACTTTTTCCCCCCCACCCCTTCCCAGCCTTTGGTCCCTCTGACCCCTTCCCTCCCCTCCCCTCCTTTCCCTTCCCCTCCTCTGCCCTCGACTCCCTTTGCCCCTGTGATTACTCACTTCAGGGTCCCCTGGACCCTGTGTGTCCCCTCCCTCTCCATCCTTTGACACCCCCCACCCAAACCCCTTGCACTCTGGCCCCTGTGATCCCCAGTCTTGAGCCTCTGTCCCTTTTGATTCCCCTAGCTGTGTGCCCCTGGGCCATGACCCACCCCCCAATCCCTGACTCTGAGCCTCTGGCCTTTCTGTGCCAGCCCTGAGCTTTTAGCCCCTGTGACCCCCAGCCTCTGGCCTCAGACTTTTCTGTCCCTCAGCTTTGGCCTGAACTTCTGGCCATGTCCTCCCAGTTTTGGCTTGATCCTTTAGTCTATTTGTTCTTTAGCCCTAATTTGACATCCCTCCCCCATTTTCTCCAATTTGGGTTTAAACTCTTGGCCTCTCTGTTCCCCAGCTTTACGGAAGGCCAGGCGGGAACAGCACCTGGTCAGTAAGAGATTGCTGAGGGACACTGACCTAGAAGAAGCCAGAGATGAATTCCAGAACAAGCCCCTGGAAGAACTGGAGGTGAGCTATCTTGGGTAGTGCCAGTGGCTCTTTCAGGGATGATAAAGGGTTCTAGTCTGGCTGTGTTGTACTTGGAAACACTATTCAGATGAATACCAAGCACTTAGTATGCTATTGGTGCTTAATAGTTTTGTTAGGTTTGGGTTAAGAGAACCTTGGGGTTGTTGAATGTTTACACACTTTGAAGATTACAGTACGGGACACTGTCACTGTTTATGAATAATTCTCCACATTGCTTCCTTTCTCACTGCCCATGGACCCCCCAGGTGCTACACTTACTGAGAATGTCTCAGCGGGGAACCGAGAAGGAAAAAGAGAAGGCATTAATCAGTCTCCGCCATAGCCTGCAGCATCCTGAGACACAGCAGACTTTCATCCGGTCAGTACAGATCTCCAGGGGACTAAGTACCTGGGGTGTTGGAGGTGTCAGGAAACAGATAGCTCATTCCTGGAGAAGAAAGGCAAGCTGGGAAACTCGTTAGATTTCATGGGATAGATTAGTCCATCTCCTTTCTTTTGGAAGTGGGGAGATGAGACCCAGATAACTGAAGTGACTTGTCTAAGGTCTCAGAGCTAGTTAAGGAGCAGAGCTGAGACTTGAATCCTTCCCTGAGTAGGTTTGAGGATAGGAGGGGGAGGGGCCGATACTGGGGTGGAGCCAAATTCTGATACTTGGTGTTTCAGGCTAGAAGGCAGCATTCGCACCCTCATTGGACTCCTGACTAGCAGCTGGGCTTCTCTCCAGATGGAGGCAGCTCGATGTCTGCATGAGCTCTCCCATGCCGACCAGCCGAACGTGGCAGAAGCCTGTCTGCCTTCCACATCCTACCTCCTCACTTACCTTTCTGGGCACAGTGCTGACTTCATAGTAAGAGCTCGCCTTATTCCCTTCAACCCTTCCCTCTGTGTGTGGGATCCAAAGGAGGCTTATTAGAGAAAAATCAGGCCAATGACCTCATTTTACAGGTGATGGAACTGAGGGCCAGAGATGTTAGGTGTCTAGCTAGGGGTTGGGTCACACATATAGTAGATAGTAGAACTGAGATTCCTGGGTCCTGAATTCCAAATCTTCATTTGAATTGTCTTCATTTTTCCTTTTTTTCATTTTGGAGCTCATTTGTAGCTCCCATTAATTTTAATTCCCATGACTTTAAATAGCTGATCTTTTGGAGGATATATGCTGTTGTTTTTAAATTAAATTCTGTTAAGTTTAACAATGAACATCAGTAAACCATTAAACTTACTTAGTAACTATTACATTTAAATACATTTCAGTGCATAAAACATTGTATAAGAGGGGCAGAATGGTGCAGATAGGGAATTGACCTTGGAATCAAGAAGACCTGTGTTCAGATCTTGTCTCTGGCATAAACTGTGTGACCCTGGCCAAGTTGCTCAGTGTCCAGGCAAATCTATAAGACTAAATTGCAGGACAGTTTCTGATCTGAGTTCAAAAAGGGAATTTTCTTGCCTGAAGGAGTTCCTCACATTAATGAAATTAGTCTAGCTTTTTAAAAAGCATTATACAAATTCTTATCATCCCTATATATGTTAGATGTTCTTAGCCTGAGGTCTATGACCTTTTTTAAAAATTATACTTTATTAACGTTAACAATCATTTAAAATTTTTTGGATTTCCCAATTTTATCCCCCCAGCCCTTCTCCCACCCATTGAGAAAGCAAGCCATATGATATCAGTTATACATGTGAAATCATGCAATAACATTTCCATATTAGTGATGTTGCCACATACAAAAAAGCAAGAAAAATAGAATTGGAAAAAGTATGCTTGAGTCTGCATCTAGAGTTAATCAGTTCTCTCTCTGGTCCATGAACTTTTAAAATAATATTTTGGCAACTTTATTTTAATATGATACTTAATTTGCAATCCTAAATGTTTTATTTTATGCATTTAAAAGCATTATTCTGAGAAGGGTTTCACCAGACTGCCAAAAGAGTCTGTGACATAAAAAACATTAAGTACACCTGCTTCATCAGGATTCTTTGTCCTTTTCTTCTCATTCATTTCCTCCCACCCCCCATATATAGTATTAATGTATATTCTATTCTTATGGTTCTGCTTTTTTCAGCTTACATTTTTTCATAAAGATTCCACAGATTGAAAGCTAGAAGGGAACTCAGAGGTCATTTAGTCAAAATTCTTCATTTTACAGATGAGGAAACTGAGGCCAGAGAGGTTAAATGACTTACTCAAGGTCTCACAGGTAACAGAACTGGGACCCAGGTCCTTTGACCTCAAATCCAGTGCTCTTTTTCACTGTAGCATGCTGGATATACCAGATTTTTTTGCATACCTTATATTCGTTTATCTTAATTTTATTATTATATCCTGTTAAATTTATATAGAATAATTTACCTAACCCTTTCCCTATTGAATATTTAAGTTTTTTCTGTTTTTGAAAGTTACATATACTGCCTGTGATAACCTCTGCACAATGTTAAAAAAAATTTTTGTTAAGACTTTCAGAGTAAATTCCGGACAAAGGAAATAGTGGATTGTCGGGGTATCACGGGAATTATATTCTCTTGCCACTTTTGGCTTTTACCTTTGCCAGCAGGTACATTAATCAGATGTATACTATCCTTAAGAATGACTTAATTTGTTTTCTCTCTGTGTTCCTCTTGGTCTTTTTGAGGTCAGACACCTAGTGATGGAATTTGGATCCAAGGGCCTGGTTCCAGACTCATGTCTGTCAATCCACTGCTCAGATGCCTGAAACCCTGTCTCCCACTGCCATCCCACTTCAGGACCTAGTATCAGAATCAGTGACTCTTGGACCCACATTATGTCACGTGTCCTTTGAAAGTCATATTATTAGCTTTAACTAAAGCGGTGGTATAAGGCACGAGTAGGTACTGATCCCGAGCTTCTGATTACTGGTGCACTGGGACAAACAGTTCATGTGTCCGGTCTGACATCAATTCCTCAGGGGCATGGGCAGGACCCTGGGGGTGGCCAGTGTTCACTTGTTGAAATGTAAAATTCTTGGGCTCAGATGTGTTGACAAAAATGTTTCAAGGATTCCCGCCTTTTTAGTCTGAGGAAGAGAAAAACCTGAGAACCCTTTCTTGTTCCTTCTATTCTCAGGAGCTATGTCTCTATACACTAGGCAATCTGGCTGTGGAGAGTGAGGCTGTGAGGAGGCAGCTTCTGCCACAGGGCATTATTCCAGCTCTTGCTTTATGCATCCAGGTGAGTGTTCTTCCTTCCTCTTACCCCCTACATGCTTTTATTGACTGGGGAGGATGGCTCTAGCCACTGCTTTCTGCTCCTTCCATTAAGATTTGCATTGTCTTATTTCAGTCCCCCCATGCAGCTGTTCTGGAAGCTCTTGGCTACACCTTGTCACAACTTTTGCAGGCCAATGAAGCTCCTAAAGAAATCATTCCGTAAGTAGATCCTCTTTTCCTTTGGGAAAGAAGCATGGGAGACTGGTGGCCAAAGGGGAACCCAGGCCACTGCTAGGAATATCGTTTCCTCCTGGGTTTACTTTCCTGAGAAGGGCCTCAAGTGAGTGTTATTTGCACTCACTGTGGGGTCCTGAGGGGAAGCTTGCATTTTCACTCAGACGATAACTCATTGTGCCCCTTTGACTGGCAGCTCTGTCTTGGACTCAGCCATCCTCCCGAACATGCTTCGACTTCTGCACCCTACCCCAGAGCTGGGGGCCAGTGTTGCTGTGGAGTTTGCCTGGTGCCTTCACTACATTATCTGCAGGTACCATGGGCCCAAACTAGGAATGCCACCCATACATAACCTTTCTTAGGAGTCCCTGTGCACCCATGGATACATGATATATTGAGTTAGAGCCACAGCACGGCATTTCCTTATATTGCAGGGAGGAGGGTGGGACAGTGCTTGATTCCTACCTTATTCTTTTCTTTAGGCTTGGAACACAACTTAAATCCTGCTTTTCTCCTTCAGTTCTCCAGATGTTATAGGTGCCAGGGGACATACTTACTCTGGCTGCCTCCCAACCTGGCTTTATGACTTAGATGAAGCTAGGACTTAGGGACTCAAGATGTGAGGACATGACTGTACTTTCTCCTCCACTCTAGCCAGGTGAATAATCCACTGCTCATTTCCCGAGGATCTTTGTCCACTCTGGGGCTATTGCTGATGGACTTGGCTAGGGCTGCCTCAGGATCTGTGGATACAGGACTGGATCTGGTAGGTAAAGGGAGTAGACTGAGGAATTCCTCACCAGTTGGGAGAACCAGATGTGTCTTCAGCTCTGCTTGGGTGACATGTCCTGTCTGTGATGTCCTTGGTGTCTTCTCTTACCCTCTGTGTTAAATCTTCCCTTGGCCATCAGTTCCCAGCTAGCCCCCCTTGGCCTCCTGGCCACCCATTTTGCCTTTGTAGTTGGCCTGCCCAGTACTTCGGTGCTTTGGTAACTTGCTGGCAGAGGAAGGAGCGGCAGATCCAGGGGTACGAGCAGATTTTGCAGATGAACGAATCATAGTGGCCATGTTTATCCTCATGGAGTTTTTCATTCAGCATCAACCTAGCCTGGTTCCTGAGTGTCTGTGGGTCCTTAACAACCTGACTGGTACGTGATGGGGCTCTGAGTCAGTTCACTGCAATTACTTTTAACCCTGGTTAAGTAACAGGGGCTTCTCCAGATATCTAGGGACCTCTTAGCTTTATCTCAAACTGGGACAGATTATATTACCTTATAACACATGGGTAACTAGCTGTCCTTTAATGATAACTCACTTCGTTGGACTCGAGTTCTGTGAATAACCTGGTCATGGGGCCTCTTCTTTAGTAAAAGATCCTGGCCTCTGCACTGCGATGCTGTCCTTGGATCTGGTTGCTCCTCTCTTGCAACTCTTACCCATTTCACGGGTGGTACGTATATTGGTAAGTAACATTTGTGGCTTTTGTTTATTTAGAGGTTAGCAACACAAGAATTTGTGTTGTTCTTTCAAATATTTAGTAGTCTGGTGTAACAAGAAAAATAATGGAGAGTTAGGGTGCTTTCCTCTGAGCCTTCCTAGCAGTGACTATAGATGTTCTATAATGCTTGCTAACTGTATTACTGAAGGTCTTTACAAATTCTAAAGTGCTTTGCAAATGTTAAATGTTACTATTGTATTTGTAGGTGCTCACAATCCTGTGCAACATTGCAGAGAAGGGTCCTTTCTACTGCCAGAGGCTCTGGCCTGGTCCACTTCTCCCCCACTTGCTAGATATCCTGACCCTTTCTGACTCAGAGGTGGTAGGCCAGAGCCTGGAGCTACTGCAACTGCTGTTTGTACACCAGCCTGAGGTGGGTTTTGATTCAGGTTCAGTGTACACTTCCTTTCAGGCCTTGTAGCTTTATAGGTTCAAGATAGATCCTAGTTCTACCTCATCCCAACCAGCCCTGATATTCCATATAGGCAGATATTCCCTAACCCCCCCCAGCAGAAAGTTTCTCCCCCAGTATTATTCAATGCAGAGAATATGCTCAGCAACTCTTTCCCTTAGAAATGCCTATGGCGGATGTTACCCTTTCCTTGAGGGAAGAGAAAGGAAAAAACTAATTTTATGTCCCACCACAAAACCTTTCTTGCTTCCTAAACAGGCAGCTCAGGACTTCTTACAGCATGCTGGCCTACAGGCCTTGGAGAAACACAAAGAAGAGGTCGACCTCCAGGAACGCATACAGGCTCTTCAGGAGGTGGCACTGGGAGGAAGTTCACTTGTACCGAATGCATTGGCGCTGCCATAGTCTCTTTCTTGCCTGCTTTCTTTTAGGAGCCAGCCCTGTCCTTCTGTGGTTCAAGTTATTGTCTATGCTCCAGTTATGTTTCCCTTCAGGGATGACTAAATGGGCACCAGGTCCAGGCTGCTCAGAGCCCTATCCCATTCCTCCCCTGTCCCCCATCCCCTACCCCCCTCCCTTCTTCCTTTTCCCTCTTTCATGTATCACAGCTTCTCTTAGAACTGAAAAGTTGTATTGCATTAAATTTGTTCAGTCACAATGTTGGTGGTAAAATGCATATGTTTGGGGATGGGGAGTAGAGGAAACATTCAGAAAAATTATAGTTCAATTACAATAGATTTGCATGGAAAGAATTTTAAAATATGTGGATGTTTCATTCTTAGTCCAACAGAACAAAAGCTCTGAGGCAGCTCTTCTTAATTTTTCTTGAGACTTCAGGCTTTGCTATTCATCACATTCACTAGAGCTGTGGCCACTTGTTCGCTACTGAGGTTGTTCAATGAGACATTCTTCTCTTGGCCAAAAGCTGAGGATAAAATAGTAAACACCTACTATGTATCATTGATTGAGAAGGTGGACTCTATTAAGTATTAAACATACTGTTAACGATTTACCGACATTCAGAAAAAGGACAAATCAAGTTGGCCTGGAGTGATTATAGGATTCCGGAATAAAGGGTCTTTAACTTACCTGGTGGCTTTACTATTTTTAACTGACAATGCCAGAAGTAAATTCTAGCTAGCTTTGTGATAAACTAATACCTTCAGATTATATGTGAGTGGAATAAAGCTACAAGGCAGGGGAAAGGGCCAGGCCAGGCCTGTCTTTGCTTCCATCTCCAGCACTGCGCCAGAATGCCAAAGTGCACGGGTCTGACGTAGCTCTTCACCCCGGGATTCCTTCTCTACCTTTTACACCTAAAAATCTCCCCGCTTAGAAAAACCCTTTACAGCTATAGTGGGGGGCTGCCATAAGGCAGAAGCCTGCCAAACCATGAGCTAGGGTGCTCCCCCCTCCACTCGGAGTCCCAAGCCCCAGCTCACCATAGCGGACCCACAGCTTGGGCTGCACCTGGGAGCACTCACGGATCAGGATGGGGAAGTCAGGATTCGCCTTCTTCAGCTCCACGTACTGTTTCTCAATGAAGTCCCTTAAGGACAGAGCGAAAGGAAGAAGCAATTGGCCTTTACACTGAGATAGGGGAGCATCGTTTGATGCTCACACATCACCCCCATTTTACAGGTGAGAACACTGAGGATCAAAGAGCCGGCGTGACTGGTTCAGGGCACAATAAGGGTCAGAAAAAGAGGTCCTCCCTTTACTTTCCCCCAACCCCCAGCGGCTTCGCCGAGGCCGCTCGCAGGGACAATATACGACAACCCCGTGAGGTCGTGACCTTCTGACCTCGGTCTAGCCTGCCCCGCCCGTCCAACCAGGGCCTTCCAACCGCACCTCACTCCTTGGCTGCTGGCCGACCGTTGGCACAAGTGGATGCGGATCTCCCTCAGGTTCTTGCCCACCTTGAAACCGACCCCACGGGCTGCGGCTGCCGCCATCTTTCCCACAGACTGCAGAACCCCCTACTCCCTCAGTCTTCGGAAGCAAAGCGCTAGTACAGCCAATCACGAAGAGGCATCCGCCACCTCACCAACTGGCTTCGTGCTGCTCTGGTCCCTTAGGCGAATTGGGTCTGTTGTCGCCCAGGATTGGCTAGATACGGGGAAAGGGGCGGGGAGAGGGATATATGAGGTGGAATTCAGCCAATTACGTTCGGGCTACCAAGAGGTTTGGAAGATTACTGACCGCCCACTTTTTGCTCATTTCCGCAAGTCCCTCACGTGTACGTGAGCTAAGTTGCTACGGTAAGGACACGTGAGGAAGGTGGGGTCAAGCGTAAGGCGGAAGCCGATCTCGTTGCAGAGCACTGTGGGTAACTAGTTTGATAGTCTGGTCTTTTCAGTTATCCCGTTTGTTTTGGGAGCTGTAGCCGAGGTCACGATGCCGGAACGCGATAGTGAGTCCCGGGCTCCATTCCTTCCTGCTTGGGACTCTCCCTCGGGTCAGCTCTTAGTATTAAGGGCCTTTCCTGCGTCCAACTTGGGTCTTTTAGGGATAGGCTGGGTGGGGGATGGGGACGGGGACGGTCCTTGAGGTTGCACCGAGAGGGGCCGGTGGGGTTCGACTAACGCTGCGCTAGGGGATGCGGGGAGCTCAGCCTTTTGTTTTCCCTAGGTGAACCGTTCTCCAACCCGCTAGCCCCGGATGGCCATGATGTGGACGATCCTCACTCCTTCCACCAGTGAGTATGACTGGCATGTAGGAGCCAAGAGTATAGGGGCTCCTTTGGTAGGGTGGGTCCCCCCCCCCAGGACCTCCCCACCTCCAGGATGGGATCGTGGGCTTTTGAACTTGTTCTTCAAAGTGCACCTCGAATGCCTTGTTCGTGGAGGTGACCCTGGGCTTAATAAGGTAATGCCTGCTGAACACAGACAGGTTCTCCTACAGCTTCACGTGTGGTCTGTGAAGTCTGCATGGCTTCTGGACACTAGCTTAGTTGAGAAGACAGTACCACTACTGTGGTGAGCAAGATTTGTAGTCAGGAACTAGGATCTGCCATCTGGTCTCTGCTATTTGTTGCCTGCATAATCATGAGCTGGGGTCATCCTCAGTTGTCCTGGTCTAAGTCTTGCCCAGATGACTCTGGAAGAGAAAATCAGGCTGGTGATTTTGCAGGACCCCCCATCCCCCTTTGTTTAAATCCAAATCCAGTTCACTTGAAAGTCATGGCATCACCTTTCTGATGTCATGGTCCTCTTTGAGAAGGAAAGACTAACCACAATCCGTGAGTAGTCTGAGCTGCCCCACTGGGGACCCAGCTGACCAATTCCAGTTAGGTTCTTTCCTTTCTTCCCCTTCCCTCCCCTGTCCTTTTCATCCCTTCTCCTTCCTCTGTCCACATAGGGCAGTGGTTCTCAACTTTCCTAATGCCGCGAGCCTTTAATAGAGTTCCTCATGTTGTGGTGACCCCCAACCATAAAATTATTTTTGTTGCTACTTCATAACTATAATTTTGCTAGTGTTGTGAATGGTAATGTAAATATGTGATATGCAGGATGTATTTTTATTGTTACAAATTGAACATAACCCACAGGTTGAGAACCGCTGACATATAGGGTATCATACCCTTACCTTTGGGTGCTCTGCCCAAAGAAATGAAAATTTTGTTGCCTGAAACCTAACAAGATGTCTTGGGGCTTATAGGTTAGATATCTTTTGGTCAACTACTAGGTCCCAGCCCAAGGCCCCCTTAGTGGTGATTGTTTGGGCCTGGATGGCTCAGAGTGGATGTAAATAGTAATCTTTTCTGATTTGGCCAGAAACTCTGAGGGTTTTCTCCTCCTAGATTGTTTTTTTCTTCTGAAGTAAAGTGGGTCATTCCTTGTCTCTTTTCTTAATTAGCCTTAACGAATATTTCTTTCTTTAAATTACATATGTGTGTGTGT
>CM053585.1:300825858-300862835 GCA_028646515.1 Pseudochirops corinnae | reverse complement strand
ATTCACATTTCTCTTGCCAATTTTTCCTCCACTTCTCTTATTCAAGATCCTTCTTAAGCCTTCTTAAGCCATCTATGGCTTGTAGGCAGTCTACATGTTTCTTGGAAGCTTTTGGTGTGGGAGACTGTGTTGTCTTCCTCCCTTTCCATGCTTTGATCCTTTTTGTCCCCAGAAAAGGAATCTAAAGTTGGATTGCTGTTCTTGCTTTGCTTCCTTTGCCTGCTCATGTTGCCAGTCGATTACTTGACTTTTGGGCTCCATAGAACTCTGCTTTCAGAGGAGAGAGCTTGGTCCCAAATCACTGGGGTTTTTGCAGCTGCCGGAGCTATTAGGAGGGTGCCGTCTCTGCAGCCCCCGCCAGCTTTGGCTCACTGGTCACGCACCTCAAGACTACCACTCAAGACCGTGATCCCAATCCAGGCAGGTTAAGGCAAGAGCACTTAGCCTCTGAATGATCGCTTGGCCCCCCTGCAATCTGCAGGCTGGGAGCTCTGAAGCAGCCACGTGGAAGCAGCTGCAGGGCTGCCGCTTACTCTTCTTCTAGCTCGGGCGGCAAACGGCTGTACCCACTCCTCTGTCCCAAATTCAGCCAAGTTCTACTGACCTTTCACTTTGTTCTTGGTTCTTATGGGTTGATAATTCTGGAAACTGCCACAGCTGCTGGTCATCCACTCTCTTGAAAGCTCTGGCTGGGGCTTGTCCTGGTCATCCTAGGGCTAAAACTGCCAGGCTTCAGGCTGGGCTGGTCTCGGCTCCCACCTCGCTGTGATGAACCTTTCCCATTTGCCTTCAGTGGGAGCTCTGTTTCTCTGTCATTTTGGGCTCTGTGGAGCTCTAAAATTTGTTTAGAGTCATATTTTATAGGTATTTGAGGTGGTTATGGGGGTAGTTCACAGAGTTCTACTAATTGGTAGAGTCTTAAGGAGCTTCAGTATCTGTGACACTTGCACTGGACAAGCTGGCCAGAAATCATCTGATACAGAGTGAGTCTGCACTAGATAAATCTCCAGTGAATGGGTATTTCAGTTAAAAGTGAGAATTAGGAAAGAGTTTACGATAACAACAATGATGAACTAATCATTAATCCCACTAGACTCTAGCTTTATTATCTTTTTGATAAGGGATTTGAAATAGATCATCTCTCTGGATTCTTACAATTTGTAAAGGTTTACTTTTTTTTTTTACAAAGTCATTCTTTTTTTTTTCCTTTTTGGAGGGGAGAAGGTAGGGCAATTGGTGTTAAAGGACTTGCCCAAGGTCACACGGCTAGTAAGTGGTAAGTGTCTGAGGCTAAATTTGAACTCAGGTCCTCCTGACTCCAGGGCTGGTGCTTTGATCACTGTGCCATCTAGCCACCCCAAAGATTTACTATTTTAGTGGAAAATCGTTTGTTAGTTGATGAATTTCTTCATATGTAGGAAGGTGCTTATTTAATAAAAGTAAACTGTGGAAGGTTTGAAATTTATGTCAGTAGGAGTATTGCTTGCACTAATGGAATCAGGGGTCCTTGTAGTAATGAATGTTATTTGTTACTAGCATGTTACTGGTTATGTAGAGAAGTAACAGCTACTTGTGGGGAAAAGAAGTGCTAGATGGAAACAGATGGAGGAAGTGCTAATTTTATCATTCCATATTTGGTAATCTTGTATCTTTTTTCTCTAGGTCCAAACTCACCAATGAAGACTTTAGGAAACTTCTTATGACACCTAGAGCCGCACCCACCTCTGCACCACCATCCAAATCTCGACATCATGAGTAAGTTGATGGATATTCTTAGTTGTTTCCCAACCATGCCCAGCCTATTCCTATTATATACTTTACTATAGAAAAGTAGAGGGTAGGAGGGATTATTTTGTTGAGACTGTGTTTGGGTTGGGAGTCAGTATATTCTTCCAAATGTAGGGCTTCTTCTGCTCAGCTTTAGTGCCCTGATCATTTTCAATCACTGCGGCCTCCTTTTGGGATTTGTGAGACTATGGTAACCATTTGGGATGTTTGAATTTTTCACTCCTTCTAGGATGCCAAGGGAATACAATGAGGATGAAGATCCAGCAGCACGAAGGAGGAAAAAGAAAAGGTGAAAGGAAGGGAAGTCCTTACTGAGGGTGGGACTAAGTTTGGTTAGGAGTTAGTTGGCTGTTTGGGAACATATTTTCATTTAATGGAGAAACTTGAGGTTTCTCTTTTTTGGAAGCTCTTTAAGGATTTTGTGTTGTTAGGGGAGATGTGCACTTGTTAGAGGGCTTTTCACTTAGAAACTACAAAAGTTCTCTCTGGATTTGGCATTTTGCTTTCTGCATTGGGAGGGCCATAGGTCAAAAAGAATTGTGAGACATTCAGCTGAAATTTGTAAAGAGTTGGAAGTTCACATTAATCTTTTGGGCTGTGTGACTTAATGGTAGTAGATATTCAGTAATTTGGAGATAACTAAGCAGGAAGGGGCTCAGCAGTGACTGAGAAAGCATTAGGTATTGTCTTCTGTTATAATTATAGAGCAATTTGCATTGTACAGGGAAAGAGAATTGCTGTGAGAAGGTATACAAATAATTAGGTATTACGGGGGCATATTTTTTGACCCCGAGGTTTATGTATGGGGGGAGGGCAGAGATGTAGAGAACAGAGAGTCCAAGTAGAGAGGAGCAGATTTGTTACACTTATATTTGAATGCCTTACACGCTTACTTCTCATTCATAGCTACTATGCTAAACTCCGTCAACAAGAAATTGAGCGTGAAAGGGAGCTAGCAGAAAAGTATCGGGACCGTGCCAAGGAACGGAGAGATGGTGTGAACAAGGACTATGAGGAAACAGAGTTGATTAGTACCACTGCTAACTACAGGGCTGTGGGACCTACTGCTGAGGCGTGAGTAGATTTGGACCTAAGTTCATTTAAGATTTAATTTCCACAGCAGCCCCAGTCAGGCTGTGTAGTTGTCAGCAGATTATTTAATTCTTCTGGGCTTCAGTATACTGTAATGTGAACCTCTGGCCTTCTCACCAAAGCCAAAACACTTTAACAACCCCATGTCAGTAATACTAGGTTGATCTGATGATGGTTCCTTTTGTTTTATAGTGACAAATCTGCTGCAGAGAAGAGGCGACAGCTGATCCAAGAGTCCAAATTCTTGGGTGGTGACATGGAACACACTCATTTAGTGAAAGGCTTGGATTTTGCCCTTCTCCAGAAGGTGAGATGTTTTTCTTTTGTTTGTGAGTTATGGATGTTGCTGGGCCTCTAGGAAGGGGATCGTTGGTGGATTTCTGACTGTTGTAGTATTATGAGTGCTGAAGGTGGGGTTTTAGGGTGTAGTCAGAGCTGTCTCAGACACCCCTCTGGTTCCTCCTTTAGGTTCGAGCTGAGATTGCCAGCAAAGAGAAAGAAGAGGAGGAGATGATGGAGAAACCTCAGAAAGAAACAAAGTGAGTGTATGAGGGGGCAGATCGTTGAAGTGGAGGGTCAGGATTTGGCTAATGGCAGAAATGGCTAATGACTTCTTTCTTGTTTCTTAAGGAAAGATGAAGATCCTGAGAATAAGATTGAATTTAAGACACGTTTGGGTAAGAGCAGTGCCTTGACACTTCTTGTATTCAACAAGAATAGGTCTTATAAGAAATTTGGATACCACCAACTAAAAACGCAGCAGAATTGTGTGATTTTGGAAGAATTTTTAAAAATTCCATGTTTGTTGTTTCTCTTCCCCCCAGACTACAGTATTTCTAACTATATATTCTGAATACTGAACATTGAATGTCATTTTCAAATTGCTTTAAACCAAGGTTTAATTCCTTATAGACCTTATCCATGTTCTCGTGCACCATTAAAATCAGTTTGTGACTTAATCTAATATCAACTATATATTCTTCCAAATGAAGACAGAACATAGACATTTAAACTTTGCTTTCCTGTAAAGTAATTTTTACATGACTTTAAATTACATTTTGTAAAGCATATTTTAGGAGGTATTGCACATTCTTTAAATCTAGACAAATGTGCTTCGAGACCTGCATAAAACAGCCCTAACTTTAAAATTTATTTATAATGCCTATCGTATCTTTTACCACTTTTCTGCCTACACTATGAAAATTTGCTTGAAAAACTAACTGTGGAGCAAAACCTTCACCAGTCTGACTTTAAGGCCTTCTTTTGAAGGTATTTAAATGTGGGAAAATGTCCCAATTATCTTACTGCTGAGACAAATCATTAAATGGCAGGATACAAGGCTTAGACCCTCTAATGAAAGTTAATAGAGAATAATTCCCATTAGAAGGAAAATAACTTAAATTTGTCACCTCTGTATTGGCTATTGGCATAAATTTTCCTGTTAAAGGTATCTTTCATTTTAAGTTCCCGTTGGTGCAATTATGGGAAACCTCAGGCTATCACATAGTAGTGATGGATAGAGAAATCATTGCCCTGTCTGTGCTCTATATAAAACCTTTTGTTGTGGCTGTTAATCTAAGTTACCTGTCTGACTTTACTTTTTTCTACTCCCTAAGTTGTAATCAATCGCTTAGTCCCCAGGCTTACTTTTTCCTGCTCTGCAGTATTGCTTTTGTTATCTCCTCCTCCTGAATGGAATGCCCTTCCTTTCTTTCCTTATCCAGTTTCTGTTCATTCTTCACGGTTCAGCTCAAGTTGTGTCTGTCTCCTTTATAAAATGCCTGACTGCCCGTTCAGATACTGGTTTCTTCCTTTTCCGACCTTCTCTAACACTGATAATACTATGTGTTTTGGCATTTATTTTCTAATTCTTTGCTATTTTTATTAGACTGGTATCTTCAGCTAGACTGTAATCTCTTTGAAGATGAGTGCTAAATCATATGACAATGCCAGGCTCTCAGTGGGCACTCAGTCAATCCTTCCTTATTATCCCTTCTTTTAGGCCGCAACGTTTACCGTATGCTCTTCAAGAACAAAGCTTATGAACGAAATGAACTGTTTCTGCCGGGTCGCATGGCCTATGTGGTAGATCTGGATGATGAGTACGCAGACACGGATATCCCCACTACACTTATCCGGAGCAAAGCCGATTGTCCTACCATGGAGGTACTTGTTCTAGTATTTCCTAGGACTGTCCTTTGTAGGAAATGTAGGAGGGACACTTTCCTCCTAGAAATGGTCTATTCCAAGATGGTTGATTTATTTTCTTCGGATTTTAAGGCCCAGACCACACTGACCACGAATGATATCGTCATCAGCAAATTGACACAGATCCTTTCCTACTTGCGGCAGGGCACCCGGAATAAGAAACTGAAGAAAAAGGACAAAGGTCTCTGGATAGTTTTGGGGAAAGACCTTCATTTTCTTTGGGGACTGAGTCTTGTGGTGACATATGGACTGCCTGGAAGCAATAAGTTTATTGAGCGATATTTGTCCTAGAGCCTTTCTGTTCCCTTTGCCTTTGGAGAGAGTTAGGAAGTTGGAGACAGCCTTGAGAATTGAGGGATGGGAAAACTTGTCAGAATCAGCCAAGACAAGACTGAAACATATATTTCTCCCTGACCGATTTGGGAAGTAGTGTTGTGGTATGAGGAAGATTGACAGCAATGTTGGTGGTTTTTCCTTTATCCCCCCCCTTTACTCCCCCCCATCCGCCACCCAGGTTTATGTAGTGCTCCCTGGATACATAAGAGCTTGTGCTAGGGACTGTAGGAGATTGACATTTTTGTATAGATATTTACAATGTGTTGACTGTTTAATTCATTTTCTACATTCCCTAGCAGAACATACAAAAATAGGTAGTTAAGAAGTGTCTTTCCATTGTGATGACAACAAAATGTTTTCTAATTAATCACATAGAATTATAGTCTGTACTAGGTGTCTCTTCTTCCTTAGCTTTTTGAAACCTGGCCTCTATTCTGCTGAAACTATTCTCCCAAAGGGCACCTGTGAACTCTTAATTGCTAAATTCAGTGGCTTCTTCTTACTTCTTATCCTCCTTTTAGACAAGACTGTCCTTCCCCCCTTTTTAAAAAAAACTTTTTTCACCCTATTATTCTTTCTTAACGTTCTCTCCTTTCAGCCTCTTGTGACTCCATGGTCTTCTAACTTTCTATCTTGGGGTTGTTTGCTGGCTGCTCTTTTTGATCCTGCATTAACTGTCAAGGTTTTGTTCTTGACATTTTTCTGTTCTTTTGGTTTTTTTATTCTTAAGTGTTTTATGAACTTTTTTTTTTTTACATATTACTCTCTTTTAATAAATTCCCACCAAACAGTAGGACCCTTACTTTTAACAACTAAATCAAGCAAAATAAATTTACACGTTGATTCTTGTGTATGTGCTTTACTCCATCATTCTGAGAGTGTGGAAGCATACTTCTTTGTAGATTTTTTTTTTTGAAGGAGGAAATTAAAGCAGTTGGGGTTAAGTGACTTGTCCAGATTCACACAGCTAGTTAGTATCAAGTGTCTGAAACTGGATTTGAACTCAGGTCCTCTTGATTCCAGGGCTGGTGCACTATTCACTTCACCACCTAGATGCCCCTAGATTTTTTTATAGTAATATTGAGAGGAGAATTGATAGTGACACTGGGAATGTTATCCTTATTCCTATTCTTACTTTACAGGAAAGCTGGATGAGAAGAAACCCCCGGAGGCTGACATGAAGTATGTATATTAGTTTCTAATGTAAGTAGTCATAGGAAGAGAGCTTTGTGGGAGACCAGTTCTAGAAGTCTGTGAGAATCCTAGTCTAGGAACCTGAAGACATAGTAGGGTATTTTTGGGTAGCTACTGAAATCTGGGTCTGTGCCTTCCCAGCATTTTTGAAGACATTGGAGATTATGTACCATCAACAACTAAGGTTCCAAGGGAAAAAGAACGGGAGCGATATCGTGAACGGGAGCGAGATCGGGACCGGGACCGAGAACGAGAGAGAGAAAGAGAACGGGACCGTGAGAGAGACCGAGAAAGAGAGCGGGATCGGGAAAGAGAAGAGGAGAAGAAGCGACATAGCTATTTTGAGAAGCCCAAAGTGGATGATGAGGTGAGTCGTGAATTCCAGGATTTTTATAACATGTAAGAGGGTAGACTAGTTTCATAGACTGACTCATTACGGATTCCCAGTATGGAAGTCCCTGTAAAATTTTTTTGGAGGGACCTGATATATATAATTTCCTTGGCAAATGGAGTATAATCTGGAAATTCTGTGCTTACTAAGTAGTGTTTTTCCTGGTTCCATCTTGTTTTTGGAGACTTTGGGGTGGTGGTGGGAGGAGAGAATGGAAATTTTAGATATGGGAGAAAATCAGGGTCAATAAGCCTATTCCTTAAATCAGAGCGATGACTAGAGCATTGTTTTCTCCTTGATTAGTCTGGGGAAAAGTAGTTATGTGAAGTAGTACTTGAAGACACCATTGGTAGCAGATTTTTCAGAAGTATTGAGAGTGTTCTGGATGGTGATATAAGAAAGAATGGGAGCCTTACTTTTTAAGAAAGCTGGCTGTGGAAAGGAGTATGATATCCCCACAGTAGCTTCCTAACAGAATGGAAAAAACTATGAAGTTGATGGAGGTTTGGGAGAGTGGTTAAGGAAAGAAGAGATCAGAAAAGGATAGTAGATTTGTAAAATGTGGATGAGAATTAAAAGTAGGCATTTCTGATATTTGACACTGACCTTACTCTCTTTTTCCCTTTTCAGCCCATCGATATTGACAAAGGTAAGTTATATTTATGTTATTAAGTAGGTGTTATGAAGTATTCTGAAGAGCCAGAGGCCTGCATCCTAGCTCCTGCCTTTTATTTGAACCTGGCTTAAAATTCTGATACACTGCACAACTCAGAGATGGTATGCATGGAGCTGACTCTGGACAACAGTGTCCATGATGTACTCAGAGATATCAGCGTAGGGCTTTATCTCAGTGTTGCTTTAGTTATATAATATAGGATCAACCCTGGTGTTTGCATTGTAGTGGCAGTGTACAAGAATTATTGCTAGAGGAACTGTGAAGGGATCTGAGGCTCCCAAACTTCCTTTGTCCTCTAAGAGCTTGGCTTGGGTGGAGTTGGGTCCTGGCTCAAATTTCTCTTGCTTAAGAAGATGGTTAATATAAGACTTTTTACCAATAGGTCCTGGATCTGCCAAGGAGTTGATAAAGTCTATCAATGAAAAGTTTGCTGGTTCTGCTGGTTGGGAAGGTGGTGAATCATATCCTTTACAATAAAATTGGATCATGAGTTCTAAAAGAACTTTTTAGCTTCCCCCTGCTTCTGATTTCCCCAAAGCTGTTCTCTTTTATATGGAGAGGTTTGACTGAGAGTTGCCCTTTTCCCCGTAGGGCATGCTTATAGCAACCATTCTTTCTTTAGGATTGCAGACTCTCTGTGACCTTTATCCTCTGGTCTGATTCTTTCTGCTTCCCTTTTACTAGACTCTTGCCATTTGTTTCAGGATATCCCTCTTCTTCCTTTAAGAGAGCCATTTCTTTTGACAAATAATGCAAAGAAACCAGTTTGATAAATCTCACAAACACCTCTCTCACCTGTCACATTCACATTCAGGAATCCCCTCCCTTTGCAGAAGAGAAAAGGAGGTGCAACTTTTATAGCTGCTCTTTGGGGCCAAACTTGTTCATTGTAACTTCTCAGCATTTTGGTTATTTTGTGTTTTTCTATTTGTGTTGCTTTAGTTATTTTGTATATTATTTTCTTGCTGCTTCTTACTTTGTATCGGCTTGTATTTTTTCCCATCTTCCTTTGTAGTCATCATAGCATTTCATACAGTGTAGTAATATTCCATGATATTCACATACCAGATATTTTAAAAAGATAATCCCCAGTGGGCATCCAGGATAGGGACATCTGCTTTCTGTAGCAGTTGTTATTATATTTTAACACAGCACACATTGAAGAAACCAGAAGATAAGAAGCAGCTGGGAGATTTCTTTGGCATGTCCAACAGTTATGCAGAGTGTTACCCAGCCACGTAAGTGAGGCTTCACTCTGGGAAGTGGGCTATGGGGAGGGTAGATGGAAAATGGAAACTGTAAATAAGAAAATTTGGCAGTTTCCTGTGATTCTGAAATATCTGTCTCTCAGAAGATGTCAGGGTTGCCTGTGCCAGTTGAGTCAGCCAGAAGTAGAGAAAGGGCAAAGGGACGAGTCAGTTTCCTAGACAATCTTGGTTCATTAGAGCATTTGACTTTTCTTTGCCTCTTTTTAGGATGGATGACATGGCTGTGGACAGTGATGAGGAGGTGGATTATAGCAAAATGGACCAGGTATGTCTGTGTAAGGTTTATGTTAATGGATTATATCTTGGCTGTAGTCTATAGGGCTAGCCTTTTTTTTATAGGAAAAAGGACAAGTAGCTGCCTGACTGAAAGCATGAATCTTACATTTTCCAATAGTGCCATTTAGTGATCCATTGAGAAAATTAACAGTAGCCTGGATGGGTGGTGGAATTAGTGGCTCAACTGAATATTTAGTTTTCTACAGAAAGACAGATGAGCCAAAAACATTTTCACTTTATAAAGTTTTGATTACCATTTTAGAAAAGAATTTTCTTTGAATTCAGGCTCAAGGTAGTGGTGGGGAAGGAGGGAAAGTAGGGACATAATTGCTATACAGCATAATTTTAGCCAGGTTTCAAGGTTGTCTCTTCTATATTTGTAAACACAGTTATAAATAGAATAGCGGATAAGATTGGATTGCTTTAACCTTCTTTGCTTTCTCCTTTACTGGAAGTGGCAGATATGATTTGGGTATCTAATTTTCTGGAGTAACTGATTATTTTTCACAGCAGCCACTTTATCTCCAAAGAAGTCTAGAACTAGAGAAAGACCCTAGTTAATTTGATTTGGTAGGCTCTGTCCTGAAACAGTTTTGCATGTGGCCTACAAGCCCTGTACTGCAAACTAGAAAGGTACCTGCTGACTGTTTTCTTTCCTGCCGCAGGGTAACAAGAAAGGACCATTGGGTCGATGGGACTTTGACACCCAGGAAGAATATAGCGAGTACATGAATAACAAAGAAGCTTTGCCAAAGTGAGTCTAGCACTGAAACTAAACAGGGTTCTGGGAGCAGGGAACGGGATGGAGGAGGGCAGAATCTGGTTAGGCTGTTCCCACCCAGGGCCCTTTCTTTGAATCTTGCTCCATGCAACCCCACTATACTGTGACCTTGACTTTCTTCATCTACCTATAGAGCTGCATTCCAGTATGGCATAAAGATGTCAGAAGGTCGGAAAACCAGACGCTTCAAAGAAACAAATGACAAGGCAGAGCTTGATCGACAGTGGAAAAAGATCAGTGCAGTGAGTTTAAGAGGGGGAAGCTGTAGCTGGGACTCCTCTCATCCCTTAGGCTTGGGGTTGAGAGCTTGGAAAGAAATTCCAGGATTATTCTCTATCTATGGGAGGGGCTTGAGATGATTCACCCTCTTACTGATCAAGATAGGCTTGAATGTGAGGCATAAGTATCTCTGTTCTATTTTTTAAGATCTCTGTTCTTTTTGCAGATTATTGAGAAAAGAAAGAAAATGGAGGCTGATGGGTAAGAGATTTTTTTTCATTTGGTTGGGGATCACTGGAACAAATGTGTTGATTCTTGATGCTATTTCTTTTTCCATTGTAGGGTTGAGGTCAAAAGACCAAAGTATTAGTCCAGCACTCTGATTCCTGGAAGATTACTTGTCTGGATATTTCTCAACTTTCTTTCTCTCCCTTTGCACTTTCCATGTATATGTATGTATGAAGTTGCATTGTTTTGACTATTAAAACCCATGATAACCCTTAGTTTTTTTTTCTTTTCTGTTGAAGAGATTGTATGAAGGGAAAGATGTGGGGTACAATGAGGTCAACCCCAATTTCTCAGTGTTTTTGAAAACACTAGTTGGGCCAGTTTCATCATTTTGTTATTGATTCACAAGCTCCAGCACATATTTATTGGGTACAGTAAATTACATGTGAGAAGTCATTTTAATTATGTACTTTACAGTTTGAGATTACAGTATATAGCTAGTAATTCCAGCATTGATAGCAAGTGCTAAATATTTTTCTTTTTCCAGTGTGTATTTAGCTGAAAGTATTACACTGCCTAAGAGGTCCTGGCCAGTGAAGTTTCATAATAAAAAGGAGGGAAAGAAGGAGTATTAGGCTGATATATTCCTTTTTTTTAAAAGCTATTTTATTTTTGCAGATAAGTTTTTGCCAAGTAAAGGTATACCAGGTATATAAACAGTTTACTTGAGTAACTCCCAACAAAGAAGATAGCTTTTACTTTTATCAGGCCAAGTTACAAGGGCATTGACTCCAGGAAAAATGGTTGTCCTTCAATCAGTGATTTGATCCTAGGGTTGTATAATATGACTTTAAGTTATGTGTAAAAAACATTTTGGGTTATAAAAACAAGTATGCTCTGCCCTCTCCCCTCCAAAAAAGTGAAAAATAAAAACAAACTAATCTTGCAATCCATTGTACTAATGACCACATCTAATGTTTCTCAAATGGAACATTCCTCCTTATCCATTCTTGCCCAATGGAATGGGCTATTTAGGGAAGGCCACTGGTGGTATCTAGTCTCCTTGCCCCTTTCTTATGATAGGCTGTGTTTATGTGGAAAAGCAGTGTCATGCCTCTTAAGTCAAATCTGCACATGAAATCTGACCTTATGGCTGCAAGAGCTTCAGTAAAGCTGGTCTCTGAGTTGCTTTTTTCCCCGCTTTTCTAGCTCCTTCCTCTGCCAGCTATGGATAGCTGAAATATGAACAGCTGAACTGCTGGGAGTGAGACAGCAGCTAGCCATAGCAATATTCAACCCCTGGTGGATCACTGGACTAATGGTCCACTGGTTTCTTACTAAATGTCAAGCTACTGCCATCCATTATCAGATAAGATCATAGTTCAATTTTCAACTTGGATTCCTTGCAAAAGTCAACTTTTAAGAAGTGGTGGTGGTGGTGTTGATGGGAATTCTAGGCAAATGTTGGAATCTGCAGGTAATCCAAAAGGTTAAAGCTTAGTCAACTTAGTTTATGTGGACTTAAAACTACATTACTACATTAGAGAACTATAGAGAGTTCTTTAGTTCTGCTTTAAACCTATGGTAACCCCCAGTAAGTGGGTTCTATGCAGCAGGCACAATTAGTTAAGGACAAATGAACATGGCTCAGATGGCTAGCACATATGAGTAGATCAGTCATCCCCTAGAAGTAAGATATTAGCCAAGGACCTGTACACTAGTAGCAAAGCTGTTAAACACTAAAGCAGTGGGTGCTTTTTTGGGAGCAAACTTCAGAAATGGGGATGATAGCTTAGTGCTGTTTTGTCGCACAGAGATAGCGTCTCTTGGTTTTGGTGCCCATCTACCTCACCTTGTTTTTAAAAAAGGGTGTCATTCAGTAAGATGTGTTGGGGTTCCCTGTTGTCTTGCTGCCTGCTCTTCGTGGTCACTTATGCGTCCTTAGTGCTGGGCCATAGTGGCCAGCTGTCGATGCTGCCATGAAAACACTGGGAATCTGGCATGCCTATCGGAATTAGCCATCGAGCTGCGTCGCCTTAAGCCTGTGTAGCCAACTAAGGACCAAGTGAAGCACTGCAAGGCCCATCCGAGTTCTGAGAACTGGCCAGGAAGACGAACCGCAGGAGCCTGGGGGGCGGGGGAGGGGGTCACGGCGGCCAGTTTGGGGTGGTGTGGACGGCCCTTCACCCACCAAACACCTTTAACCCCTCCGAAATCTGTAGGAGCTTTTGCCCCTTTATCGGTTCGGTGGTTGGGCTTGGCTGCTCCCAGCAGCGGGCCATGCAACCCCTTTTGCCCTATCTGGACCCCATCCCCCGGACCTAAGGGGCCGCACTGGCGAGGCCGACAAGAGGTTTCCACATGGATAATTTAGCGGGCCCAAAGCCTCGGGATTGGACCTGGCAACCAGTGCGCCGAAAGCTGGTGCCGAGAGGCCTCCTCAGCCTCCCCAGCTCAGTTCCGGTGCGGCCTGCTCGGGAATAGAGCACGCTCAGAGCGCTGCTTCCGGTCTCTTATCGCCACCAAACCTTCCCCTCTCGGTGGTACTTGGAAGGATTCATACGCTTTCCGGTTCCTTGACGGAAGTTGGCATCAGCATGGCGGCGTCCTGCGATGTGAGGCGTGGGGCTGGGCAGTGGGATACCCACGAGCAGGCGGCAGAGGGAGAGTCCCAGCGCCCTCCGACCGCCCTTCTCTCTGATGTTCCCTTGCAGACCGACACCGACACCGAGGCGGGGACTGAAGCCTCGGAGCCCCGGGAGCGGGACACCCCTGAAGACATAGTGTTGGAGGCTCCGGCCAACGGACTCGCCTTCCACCCGGCGCGGAACCTCCTGGCCGCCGGTGACGTGGACGGGGACGTGTTCGTGTGAGCGCGGGGGAGGGCCAGGGCCGGGGTCCAGGAGAGAGCCCGAGGACGGGGGTGTCGCTGCCCGTTGTTACTGTCGTCCCACCTCCCGCTCATAGAGGAGTAGCGTTGGAAGGGGTGGAGCAGCTCTCGTTTGACAGAAGAGGAAACTGAGGCCCAGAGAGCGGAGGTGGCTTAGCCAGCAGCACATGACTGTCCCTTCCCCCTTTCCTCACAACAGCTTCGAGTACTCCTGCAGGCAGGGTGAAACCAAGGAGCTCTGGTCCTCGGGACACCATCTCAAGTCCTGCCGGGACCTGGTCTTCTCCGAAGACGGGCAGAGTAAGTCAGTCTAGGGGAGAGCAGAGGCAGTTCCGCAGGCCCCTTCTGGAGGTCTTGAGCACGCAGTCAGTGGAGCCTTTTTGGGATGAGCTGAGACCTGGTAGGGATTTGTGCAGAAATATCTGTAACACTAGATCTCCCAGGGGCTCTTCCAGCCCGGAGTTCAGAGTTTTTATTGGGATGGAGATCGGTAGCCCTGGCATTGGGAGTCAGGACATGAGCAGCTCAGCACAATCACTACTTGATCCTCCGTTTAAGTGAGAAGAGGGTTGGAACAGATAAGACTTTAACACCACTGTTCCTCTTTTTAATTAGTATCCCTGTTTGTCTCCACCAGAACTTGTCACTGTTTCCAAGGATAAAGCCATTCATATCCTGGATGTTGAGCAGGGTCGGCTGGATAAGCGTATTTCCAAGGCTCACAGGTATGACAGCAAGAGATGAAATAAATTGAGGGTATTGGGAAAAGTCGGGATCATCCTTTGGGGTGTGCAAGACAGGGCTTCTTTTTGAATCTTTCATTAAGTTTTTTTTTTTTTTAACTTCCTCTCAATTCCTAATCCTACTTCACAGTGTAGCTATCAACAGCCTGTTGCTAGTAGATGAGCATCTCTTAGCTACAGGGGATGATAGTGGCAGGATTCGGCTCTGGGACCAGAGGAAAGAGGGTCCAACCATGGACTTGAAGCAGCATGAGGAATACATAGCAGATATGGCTCTGGACCCTGCCAAGAAGTTGCTCCTTACTGCCAGGTAAAGAGCCTTAGAAGCTCCTCCTTCCCCCCCAAGTTAAACTACTTCTGTCAGGCCTCCCCCCCATCAACATTGCTTGCTCTTTCCACAGTGGGGATAGTTGCCTTGGTGTTTTCAACATCAAGCGGCGTCGATTTGAACTTCTGTCAGAAGCACAGAGTGGGGATTTGACCTCTGTTACACTCATGAAGGTACAGTGGAGACTGTTGGGTGTACCAAAAGGAAGGGAAGCCTCTAGTCTAGATCATCAGATCTAGGATTGGTTGCTATTCCCCAGAAATAGCTCATTTTCTTTGCAGAGGGGAAAGAAAGTTGCCTGTGGCTCTAGCGAGGGGACCATTTACCTCTTTAATTGGAATGGTTTTGGAGCAACCAGTGACCGTTTTGCCCTGAAGGCAGAGTCAGTTGACTGTATTGTGCCTATCACAGACAATCTGCTATGCACAGGCTCTACTGATGGAATTATACGGTAATGAAAGGAAAAATTGGTGGAGAAAGAGTTGGGCACTTGGTATGTCAGGTTCCCCACGGACTAATTCCATGTTTTCTCCATAGGGCAGTGAATATCCTGCCTAACCGAGTTGTGGGCAGTGTGGGGCAACATGCTGGTGAGCCTGTGGAGCAGTTAGCCCTCTCCCACTGTGGTCAGCTTCTTGCCAGCAGTGGCCATGACCATCGGCTCAAGTTCTGGAATGTGACACAACTTCGTTCAGTGGTAGTGGATGATTATCGGAAGCGAAAGAAGAAGGGTGGCCAGTTGCAGGCTCTGAGCAGCAAGGCATGGGGCAGGGATGATTTCTTTGCTGGACTTGAGGAGGAAGACACAGTGCCTGATCCAGCTGAAGAAGAAAGTGAGGACAGCGACTGAGGGGAAGGTGGTGGGAATCATCCAGACCTGTTGCAGCTGAGGAAATCAGGCGCGGCTCTCTTTCACACCAGTTACTAAAGCCTGTTTAAGGACCTTCTACAGAGACTGCTTCAAGCAGAATTGAGACTGAGGCAAAGAAGGGAGAAGCCATGTTAAAACTACTAAGCTCAGTAGTTAACATGAATTTTTTTTCTAAGAATGAGGACAGGATGACAAAACCCATTGTCTGCGTTTCTGTTCCTTAGTTGTTGCTGTGTTAAGATTCTAGTCTTCCACTTAAAAAACTGAAAACTGAGTAACAACTTGTCTCCAGCTGGGCCCTAATCAAAATGGAGAGAAGAACCCTTGTAAAGGATACAACATGGACACATACACCAAACTTAGCTTTTTAATTAAATAGAAGAAAAACAGATTTAAACTTACACCAACACAGAATACAGTAAGGGGGAAGAATAATGGGTGGAGGGGCCAAAAAGTCAACTTTAGGTCTAACTAGCCACCAAGTAAACAGCTTGAGAAACAAAACCATAAACACATAAGGATTAGTTGGGTGGTAGGGATGTACCTGGCATAAAGGGAATGGAAGAGGGGAACATAGTAGGTTTTCCCTCTTGATCAGCCAGGGCTAGTGTTCTCATTCGTCCAGCTTCAGGGCCCTGCCCTTCTTGAAGGACGAAGGAACTGTTTACCCTACTTCCACAGCCAACTGGTGACCAACTGGTGACCAACTGACCAGAATGGCTATGACATTACAAAGAGGAAAGAAACCACAACTATTTAGCAGGAATACCATTCCCACCCTAGGCTCTCATTTTCCCTTGGCTCACCTAAAGCTTCTAGGAGGCGAAGGGACACTGCATTCTTGGCAACTTCATGTCCACTTGGCCCCTCCTTTGTTACAACTACCCATATGAGGCCACTGAAAGGCATGGGGTGACCAGGAATCACCACCTGGTACCAGAATCGGTGCCAGCCTGCAGGCCCAGCTCCCAAACACTTAGTGAGGAATACGGGCATGCCTAGGTGCCTCTGTTGGCACAATGTTTCAAGGGTGGTCTGGGCACAGCAAGAAGGTACCCGGGTCCCCAATTTCTCAAGTAGGGTCCTATGGCTGCTCTCAATTCCTAAGCCCCGAAATGAAGGACCTTCGGTTTGCTGTCGGAGTCGTTGCTTCAGGTCGGGCTTCAGCCACTCTACTGTCACCTGCTCACCACAGAGCTTTGAGTGTCCTGCCAGACAGAGGACACACAGAATTATGAAGGGGGGTGGCAGTGGGAGAGAAGACAACCTAAACTTGGCAACAAGTATCTGGACACACCCCACCCCCTACATTTACAGTGGTTCTGAACCTTCCTAATGCTGTGACCCTTTAATACAGTTCCCCGTGTTGTGGTAACCCCCAACCATAAAATTATTTTCATTGCTACTTCATAACTGTAATTTTGCTACCATTATGAATCTATCTGATATGCAGGATGTATTTTCATTGTTACGAATTGAACATAACCCACAGGTTGAGAACCACTGCCCTAGAACAAACACTAAATCTCTTACTCCCTAACCTATCCTTGAGCTCTCCCAATCCCTCAAATGTATGAGCTTGCTTACTGAGACAAGGTTACCCTGTTTTCTTCAACTTTGCCCTCTCTTGAGTGGTATTCCTACCTTCTACCAGAGCCTTCTTGGCCATGGCTGCAGCCCGGTGGGAGCTAAACTTGAGCAGAGCAATCTGTGTATGGGGGTGCATAAGGCTGGGAAGCAGCAGTACTTCTTGCAGATCTGAGCCCAGAGGCTGCAGGGTCTGAAGCAAGGCCTGATGGCTCAGGGCTGGTGGAAGCCTGTCCATGGTCAGCTCGCATTTCTCTGTGCTCCGGCAGACCAGAAGTGGGCAGGCGGGCCGAAGGGGGTGGTTGTGAAGAGTGGCGATGGCAGCCTGGGCCCCGCGGCGGGAGCTGTATCGAGCATAGGCAAAGCCTCGGTTCAAGCCACTAAACGTCATCATGAGACGAAACTCGTACAGCCGCCCCACTCGCTGGAACAATGGAATCAGCTGGTGCTCATACACATCCTGGGGCAGGCGACCGATGAACACTTCGGAACCTGCTGGTGGAGGGCTGCCCACCCAGCCTGGGGATAGAGTAGTCTTTGAACTGCTGCCCTGGTTAGGCACACTAACCCCAACTGGGCAGCCTCTGAAGCCTTGCTATAAACTCAGTTCGGACTTTATGCTGGTCTGTAAAATTAGTAAGTTCACACTAATTTTATAAAGTCTAATTTAACAATTCCTGATTGTCTATTAGTATTTCATTATTCTAAAAATGTAAATAAAAACCAGCTTCGGGCTGCACCAGAGGTTAGCTTGCCTTTCACTGAGATTAACTGTACAGAATGACTGAACGTTTTTCTTTTCCTCTTGGGGTGCAAATCAGGGGCAGGTAAAGGGCAATTAACTCACGAACTCAGCGGAATAAATTCGGTTCACAGGTCACTCCCCCGAGGCTGCGGGGGAGGGGTGTCAGGCGCCTAACAGTCCCGGATTGCAGGAAGTTCAGGTTACCCACCCCCTGGGGTTGGGGTGAAATTTTACCTGGGGGTGGACCGCCGTATTTCCTTTGCCCGTTCACTTGCACCAGTCGGATCCCCGTTTCCCTCACCCAAGCTTCCAGGGCGGCCTTGTTCACTGGATTCACCCGCTCACACCACAACTAGGGAGGGTGGGAGAAGGGGCGAATATTGGCACTAGGCTCCAGTCCACATTGCAAGGAAATGCCGATCCGGGCCGGTCAGATTCCCATCCCCCAGATCATCTCATCGTGAAGATCCCTAATCTAAGACCACTCACCTCACACTCCCGCTTGGACTGCATGTTTAAACGGGATTCACTCAGCCACAAACCTTTATACCCTCCCCCTAAGCCTCTGGAAACTTCCCAGACCCCCTAGACTCCCATTGGCTATGGTGCACGACCCCACCCCGCATGGGAGGGGGAATAGGGGACACGTGCTCCCCCCTCCAGGGTATAAACAGGTGGGAACAGAAAAACAAGGGGTGGGGGGCAGGGAGCCCTGCCCATATTTCCCTTTTCTCCTTTTTCACCAAGTACTCTAGTCCCTTCTTGTGTGAGAAATAAAATTATGTAAAAGCCCATTTTCAGGAACGCTTTGCAGAAGCAGGTCACCGGGGTATTGCTTTCAAAGTGGGGTACCATCAAAATATGAGGGGAGCCCTCAGATAATCCTCCCCTCATCTATAAGGGAGCACAAGAGGGTGACCAGCAGAAAGAGAGAAGCTATAGACATTTTATTGGACCCTCAGGCAATCAGCTTCACAAAAGTCAGTGGGAAATGTCAGCATCAAGGCTTTTCTGCCATAAGCATAGGGACACAACTTTACATACATACATAATACATGAGGCAACGCCCAGGGCCAACAGAGCCAGAGAAGCTTCAGTCCAGATCAGTGTCCTGGGCAGCTCCAGGAAACAACCTCTTTGAGAAAGTGGCTCTGGTTACCCTGGTCAGGGATTTTACAATAAAATATTATCTCAACTTTGTCCTCCCTCTAATTCTTCCCGATGAAGCAGAATGTGCATAGCAACTGAAGATGGACTAGCCTCCAAATAGTGCAATTTCTGCCCACAGACACCCTTCAGTTCAGCACGTGGAGGGGATGCTGGCTTGTTCCTCTCCTGATTTCTTCCACAAGGTCTTCTTTCCGAACGTCCACCTGGCCAAAATAGGGAAGAAGATAGCATGAGAAGAGTCTGTTCTCCCTTTCTGCTTTCAGATTTCCTCATCTAATAATGATAATGGCTAGCATTTATATAGCACCTATTTATATAACCAGGCACGGTGCTAGGCGTTTTTTTGTTTTTTTTTTTTTTACAAATATTATCTCATTTGATCCTCAGACAACCCTGGCAAGGAGGTGATATTATTATCATCCTAACTTTACAGATGAAGACACTGAGGCAAACAGTTTAAGTGACTTGCCCAAGGTCAAACAGCTAGTGTTTGAAGTCTAATTTGAACTCAAGTCTTCCTGACTCCAGGCCCTGCTCTCTATCCACTACACCACCTGGCCACTTCAACTATAAGTCACAGTTCACATGTAACCACAGACTAAGTCGGAGGAAGTTTTGGCTAGTGTCCTAAAAGGCACAGGGATACATTGGGGAATGAAGCTGACTGCCAGGGCTAAGAGGAAGTTGTGATGTGATTTCAAGGCCATCAGGAAAAGCTCAAATTCTACCAAAATATCTTCCCCATCTGCTTGCTAACGTGTCAAATTCCCTTAACTAGGAACCAAAGTCTCAGATTCTACATTTAGAGATAAAGCTTACAATCCAGTTACTGTGCAGAGAAAAAGAAATTCACAGGGCTCTGAACCTCCATAGGTCTAAAAACCAGAAATACTTTTCTCCTTGCAGTCCTCCTGGCTTTATCTTGCAGCCCCCTGAAAGGCAGGCCTGAATGCTTTACCTTTCATCACCTTTTATACACAATAACATATTTCCATACATAAGACAGTATGGAAGCAGTCTCAGAGCAAGGGAGAGGAGTTCAAGTTCTGGTTTGACACATCTGAGGTGTGTGACTCTGGATAAGGCACTCAGCAAAGTTCCTGCAGTGCTCTAGGCTAGGGTGTCAAACTCAAATAGCAAGTGATCCAGGAAGGTCACATTGACTTAGAAAACCTCAGGTTAACATTACCTGTGTTGTACTGTATTTACTTACTTTGTAAGTAAAATTACATTTCCCAATTACATTTTAGTCCCTAGGACAGCATTCCTCTGCTTTAGGCAACTCAGGGATATCTATGCATAAATAACCCTCAGGGGTGGAGAGCTTCCACATCTGGCAGTTCTCTATACCAAAGAAAGAAAAGGTTCAGGTCCCATCCCCCAATTTCCTAGGTATAAGACACTGCCAAGGTTCTGAGGATACAGAGATGAAAAAATGCAAAAAATTCAGTTTAACCAGCTATAATTTCTAGTCTTAAAGAGTTGTCTTAAATTCACTAAGGTTAAGCTGACTTGTTCACGGGTCACAAAACTAGTAAAGAACAGAAACAGAATTCAAACCCAAGTCTTTCAAGTATCAGGCTGGACACTGTCAGCTGCACCCAGCTGCCTCTGACAGCTAAACAAATGAGCCTAATTCAAGGCAGAAAGCAAGGGGTTGAAGAAGAGCCCTAGGCAAAATGCTCTAGGGAAATGTGAAGAGGGAACAGTTTGAGGCCAAGAGAAAAGTGACAAGAACCAAGAATGGAGGCATGGGAGGGGAGGGGGAAGACGGGAGGCAGTCAGTCTGAAAGCCCAGGAGCTAAGACTCAGGAAACAACTGTCAGGGCAGTCTGTAAGGGCAGCCTATAATTTGGAAGGTGTCCATGGTGATTTCAGCCTCGTTTGAGGCCAAAAATGGAAACCAGACTTGCTTCAACTTAGAATTCTCTCCAATGGGTCCTTCTACTTCCGCTCCATCTGGGCTCACTCACCTCTTCTCTGCTGGCCACAGATCGCAGCTTGACAACCCCATCCTTTAGTTCCTGCTCCCCAATGATGGCCACCAGTGGAATACCAGTCTCCTCACAGTACTGCAACTGGGTCAGTAGCTTGGGGTTCTTCTTGTACAGTAGTTCAGCCTGAAGGGACCAGGGCAGAGAAGGGGCTGAGACAGAGCCTTGCCTCAGAGAGAAGACTCCTGTTTGGCCCATGGTCTAACAGAGAAGTTGTACTCTGCAGGTAGTTCATTTGGTCCAGAAATTACCACTGTCGACCCACCACAGAAAATCAAAAGGAGCCCTTAAGACACATGTTTAGAATCAAGTTCTAAAGCAACAGGGCATTTCCTTTGGGACTCCAGGTCAATCATCCATACCTTAATGCCCCTGTCCCACAGTTCTGCAACAAGCTTCAACCTTTCCTCCAAGAGCTTCTTTTGGGCTGCAGCCACAAGCACCTGGGTCTCTGTTGTCCGAACTTTTTCTTCAGAAGCCTAAGGAATGGAAAGATGTGGCGCAGTGTCCTATGTGACAAGTTAGCAGTTTGGCAAACTGGATCTCAAGCTTCTGGGCCAGCAGGAATGGCAGAAGTTGGGAATAACAGCCCAGGAGCCAATCTTTCTCCCCACCCTATGCCCTCCAGGGGGAATTACAGCCAATTCAGATTTACTGTCCAATCCCCAAACCAGAGTATAATACATGAATATTCACAAGATCACACTTTGAAAAGAACAAAGGAGAGACCTAACAGAAGAACAAGTGGCTTATCTTTACACAGAGGTAGATTTGATTAACAAAGTCACAGATCTTTGTTTTCTTCTTAACACCTCCAGTACACAAACAACCTCAGAAAAGATTTTTCCATTTGGTTTCACACTCACCTTCACCCACCCACCCCCACACACAGACAGTATCTAGTAAGGAGGAAGGGGCTCCAAAATCTGAAATAAATTATTCAGAAGTCCCAAGCAGTTCGCAAATGAGGGAATTAGTCTCAGCCTCCCAGGAGCAACACCACAACTCTGAGAGTTAGCCTCAATAGATATTATCCCCATCTGACAGAGGAAGACGCTGAAGTTCAGAGAGCTTAGTGCCTGTGGTCATACTACTCTTAGATATCTAGCCAAGGTCAGGCCTGGACCAAAGTCATTCTGCTTCTAAATTATCCCTCTGCTCACTATACCACCAGATTTCTGAGCACTGTTTATTAGAATAACAGAAGACAGGCTAAGAACTCACTAAGAACAACCGACTCAATGAGTAGTAGTTGCCAGATAAGACTGCCCAGAGATTTCAGGCTGGAGTTTTCCACTTTCCATATTAGGTCTGGGTGTAAGTTGCTCAGTAAAGTGGTCTGGGAGAATTGCCTGGGGGCACTGAAAAATTCAGTGACTCTCCACCAAGACTGCCATAAGAAGAAGGGCCAGAGGGAACACACTTGAGTCTAGGTCTGCCTGCCTCCCAAGTCAGCTTTCTATCCACTATTCCAAGTTGTCTTCTTGATCTCTTTTATGCACTTCATAAAATAAAGCCCTATGTGTGTAATTATAATTACAAACTATGCACTTAACAACATTACAAATTTTAATAATGTATTCAACTAGATGGTAGGGTCTATCCCAGAGGTAGGGTATTTGTGGCTCTCTAGGTCCTCAAGTGCAGCCTTTTGACTGAGTCCAAAATTTACAGAATAAATCCTTTTTATTAAGGAGATTTGTTGTGTGAAGTTTAGATTCAGTCAAAGGGCTTGTAACAGCAATTAATTTAGCAGATACTTAGCACTTAGTAACTTAGGGCTAAGTATGGAAGGTATGAACTCTGTCCCCTGTTGAGAGGGTGTGAACTCCCCTGCTGATGTGGAAGAAGGGGATTGGTTGAGACAGGAGGCCAGTGTGTGTATATAAGCAAAAATTCTAGAGACAGAGAGACAGAATCACAACTGGCTCCTGTTGGAGTAAGCAGGATTGTCCCTGCATCTGGGAACTGGGTTGCTGGACTGAAGGAGTGAGTTCGAATTTTCTTGAGAGAGAGAGAAAGAGAAAGAAAGAAAGAGAAAGAGAAAGAGAGAGTTAGTTAGTTTCTCTCCCAGCATTTGGAAGCTGACTGAGAACTGAGATGAAGTTTTCCTGAGACCAGAGTCTGGTGAAGGCCACCTGAGAGGCTGAGAGGGCTTACCTGTAAGGCCTCCTAGAAGACCAAGATTCTCCTGGGTCCTAGTGCCAGCTGAACTGCTGGAGGACTAAAGAAGCATGACCAGTATAAGCCTTTGTTGGTTTGTGGCTTGGCTTATCTTTGAGTTCCCAGCAACAGTAGTGGTGAAGGACCCTGTGAACTTCGATGTATACCAGGGACTGCCTGGAGGACTGGATAAGGACCTGGGAGCTGTCTGCTTCTGAATCCAGGTTACTGTTTGGTGGATTCAGGAGGAAGCTGGGACCATGGAAGGGGATCCAGGGAATCAGGGAGACCACCCTGAGTCAAGATGAAGAAAAGGCCTCCCCTGGGATGAAAGTGAAGTTTGCTGGACACCAAGGGGTGGAGGGTTTGTGTGGTTTTCTAATGATTGTATTTAATGACTGACTGAGTTGATGTATGATTGCCCCATGAGTGGAAGACTGATTATTGTATTGTGAATTGACTGAATGATTGAGTATTGATTACTGTATTGTGAACTGACTGAATACTTTGTTCTAAATATTGTGGACACTGTAGTGAAAACTGTGTGGCCATTCTAATATTAAGCTGCTATGAACACTATATTGTGATTTTCTTGTGACTGACTGCTGTTACAGGGCTACACTGGAGGACCTACAGAGCCACATGTGGCCTTGAGACCGAAGGTTCCCCACTTCTGGTCTATACAGACAGACTCTCCCTTATTTCTCTCTATTTTACCCTCCTGGTTCAAACAATGGCTTTGTATGCAATAGTACTAAATAAAAGTTTTGTAGATAACTGCCTAGGAAGAGTAGCAAAGGAAGGCAAGGACCTATAAGAACAAAGGTCATAAATACAAGGGTCTTACTGGTGAGAGATTAACCCTGTAGGCAGGCACCAAAACCACTATGGTGATATCCTTTTCTTGATTCTCCCCTCAGAAAAAGTAAACAAAAACCCTGCCCCTTTCCCAACTATAGTATAGTTTTAGCTATTTAGGGACAGATGTACTAATTGGCATATGAGTTAAAAAGTTAATTAGCTATCTCTTTCTTCTCCTGCTTAACTGTGAAATGGAACTGACACACATATCCCAACTGGAGTCCTACCTCCATCCTCTGTTCCACAATGGAGAAGATCCTTTCAACCCCAATGCTGAGTCCCACACATGGCACCTTGCGGCCCTTGGGGTCAAACATGCCAACAAGACCATCATAGCGCCCTCCAGCAGCCACACTGCCTACACCAAGTGGTTCCTCCCCTTGTTGAGCTGGAGTCTGAAGAAGCACTGCTTCATAGATCACCCCTGTATAATAGTCCAGGCCTCGGGCCAGGCTCAGGTCAAAGGAGATCTGTGGGGACATGGACATAGATATGGTCAGTCCTGAAGAAGAAACATGTCCTGAGATCTTCTGCAATCTACTGGAGCCTGCCCTTCCCCTACTCACCTTCTCTGTAATTCCAAACAGGGTCAGATACTCAAATAGCAGCTTCAGGTCCCCCAGTCCCTCCAGGGCCTGCTTGTTCTGTGAGAGTTTGGGATCCTGCAATAGTTGCTCTACTAGGGATACTCCACCTGGGAAAAGCAGACAAAGAGAAGAAAGGGTGCCACCCATCAATCTTTCATTGATTACCTGGATTGCACCACAATCTAACATCACCTCACTACCCCAAATGTTTAATCTTTACAACCAGTATCAGTACTTACCTCATACTTAAGGGTCAAAAATAGCAAGAAAATCTGAGGAAATAAGGAGCCACTAAAACAACATGCACTGGAGGACTGGTTCACATATAGTAGGAAAACCAGTAACACTGGCCCCCCCCAATCCCCAACAATGTCATCATAGGTTACCTCCTCCCCTCCTAAATTCTTACCATGCTGTTTTACATAGGCCCCAATATGATCTGCCACCTCAGATGCCAGGCCTTTCTCTTCTACCATTTCGTTCTTCACATCTTCCCATGACATCTGCATAGACATTGGATTCAAGGGGTCCAGAACAGATTCACAACGGAAGCTGGGCTTTATTCTTCAGGATGGGCAGAGGTCCCCACCCCTCAACTCAAGAATAAAGGCCCCCTCCCTCCCAGACACTGTTTTCCATTTCCTGAGACAGGGCAACTTTCAGGGAAAAAGAGGTAGGAGCTGTACAAGTAAGTCAGTTGTCACCTTGTCTAGCTTGTCCACTGAAGAGCAAATGGTACGGAACTTGCTGTCAGGAACACCACAGACATTGAACATTCCATCCAGAATTCGCCTGTCATTCACCTGAGGATTCCAAAATCACTTTAAACACTGGAAATCCCTACCTTTAACTTCTTCCCTTCGAGATCCACGAGAGCTATAGTATTCCTAAGGTTTATTTTTGCCTCTCCAAATTGGACAGGAGAATGCAGTCATAGGAGGTGAAGACGAAGGCTGCTACTCACTCCTGATTGTTAGCGCCATAATTAGTACCACCAGGGCAAACACAGCCTTTCCTCTCACCTTGATAAGGAAGTCCCCAAGCTGAAGTGCGCTCAGGATCTCACAGATGATCTTGAGACATTCTGCATCAGGGATCATGGGGTCAAACTGCCCAGCAATGTCAAAATCCTGCATAAAAAGTGAGAGGAAGAAGCCCTGAGTCGAGGACCAATTTCCAGCCTTTTGAGCCTCCAGACCCCTACAGACTTTCCCTCATATGCAAGATTATAGACCTTACCTATCACCTTCACTGTGCTTCTAAACCCAGAAGATGACATACAGTCATAAAACTCTTTAGACCATGCTGTTTTACTCTATTTTCTATTCATCTCCATCATCTCTTTTAGCAAAATCTCCCCTCAAGGGCTTTTCCTTTAGTCATTTATTTGCTTTTTCCTTGCTCGGCCTAGAGCTTTAATTCTGATGTGCAGGGGCAGCTAGGTGGCGCAGTGAATAGAGTACCAGCCCTGGAGTTAGGAGAACCTGAGTTCAAATCCGGCCTCAGCCACTTGACACACTTACTAGCTGTGTGACCTTGGGCAAGTCACTTAACCCCAACTGCCCTCCAAAAAAAAGCAAAAAAAAAAAATTCTGATGTGCATACAGCTGGTTTTCCTATCTTCATTTTTAGCTCCTCATCATATGTTCTCATCTTGATGCATCTAGATACAGGTATTGTGTCTATATATGCTACTCAGGAAATGAATATTAACTAAATCCTAACTGATCTTGGTGAGGACTCAATGCTCTGAGCTTTCTTTGCTCTGGGACACTCACACACTGGTAGAACTCCCGGTAACGGCCACGAGTCATTGCAGGGTTATCTCGACGGTACACCTTTGCAATGTGGTAGCGTTTAATGTTGGTCAGTTTATTCATTGCCAGGTATCGAGCAAAAGGAACCTGACAATAGGTTAAGGAGAAAATTCCTCTTGTTTAGAGCTAATAACCACCACCAACAGAAGCTACCCAAAAACAAAGTAGCCATACTCTCCCTAGGCTCCTTGTGCAGTTGGATTATCCCAGCGAGGGCTATCAAAACCTTGAAATACTCAAAAGGCATGATAGTGGACACTGCAGAAATACCAATATGGGAGAAATCCTGCATATGCTTAGTGCCTGCAGAACCATGCTATGATTGCTTTTCTGGAACAATCAGAACAGAATGGATTCATCATAGATGAATAAACATGCTTTCTGTATCACTAAAAGGAAAAGAACATGATTTTTTACTGAAGACTTATCCAATGGCCTGTACAGTCTTCAAGACAGGCAAAAAGTGGTATTCCACAATTAGGACGTTTATAATGGATAAAAATTTGGGCCCTGGCACTATATTAAGTTCCTGTATGGTGCTCCTAAGGGTGGGCCCTGCTAATCTCTATTTTAGAGAGGGACTTCATCTAACTCATTCCAAAACTGATTCTTTGGATCATTTACTCAAGGACTTCTTCCTATTTGTATCCAATGTTCTCTGAATCTGAGGATTCCATCACCTTCTGTCAATTTAAGTTCAATCTAAATGACAGCATCCTAAAGCTCACTTTGAAAGGATACCGTGAGGTCATAACGAAGAGCCAACAGTTCACCACCCTGATCCTTTAGGTCATAGATGAGCTTAGAGTCCTCCCCATACTTTCCAGTCAGTGTTTCCTGGGAGGAAAAGATGAAAATATATAATTATGTCAATGACTGCGTCTAACCCCAGATAAAGATGCCTCGTATTGTATAACTCTAATAGCCTAAGAAGTGCAAACAATTAACTGACCTATAGAGTATTCTGTTAGAGGGATTCAAGACTAGTTATGGCTGCAGCTACCTCCCAATAAAAACATCTGTCCAAAACAGGAACTAGAGCCACAGAAAGCAATGGGGAAAATTATGTTGGTTTCTACTTTAAAATATAAATCCAGTTGCATCAGGCATAGGGCTGGGATTGTCTGTACCCATCTTAATAGCTGATCCCTCACGACTACATCCCCTTGGTACCTAACCTGCTATGAATTTGACCTATACTCCTCCCCATCTCCTTGTCATATACTCCTCTCCATCTCCTTGTCAAATACTTCTCCCTTTGCCTTGGCCCTCACCTTCAATTCAAATACAGGAGTATCTATTACTTCTGCACCATGGCGCTTGAAGCAGCTGATGATCACATCAAAAACCTTCTCCCGAACAGCCATCTGCCTAGGGCTGTAATCCCTTGTGCCCTTGTAATCAAAATCAGTCACCCAATCAAAGGAGAAAAAAAGCAAACAAACAAGCAACTCAGTAATAAGAAATCAGGAGGAGATAGTATTTCATTAGTATTCTATTTATAATCTTAATTATAATGGAATAGAATTGCATTTAACTCTCTTTTAACCACCAAGCCTCTGCAGAGAATGAAGGGGGGTTAGGCAGGATAGCTATCATCTAAATAAAAGAAGACTTTTAACCTTTAGCATTAGAGTTATGCTTGCAGAGGGACAGTTGATTGGTTGGCTTTAAGTTATGTTAATTGTCTTAAAATATAAATTTCAAAAAATTAATTAACTATAGAATCCCCAGAGATAATCTACATCTTATTTCTATAACCACTAGAATTCCTACTAATTGGGATGTTAAAAAAAAAAAAGCAGAGATTTCAACAGAGTTGTTGCCAACCTACACTAGGTTCTTCTTAAGAATCTTCAGTAGCGGCAGTTCTCCTGCAGGTTTCAATGACTAAGATCCTGCCTATCTTGACAAATTCGTTAACACCCAGGAGCAACCTCATTCCAGTTGAATGTCCCAAAGTGCTGCCTGTTTTCTGAAAAAAGCTAAACACTTCTTCCCTCCTACCTCCCAAGAGAAAGTCATATTTCCAAATATCTAGTAGCATTATGACTAGACTTCTCTTATTTCATTTTCCTTTGGGGCTTCTGTGACTAAATTCTTTTAATAATAGCCTCTAAATATTACCAACTTTGTATCCTTAGTGTCTATTAGTGTCTTGAACTTGTTAAAATTAACTGACCCCGTATGTCAGATGTTGGCCTTCTCTAATGGGGCTGAGAGGGAGAAAATATAACCAAGAAAGAATATATAAAAATAAACCGAAGTGACAATACAGTGAGGCTCATCAGAGACTCTCTGAAAGGCTTCTCTAAAAACATATTTACCTTTGGAGTTTTAAGCACAAACTTCTGTTTTCCTTCATCAGGGCCCAGCGCTGCCTTCAGCTTCAGGAGCTTAGAAACCTCCTCCTCGATCTGAGAAAGAAGGGCGTCAATAAATACGGAAATTTGGAAGGATCTGGTCCCCACCCAAGGCCCTCATCAATCCCTGTTCTGGAGAGGCATGTGGGGACCCGGGTTCCAGACCTCATAGCTAGCTGTGTGACCACGGGCCAGTCATTTTCCCTGTCTCCTCATCTATAAAATGGTAACAATAACAGTACCAATCTCACAGGCACTATAAAGTTCAAGCGAAAGAATGAATGTAAAGCACCTTAAAGAATCGGAACGACATCAGCAGGAGGGCCGCTTTCGGGCCCTGAGTCTTGCCCCCTTCAAAGCCCTCGACCAGCCCCTTTCCGGCTTCCGTACCAGACCACTGAGCCAGAACTCCGTCTACCCAGGGACCCGATCCGGCCTTCCCGGCCCATCCGGCCGGGGCGAGGCCCTCACCAGCTCGGCGCCTGCCTTCTGCTGCTTGAGACCACGCACTCTCTCGCCCTGGAGCCTCACGGCCTCCTCTAGCGCCGCCCGATCCGCCATCCTCGAAACGGCCGCCGCTGTCACGGACTACTTCCGGCCACCGAGCTCTGCCGGCGGACCGCGCGCCCAGAGAGAGCTTCCGGTCGGCTCGCGCCTAAACCGGAAGAGCGGAAGCCTGGATGCCAGAGCACCCGCGCCCCGATCTCACGAGACGCTCCTCTCTGGCAGGCTGCCTCTTATCGAGTTTGATACGTGGGACCATCACTTCCCTTTGCCTTGGCACTTTTTGCCTCAGTTTCCCTCTCTCTAACCTGGTGGTCAGCTCTTTCTTAGTCTCTGGACCCAAACCACACACTACCTCTGCCTCAGCCCTCCCTCCCCCTTCTCCACGTATACAGCCTTCTGCGGGGCTGCACGAACCCCAGAACCGCGGGAAGAGAAGCCCCCACTCCTTGGCATGCAGCGCCTCGGACCCTGGTCTCAGAGGGCCGCGCTGGCCCTCCAGTTGCTTCGACCTCCCTGCGCCCCCTGCGCCGGGGCCACTGTGCTTTTCCGCCGGGTGCAAGGAGGCATGGTGGTGCAGCCTCCAGCGCGGGAGGTATGTTCTGCCTTCTTACATTTCTCAGCGTTTTTCTAGGCGCTCCTTAGCTTTATAGTGTTCTACTGTATCGGTCGATATCGCCCCAATTAAGGTTGTAAGGGCTGAACCTTCTTTTTAGTACCCAGCCCCTTAATATTTGTGGAGTTGAACTGAGTTTTCTAACTCTTCTCGGCCTGATTCTACCACTGTGTAAATGAGTTAAACCCGTTCAAATCAAGGAATCCCTCTTTTGAATTTATATCCCACGGTATCAGTAGGTTTGTAAATAAATGCTTGATTTTGTTGACTTAGTTTCCTCATTGGCAAAATGAAGGTTTAAACTGAATGGGCCCTTTCTAGTCACAATATTTTCATGATTTTGCATTTTGACCTCTAAAGTGGCTGGCTGGTTGGTTGGTTCGACAGAACTGCCTTTGGATTTTCAGCAAATAGACCGCAGTGCTTCGCCCTCTAGCGTTTGTAACTGGAGTCCCACAGTCTACGATTTTAATTTATTCGCTTATTTTAATACGTTTTGTTCAGACGAGTCATACAGAAGACCTCAGGACTATCAATTGAATCATCCACAGGAATCTTTGAAATTCTCACCCGGGTGAAGACTTCAAGCACAGCCAGATGGCTACTTGTCTATTATGTTATAGAGTGGATCCCTGTTTAGGTACGGGTTGAGATAATTGGCTTCTGAGACCCTTTCTAGCCCTGAATGAATGAATGAAAACATATTTATTAAGTGCAGACTAAACTCGAAGCACTAAGCACTGAGAATACGAATAGGAAAGCTATGCAGTCATTGTTCTTAAAAAGCTCACATTCTAGTAGAGGAAACTACACATAGAGAAGATTTCAGTTCCAAGTCAGATGGAAAGGTCCCATGGTCCTTACAATGCAGGGCCAAAGCAAGTAATGTCTTCTTTAAAGGTTTTGTAGTCCTATGATTTAGAAAGTTTAACCTCTCTAGATTTCTGTTAGCTTATTTTAAAAATAATACTAATACTTGCACACTGCTTACCTTACAGATATGAGGAAAACATGTTACAAACATTAAAGTATTATATAAAAGTGAGTTGTTACTGTAATCATTGTTAGAGATGAATAAATTGCTATGATAAATTAAATTATTTGATCAAAGTCACCTAGTCATTAAATAGCAATACAAGGACTATCCTGAGGTAAAACTGTTTTCTCAGGTTTCTGAGAAGTCTTGTTGTACAGCCTGCTTTATAATAAACTAGTATTTTTCCATTCAAGTAAGTTTTTTTACACATACTGCCAAAAAAATGATAGGGTCCTTTCCCTTGAAGAATTTACAGTCTAGTATTGTGATGCAGTGAAAAGGGTGTTGGATTTAGATTCAGAGGACCTGAGTTTAAATCTAAATTGTCACTAATTCCCTATGTGACCTTGGGTAAGCTACATAAAACTTTCTAGGCCTCAGTTTCCTTATCTGTATTTAAAATGAGGGGATTGAGTTAGATGATTTTTTAAGGTTCCAGCTCCAAATATTTCATTCTTTTCATGGAGGGTTGGGAGGAGGGGAAGGGAATAAGCATTTATATAACACTTACTTTGTACTAGACCCTGTACTAAGCATTTTTTTTTTTAACAAATGTCTCATTTGATCCCCACAGCATCCCTGTTAGGTACTGTTATTATTCCTTTTTTACATTTGAGGAAACTGAGGCAAATAGGTTGTGACTTTCTTAGGATGACACACAGCTAGAAAGTAAGTGTCTGAGGCCAGTTTTGAACTAAGTCTAGCTACTACGCCACCAGCTGCCTCAGTGGAGGAGTTAATAATTTAATGCTAACAAGTAAAAATCTAATAAATTATTCTTGTTGTATCTTTATTCTAAAGCATCTTTGTGTCAGAACCCATCTAGATTCAAAGGGCCATATGCTTAGCCCTTTTGTAGGGAGTCACCCTTCTGATCTGTCATTATTATTATATTTTGAAACTAAAGATAAAGACCTTTTTTAGTTCCTGGCCTTGCCATAGGCTTATTCTTTTTTGTAAGTTCTTGTTTGTTTCTGGGTCTCAGTTTCCATGGGTATAATTTAGCAAAAAGTCTTGAGTAGGATTGACTAGCTGAGTTTGACTTAGCAAAAAGTCCAACTGATGTTTGACCCTCCCAGAGATGGAGGGTACCAGAATGAGAGGAAATCACATGGTATGGTGGGATGGATATCTCAATATGAGACCCTTGGGAAAAACATCTGACTTCATTCAGAATCCTTCATGGACACAATTCGAGCACAAGTGAAGAGCCTGTAGAACTTTTCTCGTAACTGGAAGACTGGAAGTTCCAGGGGGTCAGAGATATATGGCTGTTGCTTAGTGTGCCATAATCATTTCCCTCTAGTTTGCAGAGGCCAGGTTGAAGACTCAGTTGGAATCAGATAAAGAGAAATCCAATTTTGTCATCAAGACTCCCAAGGTAATCCTTTTCTCTCCTCTTTTTCAGTATCCCCGGTGCTTGGGAAGATCAGTATGCCCCTGCCTGAGGTGGGACCTTGTAGTTAATTAGCATTTGTATCATACAGTGGATAGATTGCAACTGGAGTTAGAAAGAGTCCAAATATAACCATATGACCCTTCTCAGGATATTTTACTTCTCAGTTTCTTGATTTTTAAAATGGAGATAATAAGACTACCTACTTCATAGGGTTATTGTGAGAATAGAATGTGTAAAGTGCATTACAAACCTTACGGTGTTTTACAAGTGTAAACTATTACCGTTGTAAGCCTGTCCATCATTCCTTATTTCCTAATTCTTCTACAATTTGCTTTTAAGCTCTTCCCCTATTTCCCTTTATTCTGGTTGCTTTTGGCTCATAGGGTACCAGAGATCTTAGCCCTCAACAGATGGCTATTCGAGAGAAAATCCTTGATGCTGTCATCAGCTGCTTCAAACGCCATGGAGCTAAAGGGCTAGACACTCCAGCATTTGAACTAAAGGTGACAGAAAGGAAAAGGTGGGAAGGGGGGGAGGGAGGAGTAATGCTGAGATTCTTCCTTTCTTAACCACCAGCGTCCCAAACCATATTTTTTAAGCTATAGATTTGTGCTTGTCTAGGAAGTGCTAACAGAGAAGTATGGAGAGGACTCCAGACTCATCTATGACCTGAAGGATCAGGGTGGGGAGCTACTGGCTCTTCGATACGACCTCACAGTATCCTTCTAAGAACTGTTTTATTTTATCCTGGACTGTCCTGTCCCATTGTGGATGCCATGGTCCTATCTGGAGCTCTGATTCATGTTTTATGTTAGATGATCCAAGGAGGGATTCCCATAGTAAAAATCAGGGCTGAAGGTAGTGGTGAAGATCAGGCTTTCAAACTTCAATAATCTGGGAGAAGTAAGGATTTGGGTGAATAGGAAGGGAGGATCCCAGGGGTTTTTAGGCCACTTGTATCCTTGTTTCCCCTTCCCTGAATTTTCAGTTTGACAAGATGATGTTGGAATCTACTGCTAGAGATAAGAATTTCCCTAGGATCTGATTTATATAGATGCAGTTGGTTGCCAGCCCTGGAAGGGAGAGTGCTTCTTCCTTAATAATTTCTTGTGAGATCCCTTTTGCTCGTTACCTGGCTTTGAATAAAATAAAAAAGATGAAACGCTATCACATTGGGAAGGTGTGGCGACGGGAGAGTCCCTCCATAACCCAAGGTCGATACCGAGAGTTCTGCCAATGTGTGAGTGACTGGGTCAGTGGGAAGTGGAGGGGGGCAGTTCTCTGAGCAACATTCCTGGAAACAGATTTAATTAGAGGATTTTCAAATTTTCACTGTTTTCTTTTGCTACAGGATTTTGACATTGCGGGTCATTTTGATCCCATGATCCCTGATGCAGAGTGTTTAAAGATCATATATGAAATCCTAAGTACATTGCAGTTGGGGGACTTCTTAATTAAGGTAAATGTGAAAACAAAAGAGGACGGGGGTGTGCATGACCTGAGATAATTTCCTTCAGATTCTCATCTTTCCTAAATGGTGGTCCCAACCTTACTCCTTGGCTTTAGCAGCTGTTTCTGTATAGTCTGATTGCAAGACTTCCCTTCTCTTTTTACTAGAGGGAGTCACTGGGAAGGGAGAATGAATCTCTCTTTTGGGAATAGGTGTTGATGGAGTATCTGGTGCATATGGAATTCACAGGTGAATGACAGGAGAATTCTAGATGGGATGTTTGCTGTCTGTGGCGTTCCTGATAACAAATTCCGATTTATCTCTGCTTTAGTGGATAAACTGGGCAAGGTAACAAAGGAATATCTTTTCATTTTCCCTCATCTAAGATTTTGTAGCTTACCTCTTTCTGGGCCATTTTGTTTCAGAAACTTAAAGGACTGTGTGTAAAGTAAGCTATCTTACTTAAAGAAAGCTATTACAAAGAGTTATAGAGAAAGTCTAACTTCGTGACCTAATTTCAGTCCTTCAGTGGGTACTTGGAGTTTACCTCTTCGTCCAATAACAGTTCACATTAATATGGTAATGTAAGGTTTGTAAAGTGCTTTCCTCACAACAATCCTATGAGGAAGTCATTAAGATTATGATTATCTTTACTTTACAAATTAGAGAATAAGCAGTTTAAGTGACTTGCCTTGGGTCACATAGCCAGTAATTGTTGAAGACAAAATTCCAACTAACTTTCCTGAACCCCAGGTTTTCACTCTATCCTTTACTCTTTCCTGACTCTCGTCTATTATAGATTTTAGATATGGTAGGCATTCAAATGTTTGCTGACTGAATTATAATGCCTCTTGTTATGAAAGAAAGTAGGGTCTGGGATATGAGCTAATATTTCTCTGTCTGCAGATGTGCTGGGAGGATGTGAGACAAGAAATGGTAGGAAAGATGGCTCTGGCCCCTGAGGTGGCAGATTGCATTGGAGTTTACATCCAGCAGTGTGGTAAGAAGCAGGTTCCCCAAGAGTTGAATATCCATATGGTAGGGGATAGAGTCTATATCTGTTGCATATCTAACACTGAGCCCACTTATTTTTTTTGCTTTTTTTTGGAGGGAGGAGGCAGGGCAATTGGAGTTAGGTGATTTGCCTAAGGTCACATGGCTAATTTTGTGTTAAGTGTCTGATGCTGGATTTGAACTCAGTTCCTCCTGACTCCAGGGCTGGTGCTCTATTCACTGTGCCACCTAGCCTCCCCTGAGCCCACTTTTCTAGAGACAGATAGGTCCCTCAGGATAAAGCTGCTCTCGAACTTATTTCAGCCTTTTCCTATCTTTTCTGCTTCTTTAGAAGGAAGAAAGCAAAAGCAGGGGAATAAAAATGGTAGTGGGACTTCTCTCAAGTACCATGGTGTGAATTTTTTTGGAAAGATAGTGAATTAAAGTAAAAAGGACACTGAATTTGAAGTCAGGAAAGACCTCAATTAGAATCTTGCCTCGGATACATAAAGGCTTTGTGACTTAGCCTCTCTGAGTCTCTCCTCATTTATACAGTGGAGATAATAATCTCTGTACTACTGTACCTCACAGGGTTGATGTGAAGATTAAATAAAATATGTAAAGCAGTTTGAATGCCAGCTATTTTTATTTTATTCATCTTTGTTTTTTGGTTGCATAGATGTATTTGGATAAATTCCAAAAATCCTGTTTTCTCTATCTGACTTTTATGTTTGACTTTCCCAGGTGGAATGTCCCTAGTAGAGCAACTATTGCAGGATCCCAAACTCTCTCAGAACAAGCAGGCCCTGGAGGGATTGAAGGACCTGAAATTGCTATTTGAGTATCTGACCCTGTTTGGAATTTCAGAGAAGGTGAGTAGGGGAAGGGCAGGTCCCAACAGATTGCAGAAGATCCTGGGACATGTCTTTGAGACTGACCCTTATCTCCATGTCCTCACAGATCTCCTTTGATCTGAGCCTGGCCCGAGGCCTGGACTATTATACAGGAGTGATCTATGAAGCAGTGCTTCTTCAGAATCCAGCCCAGCAAGAGGAAGAACCACTTGGTGTGGGTAGTGTGGCTGCTGGAGGGCGCTATGATGAACTTGTTGGCATGTTTGACCCCAAAGGCCGCAAAGTGCCATGTGTGGGGCTCAGCATTGGAGTTGAAAGGATCTCCTCCATTGTGGAACAGAGGATGGAGGTAGGACCCTGTTAGGAGTAAGTAAGTCTTTCCAAGACTGTCTGGACACTCTTTCTGAAAGTGAGGGGTTTCTCAACCTGATTTGTTGAAGAGGAATTTTAGCCAGTGTTTTTTTGCCTGTCTTCTCTAGGCCACTGAGAAAATTCAAGTGACAGAGACACAGGTCCTTGTGGCTGCAGCACAGAAGAATTTCCTTAAAGAACGGATGAAACTGATTGCAGAACTCTGGGATGCTGGGATCAAGGTAAGATAAAACAGGTGCCAGTGTCCTGTGGTCTAGGGAAACACTCCCCTGAATCTACCTGGTCATGGATTAGAGCAGCTTACTAGGGGAGGAGGGCCAGGTGTTGGAATGAGTCTTTTTTTCTAGGGGTAGAAAAGTATGGGGAGGGGGGTGGTGAGACAGTGGGTATTCTATATCCAATACCAAATCCCAGGGGTTATCTGTTGCTTCAAGGCTGAGATGCTATATAAGAAGAACCCTAGTTTCCTGACTCAGCTGCATTACTGTGAGGAGACAGGCATTCCATTGGTGGCCATTATTGGGGAGCAAGAGCTAAAAGATGGTGTCGTTAAGCTTCGTTCTGTGGCCAGCAGGGAGGAGGTAAGACAGTGGCGGCAAGGTAGGGCAGATCACTGTCCAAGAGAACTATGCTTAAAAAATCCTTGAGAATAGTGAATTGTAGGGCAGCTGAAATTCTAGAGAAGACAGACCAATGGGGTCTGGAACAAGGGGCTCAGAAATTAGGCCAGAGACAGATGGTATACATCTACATGGTTAGATTTTGGAATTTAGTTTGGAAATTAGTTAAATTGGAACAGAATAATCAGACTACATAGTCTTGCCTTCTGTGAGCTTGGTTTAATTTGGATAGATGGATCTTATACAAAAACCCTTGAGACATTGTAATGCCAAGCAGAGGCAACTTCCAAGGTTGGAATTGCCAGCATAGCAAACCCCATTTATTCAGCAAATGTTCACAGAACAGAGAAAGTCAAAATACTGTGTAACTCATTCATTTACCAAGTAGATTCTCAATTCAGTTGCAAAGTACCAAGGTCCAAGTATCCCACCCCTGGATCAGTAGTCAAAGTAGCCCACTCCTGGGCAGTACATTCATTTGGTCTCTTCTCAAATGGACATAGTTTCCAATCATAAACAAAGTATATTCATTTAGTCAATCACAGAGCACCAAAAAG
>CM053585.1:300805151-300825758 GCA_028646515.1 Pseudochirops corinnae | reverse complement strand
GTTCCTGGAGAGACAAGGCTCAACAAAGCCATAGCCAATGTCCTCATCAAGTCACTCTCTGCCTGTAGAACAGTTCCAGAACCCCTGAAAACATCAGCAAGGCCCTCTTCCAGGATTTCTATAAACATTCCACAAGGAAATCCTCCTTCAGGGCTTCTGAACCAATAGCAAGGTTCCAGGACCTCTACAACAGCAGCACTGTCCTTCACCAGCAGTTGAATCTGGCCAAACGATATCAGAACAGACAGACAAAATACCAGCATCACAGCCATGCCTCCTCAGTTCTTGGCAGCTCCAGGTGGCAGTTCTCAGAAGGGCAGCTCCAATGGGCTCTTAGCAGTCTTTCTCTCAGCAACTCAGGCTCCACGATCCTGGATACTGCTCTCCCAAAGTCCTTCTGGCCTTCTCTAGGCTTGGGCCTCTCTCCCAATTCACGGCTCCTCCCAGTTCAGCCTTCTCTCTTCATGTCAACAAGTCCATCCCACAAGTGGGATTCACAAGCTCTGGGTTTTAACATTCAACCCAAAACCCAAGCCAATACAGGGGCATCTCCAAATTCCATTACCAATACAGACATGCACATGCAGACACCTTTATGATAATTGCAAATGTAGATGCTGACAGACTAATGTGCAAGAGCTAGAAAGTGCTGAGGTGCTGAAGAATTTATTTTTCTATAACTCACACGACAACTTTCATGTTTCAGGTGGACATTAAACGGGAAAATATTGTAACTGAAATCCAGAAGAGAATATCTGAATCCTGACCTTGCCTGTTCTTTGTCTGCTACTTTTTCCAAGTGGTGAAGATCTAGTCCACTATGGAGGCCCAATCCAGTTTCACATTTGGGTCAGGGTAGACCACACATCCCTTCTACCTCCTTCCTGCAGTTCCCTCTTCAGTGTTCCTTGTTTGGAGGTGGGGGAGTAGCAATAGAACATGGGCTCCTAAATCCTTTTGCTTTAAGTCAGTGGTGTTTGAGAGGAAGCAGAGCATCCACTTTTAACAGGTGGGCATAGTGCCTTTTATAATAAGCATATGTCACAGAGACACTACAGAGGCAGTGGTATGTTTGTACTATCACTGCCTGCAAACAAGACATAAGTTGAACTGTGTTCTCTGAGCAATCTTTGAGGGAGTTAAACTCAGAAGAAATCTTGAAGTGTGAGGAAGTTCTTTCTGAGGTCGGAACCAACCAGGAAAAAATCTTGACCATCCCAGAGATATGATTCCAGGGTGTTTCTGTCTTGCTTTGGGTATTGTAAAGAGATAGGAAGGAGGGAGGAGTGGATAGTCTGATCGATTCCAGACTCGAATGAGATAAAAAAGGCATGGTGTGGCCCCTTCCTAGCTTTTCTCCCTTGTGCTAGGGATAAGCTAATGCTTAGCTTCCTCATGGTATCATATGTTGAACTGAGCAGGTCAGGAAAGGCAGGGCAGTTGGGGTTAAGTGACTTGCCCAAGTTTGAAGGGCTAGTAATGTTGTGCAGGGAATAAGAGCGAGCCGAGACCTGGGTTCAAGATAAATTTAGGTGTGGATTTATTAAGCAAGCACGTGATTACCTGAGTGTTCACTCAGATCGGTAGTGATTATGTAGGCTAAAACCACAATCAGGGAGGAGAGCTAGCAGAAGCCGTGATGTACAAAAGCAAAGAATAGCCATTGGTTAGATCTGTAGTTCAGGGCTAATATTGGAATATGGTGCAAGGGTACAGGGGTGCAATCTTCCTGTGACGCAGGTGTCCCTCAGAAGAACAGGGGTAGTCAGCTCTTTCCAGAACAGGGTGGAGGGTCATGGGCTAAGGGGGAACTGGAAAGTCCCAGAACAGGCCAGGGTCATGTTCTAGGCAAAGGGTGTGGGGACCCTGCTTGGTCAGCAGCACAGGACAGGGTGGTCTCTATATATTACACCATAACCCTGAGTTGCACTCTGTACACTCATACTGATTCAAGGAAAATAAATAGAATAGGGAATTTTGCCCTGAGCAATGCCCGGACATGTCTTAAAGCTGTTTCAAGCTATGACAAGATATAGGAAGGAGACAGAGACAGAGACAAAGACAGAAATATAAAAGGGGCTTAATGGTGGGCCACAAATCAGGTGGTGTGCAGTGACCTGGGATTTGGGTTTGGGTGCAACAGTAAGTGTTAAGTGTCTGAGGTTGAATTTGAACTCAGGTCCTCCTGATTCCAGGGCTGGTGCTCTATTCGCTGCTGCCAACTAGCTGCCCCCTTTCAGATCTTTATCTGTAAAATGAAGAGGTTGAACCAGATGACCTCTGAGGTGCCTTCTAGGATGTACATGTATGAAATATGTCCTCATGGACTATAAAGGCAAAAAGGAACACAATAAGGGTGAGATTTACGCTTTCTCCCCCTCCACTGGGATCTTTTTCCTGGGCGATAACAGCTGCTGTTACTGTGCTTGCCACACGAACAGCTATCTGGAGTTGATTTTAATATATATTAAATGTAACTAATTTAGACACTTTGTAATTAGAACCATTTGATTTACATTGGGTGTGGGAAATGGGTTGGGTGTAAAAATCTGGACTGTCTTTGACCCGGCAATATAGCTTTCCTTTATGTCTTCAGAAATTTCTGTGGAGATGTTTCTGTTCTCAGGGTCCTCAGTACTTACCGTAGTGATTTGGTTCTTGGGAAGGCGACAAGTTCTGAGTGGCATCCAGTGTCTTGGCCCTTCACTATATACCCAGTGGCAGGCACTGAAGTAAATTAGTCTCCTTTGTCATTACAACACAGGAGGAAAACACCCAGGTACTTAATATTCTGGTGATCCCGAATGTTTGCAACATAAGTTCACAGCCTATTCGATTATGTCTCCTTTTCTCCATTGTTGGCAATGTATAACTAAAACTACTCCCGCAAAGTTCATTATGCTCAGAAGACAAGTTTGGGCTATTTTGGTTTTAGGATGGATTGTTTGCCAGCCAACAGACCTCCTGCCCAAGAAGTGTCCTCCCACCCCAGGCCCGCCTTTGGAAAGAGTTAACAAGTTGGCCACGGAAGCCCGTGGGGGGTGGGGGAGGTGCTGGGTTCTTCCCCCGCCGTGGCTTCAGCTTCTGAGCAGGATCGGGACGGACCCAGATGGAATCGGCCCCTTCGTGGGACCCTCTTCCCGAGCACTTAGGGCTGGTATCAAATGTCCATCTCCCACCTCCCCGCCCCTGGGGGCATGTTCCTTCCTGGTTCTGTTTAGTGCTAAGAGCCTGCCACAACGTCTGGGCTTCAGTGTCCACGTCTGTAAAACTAGAGTTGTGTCGATCGTTGATTTTGTGAAAGATACTACAGCAATCATTTCGAAAAATAAAACGGCTCTTCCCATTGCTTCGTGTAGCGCGTGCGCAATTTATAAAGGGTGTGCGTTAGCGCTCCAGCTGCGACGGAAGTGCTGATCTCGGAAGTCCTCTCGTGCCGCTCTAGCCTGATAGTACGACAGAGACTTCGGAGGACTGCTTTGCTTTACGGCTCCAGGGAGCCTTTACATTATTTTCTGTCTTCATCTTCACTTCGCCGCGAAGATGGCGTCTGGCAGTGGGGTAGGTGTCTTATGGGGGGCGGAGGAGCTTTGCGGGTTTCAGCGAGGGCCGAGTTTTCTTTCTGGCAGAGCTTCCGCTCCAGCCTGGCTCCGGACACAGCAGACCTAGGTCTTCGGCCGCTTTCTTCGGCACAAAGAGGCGCCAAGGAGCCGGCGTCCGGGGGTCCCAACCTGCCGTGGCCGGGGGCTTCAGCTGCGGAGGCTCGCTGCTGGATCACTGCCGCTGTGCACGGGCACCTCGCTGAGCCTGGGCTTGCCTTCGGTTTCCTGAAGGCCTTTGGGTCACACTGGCAAATGAGATGGACCCTCGTTAAGCACTTACTGTTTGCAGAGGGTGCCAAGCGCTGGCGCGGGTGGAAAGTTTACATAAGATTGCGTGGTTTTGTGCAGTTTACTGTCTGGTCTGAGGATAAGACATCAGTTCAGTTAGTTACAATACACGGTATTAGATGCCTCTTGCTTTATGCTTTCTGAGGATGTGCATAGTGATGCCTTGAATGAGATGGCATTTTAGCCAGGCTTTATCGAATGTATTTAACAGGCTATTTGGAGAAGGGAAGGGAGGACTGATGTTCCAGACTTTGGAAACCACGGCCTGAGCTAAGACAGTGCGCTGTTCTCTATGCCTGGGTACTTGAAAACTACCAGCTGGTAGGATTCCCTAGCAGAAAATTCAGAAATGTTTTCTTTTGACAGACAAAAAACCTGGATTTTCGCCGAAAGTGGGACAAAGATGAATATGAGAAACTTGCAGAGAAACGACTTAATGAAGAAAGAGAGAAAAAAGATGGTGGGTAAAATTCCCTCGAATTTCTACTTTCTCTGGGCATGCAGAGGAGTGGATTGCAGAAATAGTTTAGTGAGTTAGGAAATTTTGGTTCTGCTCTCTGCTCTGTTATTAGCAGATTCTTTGGCATTTGGGCAGTTTACTGTAGCTTTCTAGGCCTCAGTTTTTAATCTATGCTTCCTTGCCTTTTTACTTTGCCTCCTTTCTTTAGTTACTGCTCTAAGTCAGGGGAATTTCAGAGCTCAGAGGTACAAGTCTTAGATGGTGTGAATTACTGCTGTGGATACTACTCTTCACCTTCATAGACAGAAAAAATCTTTGGATTGACATAAAGTTTATGTCCGAACCAGAACCTTCGGTTAGTCTATGAAAAGCAGAGCTCTTTATAGTAAAGTTTGTGAATATAGGTCTTGTGAGTTGCCAAATCTGATCATAATCTTTGATGTCCTGGCTCTTTGAGCAATTTAAAAGAGTTTGGGGATTTGTTTCCTTTTTGCTGCTCCCATTTGATTTGCTAGACTGTCAGTTCTCCCTTTCTGCATGTCAGCTGGGTACTGAAGGATACCTTCGTTCCACCTTTTACTTATTATTTCCTGACAACTTAGCCTTATTTTTCTTCTTTATTGTTTCTGATAAAGTAGCCGTCAGCTATCAATTTTGTCAATTCTAACTCTGTGACGTCTCTCACATCTGTCCATCTTTTTATTCACAGCTACCACTCTACATCAAGCTCTCTTCACTACTTTCCCAGACTATTGCAGATACCTCCTAATTGGTCTCTCTCCCTCAAATCTTTTTCCCCCCATCCAGCCCATTTTCCACACCATTGTCAATATAATCCTAAAGCAAGTCACTTCCCTGCTCATTAAACTCTAGTTGCTCTCTATTACCTCTTAGATCAGATATAAACTCCTCCATTTGGCATTTAATGTCAGTCTACCTTTCCAAGCTTATTGTGTGATATATCCTCTAGGGACTAACCAAATCAGCCTTCTTGTTCTTTTTTAAACACGATATTCTGTCTCTCAACACAACCTTTGCACAAGCTTTCTAACCCAGATGCGTAGAGTGCAGTCCCTGCTTATCTTCACCTCTTAGAATCTCTAGTTTTTTTGAGACCTCGACTCAAACTTTATCTCCTTCTTGAAGTCTTTCTTTGATACTTGTAGCTGCTAGTATCTCTCACCCAAATGACTTTGTACTGTATTTATTTTGTGTATAGATGTGTGTGTATGTATGGTGTATTTTCAGCTCCAATAAAATGTAAGTTCCTGGAAGGCAGGACCTTTCATTTTTTTCCTTTTTATCCCCACTACCACGTGATACTGTAATGTGGTAGATGCTTAATTAATGCTTGTGATCAATTGATTGTTTAATCTGTACTTTTATTAAATTACTTGAGTTTGTGATGTCTTCCTTCAAAGTATTATTGAAATCTCTCCTGTGACTTTTAAAATACTAGTTCCCAGGCAGACTACAGAACCTTCTAATTCAGTTTAATACATTATTTACAATCTGCTGCTTTTGGAGCCTGTGCCAAAGTTGGGGAACAGGTGGCAGTTATTTTTTCTTTAACTCATTCCTACATCTTCAGCCATGTCCTAGGGAGTTACTGTCATAGGGAGCCGGTCAATTAATCAACATCTTTGAGGAGTCTGCTGTCTGTAGAGCAGGGCTTCTTTTTTTTTTTTATAAATTAATTTATTTTCTTGTTTATATCGCTCATTTCCATGAGATTTTGAGTTACATATTTTCTCCCTACCCACCACCTCAAAACAGCCATCCCACTGTATAGTCCCTCCCCCAATCTGCGCTCTCCTATGTCCTCCCCCATCGCCCCTCTGACTTTCTGGTAGGGCAGGATGGGTCTCCCTGCCCCAGTAGAACAGGGCTTCCTAACCTTTTTTTGTGTCATGGACCCTTTGGCTTGATGAAACCCATGGACTCCTCAGTATTGTAGTTTTTGTTTTTTTAAATCATAAGTAACTGAAGGAAATGCTAAATTTCACCTAGAGGTTACTGGAAAAAATTAAGTATTTTTTTTTTGCCCTGTCTAAACTCATGGGGAACCCCCCCCCCCCGCAAGTTTATGTTTAGACCTTTTGGGATTCTGTGGGACCCCAGGTTAAGACACCCGGTATTGTTGCAGCATCTGAGTCTGGAGAAAAGGGGGAATGAAATTAAATTGTTGAATATACCAAGATTCAAACTTTTACCTTCATTCCTAGTAGAAGAATACTTGCTTTGAAAGGAAGTATATTCTCTTTCCCAACCAGGTCTCACTGACCACATCTACTTTTCTTTCAGGAAAACCAGTGCAGCCTGTCAAGCGGGAGCTCTTACGACACAGAGACTATAAGGTTGACTTGGAGTCCAAGCTGGGAAAGACCATTGTTATCACCAAGACCACCCCACAGTCTGAAATGGGAGGGTGAGTAGCCTCTTATTTTACCACAAAGAGCAGGACTTATGAGTGGTCAGCAGTAATAGCCAATAGGGTAACTTCATTTGACTCTGGGGAGAGTTTCCTATGATAAACTTGAACTTATTGATAGACTATTATGGATTGGTTGACAGTCAGATAAGTTGAAGACTGCTGGAATAGGGTTTTTTGGTAGTGATAGAACTGGAAATATGCTATTGATAAGGGAAGTAGCTGGAGAATGTCTCCAAGGCTTGGAGTGGTAGGATCCTGGGAGTCATGATTGATACTAACTCTTAGAGCTTGGGGATTCAGGCCTCCTGGCAAGCCTAGGAATGGAGCTTTGTTACATTGATAAGGAAACATATTTAGATTTCTTCTCCTTAGTTCATGTCTGCAGCATAAAGCAGGAAATAGGGACTGACTAACAGTTCTTAAAGATTTAACTGGCAGACTCCAGGTCTGTCCCCATACTTCTCCTCTGGGGCTTGCTAAGATTTTTGTCAGAACTGGCCACAGATGGCAGTTATGTCCCTTTCTTAGCATCTCTTCCTGGTGATCTCTGGATGTCTTAGGAAATAAAAAGTTGGGAAGCATTGACCTAAAGTTTTGAATAAGGTAAGGGACATGACATGTTTTCAGGCAACTCAAATAATAAGTATTTCCCTGTCTGTGTAGGTATTACTGCAATGTCTGTGACTGTGTAGTGAAAGACTCCATCAACTTCTTGGATCACATCAATGGAAAGAAACGTAAGGAATGATGAAATTTTGGAATGGGTTTGGGGGATCCCCACAGCTCTTGCTGGAGGCTCAGAGTAGATGCTTTTCTTGCCTTTGCACAGGGAGTTCCTTTCTCTTCATCAGTAGATGTTTATGGAGCTCATGAGGTACAACATACTCTTTTGTTCTACAATCCAATTAGTGTAGCTTCCCAGCTGTCCATTTTTATTGCCCAAATATAGCCACTTCCATTTTGTTATTTGAGGTTGCTAGATACAGGGACAGAAGAGGTCCCTGGAGCTGCCCTCAGCAGAACTGGCTCTCATTTCCTGAAACTATATAGACTGTGGAGAGACATCTTGGAGAGGGTTTATTGAGGTAGGATGGTAATGTGACAAGAGTACTTGATTTGGAGACAGGAGACTTGGGTTTAACCAGCTGAATGACATTGGGCAAGTAACTTCATATTTCTGGAACTCATTTTCCTCATTTGTGAAATGAGATAATTTGGAAATGAGATAATTTGGTTAGATGATCTCTAAATGTCTCTTCCAGGTCTAAATCTATACTCTTAAGGTCCTAATTTGGGGGATGGAGGTAGAGGTAGGGGGGAGAAAAGATGTGAGGAAGAGTAGGGAGGTAAGGAGCTGGAAGGAAGGATAATGGTTCCATACTTCTCCCCCTCAGATCAGCGGAATCTGGGCATGTCAATGCGTGTGGAGCGTTCCACCTTGGATCAGGTGAAGAAACGTTTTGAAGTGAACAAGAAGAAGATGGAAGAAAAACAAAAGGACTATGACTTTGAGGAGAGGATGAAAGAGCTCAGAGAGGAGGTAAGATTCAAACCAACCATTTTCCGACTGAGGCTTCCATAAAATGTAGCTTTTAGGATGACTGGGAAGCACTCTTCTCTCAACATGAGATAAAATGGATATCTGCTGTAGAACACACCCTTTTCCTATGTCCAGATTGCCTTTCTGTGGTTTCCAAAGCCCAGAAATGAGTAACGAAATAAATAGGTCTGGACGACAACATATAAACCCTAATTCCAATACCATCTTCCTGACTTGCTCACTTCCCAGAGGGGAGATACTAGTCCAGGGATGGGGAACCTGTGGCCTTGAGGCCTCTAGGTCCTCAAGTGTGGCACCTTGACTGAATCTAGCTCCAAACTCACATTCTTTGGGATTTGTTCTGTGAAGTTTGGATTTAGTCAAAGGGCTGCACTAGAGGGCCCTGTGCACTGTGGCCTCAAGGCCGCAGGTTACCCACTCCTGCACTAGTCCTTTAGTAATGAACCCTCTGATTTAGAAGAATTTATTTCTAGCCCCTGATTTCTAGTGGTTCTGACCTAGTGGCTTCTTGAGTTGAAGTGAACAGGAGTTTGAAATAAAGGAAAATAAACTTTTACCATGGGATCATCTGTTTTTCACCTCCCATCCCCTCTATTGCAGTCTCTTCCTTTTTCTTATACCCTTGTGGTTCCATCATTTTTATGATAAATTTCTTGTCAGTAGGAAAAGGGGAATCTTGAAAATCATTTGGGCCTTTGTCATGTTAGGTGGGAATCTCTGATAGATGACTCATAGATCAGTGTCCATGGTGGCCATTCTTCCCTCTGAGCTACTGCAGTTTGCTTTGGACTCTGATTTGAGCTTCGTGACAGTGCTGTGAATTTGGAAAGCTAAAATGATCCTCTGTGGTTTTTTGTAGGAAGAGAAGGCCAAAGCCTACAAGAAGGAGAAACAGAAGGAAAAGAAGCGAAGGGCGGAGGAGGACTTGACATTTGAGGAGGATGATGAAATGGCAGCTGTTATGGGTTTCTCTGGCTTTGGTTCCACCAAAAAGAGCTACTGATTTCCTCTGAACTTGTCTTATTCCCGAGCCTGACTCTGTTGGGATCACTGACATCCAAGGCATTTGGGGAAATTCTTCAAAGACCTGACATGTGGAGGGAAGAAAGGAATGTATTTCTCTCCCTTACAGCCAGAGTGTGGCCCTGGATCTGGAGAAGTTGGGTTCCAGCCCTCTAATTTTCATATTTGATGGAGCTGCAGTTCATCTGTCCTAACTTCCTAATAAAAAAGAAACCTCCCACTCGTCAGCTGCTTCCCCGAAGCTCTTCCTGCATCCATCCTTCTCGCTCTTCCCTTCTCCCTCCCACAATGATTATCATAAAGTTACCCACATTTCTGCTTTTGTTCTCTTCAAGCCCTTGCCTTCTCTACCCTACCTCACCTTACACCTCCAGTGTTCTGGCTGTTTACTCCTAATGTTTTGTGGCCATTTGTGTGCACATATAGTGTTCTGCCAGGTACTTGTATGTATGTGTGTGTGCATGAAGAATTCCTGTAGAGGGCTGGAGCCCAAGCCCTAAGGCCACAGCTGCTCTCATTCCTGACGTCTTGGGCTGCAGGTGCCTCCTGTGGCTTGTTTTAGAGCATGTAATGGGGAATTAAGTGGATGAGTGTTTGGTGTGGTTTGTTTCTGGTGAGTTATTTGGCTGTTTTTGTTTAGTCCTGGGCTGTTTTAGCTTTTAAATTTGTATCTTTTAAATGAAAATTACTGTTTTTGTCTTCCTTGTATTTAGGCTCCAATATGAGTCTTAACTGATGCAAAAAGCCCCAGTGTGGGATTTTGTGTGTGCCCAGGGACAAACTAACATATAGAATTAAAAGAAAAAAAATATGTTGACTGGAACTATTTCTCATATCGATATTGGATATGCCATCTTTTGTGCTCTTTTTCACACTGATGCTTTTTGCACAGAGCCTGACCTTAAATTTTCCCTTCCTTTGCTTCTTATTAGCCTTTTTCTTTTGAGTCTCTACAGCCTTTTTTTCCCCTCACAGATTCAACTTTCTGCCTCCTCTCTTGGTTAGCACTGGTTTGTTTTTTGATTTCTGTATGACCCTAATGAAATCTATGTGCACCTGACTTTTGGCATATCAGAGCTCAGTACTGACTATAGGGTCTAATTATTACCAGCTCTAGTAGACAGAACTATAAGCAGTTCTGATCCCCAGGGAGGCAGCACGAAAAGGTGCTGATAAACATTTAAAAACATTGTTTTGGTGTGGTGGACATGGAAGGACATTGGACTCAGGTATGAAGGGGCTAGTTCACTCTGGGAAAGGTTTTGAATGGGAAGAAGGTTATTTGGGGAGTCAGTGGAAGGGTGGAGGCAGTAGGTAGTTTCTCCAGAGGGCTGCTGGAGAAATTTTTCACCAGCTCTCTCTTTTCCCTCTTCTCCCCCATTGCCTAAGCATAGAGAATGGGATCTGGTTGTGTAAATTTATTCCATCCCTTATACCTATTTCTTAAGTCAGGCTGGCACCCTTAGGCAGAATACCAGTGGAGTCAGTTAATTGGTTTGCTTTGTTGCCATAGTGAGGGGAAGACGATTTTGAGAACTAGCGTTTATTCTTGTCTAGCTCCTCTGATTCAGATTTACAGCATCAGTGCCTGTAACAAAGCTTTCCAATGTGCCTAATCATTGCCTGAAGCCCTGTATAAGTTACATCTACAGTAATAAATTTGTACTAAGATTTAAAAGAGGATACACTTGCACAAACAGGCAACCAAATAAAGTGAGTCTATATGGTATCCCTTTAGATCAAAGTCAGCTTCATGTTCTGGTTCTTTTTTCAAGATATTCTCAGGGCTTTTCAGTTCATGTCTTCTCTTTCCCCTTTTCATACGTCTTTAACCTCCAGAAAGTAAAAAGTTTGGATAGGACTTTAGCTTCAGGGTTATTGTTACCAAATTTTTCTGTTGCGTTTGGCAGGGGCCGAGCAGTTCAGGAGGTCTCTTCTCATTTTCTGGTTCCTAATGGGCCAGAACCCAGTTGTGTGTCCCTGTGACTGAAGATAAACTGCAGATTACAAGAGTGTGGTTTTGCCAAATAGCAAGAGACCTATCATGGTCCTGTGGAGGAGTGGAGGGCTGAGATATGGGCAGAACTCTCATTTAGCTCTCCCTACATTCCTTGACTCCTTCAATAAGGATGTGTGTTACTTCACTTTCTTTTTAAGATCTCTCCCTAGTGATATCCCTAAAGCTTTAAATTATCTGGGCCTGTGGGCTATCCCATTACTCTTGGGGATGCTTTGGTGATAACACTTTTATCAGCAACACCAATTTCACCATGTGATGCCTAATATGACTATATTTTACTTTTAAATTCTTGGTGATTTTACCCTCTTGCTTAAGTGCAGTGCTCCTTCCCAGATCTTAATTCCAAATTGTCCTAGAGGACCTAAAAGTTGTTACTAAACCAAGAAGGCAGGGTCTTTGGGTCATGAGGTAACCTCAGGAGAGGTTAGGAGTCAGCTGTCAGACTCCTAGACTGTAGGAGTCAGCTGGGTTGCTGCTGTTGGTTGGGAAAGAGATTGCAGGAAATTTGCAATACATGAATTTTTGTGCTGTAGATTGTACAGTTGACTGTTATTGGAACTTAGGTGCAGCTAAGGCTGGATAAGAAGGCCATTTAAGCCATGATAATTGTTTCCTTGCCCTAGGATATCCACCAATATATAGGAAGAGAATACCTTTGCTCCTTTACAACAAACTTAAAGGAAAAACCTTCCTGTCCCAGCATAATGAGCACAGAGAGGAGATGGAGAAACTACAGTTAGGATTCTGTAATGAAATTTCCATTTAGTTTGAAATATTATGATTTCTTAGGACACAAGATATTCACATTAAAATGAAACAACCAAGAACTATAAAACTCAATAATTTTTAGATGACTGGAAAGAAAGGCCTAGTTTATTGTCATGCTGAAGATGGAACAGAAGAGGAGAAAGAGGCCTTAAGCCTAGTCCAGCCTCCTCAGTTCGCACATAAAGAAACAGACTTGTTTCTATAGAAAAAGTAAATGACTTGGCCAAGAACACTCTGGTAGCAAGTGGCAGAAGTGGGTTTTGAACCTAACTCTTCTAACTTCAAATCCATTGCTGCCTCACCCCAAAAAAGACTCCCAACAAATTTTTGTTAAGCGCTTATTATTTATGTAGAAAGCTTAATTCTGGAGATACAAAGATATAAAAGGATGTAGACTTATTGTTAGGTTACTACAGGCCCTTTACTAAAAAGTAAAACTAAACCGGTGTGTCTTGCTCTTTCCCATTCCTCCATCTCAGTCAGAATTCTTCCTTGTCCCAGTCCCAGTCCCAGTCCTAGCCCAGTTACAAATGATCTTTCCCTACTCCAGCCTGTCAACTCTTTATCTGAATGTCTCTTTGGCACTTTCTTGTTTCCCTTGTTTCCTAGTTGTATTTATGCCTTGATTTTATCCTTATTCAATTGCATGGTGAAAGTAGGGTCTGTAGCAAATTTGGGAAAGTATTGGTTGGGTAGAATACAAAGTAAATGTATGTAAAATGTTGAAGTTTGGTCTAGGTAGGCTCCCAGATCTGTTTCAGCTGTAAGTCTGTAATGATCTGAGTCCTAAGAATATTTAGGCCCATGGATGAGTGGTGAAGAAAGAATGTATCCATGCTGATTCCTAAATGATTCAAAGCAGGCGGATACTTTGAATCATTTGTCCCAAGAACTCATTAGACTGGACAAGTTCATATCCAGTCTGCCTTTAGCTCAGTGATTCCTCAGATTTCAAATTTCAATTATGAGTAAGCAATTTTCCCCCTTAAGCAGCTAGATTCCAAGACACTTATCTGGCTTTTTAAAAAATTATTTTTTCTTTTTTATTGTGAACTGAACAGTTAACAAACATTTCAATACAAAAGAAGCACAAAATAAGTGGCTTTTTACCAGAAACTAAACTGTTGTGTATAATTTGTTTTTAAGAAGTATATATATATATATATATATATATATATTTCACAATACAAATGCACACATACATGTCCACACAGGCATGTGTACATATATACACACATGTATAAATAGTGCATGTCAGGGTTCTCTTTCAGAGTACCATAACTTGCCAGCAGGGGCAACCGGTTACTCACCCTTGATGCTAGCGTACCTTTTAGGACAGAAGAGTCGGCTCTGAGGTCCAAACAAAAAAGGTTTATTAAGGTCTCTCTATGGGGAAGCCTTATAGCCAGATCTTAAGTCATGCTTCAAAGATATCTCCAAGGCTTAGATCTTATATATCCCCCAGATCTACCTACTACACGTGACAGAGTCCAGCTGAACAGAATTGTGAGAGGTGGAGTGCAAATACAAGGGTATGAAGGCCCCAGGGTGTGGAGACACCAGTTAGGAACATCAGGTACCCCCACGCGAGAGTCCTGAGCAATGCAGTATCCTCTGGCTAGGGACAGTGCAGTATGCTCTGACGCCTACGTGACCCAACTGATTCCTGGGCCTCAAACACTTCCCTGTGCCTCGACATAACCGTTTGCAATCTTGCACATACTTTTAATCCTCACAAGTGCACACATGTACATACACACATGCCTATATATATAATGAAAAATTGCAAACTGCTCCATTTCTGTATCTTGTTTTCTTCCATGCATTAAAAAATGTTTGATAGCTTTTTCATCTTTCTCACTACCCAGTAAGCCCCAATCCAACCTTGTAACATAGACATGCAAAAATATGTATGCATATGTATGTACACATGTGCATATATACATATATGTTGGTTTGCAACACATTACCCATGTTTGAGAAGATATATCTCATTCTGTATCTCTAGTACACCTCTTTTTCAAGAACCTCCAGTTCATCACAGGTCTTTGAAGTCATAGTTTTGTCCTGGTTTTGCTCTTTTTTTTGGGGAGGGAGGGCTTCTATTCATATCTGCCTTTCTATATTCCTCAGAATCCACTGAACTCTTTTGGTCAATTTGTTGCTTTTTTCTGGGTTTCTACTGGTAATTATTGTAGAGTTATTTTCTTCTGAGGCTTATTTTGGTATCCTCTTACTCCATAGTGTTCATTGTATTAGGAGTTTTTTTTCTTCTGTTTACTCATATCTTCAGCCCAATTTTGTTGACTTGGACTCAAATGCACGCCCTGTGCCTTCATGAATTCTTTAGTAAATGGTTCTGTCTCTTGCCACAGTACCAGATTTTGCCATATCAGAGTAAGGTCTTACAACCGTTGAGGTTCAGATGTCACAGTCCTTACTTTATGTGTGATAAGGCATGTAGCTGAATCTTGGTGCTACTTATTTTATAGAGCTAGTTGGGAAATTGTCCCAGGCCAAGCCTTTTTTTCTGCAACCCTGGCCTGAGTTCTGAAGAGTCAAGTCCCTGGAGCCTAGACCAAGCCCTAATTACTGCCAGTGTTTCCCTTGGTTCCAAGACTGGACTTGGTTTGTCTCTTGGAATATACCTCAAGATAAATGAGACCTCCACTTTGAGTTACACTGGCTTCAGGTCATCCTTCTAAGTTACCTAGTTTTGAAACATTAGCATCATTCTTGATTCCTCAGTTTTGCTCACCCCATATATTCAAATCAGACCATGTCTTAACATTTCTATCATCATAGCATCTCTCCAAAGTCCCTTTATCTCTACTTACAGTGTTTACTTTAGTTCAGGCTCTCATCACCTCTCCCCTGGACTATTGCAGTAACCTTCTAATGTGTTCTTCCCACTTCAGGACTCTTCCTCTTAATCCTTCCTCCATTCAGCTATCAAAGTGACTTTCCTAGTGAGGGTCTCATCATGTGACTCTCTGATTCAGTAAACTCCACTGGCTTTCAGTTGTAGGCCATCCTCATTGAGGAGCCCAGCCTAGTAAATGAGTTTTGAGATGGAGACAAAATGTGGTGCTCTTGATTTATCTAATAGTTAACAAAAGGTTTACCTAGCCATAGCATAGGAAGGATATCCTTATTAGATTTGAGGTAGCTCTTTCACCCCATCTCCATTAAGAAACAACTTTGTGGGGTGACTAGATGGCTAGAGCACTGTCCCTGGAGTCAGGAGAACATGAGTTCAAATCCAGCCTAAGACACTTAACACTTACTAGCTGTGTGACCTTGGGCAAATCTCTTAACCTCAATTGCCCTGCCTTTCCTCCTCTGAAAAACAAACAAGTTTGTTTTGCAAAGCAGAGCATGGTGTTTCTCTTGCCTGGGAGACATCCTTTAATCTGAGAGGCACTGACTTTTTGAACTGATTTCTTTTATCTTGTTATCCCAGAGAGTCAAACACAGGAAAGAAGAAGATTATAGAGCTGGGGGAACTCAGAGACTATAAAATATAATTCTCTCATTTTACAGCTGAGTAGTGAGAAAAAAAAGCACCAACGTCAAAGAGGAGCTTCCTTCCACAGTAGAGTGCCAGGCCTGAAGTCAGAAAGACTCATTTTTCTAAAATAAAATCTGGCCTCAGACACTTACTAGCTGTATGACCCTGGGCACATCATTTAACCAAGGTTTCCCTCAGTTTCTTATCTGTCAAATGAGCTGGAGAAGGAGATGGTAAATCACTCCAGTCTCTTTGCCAAGAAAACTCCAAATGGGGTCACAAAGAATCAGACACAACCAAACACTTTCAGAAAACTTAAAAAAAAGCCAAGAAACACCTGAGGGCAGTGGATCATCTAAGTCATTTGAACAATCAAAGAGAAGCTCTTAGGTTAAGAGAGGGATTGTTGCAAGTTGCCAAAGGAATCTCTCTCTGAAAACTGGATTCCTTTTTTATGCTTAAGGAACTGGAGTGCGTCAGCTTCATTAACTAAGGCAAGAGGTGTAAACTAGGAGAGTCAAGGGCAAGCCTTAATTTCTTTCAATTACGGTTTTTTTTGGTCAAAATAATTTGCATGTCATGCAGAGAGGATATAAGGATTGAAAGATCCTCAAGTACTGATTGATGAGTGACTCCAGTTGCGACCCATCAGGCTGGCTGCTTCAGACTTGCTTCACTTCCTACTCCTCCACACTGCCTCTTTGCTTCTTTCCTGGAGTGGGAATGTTTTGCTTTTTAGTTCTGGAATCATAATCAAATCAGTACTGCTACTGTAACTGGAAAGAATGTGTCACTCCATTCACTCTTGTTTCCACTCATCATCTCAGTAACTTTCTGAAACAAAATATTCTTTCCTGGACATCTCTCCCCTTTAAGTTTCTTCTCTTCCTTCTATTACAATGTAAGCTCTTTGAGGGCAGAGACTGTCAGCTTTTCTTTTTGAATCCCTAGTGCTTAGCACAGTATTTGGTACCTAGTAAATACTTAAATGCTTTGTCATTCATTGGAATGGACTTCATCTGGCACTTTTCACTGCTACCTGTAGGTGTTTGTCGTTCAGAGTCTTTGGGGACAGGGATCCTAATCAGAGATGGAGCAGCAGACACAAAGAACACAACATTTCAGCCTAAGGGTATTCAACGGGCCTTGGTTAGCCCTCCTAGGGCAGGTAAGGGACTCAGCCTGTCCTGCATATCAAAACACTTGTCACACTGGTCTCTTAAAGGAGTTCTGTAACAACCATAATTCAGTACATGAGAACACAGGGTTTCCTAGAAGGCCCTAGAGAACTGAAGTCTAATACGTGAGAAATAAAGAGCAGTGGAGGGCAGCCGAGAGACCACAACACCAATAGAGGTGTCCGATGACGTCACCAAAGGATGTCCGCGCCTGGACTATGCATTTGCCCTCTGCTGGACGTTTGTGTTCCCTGTATGTATCACTCTGCTCTAGACACTGTGCCTAGCACATGCCCATCCGTTCTTGTTCCTTTGCCTCGTATGTGCTTTTCACTTGTGCTCTACCCCCACTTAGTAACCTGTAGAGTATAATAATAATAATAACAACTAATATTTATAGAGTGCTTGAAGTTTTGCAAAAAAATAAAAAATTCAGTCTATCGAGAATAGGATAGGAAGGAAGGAAGGAAACCCGCTTTGGGGTTTTCTTGGCAAAAGTATTAGAGGGATTTAGTCATTTTCCTTCTCGATCCCATTTTACAGATGAAGCAAACAGGGTTTAGTGATTTGCCCAGGAACACACAGCTAGCTACGAAGTGTCTGAGCTGGAATTTGAACCGCGACCTTCCTAACTCCAGGCTTTCGTCCATTTAGCGGCCGAATTGCAAAACACTCTTTATTTGGCCCTCACAGCAACCCTGGGAGACAGGTACTAGTACTTTCCATATTTTATACATGGGGAAACTGAAGCTAAGGCTGGATATAAACTCAGGTTTTCCTGACTCCAAGAGATTCTCTTTTTATGTTATAGGACATTTTCTCTTGTCCCTTTATTTGCTTTTTGATTAAATTTCTTCCAGTCCGTGAGAGTAACCGCATTGATGGGTGCTTGTGAGCCGCTGTCTTGAGAGGATTAGTGACCTAGAGAATGGCTAAAGCCTGGGCTAGTTTTCTGTGGGCCCACACTTGAGCAATGTTCTACTTTGCTTTTACTAGTATAAGGTGTGTGCGTAGATTATATATTTACATGGGTTCATCGAGACATTTTTTCTAAGAGAAGGGAAACCAGTAACAACAATCTTAAAAAAAAAAAAGCAATTCGTTTATTTACTTTTAGTTTACAACGTTCAGTCCCTCAATCCCTCGAGTTTCAAATTTTCTTCCTCTCCCTCTCCTCACCGCCCCCCCCCGCCCCAGCCATGGCGGCATGCAATCAAATATAGGATGTACAAATACCTTCACATTAAACATTAACCAGAAACAACAATCCTTTCTTAATGACGTTGATCCACTTCAGCCACTTAAGTGTAAAAACGGCGCCATCTTCCGGGTCGGCTTTAGCTCAGCGGTTCCTTCGGTATTTCTTTCTCGTGGCTTCTAACCAACGACTGGTTGCCAAAGGATTCGAATCCCGAGGCGATCCGAGACCCGCGGGCGCTTCCCGACCCTTTTGAAAGATAGACATTTGGGTCTTTTTTCCCCTCACTACTCTCATATCTGAATACAGCCTAATCCCCGAGACAATTTTTGTGACAAAGAAAAAGAAAAGAAAATGGAAAGAATAAAAGTCAGACCTGAACTAAGGCTTCTTATTGTGGAAACTTCATCGAATTAAAAAAGCAGGTCGGAAAGCAAAGCAAGGGCGTCCCTGAAAAGCCCAAGCCTAGAACAGCGCCCTGCTGGGAAAATGTCCCAGGAGGGGATTCCCTCGTCCTGCTCTGGTGCCCACTCCTCCATTAGGCCGTTTAGTGAAGTGGGAATAGAGTTCCGAAGAGAAAGTAGGGAGGGCTGGATACATACATTCTTCGGAAGTCATCTGCTCAGAGATGATAATTAGAGCTCCCTGGAAGCTGATGAAATGACCAAGAGACCTCGTAGAAAGACAATATGGCCATGTCATCCCTCCATCCTCAACAAACTTCGGTGGCTCCCTAGGTTCAGATATTACCATAATAATTCCATTGTTTGGCATTTAAAGCTTTTCACCACCTGGCTCCATTCTTCTCCAGTCTTCTCACATATTATTCCTTAACAGACATTCTATGCTACAGCAAATAGAGATATTATATCTATAATTGGTGGGGAGAATGATGATTCAATATTGTATTCCTGTGTGAGGGGTGAGACTGGTGGGAGAACTTTGAAGAGGTTAAGACATTCTTTATTTCTGCTTTTTGAGGGAAACATGATTGCAGATTCTTTTGGGGGAGCAACCTGAGTGAGAAGAAAGAGAAAGACTCTTGTAAACACGTAAGGGAAAGCAGCTCTTCAATATGTCCCTGCTTTACCGTTTGTTAAGAGATTTCTGGGGATTTCCTCGGGTTAAATTGGAATCTCTTTCTTGATTGAAATCTCAGCTTGATTGCATCTAGAGAGCTCATTCGCTGCGTAAGTAGAGCCTACATAGATAGGATTGCACGCCGTCTTGACGAGGGGGCAGGACGGAGAGGAGGGAGGAAAGGGAGAAAATTTAAAATTCAAAATCTTATGGAAGTGAATGCTAAAAACTAAAAAATGAGTAAGCAAATTAAAAAAAACCAAACTCTTTCCCTATACATAGTTTTTCAAAAAGAGCTCATTCGGTCTTGTGTATATTTCCTCCAGGGAGAAATCAAAGTCTCCCTTGGTGAAGGGTGGGCAAGAGTCACACATGCCTTTCCATAAACTACGTTCAGGTACCCATATAGAAATTCAGATCTTAAATGGTCAGAACACACTTTATTGACTTTTTTCCATAGTTGTTTCCATTCTAGTAGCGTGAGGTGGAGCTGTTATACCTTATTAAATTATAAAATAGGGGCCACTTCCGCGTCGGCTGTAGTTCAGCGGTTCCTTCGATAGGCCACTAGGTTGTTGACTGCGCGCTCTGGTCTCTCTGGTCACGGTCCTGGTTTGCCAACGTATACGCGTTCGAGCCCCGCGGGCGCCTCCCGACCCTCTTCCAAAAAAATTTTATTTTTAAAAATTATCTTGATTGTGGAGAAACAAATCCATTTTATGTAATCAAAACTGTGCATTTTATTTTCAAAGTCAATCACACCAAAGCCCTCACATTTTCACTTATGTACTAAATTGAAAAGATTCTTGACTCCATCATGGCGCCACCTTGAGGCCAAATTATACACTATCCATTGTACTCAGGAAACACATTTATTAAAGATAAGACAAGTCACTACTATTACCTCCACCACCATCTCCCCTTAACAGAGGTTCCCAAACTTATTTGGCTTACCGCCACCTTTGAAACACGTTACTCAGAGCCGTCCTGGAAATCTTTAACCCTTTAGCAGTTTTGTTTTTGAAATTTGCATAATTTCAAAAATGTAATTTTTTAAAATGATGCACCTTAAGTTTAGTAATTTATTGTAAATTTGTGGGCTTTTTCTGCATCGAAATTCTGATGATGCAATTTTACGTCACCTAATTGTATAGTATCATTTTTATAAACAAGTCATTAACAGGCATATTCCTGCTGATTCATCCTGGACTTACCAACATTGCTTGGGGCTGAAGGATATGGCTCTGAATGCTGAACCCAAGAGCCCTGAGACTATCAGCAGCCCTTGGAGCAAAGGCCCTGTTTTCAGCCTAGCTCCTCACTGAGGGGAGCATTCCCTGTAGAGATGGGGCCCACCTTCTTTGACACTGTCTTTAACATCTACTGTCCAATCATCATTAAATTCCTTAGCACCATTCAGCATCATAAATAGATATGATTTTATAGGTACAAATGACATTAAAGAAGATCCATCTGTGTTTCCA
>CM053585.1:300770742-300805051 GCA_028646515.1 Pseudochirops corinnae | reverse complement strand
ACTGGGGAATGGACAAACAAAAAATTGGAAGAGAAAAGCTAAGCATCAGGCCTGTGGTTTCATTAGTGTACGGAACTTCCTGATCAACACCTTCTCTGCACCTTAGAATCTTAGAGAATTACCCAGACTGTTGAGAGGTTAAGTGAATTGTCCAGATGGGGGTCAAAGAGCCACAAAAACAAAATGTATCAATAAAAAATTTTTTAAATACTTTAAGTCAAAAAATTGAAGAAATAGTGAATAGGAAATATAAGGAGGGCTAGAGAGACATATGATCTGACATAAAGTTAAGTAAACAGAAAAAGGGAAAAATATACATTAAGACCAAAATGTAAAACAAAAACAACAAAATAGAAAATGAAGTCTGTGTGATTATGATGACCAAGTTAGATTCCTGATGAATAAATGAGGATGCACCTTCCTTTGTTCTTGCCAGTGTGTGTGTGTGTGTGTGTGTGTGTGTGTGTAAGGGACTATGGTCGTGGAACTTTGCCTCTATTGTTGGAGTTGATTTATGTATTGATTAATTTTGCTGACCAGCTTTCCCTCTCCTTTCTTTTTAATTTTTTTGTTAGGGGTGGGGGGCATGGTAATGTTGATGGGGCAGGGGAGGAGAACTATCTTGGGAATATTATTCATACTTGAGTGATTGGTGTAAGAACAATCCAAGGTTTAGTGTCATATGTTGAAGTCTGGGAGCAGATGAAAGGAGGGAGGGTACAGCAGTACTAGGGGGCATGTGCCTTGCCTAGAGGGATTTACTATAGAACTAAGGACATAGTTGTTTAAGAAAATGTAAATAGCCTAGGATCCTACGTTTAGAGCTGTAAGGCTTTTTAGAGAGCATGTAGTAAGTCCCTCACTTCAGAGCTGGATAAACTGAGGGATGGAGAAGGTTAATTGTGTCACCCAAGGCTGCTCAGGTAAGAAGGTACATATGCAGAAATTGAATTCAGATGCCAGAGATCCTCCAAATCCATTGTATGTTATCAAGTGTCCACCATGGACGAAGCACTGGGTTAGGTAGTGGGGATGCAAAGGTGATAAAGGGCTTGATCTTCTAATCAGGTCCCCCCAGATTAACACACAACAATGTAGATTAGATGTTTTTTGTTGAAGTATGGGTGAGTGAGTTGTGTCCAGTGGGGGTTGTGTGTTAGAGTAGGTTGGCTGCAAGATGGATTTCAAGTGTAGATCTGAAGTGTCAAGAGTGTGAAGATTGTTGGTTGGGGATGTGTGGTGAAGGAGGCACTCAGACAGCATGGAGAGGTGTGAGTGATCCTAAGGAGAGTAGACAAAGAACCTTAGAGACCTGTCGTGCGGCATGATGTAGAGCAGTGAGACTTTAATGCAGCCCCTGAAGCTGAAGTGCCGCAAAATATGGATCAAATCTCTGCTGCTTGTACTAATTTTGGTCTAAAAATTAACACCAAGAAACATAGGTGCTTCATTAGCCACCATCACACTATCCATCTATGGAACCCCTCCCAGTGCTGTGATGGTAAAGGAGTTCCAGGTTTTAATTTATCAGGGTTCCCATAAATAAAGGAGGCCTTCACCTCTATTAATGCCCTATTTACAGTATTTGATCCATTTTTCCAATATGTGGTCAAATTGATATGGGGTCTGTAATCCTGTCTGTGTATCTCTTTAATCTGAGCTGGGGTTTGGCCAATTTCCTATTCTCTCTCTCTCCCTCACCCTCTCCCTCTCTCTCTTTTTTGCGGGGAGGGTGAAGAACAGGAAGTTTTATTCTCTTCCCCACAGGAAGAGGGTGGTCCTCTCCATGGGATCAAGGAGAGGAGGCCTAATTTCCTATTGTCTTTGAAGATGTGACAAACTTGGATACAAAGATTCAGGAGGATCTGTAGGGGCAGTCCTTACTTCTCTATTCCATCTAATATTAAGCTCCTTTTCTTGAGACATTTTGTGTAGTTCATTAATTGGAATACCATCAGTTCTTCCAAAATCTACCTTTGCTCTCAATAGAGCAGTAAACAATTCTTTCCTCATCAGTTTGATCTGACTTTGAATCCACTGGTTATTTACTCTTCTCTCTAGAGAAAATTTGTTTTTTCCCCAATCGCCTGTCACTTAGCTGTGAAATCTTATTCAGCATCTCCAAAAGAGGATTTCCTATTTCACCAATTCGTAGAGTCAGAATTATGTGCTTATGAGCTCAGGAGGAGGTATCTTCACTATGATATTTCTATGAGAAACTGTTAAGGGGATATTGTGATATGCATTCGCATTTCGGACCATGATAGTTGTCTTCATTACCTTCTCCTTTAACTTTCCCATACAGTCCCTAAGTGAATACCAGGGTCTCTCTCCACTATGCCACATAGAATCAGTGGGATACATTTTTTTGCATCCCTCAGCAGCTAACACTAACAGAGTGGTCATATTGTTACCTCCTAACATATGATAATCCCTAAAAGCCTGCTGTACAAAAGGTTTCTAATACCTATAAATTTCAAGCAATCCAAACTAGCTGTCCATACTCCTTTGGCCCCTTCATCATTGATTCTCACCACCCAAGATACTAACCATTTTCCCATGCTTTGAGTGAATTGACTTAATATGTCAGTAATCTCCTGCTCAGTGAAATCTTCAATTATCTCCCTGAACTCTGACCCCTCGTTCTCTAGCTTTCTTCTTAGTATGGGGTGAACTTTTGCCCTTGGAAAAGCCTCCTCATTTAACACTGTATCATTTTCCACCCATGCACTCTCCTGGAAGCTGTTGTAATGGAAACTAGGCTCAGATGGTATTAGGGTGGCATGCACATTCCTCTTGTTAGTTTTTCTCTTCTTTTTCTGAGCCAAATCCACAACAGCTCTCTCTTCTACTACCTGAGACTCTCCAGCTTGCTCTTCTGAAGGAGAGCCTGAATGGTATGGCACAGAAAGTTTTCCATACAAATCAGCTAACATCCTCTCCATCTGAGTTTTCTCTTCCAGCAGTTTGTCTCTGCTTTTACATGTAACACAGTAACCTGTTAGTAAAACTCAGCCTCTTCTACATACTCCTTCCAGTTCTCTCCCTGGTTTTATTGGTATTCCTTGCAGACACGTTTCTAAATCTCTAGTTTTTCCCTTCTGTAACCTCGGTTCCCAGTTTTCACAGAGCCTTGTACTTTTAATCCATTCTCTTACTAGGGAAGGATAGGGTAAATCCTCCCATCCTGGGATATCCATTTCTTCTTCTAAAGTCCTTCTGCCTCCAAATAGAGATCTGATATTTCACGATCCTCTCCTTGTCCCCAAATGTAGCACCAACACAATATTCACAGTGCCAATGGAAACTATGAATATGCTGGCATAGTTCTCAATTGCAAAATATAACAAACTCTCCATATAGAAGACAGAAGCAAAACGTTTATTCAGACACCAGAAAACTGAATCCCCAAAGCAAAAAGCTGAATTCATCATAGCAACAAAGAAGTTAATACACCATAACACAGCAGAGACCCACACCATCCTGTAGCCTTCCCACAAACAAACACTCACAAGCCTAGGTGTCTGCTTGTCTGCACATCCTCTCTCTCTCATTGTCTACCTGCTCTGACTCCCAGCTTCCTGTGGGCTCTGCTCCACTCTTCAGCAAGCTCCTCCCACCATGTGGGAGGCTCCATGTGATTACATTTGCCTTGTTACAGGGTAGGGGAATACCTGGCAGAATAAGGTAGGAGACCTAGTACTGATCAGGTCCTTTCTTGAACTAAACTGTCAAACATTCAAACTCTACTGCAGGGAGTGCAAGTCCAAAAGGTTGGCCATGTTGTTTGAATGCAAAACGTATGCTTGCCAAAAAGACTATTTTTGGAAAACTCACACAGGGGAAGCACTCACATGGTGGTCAGAAAAAATAATACAAACACATTCTCAAGGTCTCTCTTAAGAACTTTGGAACTGATTGTGTGATATGGGAGACAATGACATAGAACAGCTCAGCATGGAGTGCCCACATCAGAGAAGGTGCTGTGCTCTATGAGCAAAGCAGAATCAAAGTAGCTAAAAAGAAACTGGAGTTGCACAAATTTAGACAGCTCACCCCAATTGTTCACATGGACTGTTTGTGGTAGAGGATTCTGAACTAACATTGGTCTGATCAGCCACAATTGGACACACTATAAATTGACTGTAGCATACTAATATCATTTTGGTCCTCTTCAAGAATGCAGGACAACAACCAATTAAGGTATAGAACACAATTAGCTTGTAGAGTGTCTTTAGCTCAGTGGTTCTTTCCAAATTACTTAACAGTCTGAGAACCCAGTTTCAATGTATGCATATTCGAGCCACACCTCTTAGTTTTCTTTTCTTTTAACTTACAATTTGCCTATTTTCTGTCAGAGAGTATGGCAACTTCTCTAAAATCACTTGGAAGCAGAATAGCTTTCTTTACTGAACAAAGGTGTCTTTCTCTCCTCCCTTAATATTTTTCTGCCTGCTGGAAATTGCCAGTAGTTTAATTTAGGTAGTTAATTTATTATATTAGCTTGACATGTGCCTTGATAATTAATATTTCTCCAAGTATTTAAATCTGTCTTTATTTCTATAGATGTTTTTGTAGCTGTATTCATATAGTTCCTGAGTATCTCTTAGTAAATAAAACTTATAAATAATACATTCTGGGGGTGGCTAGGTGGCCCAGTGCATAGAGCACCAGCCCTGTAGTCAGGAGGACCTGAGTTCAAATTTGACCTCTGACACTTAACACTTAGTAGCCATGTGACCTTGGGCAAGTCACTTAACCCCAGTTGCTCTTTCACCTTCCAAAAAGCAAAAATAACCCCCCCCAAACATCCTCTAGTTATTTTTATTGACATCTTCAGTATTTTTGCATCACCAAAATTTCTCAGTATTCCCTTCTTCAAGGGAACTATCCCATGTAACAAATACTATTTTTAAAGAAAAAAATTGGGAAAATAATAATATAATTATTATAAAAATCAAAGTACATGAAAATGTGTGCAATGTGCCATACTTGTGGACATTTCACCTCTACAAAAGATTGAAGTGATGGAAGTGTCTTCTTTCTCTTCTTTGGAGATGTGCTTGTTCTTTGTAATTTTGCTACGTTTACTTTTGATTGTTTTGTGGTTGTTCTTTCCTTTAAATTGTTGTGGTCATTGTATATATTGTTTTCCTGGCTGTGGTTCCTTCATTCTGCACCAGATCCTGTAAATCTCTCTGTGCTTCTCTGTATTCTTCATAATCATCCCGTAGTTCTTTTTAATGGATTGTCTCTTCCTCTTCCTGCTGGGTTTTGTTGGTAATATACAGGGACAGGTTGCTTTATGAGGACTTATTTTATGTCCTGCAACTTTGCAGGCAGTTGCTTTCCTTGAAATCCAGGACAGTTTTCCCTCAAAGACTTTTGTTTAAGGTCCCAGTAGAAAACAGGTCAAGGATATCCCTTGGACACTCCCAGGCAGTCCACAAGTGTTAGGAGGTCTCTGAGCAAAAGTGCTGACGCTTTTGCTCAGCTTCCATGATCGCACCTGATGGATATGACTCCAGAACGCTGGGTTTGAGTATAATCTGAAAATGCACACTTACCCGGATAAGGGCAGGTTGGGGTGAAGGAGTTAACTCAAAGAGGAATAATAATGACAATTATAATAACTAACATTTATATAACACTTTCTAAGTAGTTGGGCACGGTTCTAAGTGCTTTATAAATATTATCTCATTGGATTCTCACACCAGTGCTGGAAGGTTATTATTATCCCCACTTTACAGTTGAGGAGACTGAGGCTAAGGAACTTGTCCAAGGTCACAGAACTAGTAAGTGTCTAAAACTGGAGTTGAAGTCAGGTTTTCTTGAGACCAGTTGGGCCCAGTCCTACTTGTAAAGAAGAGAAGAGAAAATGGGAGGGCGCATCTTATGTGAGGGGATGTACTGTGTGGCCTGGTGGTCTGGGAGGTTTAACATTCAAAGAAGGCAATATCTATTAGCTGATGCATTGCACATTAGAAAACTTTAAGCGGCCGTGGGACTCAAACATTAAGAAGCTAGCAACCTTGAGGTGGCTAGGTGGCACAGTGAATAGAGCACCAACCCTGGAGTCAGGAGGACCTGAGTTCAAATCTACCCTCAGACACTTAATACTTACTAGCCGTGTGACCTTGGGCAAGTCACTTAACCCCAATTGCCCTGCCGTCCCCCCTTCAAAAACAAAAAAAAAAATAGAAGAAGAAGCTAACAACCAAAGTGATAGCTGGATCCAACTGTCAGTTGAGCTAAAGCTGGCCCACTTAAGCCTCGTCTTCGGGAGCCTAAGGAGTTCAATGGGATAGGGGAGGACTAAACAGGTCCTACCCTCCCCTCCCCTCTTCCTGTTAGACTTTAAATAACTCATCTAGCAATGGGCTGTCGGCATTCTGCCTTCAGCACCTCTCCACAGCTTAGGCGGTCTCACAGTGCAGATGAATAGCTTACCTTGGTCTGTAGGCTCTTAGGGCACCTGGGCTTTCATGCATGCTGTCTGCACTGTGCCTCATCTATCATAGGCCTATGTTGCCTTGGCATATGAAATGCTTTTAGTTCACAGCACTAGCACAACACTGTTATTTAGCGATCTGTTAGTGAGCAAAAGGAGTGCAATTGCTATCATTGCTGCTAATTTCCTTCATGCATATAAATTGTGTCGATTGTTTTAAGGCACCACTTTAAAGAGTCTATGCAATGTGATATTGCAAGGTCAGTTCATTTTTCTGTTGGTGGTTGGTAGGATATTCGCATTATGGATTAACATCTTGAAGATGTGAGTATTCCAAGTGAAAGGTTTTGCTCGTGTTGTTGTTCAGTCGTTTCAGTTCTGTCTGACTCTTCATGACCCCATTTGGGATTATTTCGGCAAAGATACTGGAGTGGTTTGCCATTTCCTTCTCCAGCTCATTTTACAGATGAGGAAACTGAGGCAAACAGGGTGAAGTGACTTGCCCAGGGTCACACAACTAGTATATGTCTGAGGCCAGATATGAGCTCATGAAAACAAGTCTTCCTGACTACAGGCCTAAAATTCTTTTTTTTTTTTCCCCTTTTTTGGAGTGGGGAAGGTAGGGCAATTGGGGTTAAGTGACTTGCCCAAGGTCACAGGGCTAGTTTTTGTGTTACATGTCTGAGGCCAGAATTGAACTTAGGTCCTCCTGACTCCAGGGCCAGTACACCACCTACCTGCCCTCCGATGCAGAATTAAAGAAAAAAGCCAAACAAACCATGATTAGTAGAGTGGGAAAAATTGAATATGTGAGGCAATACATTCTTCTCCAAAGAAGTAGAAGCCATAAGAGAAAGAATATGTTTGATTTGAACATAAAAATACAGACATGGAGGCAAATTAGCCAGAAGAGAAGTAAAAGTCAACACAATGAAAAGAATACATAAGTCTTCTATAATTTTAAGGGATAATCCGCTTTTTTTTTTTTTTTTGGGGGGGAAGGCAGAGCAATTGGGGTTAAGTGACTTGCCCAAGGTCACATGGCTAATAAGTGTTAAGTGCCTGAGGCTCAATTTGAACTCAGGTCCTCCTGACTCCAGGGCTGGTGCTCTATTCACTGCACCATCTAGCTGCCCAGATAGTCTGCTTTTTTATAGGTTGAAGAAAACAGGGAAATAAGCCTAATGTGGCTAACTATTGCTATATCACCTAATGTTCACATAGCCTATCCCACTGTGACATTAGATTGCTATATACATTTGATTCTCTATCTTGCTTGTCAATTCTATTTTGTAGATCTGTTTTTTTACATTAAAAAATCTAGTTCCAGATTGTTTTGACTATAATGTGTCTGTGTGTGGACTGTGGGGGTTGGAATGGGTTGTCTAAATATAAAGACCTGCTCATGTTTGATAAATACAGAGATCTAAACTTTTGCAACAAAAACTCATTATTTTTGGACAAAAACTATGGGAAAAACTGAGAGTAATTTGGCAGAAATGAGGTATAGACCAACACATCACACCATACACCAAGATAAGACCAAACTGGGCACATGATTTAAACATAAAGACTGATATCATAAACAAATTAGGAGAATGTGGACTAGTTTATCTGTGAGATTTATGGATAAGGGAAGAAGTTATTAACAAATAAGAGACAGAGAACATCAAGGGATTTAAAATGGATAATTTTGAATACATTAAAATAAAAAGCTTTTGTCCAAAGAAAACCAATGCATTCAAGACTAGAAGGAAAGCAGAAAATTGGGGAAAAAAAAATGTAAGTTTCTCTGATAAAGGCCCCATCTCTCAAATATATAGAGAAGTGAGTCAGCTTTATTAGAATACAAGTCATTCCCCAATTGACAAATGGTCAAAGGATATGCAAGGCAGTTTTCAGATGAAGAAACCAAAGCTATCTATAGTCATATAAAAATGCTCTAAATCACAATTAATTAGACAAATGCAATTAAAGCAACTCTGAGGTACTACCTGATACCTATCAGATTGACTAATATGACAGAAAAGGAAAATGAGAAATGTTGGAAGTGATGTTGGAAAATTGAGACCTTAATGCACTGTTGGTAGAGTTGTGAACTGATTCACTCATTCTGGAAAGTGATTTGGAACTATGTCCAAAGGGCTATAAAACTGCAATACCATTTCACCTAGCAATACTATTACTAAGTCTGTATTAAAAAAAAGGGAGGAGGGAAAGATCTATCTGTACAAAAATATTTATAGCAGCTCTTTTAGTAGTGGCAAAGAATTGTAAATTGAGGGGACACCCATCAATTGATGAATGGCTGAACAAGTTGTGGTATATGATTGTGATGGAATACTATTGTGCTATGATGAGTAGGAACCTTTCAGAAAAACCTGGGAAAACTTACCTGAACTTATGCAAAATGAAACGAGCAGAACCAGAACATTGTACAAGTAACAGCAATATTGTATGATGATCAACTGTGAATGACTTAGCTATTCTCAACACTACAAAGATCCAAGAGAATTCTGTAGGACTAATGATGAAAATGCTATTTACCTCTAGAGAAAGAACTGATGCAATCCAGATGCAGATTGAAGCATACTGTTTTTTAACTTTCTTTATTTTTTCTTGTTTTTTTGGGTGTGTGTTTTCTTTCACATGACTAATATAGAAATATCTTTTGCATGACTGCACATGTAAAACCTTTATCAAATTACTTTGCCTTCTTAATGAAAGTGGAGGGCAGGGAGAGTGGCAAAGAATTTGGAAGTCAAAATTGTGAAAAATAAATGTTAATAATTGGGCCTTTTCCATGTAATTAAAAAACCAAAATGTTAAAATAGAAAAAAATATATAAAAATCTGGCTCATAGATAGAAATGATTTGATGTTTGGGTGACCCATTTTATTTTTATTATTTTTTTTTCTGCTAGTCACCAAGAAATTTATTAACTATATCAAGAAGAAAGAAAAGAGAATAAACAATTAGACACAATGCAGAATGCTGCAATTGAACCAGCAGTCAGAGTCACCTGTGGGTTCTGCAGAACCAGAGGAGAAAGGAGCCATTGGGTGGACTTGATCTCCCTGTCCCCTGCTTCTGGGCTGACCCATTTTAGAGAGAAGGACTGTGCTTACACTACTAGCGGTATAGCTGTGTGGAGGGGCTAAGACTTGATACTTTCCTCTAGTCTCTAAGAAGGGTGTCAGGATATAATTACATCCATCTGCCATCCCTCAAAGATCTCTGCTTTAAGAGATACAAATCTGGGTTTATAAAAAAGCTGCTTCCCTGAATGCTTTTAAGGGGGTCAGTAGCCCTTAGTTTATTTACACTCTCCAGGTAAACTCCTCCCCACCTAAAGCTAGTTATGTAAAAGACTACTATAAATAGCATTCGTGAATATACCAACTTATCCAAGTAAAGCAGCAAACAGGAATTATATAAATTCTATAAATTAGAATAGAACAATGCATACATAAAAGTTAATGAACTTTTTAGATGGAAGTGGGATAAGATCTCACCTTAAAATAGGAGAGAGTATGGGGAAACGGGAGAGAGAGAAGGAGAGGGAGGGGGAGAAGAGAATGCTTTCACTTAAGAGATATTCTCTCTCTGCATTTATCTGAATTGCAGACTCTAGAGGTCAGGAAAGGGCAGCTAGGTGGCGTAGTGGATAAAGTGTCAGGAGTCAGGAAGACCTGAGTTCAAAAATCTGACCTCAGATACTTACTAGTTGTGTGATGCTGGGAAAGTTACTTAACCCTGTTTGCCTCAGTTTACTCATCTATGAAATGAGTTGGAGAAGGAAATGTCAAACTATTCTTATATTTTTGGCAAGAAAACCCCAAATAGGTACATGAAGGGTCAGATAGAACTGAAATGACTGAACAACCACAAAGAGATAGGGAAATGATGCTCCCATCCATGTTTGAAGCTCAGAGGGGTTCAGTTCTCTACTCAAAAATCTTTCTCTCTCTACCACTCCCTAAGAGGTCTTTTGTACATATCTCTGAAATTATCTCAAGTAAGTCACTTACAGCAGATATATAGGGTCTTGCTCATCATTCTCTTAACCAATTAGGAGTCATCATTCTTTCCCTCTATGTATGTAGCAGTATGTAAAACTTCCTGGGTTTGGATGGAAACCTCCTTGGGCTAAAACTTTTTGCTCTCTCTTGAAAAAATTGGCTAGGGGTAAACTTGAAACTAGTAATTATAAAACATAAACATAAACATTAGCATTTTAAAACAACAAATGATTTTCCTAGCTTCTCTGGTAATGAATCTGTGGTCCAGTTGAAAACATAAGAAAACAATTGTGTGAATTAACAGTACACTTGGTAGACATGGCACTAAACAGGGTATCTCCTGACAGGGTATTTCAATAACCTGCCCAAGTTATATGTAGTTATATGTAGGTCATAGCACATGCTCAGCTCAAGAGAACACACATGTCCAGAGGATACAACATATAATTATAAACAACAAAGCATGGCTAATTAACAAGAGGAAGCTTCTATATTATTTATCTATCTATCTATCCATCTGTATATGTGTATGTGTGTACACACATACACATACATACATACATACAGCTTAAGTATATACATTGGTTAGTTGGTTGTCTTTCTTTCTCAGAGATGACCAAAACAACATCACTGTGTTGCAGGGAAGGTACAGTGTGTTTCAGACCAATAAGAGCTTGGAAGGCTTGTTTGATCATTTGGGGTGGAGATGTCTCTAAATTTGAAGCAATTTTTAGAGCACTTTTTCTAGCTCCTTCCTAACACCAGGAGGTGATCAGTTTGGTTCTTAAAAAAGACTGCTCAGAGCAGCTAGGTAGCACAGTAGAGCACTGGCCCCGGAGTCAGGAGGACCTGAGTTTGAATCTAGCCTCAGACACTTGATATTAGCTGTGTGACCTTGGGCAAGTCACTTAACCCCAAATTGCCTTGCCTTCTCCCCCACTCCTCCCAAAAAGTCTGCTCAGATACCCAGGGGGCTTCTGAATCATAGTGCTGCTTCCAGTGAGATGTTCCTAGGGCATGGGCCAACTGTGAGCAGGGTTGTGGCCACAGCTTTCTTTGTATCTGCACCTGCTGCTTTGTCACTTGTCAGCTAACACAGGACTTTGAGATCGGTAAAATGGTATGGATGGTGTCTTTTGATTCTCTCATAAATAGAATTTAAGTGAGGCAGGGTTGTGAGAAGTTGTCAACCTCACTTAAATTGTCATGAGGCTGACTATTTTTCAAAACTCTGCCTTACTTTCTCTTTCAGAGTCATCAAACTCCAGTGGCAAGAAAAAGTCAAGACAACTGGGTGAAGGCTCAGGATGTAGTGGACCACCTTGTTGTCTTCAATATCTGCTCAAGCTCTAAGTGCTGTACACCTATTTCAGCTGCTTTGGAACAAGTTGTTTTCACTTGTACATTCCCCCAGGGGAAGTCTTCACATGCTTGGGGTTGACACCACACTGAAAACTTGTCCAAGGGTTGAGACCCTTCATTACCCTCAACCTGGCTTAGTGCATCTGCTGAAAGGTTTTCCTGAGGTATAGCAGCTGCAAATGCTACAGCTTCTTGGAGACACAGGCAAGAGATGGGTGAACCATGTGGACACCAAAGGCAGGTGAGCCCGAAAAGGGCTTGGCAGCCCCAATACCAGAGGTGCTAGCCTTCCTTGAACACACCCTACACCCCAACTACATATGTTAACATATGAGGAAGACAGCGGACAGACATTGAATGTAACACAAAACAGTCAAACAGTCAATCGTAATAAACAAACATCATCAATCATGTAGCATTGAATATGTGCAGTAATAAATATGCAATTTCTTGTCAGGCATACCTCCCATGGATGATCTTCAGTACTTTCGCCTGGATATGTTTTTAAATATTTCTTGAAACGCACCTATAACATTGGTAATCTAATGACTGATCTGATATGCTTAGTTCCTTTGTAACTTGCTGTTATCATTGCTCCTATACCTGAACTAGTAGATCGCTTCTCCAATGGACTTTCATTCCTGCCAGGAGGAGACTCCAGAGGCTGCTATGTTCTCCTTAGAGAGAGTGGGTATTGTATAGAAGTGTATCTATCTGCTTCATTAAATATTGTTAGTCTAGGGAGATATTGTGGGGCAAGTAGGTGGTGAAGTGGATAGAGCACCAGGCCAGGAGATAGAAAGACTTGAGTTCAAATTTGGCCTCAGACACTAGCTGTGTGACCTTGGGTAAGTCATTTAACCCCGTTTGCTTCAGTTTCCTCATCTGTAAAATGAACCAGTGAAGGAAATGGCAAACCACTCTAATATCTTTACGAAGAATACCCCAAATGGGGTCATGAAGAGTAGGCCACAACTGAAAACAACTCAACAAAAAGGGATATGATCAGATTCCACCTAACTTCTGATCACTTTGTCATATTATTGGGGGGACCCCCAAGCCCTATATCCATGGCTTAACCCTTTCCCCATTACATACTGGTACCACAATGAAATACATAATGAATAGCAAAGAAACTTGTTTATCCAAATGATTGCAAAACAGAAGTCAGAGAGAGAATATATACCAGAATACATAGAATATATACCAAACAACATATGAGAGTATGTATCGGACAGTAGAGAGTAAAGGGGTTCTCTCATTGGGAGCAAGGTAACTCAGCTCAACTAAAAGAAATTGTTCTTGATTTCACCCAAGGGGAAACTCCCTGCGGTTTCTAGAGTAGCAAGTTAGGAATAGGGACATAATGGAGACTGCCAGCCCCTCTCATGTTTTCCCAGTGTTTTTTCCTTTAGCAACTGGAAGTGGAGTGGCCTTCTCTATCTTCTGTCTGGGGGCTGGAAAACAGAAGTACACAAAGCAACTCACAGCTTTGCTGCTAAAGAGTTCTAAGGAAGACTGGAAGCTTGAATCGTCCCAAAGAAGTATTGAAAGAGAACTGAAGCTCGTTAGAGTAGACTCTCTCTAACTTTGCCCCACCCTTCTTCATTCATCACCACCAATAAGGGAAGAGTCCTATGCTAATGGCACTTGGGACAGGGGTCACAACTATATAAATGTTAGCTATTATTGTCCTGTAAAATTTCTGTCACTAGTGAAGAAGAGAAGGATACCAAATCTAGGAATGAGTTCTCACAAGTCTTTTACTGTGGGACCATCTGTTTTGTATTCAGGGATGATCTTCCATACCTCCTTAATACATTTGTGATAGGACCTTGGCAGTCGACGACACCACTGAGAGTGGAACTGATAGCGGTCGAACAGTCTTTTCTTCTGTCTTCTTGGCAGAAGCTCAATTCTAGGGTTTTACACACCAGGTGACTTTAAGGCTTAGCCATAAGACTGACATGACTGATGAACCCTTACTGTCTGCAGGGCACTGTCCTCAGAGGAATCTCCTGCCCTGGTGATTTTGGAGACGGAGAGGAATAATTTTTAGCCATTTTTTAAAATGTTTAAAGTGTACCCTTTTAAAGTGTATTTTAACTTCTAATTACTAAAGTAGTATTTAATTGGATTGTATGGTTCATGAGTGCCTATTGTTTTTAAAACCTCAAATTTGAGTTCCTGGGTCTTGTGTCTAGGTCCCAGGAGGAGAAAGACTGGCAATAAACACTTCTCCAGGCAGAACACAATAGCTTCTCTTAAAGAAAAACTCCTTCAGAACTAGAAGAGGAGGCAACAGCTCTGAGAAAGTACGTATTGGACAAGTTTCCATCAGAATGCTTGGAAAATTTCTTGCTAATAAAATTCACACATCAAAGCTCACTTCTTCATTGATGGAAATTGATTACTCAGTTCTCTAAACCTGCAGGAGATGTAGAGTTGAGATGTTGAGAGAAGAGAGATCAAGGTCTTCTGGCTTCCAGAAAGAAGACATTTTCTTCAGGGAGAGGTCCTTGAAAGAAGAGAAAGACCACGTATGCTAAGAAGCCAACATGTAAGGAAGGCAGGATCTCCATCATGTTCCTAACTCCACCTTACCAAACTAGTAATGTTGGATACTTCAGAGAATTTCCCTTGGGTGACTGGGTACTCTTTCTCTCTCTGTTTCTGTCTCTCTCTGTCTCTGTCTCTCATTGATCTGTACTCTCACTCCTAGGGCTCCCTGTGTATTTTCTGATTTATTCAAATCTGTGTAACTTCTCTGATTTCTGTTTGCTATTAATAAATGGGGGTAAATGAGCTTATTTGCTATGTGTTCTCAAGTTAATTGTGGAATTAGCATCGGTGGGAAGGGAGTCAAACCCTTGGCGGACTCATTTGGATAGACCACTCACTTACAAATTCTTACTTAAGACACCAAATTGGAAATGTTTTTTTAAGGCAAAATAGGAAGCTATCTGTAAATCTTCAAGTTGCATCTCTGATCAGTTAAAAATAAAGTTTTACAATGAATTTGAGATGTCTAAGAAAAATGTGCTAATTAGCAAAACGGGTTCAATAGGGAAAAGGAAGCTAGATCTGAACGCAATTTGAAATATGTTTTGAAAGCAGAAGTTTGAGGTTAAGAAATTAACAGTATTAGAATGTGAAATGCTGAAATAGTAACTGAAAATTTTTTAAAAAGAAATACAATTATGTGACTTTTAGGACAATCTAGGTTAATTACTTTTAAAAAGAGAGAAAATTACAAAGGATATTAGAGGTTGTTTGCAATGACACAATGTAAGTCTGAAGCAAAATTAAAAATTAATAAGAAGGGCAGCTAGGTATTATGGTGGATAGACCTGGAGTCAGGAAGTTCAAATCTGACCTCAGACACTTACTAGCTGGTGACCCTGGGAAAGTCACTTCATCCTATTTGCCTCAGTTTCTTCATCTATAAAATGACCTGGAGAAGGAAATGGCAAACCACTCCAGTTTCTTTGCCAAGAAAATCCCAAAAGGAGTCACAGAGTTGGACATGACTGAAAACAACTGAATAAGAAGTGTATAAGGTGTTTCTAAAAGTAGAAACTTCTAAAAAAAAAAAAAAGCAACTCTTCATAGTTAATCATCTGGAGTGCAGGGAAGTGGTTTCAACACCAGCGAAATAGAGTGATTTTGCACTTAAGCAGGGTTCCTGCAAGGTCTTCGTTTTTTGCCAGCTATCAGAATCTTTTGCAGAGGCCAAGAGAAAAGCTGAGAATTTAGAAAAGTTCTGGAAGTTTTAGACCTCACTGAAATAACAGGTTAGCTAAATTGCCATACATTTAGGGCTATGAAACTACACTTGGAGGAATGCTTATTTCCTCCTCAGGGAATTGGAATTCATTTTTTTGCTAATGACTTTCAAGTTTAATCTCACAGATTCTGGTAGTCTTGTGGATGTGAAAAAGTAATTGAATCATGTAGCAAGTTTTAAAATTGGGCAATTAAAATTTTGGATTTCTGTTGGGTTTGAGAAATTAATCCGGGACAATTGTCATTCACAGAACAGTTGATCTATGCTCTAAATAGTTACTGCTGGTGCCACATTTTGGTAGCTATGAGTGCAAAGGAGATGACTACTCCATATTGGTTTCTGAATGCAACTAGTATAGAATGGCCAAACTGATAAATGAATGGGATGATTTTTCCACATAGCTGCTTTGGAGATGCATAACTGGACGGTAAATAACAACAACATCAGTAAGAATAGCTAGGCATTTATACGGTGCCTTAAGATTTGCATGTCATCGCATCTGATCCTCACAACAGCCCTGTGACGTAGGTACTGTTTTTATCCCCATTTTACAACTCTGGCTGAGAGAGCAATTGACTGACAGTGAATTTTAAGCTTAGGTTTTAAGTCCAGGAGAACATTTTATGTTGGAGCTATCGTAGTTCTTTGCATTGTGATTTTTGAAAATTATTTATAGAAAGACTTTTGATTTTAGAATGATACCTATCATGTGATTGGTTTGTAACATTAGGAAGTTAGATCCTCCTAGATCAGAATGCTTGATTAGAGGCTTTCTTCTGTAAAGAAAGAGTCTTCCTCTGGCTGGTGTTTTCTTAAGTATTCAAAAGTGAATACTCCTCAAAGTGTCAATTTGCACTTTCATTTGGTAAACAGACTTGGGAAGATGAAAATGCTTATCTATTGCCGTCATTATTAGGTCTAAAAATATCTCCAGGCAATTATATTCAGATCTGCTTCGCTAGGACATCAGCATTTAAGTGCTGAAAGTATTGAGAAGGCCCTTCTCTGAATGTTTGCTTGTTGCTAGGAAACTACATTCAGGAGAGGGAGGAAAAAGGGTTTTGAATGAATGTTATCACTCTTCCTACTGAAACTATGTGTATATCTGAGAAGGTGCGTTCCAGATTTATGTGGGGCATGTTTTATTACATGCTTTGTGCCATGCCATTTCAGTAAAGGCTTTTACTTTGAAATAATTAAGCAGCTTACTATAAAAGTGAAACACACTGGTGGGGGCTTGTGAATGATAACTTTAGAAGTATGGATATGTAGAGTTCCTTGAATCTGGGATAGTTGACCCCCATCAGATCTAACCTGTAAGTGTGAGGCAGAGGACCAGCCTCCAATGATGCTACAATTATATATCGAGTACACTCCATTTATCATTCCTAAATATTAACACCACTACTTTATAATAATTTCCAAAATTACAATTCAATAAATTTATATAGTATTTACATAAAACAATATTAAGAAGAATTAAAACACGAACAAGACATTGCCATCAACCCAATAATATTTGTCCATTTGAATTCATTTCCAAATTATTGATAAGGGAAAAAAAACTCTACATGGATATGTGTCTCTGTTTTTGGCATTCCATGCTAGTTATACTAAAAAACCAACAAAGAACATTTATCATATTTATGTCACAGCTACAAAGGTATGAAACCATTGTCCATCAATTACAATATAAAACCCTGATTAACTATGCCAGGTATAATATTTACTCAAACTAATCTATCAAACCCAAGTCTCAACAATTAAAATTGCTCACTTGTAACCAATCAATCAATCAATATTTATTAAGCCTCTACTATGTTAATAGTAGTGTTAATCTAGTAAGGCTGCTCTGTGATTTTAATTTTTTCTTCCTAATAGACAACAGGATATCAGCATCTGTGAAATTAAGCTTGAAAATATTTATAGATCCCCAACTCTCTGAAGAGAAATTGTATCTTCTAAGACAGTCTCCTGTCCCAGACAGTTTCTAACAGCTGCCTGTGCCCCCTTGTCACTAGTCTGTTGGACTTCTCTTTCATTCTATCCTCAATTTTCACCCTTGTCTTTTTGGCACAGAAATTCTAAGTAAATTCTTTGTCATTATGGTAGGAACCCTTACCAATGAAGGGAATTGTTCTTTCCCCTTGCTAAGAAAGAACTCTACATTTAAAACAAACGTTTCTGTGGGTGGAATTCAAGGCTCAGTACTTATGAAAATTCCAGTCTTCTGGGTGCCTCTCTATTCTTCTCTTACCCCAGTGAGGTCTAAAAAAAAAAAAATCTTTCTTTGATCTTTTCATTCTCTTTTCCACATCTCTAATACCTTGCAAATGTCTTCTAACTCAGACTGAGCATAGCAAATTGCTCCATTTGTCTTGGTATAACTGTAAGATTTTACTTTCTTTTTAGTTATCTCCAGTTAATTTCTTTATCTTAAACTTTTTTGCTTTCAAATCATCTTTCATATGTTTTAATTACATCATTAGTTTTTATTTTTCTTTTCCCACTGCTTTCGTCTCCTTTGTAATTCAGCACACTTTTCTGTTTGTTGGAGTAGTCGATTCTTTAAAAAGTTTTTCTTTCATATTTCAACATATTATTCCTCAGGATTTACCAAGTAGGCCTTTTAGCTTCAAGTAGACTTATATACCTTGCAAAATTTCTTGAATCAGCCTCCCAAATTTGTTACTGTTTTATCAGAGATGAAAACTTCCAGATTTCCAAGTCCAGTTTCCCTTTTTCTACCTAATTCCCTAGAGGAGCTTAGAGAATTACAATTAGATCTACACATACTTTAAATTACTAAATAATTTAGTTCAATCATATTATTTATTCAGACTGACTTTAATGGGCAAATGACATTTTTCTCTTAAAAACATATTGATTTAAAAAAAATTCAGAGGTAGAATCTTTTTCCCAAAGTACATCCTTTCCAGCATATTTATTTTCGAAGAGTAGGGTGTATAGGGTGTTCAGGGAGGAGTAGCACTTCTGGTGTGAAGGTTTGCTGAGTCCTTTTCAGGTCTGTTCACCCACCTTTGGTATTCACCTTTCACCCCACTTTCACCTGTGACTCCAAGAAGCTGTAGCATGTGCAGTGGCCACACTGTAGTAAAACTGCTAGGCAATAAGCTAAACCAGGTTGAGGATAAGCAGACCCCTTTTGGTAAGTTAACATGATGTGTACCCCACGGATGTGAAGACTTCCACTGGTGGAATGGGGTGGATGAGAACAGTTTATTCCAAGGGCCTTGAAGGCAACTGAAGCAGGTGATGTAGAATGCTTAGAGCTTGGGTAGACATCGAAGACACCAAGGTCATCCCCTGCATCCTCAGCCTTCATCAGTCATCTTGATTTTGTCTTGCCATTGGATTTTGAGGACTTTGGAAGACTGCCTCACTTAAGCCCTATTCACTCGAAAGTCAAGACATTACCTGTGATGTCATTGATCCTCTTTGAAAAAAAAAAGACACAAAGGACAAACAGCAATTTTCTAAGAGTTAAAAAAAAGCTTCCCTTTTAAGCAGAAGAAAAAATGAAAGGGAAATAGCTATTAGGAGGAAGGAGTTAACTTAAACAACTTTAATGATAACAGTCCTGATAACATAGGGTTGAAGCAACAGTGCAGTGTATGAAGTACACTAAAAAAAGTCAGCAATTGAATGGGGGGTGGGAGTGGGGGTGAAGGTGGGGGTGGGAGTGGGTGGCTGGGGAGGGGCATGGGAAATGAAAGAGAAAGGAAGGAGAAGGGCCTCCAGCCACAGTCTAGGCAGTAAAAGTTAATTTTCTTTGTATTAGGCAATTCAAGGCAGAAGTAAATGAGATTTAGATGTTTAAAAATTGTGCTTTGAAGACAAAAAATGTTTAATTGATTTGTTCATCACGCAACTGAAAAGATTTTAATTAATGGATTGGGGACCAACAGGCTTCAAGTAAAAGGCATGCTCTTTGGAGAATGCCGTGAATCCTGCAGAAGGAAGTCAGTCCATAAGCATTTTTAATGTGTTTACTATGTGCCAGGTACTGTGCTAAATATTGGGAATACGAAGAAAGAAAAAAAAAATAGTCCCTGACCTCAAGGAGATCACATGCTAATGGGAGAGATACCATGTAAATAACTAGATATATAGAATACAAAGGCAGAATGGATAGCAGGTTATCTGAAAGAGGAGGAATTAGCGTTTAGAGAATCTGGGAAAGGTCTCCTGCAGAAAGTGGGCTCTGAGCTGAGTCTCAAAGGAAACCAGGAGGCAGAAGTTAAGGGACACAGCTTTTCAGACATCAGGGACAGCCTGTGAAAAGGCATAGAGATGGAAGACTGAGTGTGATGGTAGTGTAGCTTGACTGTAAAGTGAGTGTAGGGGAGTAAAGTATGAAAGACTTAAAAGGTTATGGAGAACTTTAAATGCTCAAAAGAGGACTTTATATTTGACCCTAGGGGAAATAGGGAGCCACTATTATTCACTAACCAGGGAAATGACGTAGTCTGACCTATGCTTTAGAAAAATCACCTTGCCAGATGAGTGGAGGGACAGATTAGAGTGAGGAGTGACTTGAAGCAGTGAGGTCAGCCTTTTAGGCTATTTATAGTAATTCAGGACAAAGGAGATGAGGACCTGATGTTTCAACTTTATGAGTAGAGAGAAGGATACATATTTGAGAGTGGTTGAGAGGACAGAAATGGCAAGATTTAGAAATAGAGTGGATATATGGGGTGAGTTTAAGTGAGGAGTGAAGGATAACAGAGTTCACTAATAGGTCAGTTCAGATGAGGGAGAATTCAAGCAGAAAAATAATGAGTTCTGTATTGGACATGTTGAGTTTGAGATGCTTATGGGACTGTTAGCTTGAAATGCCTACGAGACAATTGTAGATGGGTGACTATTGTTCAGGAAAGAGACTAGGGCTGGATGTGTAAATCTGGGAATCATCTGCATCTAATTTGTGTACATTGGGATAAAAACATATTATTTAAAAATCATAAGCATGTTTAGCTTATATCCAAGAGAAATTGTGATTATGTTTACATACAGACTCATTTGTTTAACTGCTTTACATTTCATCAATAATTAATACAAATTTTCAGTTAATCTTCATGATGAAATTTACTTTTATTTACTTCATTTGTCTTAGGATATATGTTACCCATTCCTTCTATTTTTAAAGTTTACTTCTTCATTTTTAATTATAAGAGGAATCTTAGAGATCAAAAGGAGTGGATTGTGTTGAAAAAATCTAATTCAGTAAAAAAACTATCTTTTAAAAAAATTTCATCCCCTCCCTCTTTGCTATCCTCCAGCAGGGAAATGACTTTAAAGTGATAACTGAACCGATGGTGACTGTCGAGATTACCAAATGAGACAGTAAGGTAAGAAAAAAAGAAGGGGGCCCAAGGCAGACTTGGTGGACAACCATAGTCAAAGGGTGTAACAAGGATGAAGAATCTACAAAAGGGATTGAGAAGTGGCTAGACAGACAGAAGGACCAGGAAAGAGGAATGTCTCTAAAACCTAGAGAGGTGAGGATATTTTAGAATGTGATCAAATGTGTCAAATGCTACAGAGAAGTCAAGAAGCATCAAGATTGAGAAAAAGTAATTGGATTTGGCAATTAAGATTCATCAATAACTTTAGAGAGGGCAGGCAGCTTCAGTTGAATGATGAGATCAGAAGCCACATTACCAGGGGTTTAGAAGGGAATAACAGGAGAGGAAGTGGAAGCACTAAGTATAGGTGACTTTTTCAAGGAGTTCAGCCTTGAAAGGGAGGGAAGTTATAGTCTAATAGCTAACAGGCATAGTAAGATCTATTGAGGGTTGGGTCATAAGAAGTGACAGTAATCATAAGTGGGAATTAGGGCAGATAATAAAATAAGATTTGGGCTATATCTAGGACTTCCTGAGGAGTGATTTCCAGTATGAGGGAATTAGAAAGTGGGAGATCTTTTAATATTAAATTATTTGTGCATTTGCAAGAGAAGTGCAAGTGTCAACCGATGGGCCTTTAATGCCAGATCACTACACAGGCCTGAATAAAGCAGTTGGTAACATCTGAGGGAGAGAGATTGGGGGCTGCTTTGGCAGCCATCTGGACAAGTAGGCACACCAATAAGCCCTCTGGTGATGATGGGACTTGCTCAATGGCCACAGACCATGTTAGATGGGTGAGGGTGATAATAATCTTTCCTTGCATATGGGTATTTAGACAGAAGAAGGATAAAAAGATCATTGATGGTCAATCCATGTGGATGGACTGACTATAGAGACATCTAAGACCAAAGCAGTAAGTGTTCTGTCTTGCCTAGGCTATCTCTTGAAAGTCTCTGCCTTATTTGGTCTTTTTCCCATTTGGTTGTGTAGACCTGCCTGTCTTGGTAGCCAGATTTCAAGGCCTCTTAGGATGAATTTCCTTGGGATAAGAGGTGAAGTTTCCTTGTGGCATGTGTTGTTTTAACTGCAGAATCATGAGGGAATTGGAGGCTACCTGACCTGTGGCTTGAAAAGGAAGAAAGGTAGGCGCTACCAAATATTTACTATTATACCAGGGGACCCTCAATAACTTCATAGTGACATTCTAATTTTTTTTTTTTGCCTTTTTTGGAGGGGGGACAGCAGTATAATTGGGGTTAAGTGACGTGCCCAAGGTCACACAGCTAGTAAATGTTAAGTGTCTGAGGTCAGATTTGAACTCAGGTCCCCCTGACCCCAGGGCTTGTGCTCTATTCACTGTGCCACCTAGGTGCCCCAGACATTTTAATTTCTATATAAAGTTTTAATTGGAAACAGGGAGGGAATGATTACCCTTGATAATATAGAGATGGCTGGTTGATCCCCTGTTGGGTTTCAGTTGTAGTGGCTGACCAGGCAGCATATAATATTGGCATGGATATTATGAGTTTATAGGAATCAAAACTTGTATGGTTGTGTGTGGTAATTTCTATGACAGAATTCCCAGTGCTTATTGGACTCTTCTGATTTTGGAAGACGTATCCCCATGCTAAGCATTCTGATAACCACTATTTACTGAGTTACTGTTTTTCTGGTTCTAGTGGGGCCCTGAACAGGTTATTGCTTGGAAGATTTAAAGTGGCTGGTCCAATAATTTCTCCTTTGGGTACGTATAATCCTCTGGAAGTCTCTGTGATCAGGCTAAGTGGTGCTTTTGGCAGGCACCCAGGGGTGCCCAGATTGAACATGGTCAGATTTCTAAAACTGTAAACTCTTTAAAGTGGATACTTGCTATACTAAATTTGAAAAACAACTGCTTACATGCTCTTGGTCCCTGATTGATACTGAATGGATGACCTTACCACCATTCCTCAGCTGCCTTCTCACCCTGCAACCCTTTTGCCCCTCACCCAGGGTCCCCATCCTCCCATTGTTGAGTTTTTCCTGGAATCTCCACTTTAAGGAATTGCAAGGCCAACCATCCTTAACTCTATGTGACTCTACTTCTACCTTTCTGGACCTCCCACCTTTTACAATAACTTTTCCTGATTCTCTTTAATGCTAGTTCCTTCCCTCTGTTGTTTACCTCAAATTTATTCTGTTTATAGCCTGTTGTTTGCATATTGTCTCCCCTACTAGACTGTGAGCTCTTTCAGAGACTGTCTTTTCCCTTTCTCTGTATCCCTGATGCATACTTGATGCATGGTACCTGGCACAGAGTAAGCTCTTAAAGCTTTGACTTGTCTTGACTTTGACACCATTCCTCAGCTGACTTCTCACCTTCAAAGTTATGTCTTTCTCACGGCCTTCTCAACCTCAAGGTGCTGCTGCTCCTTGGACCCCCTTCTCCCATTGGTGAGTTCTTTGAAGAATATCCACTTTGAAGAAATGCTTAGGCCAGCCAATCTCCCAGCTCTGCTCCTGATTCTGGACTTCACCACCATGCCCTGATTTGGGCACCTTTGTTCCAACCATTTCCCACCTGCCCCCCTTCCCTTTCCCTTTTAACTCCCTTTTATGTATTGTCCTACCTCCTTAGAATATAAGTTCCTTGAGAGGAGGGCCTGTATTTTTGTTTCTTTTTGTATTCCTAGCATAGTACCTGATACATAGCAATTGCTTAATAAATGTTTGTTGATTGATCAATGAATAGGTTGTCATGTTGCTGGTCTCCTGTCCCAGTCCCAGTGCTTTGTCTCTTCTTACCAATTAAAAAAAAATTATCAGGCATTTATTTTTCCCTTCCTACCACCCCTCTCCCCTTCTTTTTGGGAGAAAACTTCATTGTAACAAATATGGGTAGCCAAGCACAACAAATTTCCATATTGGCTATGTCCAAAAATATTTTTCTTATTCCTTATCTTTAGTTTATCTCTCTATCAGAAAATGGGTAGAATTCTTCATAATAACTCTTAAGGAACATTGTTTTACTTGATTTTTGTTCAATACAAGAAAGCTAGATGCAACTAGATCTTAATATCTATTAATCCAGGAACCGGGGAAGGGATAGGGACCCTGGCAAGTTGTATAAGGGGGCTGAGCTGTGAGAGAGCCTGGAAGGGTACAACAAACCACATTTTTATTTGTGTTGACCCTTGGGTTTTTGTCTTTGGGTCTGAATGAGTAATCTGAGGCTTGGAGAGAACAGACTCAGACACTTTGGAGATGGAACTAATGGAAGAATGTTGCCAATGCCTCTCACCACATTCAGTTATTTGTGGAGTAATGCACAATGGAGGCATCATATACCATCTGCTGAATTGAATAACCAGGTTAATGATTTTACAAGAATAGCACAGACTGGGGATTGGGTTCATCATCAGTATGGGTATGGGCTCATTCTGCTATTTTGCAGTGGGCAGGGAACTATTTAATCCCTTTAGAACAATGAAGATATGATTACTGAATGATGCTCATCTTGCCAATCAAAGCATCTGCCTTTGAAGAATTAGAATGGCATAATATCACAAGATTCTTGACTTGCTTTTCATCAACAAATCAATTATATTGGTCTTCTTCCTTCATTGCAAGGCAAGAGATTTTCCATCACTAAAGTTGATAAATATTCAGCACATGGGCTACAATGCTAGTTAAATTTTCTACCACAACTACAATTAAGGCCATTATCCTTCTTCCTTATTCTCCCCTCTTCTCCCACCCTTCCCCCAAACCATTGACTCTTATCAGGGTATTCATTTTACTTCCAAAAAAGGTTGGAGATTGGGCCCAAAACATTTACTGGGGTTTCCATCTTCCATGCTACCCTAAAGCAGGTACTGTGGAACACTGGAATTGACTTTTAGAACAATAGCTTTATCATCACATACTTGATTACCTTTTTCTTTTTTAGTTCTATCACAGAGCTGTGACTTTGATAAATCATCACTACTCCAAGAATGAGGAGGGATCTCCACAACAGCAGTTTCTTAGTTTCAGACTTCAGGAAGATGCCTGGTCAGGATGGAGCATATAGTCCCAGATGACCCTCTCCAGTCCTTCCATGTTCCCTGTGTAGTCACCCACACCTAGAGGCATCTGCCTCCCTCACCCCCACCCCCACCTCCCAGGGGATTCTGTAAACCCAGGGAGATGGTTCAAGTGCTCCTTAATGGGCAGTTTTCTTTTTTCGAAGTATAGTTTGGATAGCTCCTTCCCTGAAAGGGTTTGGGGGATTAAAGGGTAGAACTACTAAGAGTGGCTTTGCAGTTTAATGATATAGAGAAGGTAAAACTGTCTTTTTACAACCGCAGCAAGAGGGAGATCATTTGGAAAACTGAGATCCTTTGGCTGATTTGGTGATTATTTTGAGACCAGTCTTTACCCAACCCCCCATCCTCCATGGGGGCCATGAGATAGTCCCTCAGGCAAAGGTATCTAAAGGAATCACAATTTGGCACCATCCTCTTTAAGTGGCTCCTAAGGTATGCATTAAGGAACATTGAATGTCTGTTCAAGAGGGTGCATGGGGGTGAGTCCTGGCATAGATTGCATGCAAGAAGCCTATGACCTTGTATTTTGATTCTGATGATTCAGACCTGTGATGGAGAACAGTGACAGCTTGAGAGGAATCTTCACTTTTATGGTGGACTTGATGTTCTGGGTGCTACTTCTGGTCATCATGAGTGTTTTGACATTAGAAGATTTTTATGAACTTCCCGTTTTTTTTTTTTTTTTTTTTGCCTCTGACCTCTCCACCTTTAAAGAAGATTGTTTATATGGCTTTGTATTTTCATTATTTGCAATGCCTCTCTAGTTCCTAGTTGTTTTAAGATTGTTTTAATGGTAGAAAGTCTCCACGAAAATTTTTGGGAACTTGCCACAAATAACTGGTATGTCATAAGAGAATGAATGGTTTTATGTGAATGGTGAACGCAACCCTGGAGACTTTTGTTGGGGAGGAGCAATTAGGCTTCACTGATGAGAGCAGGGTTGTTTTTGTGCCTCTAACTGGAGCCCCTTTCCCTCCTTTCCCTTTCATCCCCACTTCCTTGTTTCCCTCTACTTTTCTCCTTAGTGGTACTACCCATCACTTGTTGCTCAGACAACATGTTGGCTGGGCTGTGGTGAGGAGGTCATTTGAGATATAAAAGGCTAAACATAAGGAGAATGGTTGTTATTCTTGAGCTTCAACTGCTTGTAGGTTGCTTTCCTGAGTTCCTAATTTTGTATAATCTGTGGAGGGAAGTAGCATCCTTTTAATTTTTGAAGTGTGTTCTTTTAATTCCTAATTAGTTAAGTCTTTCTTAATTACAGTTGTTTGTTCCACAAATGCTTCATTGTATCTTGACCCTTAAGTATAAATTATTAGGCCTAGAGTAAGAGCCCCTGTAATGTATATAACTCTATTGTATCCTGGGCATGACTTGCCCCTCTTCAAACATGCCTTGGCCATAGGAGTTCCCTATATGTGTCCTGGTTACCTGTGTTCCCTATTTGTGACTCTTAACTTATAACCTCTATGGGGCCCACTCTTTCCCAAAGTGCTGCCTGTATTTGTGGGAGAGTGTTCCCTAGGATTAAAAGGAAAGTGTTTTTTTTTAGGGGGTGGGGTGGGATGCTACTTTTCTTACTGTGTTATTTCAGCAAATGCCTTTGCTTTGAGGTAATTGTGTTCTCTGATAAACATCAGTGGAGACTCCTGAGCTATATTTTTAGGGGTACAGACACACAGAATCCCTTAAACTTAGGGGTGCCTACCCTATGGAGAACCCACCTCAAAAGCTGGGGGATGTTTTGGGGCACTACACATATAAACTCAGTTTTGTTTCCAATATAATTTGAAGATGCATATTCAAATAAATCATGCCTGATTTAATTAATATATTTTCTTTTTCTGTGGAGTCATAAATTTAGTTTCTTTTCTGCTATTCTCATAAACAAGAAAGTCTTTTCCTCTCAGCAATGAGCACAATCTTTCCTATATTCTGACTAAATGGTCCAGGAGAAAGAAAAGATCTCACTTAAATAGGGAAAAATCCTGTTTTCTTAAAAAAATTTTTTTCCTGATTTTTAGGCCACCAGTTGCTGAGATCATTTAATTAAATGGAGCTCGTAAAGCCATAACAGTAGTTGACAACTGCTGAAATCTTCTTCTGGGAGGCCTTCATTTTAGTCTCCAAGAGATAGACAGGGGTTATTTAAGCCCTTTTGACAGATGAGTACACTGGTACTGGGCAATTCACCTCCTGTTGCAAAATAAATGGATGTTGAGCTGGGCCTCCAGATCCACAGTTTAGTGCGATGCCTCAGAGGATGGCGGCCTGTAAAACGATGCTGTTCTGGACAGCAAGCAGTGCCTCCAACAGCCTGGGCTATGTTTCAGGCTAGAGTTCCCTGAGGTGGCGGGGGCAGCAGCAGCAGCAGCAGCAGCCGCCAGAGCCGAGGGTGGAGTCCCCGAGTCCCCTCAGGAGAGAAGCAGCAGCGGCAGCGGCAGCAGCAAAGGGGTTCAGCAGCAGCAGCAACAGCAGACCATTGATCGGGTCGTCTGGAGCCTGAGGGCCTCTCTGGAGCTGTACGCCGCGGCGTCTCACCAGAGCGGCGACCAGGACTCGGTCCGAAGCCGGGACCGCACGGCCACGGCCGGAGGTGGACCCGGGGCTCTCCCGCAGCCTCACGAGTTGGGGGAGACGGAAGCGGAGTGGGAGCCGGAGCCGAAGACGGATCTGGCCGGGCCCCGCGACAGAGACGATCCCGGGCCCCGGAAGCTCCTGCAGATGGCTCGCGGCTGCTCCTCCGTACAGGGCCCCGGCCGGGCCAGCCACCAGGCCCACGTCATCGCCTCGGAGAAGCGCTTCTGCTTCACGAGCGCCGGCGGGGGCCACCCCTCGCGCACCGGACTGCACGGCTTCTAGGCTGCGCTGGCGGCGGAGGCGGAGGCGGAGGCGGAGGCGCAGCGCGAGCCCGAGCCGGAGCCGCAGCCCGAGCGCGAGCCGCAGCCCGAGCCCGAGCCCAGGGCCGAGGCGCGGCCGCCCGGCCCGCTGCTGGCCTGGCCCGCGCACGGGCAGCTCTTCCCGGCCCCTGCCTCCGCCTCCGCCTCCGCCTCCGCCTCCACCTCCGCCTCCGCCTCCGCCTCCGCCCCGGCCCCGGCCCCGGCACCGTCCCCGGCCCCGGCCCCGCCGCCCCAGCGCTACCACACCATAGACGAGGAGCCGGACGCGCTCTTCCACGAGATCGTGCGCCATGACCCGCGGTCCGATGAGTCTCCGCCCGCTCTGCTCCTCGGCTCGCTGCCCCACCAGCACAGCTCCAGAAAGAGCACCAGCTCCAGCTCCAGCACCAGCTCCAGCTCCAGCACCAGCTCCAGCTCCAGCTCTGCCGCCGCCGCGCGCGCCGCTGTCGCTGTCGGGCCGACGTGCGCAAGCAGTGGCAGAGGACACGGCAGCACAGCGACCCTGGCGCCCGTCCCCGTAGCGCAGCCGCAGCCCGAGCCCGCGTCTGTTTCCTTTTAAAACTGATTCCAATCTTACAAGCGCTGTTTATTCCCTTCAAGAGAGTTAATCCCATCTATACATGCAGAAAAGGGGGGAAAACCCAATTTTTGTGGGCATTTACACACTGATAGATCAAAAGACAACGCTCTAGTTACAAACTTTTTTTCTGGCACCCGTCTCACTTTTAGCTTTGGCAGGTTCTCAGGGTTCAACTGATTGCTTGAACTTTAAACAATTTCCTCCGTCCCCCCTTTTCAGATTCAGGTAGCTGAAACTTGTTTCTCGCCTTTCGTCGGTCCCCCCCACCCTTTTAAAGTGCATTTATTTTGCCTAGATAAAAGTCTCCTTCTTACAGTAATGTTGGTTATAAAACGCTCACTTTTAAAAAAAACTGCGGGCCCTAGATCTAGCTGGAGTTGTACAAACAACACAGGGTCACTACATCTAGGGAAGGTAGACGTGCCTTAAATCTCCCCTTCCCAACCGAGTTACCAGGTCTCACTCGCCACTTAAACCAAGAACAGCACGGTAGAAATGACAGGTAGTCATAGCTGGCAAAAACAACCAGAAAGGTATAGTTGGGGGGTAGGGGATGGGGGGAAAGCCAGGCTGCTAGACGGACAGAGCCAGGAATTAGAACCATGAAAATTCCACCAATAGGCTACAGAGCTCTTGGCTTTCAGAAAAGGCCTATAGAAACCAAAGCCTTGAGGCTAAACTTTGAAGATCCGATGCCTTTAATCAGAGCCAAACTTTTCCTACCTTGGGTAACTAAATAGGAAGGAAAAAAAGATATCTTCAAATAAGACACACAAACAAATTACTACAGAAATGACTACAGAAGTTACACTAAAACCAGAGCCACCTGGAATACTGAGAAGTTCAAAATAGAAGAACCAACCTTCGATTCAGGACAATTGTCAAAATTCACATGAATCTTTTTCTCCCCTTCCTCTCTCCCCTCTCCAAGACAGTGTTCAATCTGATATAAGCTATACATATACATCCATATTAAACATATTTTCACATTAGTCATGTTGTAAAGAAGGATTAGAATGAATGGGAGAAATCAGGAGAAAGAAGAAACAACAAAAAAAGAGAGAGAGAACAAAGAGTGTGCACCTGTCTGCATTCCGACTCCATAGTCCTTTTTCTAGACGTGGATAACATCTTCCATCACGAGTCTTTTGGAGTTGTCTTAGATATTTGCATTGCTGAGAAGAGCTAAGTCTATCAAAGTTAGTCATGGCACAACGCTGCTGTTACTTACATGAACCTTTTAATCAAGACAGGGCCATTAATGTTCAACTATTAGGATTTCTTCCAAAGAAAATATCATCCAAGCCTTATTTTTAACTTTAGGTTTATCCAGTGTCTTCTGATGGGACAGCCCAGGAAGGAATCCAAATCCTCATCTAACACTTAGAGATTTAAGAAGTTCTTTCTTAGAGTGGGAATCCCAGTGTAGGTGAAGGAAGATGGTCTCACAAGGAGCAGAGGCATTTGTAATCCAGGGCATAGCTGCAGAAGTCTAGAAGGACTGAATCCGTCTTCTGCATTTTTCTCCTTTGGCTAAGACATTCTTTATTTTTGTGGCTTCAAAGGAAGAACCAGATCATTAGACATACGAAGGAATGCCATAGCCAATTTTGCCACCAGTTGAGAAAGAGTTACTCAATGAAGAGTCTTACATTTGGATTGAGAAAATAAAGAACAAATGAGTGTGTTATAAAGTTGAAAGACAAACGAGAGGTAGGACAGAATATTCCATGGAACATGGGACGTATTGGCAAGAAATTTGATTACAGCATGTTTGGCAGGTGTTTTTTTTTATTGTTTTGTCTAGAGCTTACCAAGTTTCCAATGGCAACATTTTCCATAATTCCTAAGGAGTAATGTCTAGTCTATCTATTCATTATTCATTGTAGCATTCCAATCACTAGAAGTATAACAAGCAAAGAACATGCCTAGAGTCCTGTTTCCATAGGATACAAACTTATTTGTTAAATCCTAGAAAAGATGGTGGAAGATTTTGAGTTGTGTTACCTCCTAAAATAGAGATCCTCTATAGAGTAAAAGCAATTATAGCTCCATTCACAGGTAAATTTAACAGTCCCTAAGGGATATAGCCTCAAAATCGTGTACATTTTAAGAAGCATGACTCCTGGTTGACTGAAAGATTTTTTTTGGAGAGAGAAAAAGGGATAAGGGGATAGGAAAGTCAATGTGTGGACTTGGAATGGTGAATAGGACATTGTTAGAGCTGCACATATGGGGGAGAAAGGTGGCACTCCGATGGTGTCCACTGATTCCCAGAGCCTAGAACCCCAGAAACCATTAAGATTGTATTCATAGAATGAGATCATTGTCTCTAGTTGAATTGAAGTTAAATCTCACTACTTGGTCATAGAGACTCTTTTGTATTCTATTGCACAAACTAATCTATGTTCTCTGACCTTAATTACGGTTTTACTGCTTTGATAAATGTTTGCTTGCTCTCTGTGGTTATTTTTTGTGTAATAAGTATTTGGTAGAAGGGAAGCTAACCTGCCACAGATTAAGCTGTTAGCCCTCCAGGTCTGGGTAGAACCACTCTATCCTCCCCCTCCTTCTACCACCCAGCTGAGTGACCAGGAAAATGTATTTTATCCTGAACCTAGGAAAGATAATTACATCCAGAGATTTCAAACATCTGATGTCTAATAGTTATGTTTCCAAGCCCCAGGTCATCTCTTCCCACTCTCCCTTGAAGATAGGAGAGCAAGAGGATGTTCATTGAGTCATGGCAGTTCTAATCCTCACAAAGCTGGAACTTCAGTCTCCAAGATATGGAATACATCATTTCTTATCTGTCTATAAATTGCTGTTATACACATGTTGTCTGGTCCTTTGTTACACGGCATTTTAATGCTACACATTTGACTTTGCCTACAGGAAAAATTTCTGCGCTATTTCCAGGCCATTTCTCTTGCAACAATTTTTCCTTTTTGAATTTTTCTAAAGCAGCAGTTCTCAACCTGTGGGTTTTGTTCAATTTGTAACAATGAAAATATATCCTGCATATCAGATGGATTCATAACAGTAGCAAAATTACAGTTATGAAGTAGCAATGAAAATAATTTTATGGTTGGGGATCAACACAGCATGAGAAACTGTATTAAAGGTTTGTGGTATTAGAAAGGTTGAGAGCCACTGTTCTAAAGTTTTGAAATTTTTGTGGTGATTCTGAAATTATGGTGGATTCTGCTTCAGACTTGCTCATTGCTTTTTTTTTTTCTTCTGAAAGCAGATGCTTTAGTTATGATTTCAATTTGAATAGTCCTGGGCTGCAGGTTTTCAAGCATTTATTTATTTAATTAATGACTTATCCATCTATTTTAGACTGGATCTCCCTATTTCACCCAGGATGAAAGTGTAGCAGCCTCATCCTATTGCTGATTGGCACTGGAAATTTTGACTCAGTTTCTGATGTGGGCCAATTCTCCTTTTCTTAGGTGGCCTGGTAGCCCTCTCTCTGCCCCTCAGATTCTGGGGCTTTATCATATTGATTCCAGACTTAGAGTGAATGTTCAATTGATGTTAGATCTACTGCAGATCAAAACTCTCAAACTCAAGCAGTTTATCAGCCTCAGCCTCTATGACAGCAGGAATTACAGACATGTGCCACCATGAGCAACAGGCTGTCAGTCTTAAGAGGCCATCCAATCCTGTGTTACATGGTCCTGTTGTTTCACTAGTTTAGAGAAAGATTGATGAGAGATCCAAGAAAGCAATGTTATCTCAAGGAAATTTAAGAATTAAAGTAAATGGAGTACAACAAATAGACCAAATGTGGAAAAGATTCACAGACATTTTTATAACAAGCTTTTCATCATTAAGAACAGTGAAGTCACCATACTAGCACCCTAATATCACAGTCCCTAAGGTGTTTACAGAGAAGGTAGAAATGCTATTGAAGAAAACAAAGATGGAGAAAGCAGCTGGATTAGGCCCACTTTGTTCAGAGGAAGTCTGCCGTGGGTGTGACATAATTGTGAGGGTGTTGTAAAGATAAGTTCTCAAGGTTTCTGAAAGGGTAAGAAACCAAAAATATGGAAAAATGCCTGAAACTACTAAAAAAAAGTTAACAAAAAAATATATGTTTATTTCCTACATGTTTATTATTTCACCCATAATTTTTTTTTGAGAATCATCTACACATAAATCAAAACTATCCTTGATGAGGGTATTAAAAGGGAATTGGCAAGCTATCATGACTGATATTTAAATCTCTCCTATAATACTATTGAAAGAAATATTAGAAGATACAAGATCCCACTGTCACAACTGAGATTTTAACAAAAGGGTAAATTGAGGCAGATCTCTGAGTAAGATAATATTTATTAGCAGAGGCATGCTACCTGTCAATAAATGGGTCTATGGCTTGCCTCCATTAATTCCAAAGACCTCGAGTAAGAGGACAATTCTCCTTATTTAGAGTTTTGGGGAGTACAGAACAAAGAACAGAACATGGTAGATGGCATCATGGAATTAAGGGCAAGATGATTGGTTGGAAGTTTGGTAATGGAGGCTAGCAATGATTCTAACATCCCCTTCCCCCCTTTTCTTATGAGACTAAAAAATGCTCTTTGTTTGATTTCAGGTGTGAGAAAGTGGCCCACTTTTGGATAGTAAACCAGACATCTTTTGAAGGATAGCCTGATGATGTAAAGATATTAGGCCCAAACTCCCTTTCTGTTCAGATACATTCTCCAGGGTCAGTTAAATTCCTTGAGGCAAGAGAGCTGAATTTCTAAACTTAACTCATTACAGATCAACTGAACTCAGGGACAAAGAACCATGACTTAAACAGTTACAAGTTCAATTACTTATAAATACGTTCAGTAAGAAAATGATACAGGATCAATCTCAATCTTCTCACCACTATGCAAGTTTGTTGACTATAAATAAGCCTTTGATTTGTTAGAACAAAATGCTACCCTAAAGGTATTTACAACAATTTGTCCCTCATCCATAATCCAGATTATTAAAGGTTGCTTGGCAGGTACAAAAGATAACCTTTTTTGATGATCCCACCATCATTAATATCAAACGAGGGACAAAACTAGGATATATGTGCTTGTCAAATATATTTGCCTCTGTAATGGCAGAGATCTAATACTGGTCCAAGTTGAAGAAGGATTTTTCATAATATGAGTTCTTCCAGGTGCTCCTATTTGTGGATGACATTGTACTGATCAATTACATTTCCAGAATGCAATAGGATCTCTTTGAAGAGATCAATAGATATAATTCCATAGATATGATTCACAAGTGTTTAACTTAACTATTCATCCAGAAAATAACAGGTAGATAAAGAATTCTTATAGTCTGTCCATACTGAGATATGCAATTAGATGGACAATCTGTAGAAAACACACATACACACACAATTTTGGATAGGCAACAGAAGTGAATGATGAATTGGGCCCAATGATGAAGAGGAGAAGAGTGGGCTAGATAACCTTTGTGATGTTACAGTGTTCTTTTTAAAGACCCCAACTTTCTTCTTGAAATGAAAACCCTTCTTTAACAGCCATGAGTCATTGAACACTATATAGAATCTCTGAAGAGTTGTAAATGAAGATCATCACCAAGGGGCCATTGGAAAGATATGTAGGTGGTGTGCGTAGGTTACCACACATTACAACCAAGGAATTATTTTTTTATTATTTTTTATTGTTTTATTTTTTTTCTGTTTAGTTTTTAATTTTTTTAAAAATTTTATTATAGTTTGCATCATTCATTTCCACAAGATTTTTAGTTAC
>CM053585.1:300749915-300770242 GCA_028646515.1 Pseudochirops corinnae | reverse complement strand
TGAGAGCACTGGCCTGAGAACAATCGCTCAGTCCCCCTGCTGTCTGCAGGCCGCAGGCGGGAAGCTACAACGCGGAGGCGGGTGCAAAATCTCTGCCTTTCACTTTTCTGCTCTGGAAGCCTTTTGGCTGGACTGCTTATCTCCCCCTTTCGCAATCTCCACTCATAGCTGCCACTAATCCACTCACCAGAGAGACTCCTCTGCTCCTCCCACCCAGCCGCCCCCGGGGCACAGCCATGGCTTCAGGCCAGGCTGGTTTTGGTTTGCAGTGCTGATATGGTTCCTTGTAGCCGAGCTGACTTTAGTGAGAAGTATCTTTGTGTGCGTTTTGGAGTTCTAGGATTGGTTTAGAGCCCTATTTTATCGGTATTTTGGGGTGGCTATGTGAGAGTTGCGATATGTTGCTGCTGCTACGCCACCATCTTGGCTCCGCCCCCGGAATTAATTTTTTTTAAAATTTTATTTTTTCTCCAATTACATGTAAAAATAATTTTTAGCACTCTTAAAAAAAAATTTGAGTTCAGGGGCAAGCTAGGTGGCACAGTGAATAGAGCACCAGCCCTGGAGTCAGGAGGACCCACTTCAAATCCACCTCAGACACTTAACACTTACTAACCATGTGACCTTGGGCAAGTCACTTAACCTCAATTGCCCCTACAAAAAGCAAAAAAAAAATTTGAGTTCCAAATTCTCCTCCTTCCTCTCTTCTCTCCCCAATTCCTGAGAGGGTAAGCAATCTGATATAGGTTATACATGTCCAATTGTGTAAAACATATTTCTGTATTAGTCATTTTGTGGGAAAAACTCAAAGAAAAAATGAAAATAAAGTGGAAAATAATATGCTTTAGTCTGCATTCAGACTGCATTCAGTTATCTCTCTGGAAGCAGAAAGCCTTTTTCATCATGAGTCCTTTGGGACTGTATTGCTGAGAATAGCTAATTCATTCACAGTTATTCATTGTACAATATTGCTGTTACTGTGTTCTCCTGGTTCTGCTCACTTCATTCCACATCAGTTCATATAAGTTTTTTCATGTTTTTCTGAAATCATCTTGCTCATTATTTCTTATAACACTATAGTATTGCATTACAATCATATACCACAACTTGCTCAGCCATTCTCCAAATGATAGGCACCCCTTCAATTTCCAATTCTTTGACACCACAAAAAGACTCCTGTGAATATTTTTGTACAAATAGGTCCTTTCCAATTAAAAAAAAATCTCTTTGGCATATACACTTAGTAGTGGTATTGCTGGGTCAAAGGGTATGGAAAGTTTTATAGCCCTTTGGGCATAGTTCCGAATTGCTCTCCAGAATGGCATTTGAAGGAATTATGAAGATCTGGGGTCAAGAACCAATCAATCAGTCAATCTCTCTATGTTTCTCTGTCTGTCTGTCTGTCATTCTCTCTCCTCTCTGTCTGTCTATTTATGTTCATGAAAAAGGAGTTGTGTTGATGATGTGACAAAGAATAGACAACAGAAAGTCCATGTAGTCTAATAATATCCTTGTGATGCAGATAGAAAATGAAAAGGCCCCTGAATATTGGGCAAACCTTGTCATTCTGTGGTCACAAGATGAACAGACAAGGATGGTGCATGAGTTGTGTTACTGGTGGGAATACCCAGAGCAATGAGAATACGTATCCATGTGAGCATTTGTGTGTTAATATGGTAAGATATCAGTCTAACACTGTTTTTTTTTTTTCTTGGCCAGACTATTGACACTTTTCCAGCAGTTCTTGTTGAATGATGAATTCCTAAGTTGGGTTAAACAAAGACAAAATTGCTCTACACATTTCCTTTCCAAAATCTTGCTTATCTAATCTGAACCACTCATCTAATCCAATCCAGCATATATTAAACAAGGCACTATGGTGGCTACTGGGGTGTGTGTGCATGTGAGTGTGCAAATACAAAATTCAAATGAAAAAAATGGCCCCTTTCCTGAAGGAGCTTATATTCCACAAGGAAGATATAATATATAAGCGTATTACTTGTATGATAATTTGAGTGGAGAGCAAGAGCTATTGACTAAAGGGAAAAGGTCAGCTTTCCTGTAGGTTGTCATCCATGAACTGAGCTTTTAGGGAAGCTAGAAATTCTAAGAATGGGGGTGAATAGGCATCAGGGAACATTTTGTGCAAAGGCACAGAGATGAGAAATGAAATGCTAAGTTTGAGGAACAGTTTGGCAGGAACAAAATGCACAAGAAGGAATGATGTAGGGACAGCTAGGTGGCACAGTGAATAGAACACTGGCCCTGGAGTCAGGAAGACCTGAGTTCAAATCCAGCCTCAGACACTTAACACTTACTATCTATGTGACCTTGGGCAAGTCACTTAATCCCAATTGCCCTGCCTTCTCCCTTCCAAAAAGGGGGAAAAAAAAGGAATGATGTTAAAAAAAATTCTGGAACTGTAGATTGGAACTAGATTTTAAAAGGTTTTACATGGCAAACAAAGGAGATAGTATTTCATCCTAATGGAGGATGCCACTAGGGAGCCAGTGAAGCTTTGTGAGCCCCTGCAGATTTGTTGATGAATGTTTCTGTTTTATATAATATCACAAACTGCTATATGAGGAGAGTGGTATTGGCAAAATTCTGTCATTGCTCCTGATTCCAAAGGGGAGGATCTTTAAATGTCTAGTCCTATTGCCTCTAGGCTCTAGCCCTCTTAGCCTGAACAAAAGCCACCAGCCAGGAATAAAGATAGATGAAGATTATATTAACTCCAACCTCTAAACTCTCTTGCATTCCAGACATGCAACTCACAGTTTAGTTCGCTGGGGCACCTCCATTTCTCAGAATATCTCCCTTTACCAGATAGAGGGCTGATGAGTTTCACATGTACATGTTTCCCTTTTAATGGGTGGAGCTGTCAGTGAGCCAGGCAAGAAAACTATCCTCTGGAGCCAGGTTCTTAAAGCAGGAGACCATTTGGTTATCAGCAAAGGGAAGGCATTGGGCAGAGGCCTGGAGGAAGCCTCAATATCCGTCATTTGCATCCTCTTTATGAATGCTATGAATAGTGCTCTCCATGGCTACTGCCTTTTTCCAGCTTTGCAGGGGCTTGCATTGAGGGCATCAGTAGCTTGTCCAGGAATGTGTCATCTGACTGGGTGAATCATTTCACTTCCCTAGCCTTCAGTTTCCTCATCTCTAAAATAAAAGGATAACACTAATTGGCCTCTAGGATCCTTTCCAGCTCTAGATTTATATCATCCTGTCTTCTGAATTATCCCTATCCAAAGTAGTCCTGAAAACTCTATTGAGATGACTGGACCTGAGATTTTCTTAGGATCGATCCCAAGGATTGGGGTGATCCTAAGAATCCCTAGGATTGATCCTTTCCCTCAAATGGATAATAGTTTGCCACTAGGACCTCATCTGGTCTGGTCAACATTAAGTCATCTCTCTAGTAGGACCATTACTATGCTTAAACATTAGGCTTATATCTATGCCCATCAGATTATGGCAGTACAAGGGAAGATTTCATTTAGTCCTGGGGATGAATGGTGAAGACAAGCCGGACTCCTTCCCAGCAGAAGTAAAAGTGAACTACTCCACACCACACAATATATACCAAGATAAGTTCAAAAAAGATATGTCTTAGATACAAAAGGTCACCTCATAAACAATTTAGAGGAGCAAGGAAGAAATTATTTTGCTAAGGAAGAAGTAAAATTATTTTTTTCTTCTCTGTACACAGGGAAGAGTTTATAACCAAACCAAGAGGAGAGAGGGTCATGGAATCTAAAATGGACAATTGTTTTGTTACATAAAATTAAATCAGTCAGCAGTCAGCAAACATTTATTAAATACCTGTTCTGTGCCAGACCCTGTGCCAGGTGCTAGGGATAAAAAAGACAGAAGACAGTCCCTGTTCTCAAGGGGCTCACAGTCTAATGGAGGAGACAGCACATAGAAAGAAGCTGAAGAGCTTGGGGGGAGGTAAGGGAAGAAGGGTACCAGGCACTAGGGGTTTGATGAAGATGTAAAGTTTTTACACAAACAAAAGTAATGCAGCTAAAATTAGAATGGAGATAGTTCTGTGGGGGAAAAAAATCTTTGTAGCAAGTTTCTCTGATAAAGGTCTTATATCCAAGATCTATCTATCTATCTATCTATCTATCTATCTATCTATCTATCTAGACCTGATTTGAATTTATAAGAATGAGAGCAATTCAGCAATTGATAAATGATCAAAAGAGGGAGTTTTCAAATGAAGAAGTTCAAGCTACCAATAACTCTAAGAAAAAAATGTTCCAAATTACTTACAATTAAATAAATGCAAATTAAAAAACAATTCTGAAGTTCTGCCTCATACCTAATCAGATTGCCAAAGATCACAAAAAAAAGAAAGAAAAGAAAATGACAAATGGAGAACTGCAGGAAAACAAGCATAATTAATGCACTGTTGGTGGAACTATGAATTGGTCTAGCTATTCTAGAAAGCATTTTGGAATGATGCCCCCAAAGTCACCAAACTGTGTATAACCTCTGACTCTATGCCAAAAAGAGAAATAAGGAGCAAGACTCACATGTGCAAAAATGTTTATAGCAGCTCTTTTTATGGTGGCAAAGAAATGGAAATTAAGTGTGTGTGTGGGTGGGGGGGGTGGAGTGGGAGAGAGGGGAGAGAATGCCCATCAGTTGGAGAATGGATGAACAAATTATGTAACGTGAATATGATAAAATACAATTTGAAAATATTCCAACAACAATATCAACAAAAATGAAAGTGAATTGCTTCTGAGTAGTCTTAGACACAGGAATAGAGGAAAAGGAATTAGCAAAGCTGACAAGCTTCAGTAATGCTCACCTGTTGGATCTGGGATTCCTGGTCCAATGCAAGATGTTAGGAACAACCCCAGCAATTGGTGCGACAAATTTGCTCAGTTCCCTGTAGTCAGCTGTAAGCTCATCCTCACAGGCCATACAGGGAGCAGGTGGAAGGAAATGCTCTGCCCTCCTTACCCTCCACCAATAGGAAGCGAACAGACTTCATTTCTTCTGGAATTTGGGATTATTTTATGTTAATAACACATGAGATGTCTCAGATGACTCCAAGGGTTTCAGTTTGGCTCTACTAAGTAAAAAATAATAATAATTATTGCTAAAAATAATTATTAGCAAAGAAGTTGCCATAAGGAGTATATGGGTACAGACTTCACAGAGCTTATGATTACTTTCCTTGCAATAATCTGTTTCTCTAAATCCCCATGAAATTGCTTAGAAGGACTCATTGGAGTTTCCCTGGTTTTCTTGTTGGTGTCCAGAAGTCCTTTATATCCAAATGGGGCAGGCATACCTTAGACTTTGGCTGGACTGATGGGCTTTGAATGCTTTGGTGCTAGCTTTTGTGGTACAGCTTAGTAGTTCCACCATAAACTGATCATTGATCTTATCATACTTATGTTTTTTTTTTCTCTCTTTTGGCGGTGGAAGGCAGGGCAATTGGGGTTAAGTGACTTGCCCAAGGTCACACTGCTAGTAAGTGTTAAGTGTCTGAGGCTGGATTTGAACTCAGGTCCTCCAGACTTCAGGGCTGGTGCTCTATTCACTGTGCCACCCAGCTGCCCCAGTACTTATGCTTTAAGTCACACTCAAATGTCCTTATACAAGGTGTCATCACTTTCTGCCCACCCAGAAGGGCAGTGGGTGCCATGCTCCTTTTGCCTTACCCAAGGTATTTACTAGAACATTTACTATAGCAGCTGTGTTTTCCTGGAGGATGTCTCTCTCAATATTTCATTCAAATTTCATAATTTTATAGCTTTTTAGCTATTTTTATTAGGTTCTTAGTTGTTGGTATTTAATTTGGTAAAGTACTCTCTTATAATCTTCTTTTATTTCCCCTCCATTTGATTTCCCATTTTGATTTCTATTGTTGGCTAACACTTTATTCATTTTATTAGTCTCTTTTTAAAAAAAGGTTTTTAATTTTGTCTGTTTTGCTTTCAACTTTAAAACTTTTATATGCTTGTTTTTAATGTAGATTTACTATTTTAATCAGTTGCATGCTCACCTCATTAGCCTCTTCTTTTCTCTTTTGTTAATATGTGTTCAGGGTAAGACATGATTTCATTCTATAACATTTGATATTTTGCCTCATTGTAATTCTATTTAATATATTTTGTTACGATTTCTGTAATATTTTCTAAGGCAGGCACGGCTGTTTCTTTGCATTGCATTCTAGTTTTCCATCTGGATCATGGGACTGGAAAGGAGGTTGGCAAGGAGGTGAATTGCCCAGGACATCACCATAAATTGTGGCACGGAACAGAACTTTTAAAAACACAGTTGACTGTTTTATAGCAATCATGCTGGAGAGAGATCACATAGGGGGTATGTGTGTGTGCAGTTGTGTATGTGTATGTATATGTATATATGTATGCATGTGTGTGAATACATGTATGTGTGTTGGAGGAGAGTTAGTTCTCCCATTAGGTAGGGAGCCATACCTTGCTCTATGGGGTATCTTCTGATCAGAGCTTGTAGCCTTCAGGATACTAGCTAAATCAGTGGGACAGGCCAGTTTCTGGAGTAGATATTGTAGGACCATTGTTCTTAATTCTCCACATTAACTGACTTTTTTTTATAAGAGTAAGGATAAACAACTTTTATTCCTCTGTAGTTAGGGAAAGGCCAATTTAAATATCAACTTGTCACCTGTCCATAAAATTGTAAACTGCATACAAGAATCATTTCCCTAAATTCCTTGCACCTATTGCGTTTGACAACACGAATCCAAATCATCTCCCTTTAGTTTCCATGGAAACCGTTCCTTGTGGAATCCAATTCCATCACTCTGCTTGAATGGAAGACCAATTTAGCAGCAGCATCATAGGGACAAAGCAAAATTTAGGAGAATTCAAAGTAAACTTATTTTTTTCATTGACTTGTTTATTTACTTTTAGTTTACAAGATTCAGTTCCACGATCCCTTGAGTTTCAGATTTTCTCCTCTCCCTTCTCCCCCCCCCCACCATGGTGGCGTGCAATCAGGTATAGGATCTGCAAATATTTTCACATTGTACAATAGTCTGGTTGTATAGCAAAGTAAACTCATTAACTCTTGGGGAAGATGAACACAAGGAAGACTTGCTCTAGAGGACAGAAAGGAAAAAGAAAAACCAGTGTGTGCAAAACCAGCAGGGCCTCAGATTAAGGTTTAATTTGATTGGATTAAATTACAAATAGAGTTCAGGGATGGTACAAGAAAAATCAGCCATCTCATATGACATACTCCCCTCAAACAGGCCCAAAAGAAGAAACTTGATATTTTGGGTCTAGTAAATGCCCTGATCTATAGGGGGAGGTGTGGAAATATAAACCAGATTTTTAATACAGACTCTAGTTAGTCAGTTAAATGTCGAGCTAAGGTTTGGGACTTTTGCTTGAGGGCTACAAAGGTCTGATTCTGTTACAGTACACTAGGAAGCCTTGATATAATTATATAGAATCCACATTGACTTTGAAAGAACATAAGAATGTACTTGATTGAAGGCCACTAGGGTGTACTGGGAACATCTGGATCAAGACTGAAGGGAGATGTGTAGGTCCTCCCCCCATCTTTATAAGACCCACGGGAATTTAATATTTTGTCTTAATGTAACAGATCTTTTGAGACAAATTTCGCCCTCCTTGTGAGCAAGAGAAGTGGTCTCTACCCATACTGACAATCCTGGGTTTTTGAGATTTTTGCTCATCTTAGCCAAGGAACAATCCTGAGACTTGGACTGGAGTGTGTGAGATTTTAGCAAGCCTGCAAAGTTTTTGAACTTACGGGGATTTATGTAGGATATTTGGGTTAGACCAGGAGATGATGGAGAAGCAGAGCTGAGAACCACAGTGGCGACAGAGACATCTGCTTGTTCTCTCAAATTCACCAGGCCTCTGAAGGAAAAGGAGAAAGAGACTGGTGGACAGGTGGACCACAAGAGAAATGGCTCAGATAGGGTTAGAAGTTAGAGACCTTTGAAGCTCCCAGAATCTTCTGCAGACAGACTAGAAAACCATAGTCTTTGAACCTAAGTGGTAGAGAGGCCTGCTACTATCTCCTCTCCTCTCCTTTCTCCTTTCAGATGGAGCTTTAAATGCAAAATTTCCTATTCCCTTTATGCTGATTTTCCCCCCTGTTGCTATGGTAATTTTGTTAAGCTTGATTCCTTTTGATAAGAGTTTACCTAGCATAACCCCCTTGTACATGTAGGACTGGTACTCTACGTTTCTCTGACCCACTCATTATTTACAGTGTCATTTTAAAGTCTCAATTTGAATCTAGACCTTTTGTTCATGTTTCCTGTATCAATTCATTTTATTGCATTGTGGTCTATAGATGATGCATTTATAATTTTTGCCTTTCTTTATGAATTCTTTGTGGCCTCATGTACAATAATTTTTATTGAAAGACCTTGGAAACCTGAAGAATACTCATGTTTCTAAAAACATCTGGGAAGGAGCTATATATAGTATCCCTTTCTTGACATAATTAATGTCACTTTGAGATAAGTCTCTGTTTTCATGAAAATTGGCAGGCCTATCTAACCCTTATGTTTTAGCTCTCCTCTACTCCAGTTTTTATAGAAAAATCTAGTACAAGACAGATAGAGTCTACTATAGTTCAGATCTCTGGGCAATGTCAGCCTAGCAGTTGCAGAAAATCTCTGTCCCCTCTGCTAAAACACAACAAACTTTTCCCCAAGGTAAGTTCCCTGCTTGTGAATTCAGCATGATTATGTGTTGTGGGCCTGCCAACTTCCACTGAGATAAGCGTTGAAGAAAGTGGGAAAAAAAAATTTAACTAGGTGTGAGCAGAAAAAACCCAAACAAAGAAAGTTATAAAATGTGAAATAGAGCTGTTTCAAGGTACTTAGAATTTCTATTAACTATTGCCTAAGAGAGCTGCCTGTGATGAGACATAATGCAACATTTGAGGAGAAAAACAACCTCAGGGAAAGGGAGCATTGCTCCTGTGATCTGATGAGACCCTCACCTTGTGCTGGTTGCTTTAAGAGATTGGATTTGGCACAGAGTAAGGCATGGCATGTCTGCTTGCTGGCTATAACTTTTATTGGATTCAAGCTTGTGGTCTTGTTTTGTTTGGCTACTGTCTATACAAGCTAAGTGTACTCTTTTTGGGGTCTGTCTCATCCCATCTCCAAGTGAGACTAGGTATCTGCTCTTTGTGGGGTGTTGTGTTTGTACCACTAGCCTCCTGGGGCAGGATATAGGACCACTGTGTTTTGGCAATTAGTATCACTCTCCTATCTCCAAGAGGGGTCTAGGGCTAGAGTTATATCTATTTACCACATATTTATACTCCAGGGACACAACACGTCAAAAGGGAATACAGTAAGGAGTTCAGAATAAAAGATACTTTTGTGAAATGAGCAGAACCAAGAGAACACTGCACACAGTAACAGCCACATTGTGCTATGACTAACTTTTGATAGATTTGCATTTCTCAGAAATGCAAAGATCTAAGACAACTCCAAAAGACTCACGATAGAAAATGCTATTCACATCCAGAGAAAGAACTATGGAGTCTGAATGCAGATTGAAGCATACTATTTGCCCTCTCTCTCTTTTTCATAATTTTGTTTTCTCTCTCTTGTGGTTTCTCTCATTCATTCCAATTCTTCTTTACAACATGACTAATGTGAAAATATGTTTAATAAGAATGGATATTGCCATGGGCTGCTCAATGTCCAGCGCTAAGCATGATCGGAGATGTGAATAAGAAATGACCAGACCATGTGGGTAGTTCAAGGAAAGAACCATGAACTCCATTTAATGATTCTTTGAACAAGGTTTTTAAAGATCAAGGAGACAAAGATTCAAGTACTCTTATCATTATATTAGTCTGTCATATCCTGGAATATTCTTGTCATTATCTTAGTCTGTCATCCTGGAAGTAGCTCAGAATTTGATAAGGCTTTGTTATCTATGCCCAAAAAGTCTTAGGAAAAGTCAGTTAACTCCTATTAAATGCATTCACATAACAAAGGATGCTCTCAAGAGCAGGCTTCAAGGCCAAAAGCCAAAGCCACGGTCATCAAGCGCATCTACATAGAAGCTGACCCCCCAGGAGTCAATCAGAATCAAATATTTTGGCTTACTATAGGATATATGAGGTGGCTAGGTGGCACAGTGAATAGAACACTGGCCCTGGAGTCAGGAGGACCTGAGTTAAAATCTGGCCTCAGACACTTAACACTTACTAACTGTGTGACCTTGGGCAAGTCACTTAACTCCAATTGCCCTGCCTTCCCCCCCAAAAAAAAGCAAAAAAAAAAAAAAAGAAAGAAAGAGAGAAAAAGCATGTGTATGTAGAGCCTTTATCAGATTGCACACTGTCTTGGCAAGGGGGTAGGGGAGGGAGGCAGAGAAAATTAAAAACTCAAAAGCTGGTGGAAATGAATGCTGACAACTAAAATTAAATAAATTAATTTAAAGGAAAACAAAAAGAATAAAAGACACTTTTTCTGATCACAGTGGGGGGGGGGGGAGGAGTAACACTTACTATTGCCAGCTTACCTTCCTTCCCTCCCACCCAAAAACTGATCACATAAGACCATCATGTAAATCTTTTAATCAAATTGAGAAGAAAACAGAAATTGAGGGAGCTATATAGATTAGAATAAATGATTGAATACACAAGAGTAAATAAACTCTTCAGCTAGGAGAGAGATATTTCAGCTTCCAAGGAGACAGAATGATCTCACAAGAGTCAGTTTGCTCTTGGCAGTCTCTAGGGTTGCTGGTACCAGAAGTCGAGGACAAGGTGGGAGATAACTTCTCCACATGTCAGAGGCTATAGAGAGATCATCAATCTGTGGTCCAAAAAGTCCATACTTGTTTCTCTCAATCACTTTTTCAAATACCTCCTTTTGTGTGTCTGCTCTCTCTACAGGTATGCAGTATTGACTGATGTCTGAGATCCCTCTGCTGATAAGAAGTCGTGCATGCCTCCACATATGCAGCATCACAGGGCTGTCACTAAGGAAAACACACACACGTGCACACACATATGTATATGTATTTGTGTATTTGTATATACTCCTTGTTTGTGTTGGGCAAATCACTTTTATCATATCAGTATGACTTATTCAGCCTCCTAGAATATTATATGTTTACTGTTTACAGTAAGTACCTGGGAAATTGAATCACATTCAGAAGCCCATTCGCACCATACGTGCTTCTCTTTTTCATATGCTAACTGATGCTGCTTCTTGCCTGGGCTTGTAACTGTGGATGAAATAAAGGCTATTTACTACCCTGAATTGTGAAGAGTGGCCTTTCTTTTCATGTGCCATTCAAAAGTCTCTATAGGCCAGAGGATTACAGTATCACAATAATAGATTTAGAGCTAGAAAGAATCTCAGTAGTCACCCAGTTCAATCCCTTCATCTTACAAAAGAGGAAATTGATTCCCCAAAAGGTTAAGTTACTTGCCCAATGTTACAATTGTCACAAGTAGTAAGTAGGGACTTGAACCCGGGTAATCTTTCTATTGATCCAGCAATCTATGCACTGTAGTATGCTTGTCAAATCCGGTTTTCCAACATTTTGTTCAAATCTATAATTTCTTTCATACTTATTTTTTGTAGGATTTATCTAGTACGGATAGAGTAACCTAATGTCACCCAAATATAGTCTTAATATCTAGGTCTTTTCCATTTCAGTTAACTTTTCCTTAATGATGATTCCTTTGCTATTCACTGTCTATATACTTGCGATTGATATAGTTTAATTTCCTTGTCTCTCTTACTGTGATCTATTTTTGCTACTACCTTAAGTATGTGGGAACCTATAGTCACTAAGACCTTTGTGTTGCAAGGCTTCATGCTTAGTGTTGTAAGAGTAAAAGGATTAAGGAAGTATTCTTAACTTCCAGAGAGGTCTGAACCTACCCATCAGGTCTTTTCAATGGTGTGAACATATTACTCTTTACTCTTTTTGTTAAATACTACAGAAACACAGCTGAGAGATTGAGTTCCCATTTCTTCATCTTTTGTTTCAGTTACTATAAAAGTAAGTTGGAAGTTCCTTTAATCAGAGTTCCTTGTCTACTAGAGAAATTCTGACAACTAGTAGAGCTCCCTGCAATGGTGTATACCACCAATAGGGTGTTTCTGACAGACTTTAGCCCAAATCCAGAGTGAAGTTTGTTTCTTCCTCAATTTGGTGCCATGAATTCAATGACACTGCCCAATATCAGGTCACATCTCAGATCCACTCTTTGTGAGCCTCTGGTTCCGATGACTAAAAGTGAGAAAAAAGCCTTTTGAAATTTCTGAGAGGAATTTTCATAGGAGAACTGCCCATCAGACTAGCTCTTAACCATTTTAACTGAGTCTGTCAAACCTACTATGGAAAAAGTGTGTGTGTGTGTGTGTGTGTGTGTGTGTGTGTGGTGTTTCTGTGTCTTGATGAGTTCTCCTAGGTTATTGAGAATCCTGAGTCTTGCATATCCAAGTAATCCTGCAACTCTATAATTGGCTCACCAGACATGAGACTTAAGCCAACTTTAATCACCCCACTATACTTGCAAATACTTAGGAGTGAGGATCAGACATGTTCTGAAAACAAAAGAGATAGGTCAAATCCCATAACCTAGTGATAGGAGTCTCTTTACTTTCCCTTGATATAGGTAGACACCTGACTTGGGACTAATGGCCTATAAGAGAGGCACTGGGAGTATGATCATTCTAGCTCCTCTGGGCAACCCATAAACTTCTTGTCATCCCCTAAGGCAGGGGTGGGGAACCTACAGCCTTGAGACCACATGTGGCCCTCTAGATCCTCAAGTGTAGCCCTTTGGCTGAATCCAGACTTCACAGAACACATCCCCTTAATAAAAGGATTTGTTCTGTAAAACTTGGACTTAGTCAAAAGACTGCCCCCAAGGATCTAGAAGGCCAATATGGCCTCAAGGCCTTAGGCTCCCCACTCCTGCTCTAAGGAATTCAACATATTCACGAAAAGCAAAACCCTGTTGTCCTCCACCATATGATGGTAGTGAGTCTATGAAGTTGTTTGCTTCTTTATTTGGAGAAATACTTGATGTGAGCATAGGTTGTATAGTTAGGAAATCAGGTAGAGTTTGTGCAGTGTATACTTGAATCTATATGAGAGTGAGGTTTTTGGGCACAATGTTATTGACCTTACATGTAATTGAGGTAAAGTGTGGTCAGGTTAGTGTGAGAAAAAGGGAAAAGGGAATGACCACCTAATGGATTAGAAGTGGAAAGACATAGACATGTTCCTAGGATTAGGAATGGAAAGTTCTAGAGGTGCCTGTGTAAGAAGCCATAGGGGTACTTCTGGGATTAGGAACAGAAGATCTTAGATGTTCCTCTAGGTTTAGGAAGGGGAAGCTTTAGAGGTGTTTGCAGGGAATGGGCAATCTTACCAAAGGGTCGGTGAGACGGATGATCTGAAGTAGAGAGTTCTGTAGCCTGTAAAAAGTCAGTGCAACATTTTACGTGTTTTCTTGGAAAGCAGATGACATCTAGCTCACACCAAGCATCCGAGCAGCATAGATGGCTGACCCAATAACAACAGGAGATATCAAAATAGGCTGTGAGGATGTAGTTGTCAAACCCACGGCAAGAATATAAGCTTATAGTTCTGGTTCTGACGATCCCCTTATTTTCCTTTTGGTTTCTCATGAAGATGTGCTCAGACAAATGACTGGTACAGTCTTTTGTTGGGGGAGGGGAAAAGGAACCAGGGGTGTGCTGGTAAGTGTTTAACAACCAACTCTCTGCGAAAAATGTACTTTTGATGCACTTTTAAGTGTTATCTGGATTATTAACATTTTCTCCATCATTTTATTAAGACTAGACAATAATCAAAATAGCAAACTAAGCCCTGATTTGTAGCATTTGCTGGTTTCCAAGATATAAATGTTCACACTGAAAATGCAAGCATGGACTTTCTCTGAGCTGGTTTGAGCCAGCTCCATTATACCCTTGGGAAGAACCCATCAGGTCTGAAGAGGCAAAGATTTGTCCTCCTTTACCTCCAAGCTGGGTGTTTTTATATTTCTCTGGGACTGCCACCTATCATAACACAAGTGTAAAGCCTTTCATTATGCTTGAAGTAAAACAAACTTCTGTGCTTTGGTTACCTACATGGCAAGACCTACTGCGGTATTCCCTAGTTCCCAAATGACTTAAAATTCCATCTGCTGGAACTAGGGGAATAATTTCTACAATAACAACTGCCTTGTAAAGACAAACAACTTTGAAAGACTGAAGAACTTTGATTCATACAATGAAGCATACTACATATCTCCTGACAGAGTGATGATAAACTCAAGATTAGGTAAACGGGCTTGAATCTTGGGCTATACTTGCATCCCCATCCCTGTAGACTAGAGTTGCCTAGTAACACTAACAGTACAGTTCACTATGAAACATTTGCCTGTTTCTTGCCATTGTTACAAGAACATGTTTTAAAAGGAAGAAGAGGGAGTGGATGAAACACTGTTGATACTGGTATACCTTTGCTTTGCACGTCTCAAGGAAAGATCAAAGGATATATAATAATTGCTGCAAGTAGCCTTTGTTGAATAGTGGCTTCATGAACTTCAACACTGTATTTGCAGGCATGCTAGTATTGTTGCTTAGAGAACAAATGACTTTGGATAATTTTCAATAAATGGATGCTAGAGTGAGGATATTAGACAAAATCTGTCCTGAAAAACTTGCTTCCTTTTAATTTTCAGGTAGAAGTAAAGGTACCTCATTATATCTAGGAACCAGTTATATAACATAGTTTTATTGAACAAAGGACACCCTTTGGCTCTATTCCACATAATTTAAAAAATGGGTAGATTTCTTCCACCAATAATACCATAAGCAACAATAAGGCCAATGAACTTTCTATTTCTAATTCAAGCTATATAATAGACTCATTAGACCTCAGTCTTGGTAAATTTCTGAATATTTCCAAGAATTGTCTCATCAAATAAAATTCGGAAAGAAGAAATGAGACTTTTCTCAATAGCTCAGATTGTAGAAAATGCAGCTGGGCCAGATGAAAGTGAAATAATATTTAGTTGTTGCAAGTATCATTACACTGACTGAGAAGTAACAATCCTTTGTCAAGACGAACCGTCTTTACCTTTCATATATTGCAGCTCTTCACCTCTTTTGTAGTGAGATTGGTTCTGACAAGGACCATCATCACCTGTGGAAGGAACTTCATGGACTCATCATTGATGGAATCAGAAGAGGAATACTTTTTCTGTGACTTATGGGTTGCAATTTTAGCGTTAATGTCATTGACTTCACTATCTGAAAGTTCACCGTGGAATGAGCTGGTGGGATATTTCTTTTTAGTTCTAAAATTTGCTCATCAGACAGTCTCTCAGACTTCTTTTTTTATCAGCAAGGATGCAAGCAAAGTTATATTATTATAAAAAAAGCTATAAATTTTGAAAATCTGAAAAATCAGGAAAGTGAAGTAAATGAATAAAATAGTAGAAACCACATGCAAAGATAAAATTTTATTTCATGAATGTATAATTTAAAAAGTTTTATAAGTGTTTGATTAATTCTACTGCTGTTTCAAGAGAAAAAAGGACTAATATAGGCAAAGAAATGACCTAATAGAAATAAATGGAGGGATCTTTTTTCTTATTAAAAACAAAAAAAGAAAATATTTAAACATATTTGCCATTTGACACATCAGGTCCTTATAGGTAGAGTTCAGGTTTTACTTCTTTTGTTATTTGAAAAAAATGCTAAGGAATATTGATGTAAAAAGTCATGAAGCATAAAGTAGAAATATTTAAGCCTTTTCAAGTTGTAGGTATCTAAAATGATGTGTGTGTGTGTGTGTGTGTGTGTGTGTGTGTGTCTGAATAGATATTCTTGGTCCTTCTGAGAAAATAAGATTTTTTTTTTCCAGTAATGAAATATCCCCCAATTATCTGACTGGTATTATAGTTTAATTTAAGCATTCCCTACAACTCCTGCCACCTTGTTTTGCTCTGGCCAAACATGTGGGAAGGACAAAATAAAACCAAAAATGATAATGGAAAAAATTCAGAGAATAAAAGATTTTGTTTGCTGGATAATTATTTTTAAAAGAGACAAAAATGATGACTCCACAAGTTGTGGCTTCTCTCATCAAGCCAAATACTTGATTCCACTGCTTTTCAACTTCTCCAGAAAATAGTCCTCATTAATATGCCCTCTCTTTAATCTTCAGTTTCTCCTTACTGTTTCTATTGTTTCCTTCTCTACTGCCTACAAACATACCCAAAGTCTCTCCCCATATTTAAAAGACCTTCACTCGATCTCTAATATTCCACCAGCTATCATCTTATTTATCTTCTGTTCTCAGCTTAAAAGACTATCTTCACTTACTGTCTCTATGTCCTATTTTCTCACTCGAAGAGTGAGTGCAATATGGTGCTGATCTCATCAGTCAATTGAAACTTCCCCAAAGTTATCAGTGCTGTCTTCCCCGCCCCCCAATAGTATTTTATTTTTTCCCCCATTACACATAAAGATACTTTTCAACATTCAGTTTTGTAAAATTTTGAGTTTCAAATTTTTTCCCTCTCTTTTTTCCCTCTCCCCTCTTAGAAAGAATCTGATATAGGTTATTCATGTACAATCATGTTAAACGTATTTCCACATTGGTCATGTTGTGAAAGAAGGATCAGAACAAAAGGGAAAAACCACTAGAAAGAAAAAACAAAAACAAAAAAAGTGAATACATTCAGACTCCATAGTTCTTTCTCTGTATCAGTGATGTCTTAATGGCTGACTCTAATGTCTTCTTTTCAGTTCTCACCCTTCTTGACATTTCTACAATACATGACACCTTTTATTCATTCATTGATACTCTCTCCTCTCTGAGCTCTAGTGACATTAGTTCTGGTTCACTTCTCACACTCCTAATTCACCATTGATAGGTTATCATCTACATGATGCCCCTGACTGTGGGTTTGCTCTGAGGTTCTGTCCTTTGACTTCTCTTTTCTCTCTACATTCTTTCTCTTGGTGACCTCATCAGCTCACATGCGTTAGTTATCATCTCCATGCTGCTGTTTCCCAGATCTATACATCCAGCCTTACTCTTTCTCCCGAGCTCCGGATTATTGGATATTTTGAACTGGAAGTCCCGTAGGTACGTGCCAACCAGTGAGTCAATATGCATTAATTAAGTGACTATGTGCCCGGCCCTATGCCAAGCACTCAAACTCAACATGCCCAACAAAGAACTTATCTTTCCTTGAGAAACTACCCCTGTTACTCTCAAATAATGTCTTTCTGGTCACTCAGATTTGCAGCCTTGGAATTGTAGCACACCCTCTTCATTTACTCTCAACTTTAATTAGCAGTATCAGGCTGGGCACCAAGAGAGTGGCTGACTACTTTCCACTTTAGGATTATCCATAGGCAGCTGCTCCAGGTGCATCACCAAATCCAGATCCAGGAGAAGCCAGCCCCTAAGAGCAGAAGAAGACAGAGCAGGCCATTCTCTGAAATCCAGGGGCAGAGGATCAAAAAGGAATCAACACTAGGGCTGAAGATGAAGATTACACTCATCCTATTTGCAGATACCCTTGTTGTGTCACAGGGTTGAAATCTGTCTGCTGGTAATTGGAGGTGGAGCCAAGAACAAGCAGTTTCAGTGTTGTTAGCTTGAGGCTTTGTAAGTGACACAAAATGAACCTAAGCCAGACCTGGAGGCACTGCATGAACTATATGTGTAGGGAGCCTAGTCCTTGACCTGCCACATCTTGCAGATCAGTGGTGATCAGAGAATTGTGGCAGAGGAGGTATAGGCCCCTGAAATCCTGAGGATTGGGGTTTTTCTAGTTCTATCACTCATAAGCCCACCCTTCAATAAGATTGATTTAAAAAAAAGTGAGGGGATAGCATTAACTGAGCTACTATAATAAAAAGAATTGTAACAAAATAATTCCTTCTCTACCCAACAAAGTCAGGGACAAACTCTCCCACAGATGCACACAAAATGCAGAGGGAAATGGGCTCAAGCTTAGATAGCACACATATTAGAGGTGTAATTTGTAGTTCCTGATTGGATGGAAATAATTTTCTGCCTTTGAGAAATTCTTATGAATTTCCCCTGAGATAGCTTTTTGCTGTACTCTAAAAATCAGTGCCTTTGTAGAGAGTAAAGCTATGCTTCTCTCTGTTACAAAGAGGTCATGCTCTCTAAGCTGTCTTTCCTCCTGGTGTCTAATGTGTCAACTTCCTGTTGATGTCCACGTCCTGCCTTACCCTGCTCCCCCATCTGACTTGTCAGATGGCATAGTCAATGGTGGGTGGGAGTCAACAGGTATTTATTAAGTACTTACTTTATACAAGAAGTATTGTGGGAGGAATTGCCCCTCCCTTTCTACTGTCTGGTACAGGTACAAGGGTCTGGTTCCTTAAAGTTCTTCTGAAGTTTAGGGGCGGGTCTGGTAGTGACCCAGAACATTGAACTAGAGTAAAAAAGATTTGGTCTCAGACCCTTACTAGCTGTGTGACCCTGGACAAATCACCTAATCTCTTTCTGCCTTAGTTTCCTCAACTGTAAAATGAGGTTCATAGTAGTATCCATCTCATAGGGTTGTTGATATTTGTAAAGAGCTTAGTGTCTGGCACATAGAGATGCTTAATAAATGTTTATTCCCCCACTCCACCAAGTTTTATGGCCATCCTTGTTAGAATTCCTTCTCTGATATACATAGGCCCAAGCATGTGTCTACTTATATCAGCCAGTCCCAATATATTTTCTGTGTAGTTATCACCCAATTTCATCCAGTGGCTTAACACACTTCACTTTTTTCAAACTTTCAAAGTGAGCAAAGATTTGTTCAAACCTCCATTTATTCCTTTGATTGAGGAGTTCAATAGAAATGTCTAAGTCTTGCTCACATCTAATTTATACTATTGATTCTATGACTCAATCAGAGGCATTCCTCCCTGATAAACACATTGAGGCCTAGAGCATCCTGTTAGTCATGTTAATTAGGTCTGAGGAGTACATGGTATGCATTGTCATACTTGATACCTCACTTTCATTTATCACATATAGTCAATCAATTGCCAAATTTGGTCATTTCCATCTCCCTAACATCTCCTGCATGTCCATTTCTCCCCACTCACATAGCCATTATCTTAATTCAAGTCCTTGTTTTGTCTTGCTCTACTCTTGTAATACCTTCTCAATTGGTTTCCCTACCTTATCTTTCCTCACTCCTTTCCATCCTCCATACAACTGCCCAAGCTATTTTTCTAAAGCACAAGAATGACCATATCATACCTCTACTCAATAAGCTTTATGTTTTTTCCTGATTACTTCTAGTATCGATTAGGTACTAGATATAATTAGTATCAAACTCCCCCATTGGACATTTAAAACTCTCCACAACTTTGACCTTTTTTTTTTTTTTTACCTCTATAGCTTTCTAACATTATCCACTCTGTATACTCTATGGCCTAGCCATTCTGCTCTATTTGATTTTATTCATAAATGATACTCTATATTCAATGTCCATGCTATTATATTGGTAGTTCCTCCTCACCTCCAAATTTTGAAGTCCCTGGTTTCCTTCAAGACCGAGTTCAAGTGCTACCCTTTCTGGTCCCCCCAGACTACTTTATTGTTCCTTTGTGTCTTGCACCAAGAACAAGAGTGACACAGCCAAGGAATAGAGATAGAAATTATGTGGTATAAGAATTCCTTTAAGCTGTGTGTTGACTTTTCTGACTTTCATATGATATAAATGCATTAATGTCTTATGTGTATTTCTCCCTTATGTGGGTTGAGCCCCAGAGTGAAAAAGATATCTTATTGTTTTGTCTTATATGAAAGCAAAATTGATTAGAATGTGATTTAGCATTAGAAACTGTTTCAGTCAATTCCTTTGTTCTTGTAGATATCTGTAATGGGAATGGGAATTTGAAGATCTTCCCTGCCCCTTTAATAGACCTAGGGGAGTTTGAAGACCTGCCCTGCTTTGAAAGTAAACTCTGTCCCCTAATAGGCTGAATGTAATCACATGGAGCCTGTGATGGAGGGAATTTGCTGAAGGATGCAGCAGAGCCCACAGGAAGCTAGTAGCCAGAGCCAGAGAGATGGTGTGAGAAATAGGAGGTTCAGGCAAGGAAATAAAGAAGTTTGTGAGTAAATATTGATGTGTAACAGCAAGCACCCTAGCATACCTAGGGTGGCTACTAGCACAGGTTCTTAGATCTGCTTTTCTAAAGGAAAGCAACTCAAAATGGGTTAACAATCTTACTTTAATCAAACATATCATTTACCTAGTTCAAGGGA
>CM053585.1:300727534-300749415 GCA_028646515.1 Pseudochirops corinnae | reverse complement strand
ACATATTCCATCTAATCCTTTATTTGCTCTAGTTTATGTATTCCATTTTGAAGAGCTTCTTTCAAGTTCCTGGTTATTGAGTTTTTTTCTTAATGACTGGTGTGACTTAAAAGCTAAAATATTAATTAACTCCTTGTTGATGTTAATATTGACTCATCTTTTATGCCTTATTTGCATTTATTTCTTGTATCAGTTCTAAATTATGGATTTCTTGTCAGAAAATAATTAAGATTTTTTGCTTCATTGAAGAATCATTTTTTTCACATGTTGGTGTATACTGTATTTGTCAGGAAAAATAATTTTGGTGAGCCAGAAAATTTCCCTGCAACATTGCATCCCAAACTTATATTTCATTTATTGTCCTTATCATGTAGTCATGCTCAATTTAAACTCATGCTCTTCCATATGTAAATTGCTTCATACAAGATATTTTAAAGATTCTCTTTAGGTATGATGCTATTACTTGGTGCTTATATTTCTGGTTGGGTTAAGCTTAGATTTAATCAGAAGTGTCAAACACACAGCCTTAGGGGTCACATGTGGCCTGCAACACTTGGGAGTGAAGGCTGAACCAGATTAAAATGTTCTTCTTTTGGAATTTTTCCTTCAGCAGTCTTATTTCTAATTTTATAGATACCAGACCATCTTTTATCTTTCTTATTAACACTCTAAATCACTCTTATTCTTTTTTCTATTCTAGAAGTATATCTGTTGCAATCTTCTTTCATTTTGGCAAGTTAGTTTTATTTATTTTTTAATCTTTCTTGCAGTCTTTGATCACTATGTGGTTTGCCAGTCTGTTTCCAGGAAATGCAGAATGTCAGAAGTATATATGGAAACAGAACAGACATTTACTCAGAGTTCAAAGATCTGTGATATCTGAATTTTTGTTTTGGAGAGAATACTGGGATGGAGAAGGATTCAGAGGACTCATTTTGGTTGTAACATGGAGAGGATCAGGGAGATAGACTGAAACCGGGGAAATGGGCATGGTTTCTTGGTTGCTCTGCCCCACCCTGAGATGCTGTTCAAGTTGCTTTTGCATACACTGGAGAGTGTGAACTAAGAAGATGAGTCAGAGGCTTCCAGAACCTGATGGACATATTGGACATGTTGGGTGAGATCACATGACCAAGGAAGCCTGTGTCTTTTGTTTCTTTCCCCTTCCTGGTAAAGGGTGGCTTAGTTCAAGACCTCTTACTCTTATTTTTTGTGCTGGATGATAACCTGTTTCTCTTTCTGTCCAGTGAGGGAAATAGCAGAAAGAAGAGACTCGTAATTTAACCTTCCTAGGAAGTTAGCCAAAAGAGGCTGATATCTACATATTTCCCCAAACTGTTAGCCTCTTTGAATTTTTATTCGTTTTAATTGGCCTGATAGAGACCACAACATCCAACTGGGTTAATGTGTTTTATTTTTTAGAAAGGGGTGACACTGGAAGAGAGACATTTTTGTCATTGAAGAGAAAGAGAAAACAATTCTACCCTTCAATAGGATTTTGAGGTGAGATATGTGGGGAGGAGAGTAGGAGCTGAGACCTATAGCTCCATGAGAAAAGTGCATACATGTATAACCCTACAGTTTCATTGGACTCTCTCCTCATTGGTGCAGACTGATTACTCAGAGGCCCATGCAACTGGCCCTTTGAGTCAAGGATTACACATGGTTCATCAACTTAAAGAAATCTTATTAAGTAAAAACAACTCCCAAGAGCAAGATGAAACTTGGAGAAGTTGGCATTGAAGGTTCTAGAACTTTTTGATCATGTTAGTCTGAGGCACTTATGTTGCAACCCTTGACTGGATATTAAAGCTGCTTAGCTGTAGTATTGCTAAGGCTGAGTGCCATGTTCAACTTTGCTCCTGGTGCTGGAAGGATTTCCAGCAGACCTTATTCCCCATCAGACCTTATAAATGAGGTATCATTCTTATATCCTGGCTCACCATTATTAAACAGATTGTTAGTAAATAAACATTTATTAATTGTTAATTATGTGCCAATCCTCTGCCAAGTGATGGGGTTGAAAAAAAAGGCAAAACTATTCACTGACCTCAAGGAACTCACATTCTCATGAAGGATTCAAAATGTAAATACTACCACACTCAAGAGATCTGTCTATTTATCTATCTCTTTGACATATATATGTATATATATACATATATATATACACACATATATATGTATGTATTAATTGAAAGGTAATCTCACAGGAATAGCTAGGTGATGCAGTAGATAGAGCACTGACCCCAGAGTCAGGAGGACCTGAATTCAAATTCTGCCTCAAGACACTTGACACAAGTTGTGTGACCTTGGGCAAGTCACTTAACCCAGATTTCCTACCAAAAAAAAGAAAAAAGAAAAAGCTATCTCACAATAGCTGAGTGAAGTATGAAAAGTCTCCTTTGGAAGATAGGATTTGAGCTGAAACTTGAAGGAAGCCAGGGAAAATAAGAAGTTACGTTTGTGAGAGTATATTCCCAATTGGACTCAGTCCAAGCTTACTTTGTAAATTGAATTCCATTCTTAACAAGCAGAAGCCTTTCTTAAAAGTGGGAGTCTTGTTTATTTGTATATTTGCTCCACATGTGGGAGCCTATTTACACATGTGGAGAGCCATATGCTCCAAATGGGAGCTCTGTAATTAGTACAGGTTCACGTGCCTCTTACATGTGGAAGCTCATGAAGATTACAACTGGATTCAGGTCCTGAAAACAGTGTGGTGTAGTGGATAGAAGGCCAGTCTCAGAGCTAGGAAGACCTGGTTTCAGGACTTGCCTTGGACAAATATCAGCTGTGTGACCCTTAGCAAGTCACAACTTCTTAAAGTTGCATGTCCTTATTTCTGGTTCTAAGTTGTAGAACGGTTTCTCGATTGCTTTGGTAGAGGGAATTCCTTCATTGGGAGTTCCTTACACTAATGATGAAATCACAGGTCCAGGACTGTCCCAACCCCTCTCCCCTCATCAATTTGGGCCCTTTTTCTTATTTGCTCATTCTTCAGTTTTTGTTTAAGGTTTGTTTTCTCTTCACATTTTTGTTATTATTTCATTTACCAAATTTTGGGACTGATTTGAGGTGGGGCAGGAAGTTTAGCTTATTCATGAATACTTCACCACCCTGACAGAAGTCTCTATTTTATAATTTATTTTCTGACCTCAGTATGGAGCTAGATTCCTTTTTCTATCTCTGATTTGTGATTAAATTGGCATAAAGCTCATCAGTCCTTTTCAGACATCCAAAGTGATTATACAATGTATTTGTGCACTGTAAGAGATACATTTTCCATTCTTAGTCTATGTAACACATCAAATTAAAGACTTTTGAGACTTTCCAACATTTTACTTTTATTCCTGAATCCTGATATTCAGTACCATACACAGCCAAGTTTCACATTTCTCCTTTACACATACGGCAACACCATTTCATGAGATTAATAACAGCTTCTTATAAAGAATCCACTCAGGGTGTAGTTATTCTAAAATCTTGTGCTCATACATGGAGTTATATGGCCATATTCATTCATCTGCTAGGTTCTAGGCACTGTGTTAGGCCCTAGGAATACATCAACAAAAATGAAAGTCTGCTCTCAGAGAACTTACACTCTATAGGGAAAGACCACATCTACACAATATTAGATATCCATTAGAGATCTAACATTAAAGGAAACACTGATAGGCCCAAAGGGCTGGGGTACTGTGCTTACCCTTTTCCACTGAGGGATCCCTCTGTTCTAGACTCATACAATCAACTGGACCAGGCTTATTTTTGGGGGAGCCTGCATACTTTTTTGACTCATTTTACCCACTACTATGGTGCCTCAGGAATAAATTGCCTAAGGCTTAAGTTGTAATTCATATTTCAGTCTCTTCAAAGGGGAGGGTTAAAAAAATACTCAATTTAAAAATGAGTCAGATATGAGAGAGCATTAGGGATGGAGAACCTGTGACCTCAAGGACACAAATGACCTTCTAGTTCCTTGAGTGTGACCTTTTGACTAAATACAAGTTTTAAGGAACAAATCCTTTTATTAAGAGGATTTGTTCTGTGAAGTTTGGATTCAGTCAAAGAGCCACACTTGAGGACCTAAAGGGCCCTATGTAGCCTCGAGGCTGAAGGTTCCCCACCCCTGGGACAGCTATTTACTTCCTGCTAAAACAATGCTAACAGAGACAAAAGACTCACAACACACATAGAACAATGTAAAATAGGTTTCAGTAACTTAACTGATAATTATGGTTATGATCTCCTAGGAGACTGACTATACAAACATTTCAGTTGAAGATCTAAACATGAAGTAATATTCAGAACTGATTTCACCTTGACTCTACCAAGTTTCAAAGTTTATGTGTTCTGCCAAGACAGGCCAGGGACTTGGATTTTTCCTCTTGTTGGTGGCTCTGATGCAAAAGTTTCTTTTTCTACCAGTCAGCTCCACCCAAGGAACCCAAAACCTCCAAACTTCTCGAATTCATGAAATTGCATCCAGATTTTGATGAATGTATTTCAAGAACAATGTTTAGTCACCTACTGAGGAAAGGAAACACAAAATGGGAAAGGCATCCAGTGGCCAAACACAAATTCACTTACCTGTGGGACCACACTGGGGGTGGGGACAAAAAAACCACACATGTCTTTACCCTAGAACTGGGGAGAGCTCTACTTGCCACACTGATGAATCAGAGAGAGAGAGAGAGAGAGATAGAGAGAAAGAGACAGACAGCCGGATAGATAGACAGAATGTGTTGGAAGTTGTCTCTTCCTTTTAACTGATAAAGAACACTTCCCCCTTGCTGCTAGCATAGTGAGACCAAAAAACCAGTCAGAATTTGCTGCATCCGGCCAAAATTCCTAGACCTTTTAGCCTGGAGTCACCACTGTGGTTAAAAGCAAAGAGTTAGTCATCTCTGACACACCCAAATTTTGATTCACACATGTGGTCCACTGGGAGCAGGAAAGGCAACTTAGCTCATATTTCATAGGATCCATTGCTTATATAAAATTTGTTGTTGAGTTGTTTCAGTCATATTTGACTCTTTGGAACTAATTTGTTTTGGTTTTCTTCAGAAAGATACTGGAGTGGTTTGCCATGTCCTTCTCCAGCTCATTTTACAGATGAGAAACTGAGATACACGGGGTTACATACTTGCCCAGGATCACACAGCTAATAAGTGTCTGAGGCGAGATTTGAACTCATGAACATGAGTCTTCTGGTTCCAAGCCCAGTGCTCTATCCACTGGGTCATTTAGCTGCTCTCTCTATAAAATACATTCATGTTAATTGAGAGAGACAGGTACTAGCAGTGTGGAGAATCAGGAAGTGCCTCACACAGGGGGTATAGCATTTTCCTTGAGCTTTGAAGGAAACTTGAGATTCTAAGAGGAATGAATTCAAAGATTTTGGAGTTGAAGGGTTACTCTCCTATTTTAATTATTTCTACCATATCTGATATTACTTTCCCTTCCCCATTAAGGTAGTCATTTCTTAAAGCACTTAGTGTCTAGGGCAGGGTGCTTAATGATCACATCCCATTTGAAAAATTGGAAATTCAGAAAACTCACAGGACATTATTCATGTTGTGTTCCTCCCTGGACCCAGTTTTCTAGACTTTCCCCAACACTTTAAAGAACTTTGAATGGTCCTTTCAGTGGTGTCCTTATGATAAACTAATAACATTTTTGAAGTCAATTATGCACTGGGCAAGTGTCTATTTATCTCAGTCTATTAGTCCTTTAACAACTGAGAATCCATTTCCTTAATGCATCCTCACACTATCATTCAATAGAGTATGTTGACCTCTAGGCTCAAAGTTTGACTTAGTGCTTGCAAGAAGTACTATTGATACTCAATTGCTGCAAATGGAGATTTATGTATGAATAAGCAATCCCAGATGATGTTCCCTGATATATTCTTTCTGTCATGTACCCTCCTATGAAACATAGGGCTTAGGTACACTTTGGGGAATTTATTCACTTTTTGTTTGTTTGGTTTTTAAAATTAATTAATTTAATTTTAGTTTTCAACATTCACTTCCATAAGATTTTGAGTTCCAAATGTTCTCCCCATATCTCCCCTCTCCTCACCCCAAGACAATGTGCATTATGATTACCCCTTCCCCCAATCTGCCCTCCCTTCTATCACCCACCCCCCCTTCTCTTACCTTCTCCTCCTTCTATTTTCCTGTAGGGCAAGATAGATTTCTATACCCCATTGTCTGTATATCTAATTCCCGAGTTGCAAGTGAAAACAACTTCCAACATTCACTTCTAAAACTTTGAGTTTCAAATTCTCTCCCTTTCTCCCTCCTTTCCCCACCCCCCAATTGAGAAGGCAAGCAATTCGATACAGGTTATATGTGTGTAGTCATGCAAAACACTTCCACGTTATGACTGACTAACTGTATTTTCCTCTATCCTACCCTGCCCACATTTATTCTATTCTCTCCTTTGACCCTGTCCCTCCTCAAAAGTGTTTGCTTCCGATTACCTCCTCCCCCAATCTGCCTTCCCATCATCCCTCCTCTCTTATTCCCTCGCCCCCTACTTTCCTGTAGGGTAAGATAGATTTCTGCACCCAACTGAGTGTGTTCGTTATTCCCTCCTTAAGCCAAATCTGATGAAAGTACAGTTCAGTCATTCTCTCTCACTTCCCCCTTCTTCACCTCCACTGTAAAAGCTTTTTCTTGCCTCTTTTATGGGAGATAATTTACCCTCTTCTACCTCTTCCACTCTCCTTCTTACAGTACATTCCTCTCTCACCCCTTAATTTTATTTTTGAGATCTCATCCTTTCATATTCAACTCATCCTGTGACCTCTGTCTATATATATATGTATATATTCCTTCCAGCTACCCTAATACTGAGAAAAGTCTCAGGAGTTACAAATATAATTTTTCTATGTAGTAATGTAAGCAATTCACCTTTAATAAGTCCCTTATCGTATCTCTTTCCTGTTTACCTTTTCATGCTTCTCTTGAGTCTTGTATTTGAAAGTAAAATTTTCTATTCAGTTCTGGTCTTGAAAATCCTCTATCTCATTGAATGTCCACATTTTCCTCTGAAGGATTATACTCAATTTTGCTGAGTAGGTGATTCTTGGTTTTAATCCTAACTTCTTTGACTTCCAGAATATCATATTCCAAGCCCTCTGTTCCCTTAATGTAGAAGCTGCTAAATATTGTGTTATCCTGATTGTTTCCACAATACTTGAATTGTTTATTTCTGGATGCTTGCAATATTTTCTCTTTTACCTGGTAACTCTGGAATTTGGCTACAATGTTCCTAGGAGTTTTCATTTTGAGATTTCTTTCAGGAGGTGATCAGTAGATTATTTCAATGTCTATTTTACCTTCTGGTTCTAGAATATCAGAGTAGTTTTCCTTGATATTTTCTTGAAAAATGATGTCTAGGCTCTTTTTGATCATGATTTTCAGGTAGTCCAATAATTTTTAAATTATATCTCCTGGATCTATTTTGCAGGTCAGTGGTTTTTCCAATGAGACATTTCACGTTGTTTTCTACTTTTCATTTCTTTTGGTTTTGTTCTGTAATTTTCTGATTTCTCATAGAGTCATTAGTTTCCATTTGTTCCATTCTAATTTCTAAGGAATTATTTTCTTCAGTGAGCTTTTGGACTTCCTTTTCCATTTGGACAATTCTTTCATTCTCTCTTCCTTCCTTCCTTCCTTCCTTCCTTCCTTCCTTCCTTCCTTTCTGCTTTTTTGGAGGGGCAATTAGAGTTAAGTGACTTGTCCAAGGTCACACAGCTAGTGTTAAGTGTGAGGTGGGATTTGAACTCTGGTCCTCATGACTCCAGGGCTGGTGCTCTATTCATTGTGCCACCTAGGCATCCCAACACTTATTCTTTATAAGGAATTCTTTTCCTCATTGGCTTTTTGGACCTCTTTTGCCATTTAGGCTAGTGTATTTTTTAAGGTGTTATTTTCTTCAGTATTTTTTGGAGTCTCCTTTAGACACCTGTTGACTTGTTTTTCATTATTTTCTTGTATTGGTCTCATTTCTCTTCCCAATTTTTCCTCTACTTCTCTTACTTGATTTTCAAAATCCTTTTAAAGATCTTCCAGGGTCTATAATCAATTGATATTTTTCTTGGAGGCTTTGGATATAGGAGCTTTGATTTTATTGTCTTCTTCTGGTTGTATGTTTTGATTTTCTTTGTCACCAAAGTAAGATTCTATAGTTTGAGTTTTTTCCCCTCTGTTTGCTCATTTTCCCAGCCAATTACTTGACTTTTTTTTTTTTACTCTTTGTTAAGGTAGGACTCTGCTTTCAGTGTGGAGGGTATATGGTCCTAAGTTTCAGGGGTTTTGTGCAGCTGTTTTCAGAGATACTTCTAGGAACCTGTAAATTTTCAGTTCTTCCAAGGTAGTATAATTAAAGGAGATGTGTTTACTCCCCTCTTGGTCTGTGCTCTGGTCTGTGAGTGACCATAATCATTCTTATTTGCCTTGGAACTGTGAGGAGGATTCCCTCTCCACCACTGCCACAAGCTCCACCATGCTAGTGCTCATCCTTGCCTCAAGACCACCACCCAGAACTGTGACTCAGATCCAAGCACAGTCAAAGGAAGAGAATATTGCCTCAGCTACAGCCAATAGAGATCTGCAATGCCTCTCTGATCAGCCACTTCAATGTCCCCACCATCTATGTGCTAAGAGCTCCAGAAGCAGCCACTGTCCTAGGGCTGGGGCCAGACTTCTCCTCTCTCAACCAGGTCCAACAGACATTTACTTCAAATCTTCTAAGTTGTCTTTGGTGTTTGTGGGTTGAGAGGTGTGGAAACCACCACTGCAGTCAGTGATTCAGTGCCCCATGTCCTGCTCTGGTCCAGTCTGTGTTGCATGGCCCATGCTGGACTATGCTTCTCTCCCAGCCCAGTGCAACAGGCCTTTCCTGTTGACCTTCCGGGTTATCTTGGGATGGAAATTTGTTTTGCTTTGTCATTTTGTGGGTTCTGCTGCTCTAGAATTTGTTTAGAGTAATTTTTTTTTGGAGTGGGAAGGCAGGGCAGTTGAGGTTAAGTGATTTGCCCAAGGTCACATGGCTAGTAAGTGTTAAGTGTCTGAGGCCAGATTTGAATTCAAGTCCTCCTGACTACAGGGCCAGTACTCTATTCACTTAGAGTAATTTTTTATAGGAATTTGGAGGGGTTTGGGGGAGATTTCAAGCAAGTCTCTGCTTTTTACTCCACCATCTTGGCTCTACCTCCACAGAGCCTTTTAATTTATTCACTTCTTAGTTCATAGGACCTGTCTGGGAAACTTAATTAACACATGCATGGTGCTCTCCAGGAAAACTGAGGCTGGTTTCCTACTTGGAAATATATAGCTTTTTCCCCTCAGTTTATTTATTTTTAGTTTTCAACATTCACTTCCATAATTTTTAAATTTTCTCCCCTTTCCTTTCTTTTCCCTTCTCCAAAATGGCATGCAATCTGATATAGGCTCTACATATACATTCCTATTAAACATATTTTCACATTAGTCATGTTGTATAGAAGAATTAGAATGAATGGGAGGAACCATGAGAAAGAAAAAAAACCCCAAAATGAAACAAACAAACAGAAAATATTCTGGGAGGCATGTAGTTTTATTAGAAGGAAACAAATACAAATCCTTTGTTGAGGAACCATTGATCCCAAAGACATATATAAATTCCCAGAGTTATTTTTAGCCCCGTTGTGAAAGTCCTGTTTCACATATTCTGTCTGAGGCTATGTCTCCTTTCCATTTAAAGGAGGTGATGATAGAAGTGTTAGTTTTTCTCTCCCCTTCCCAACTTCCAGGTGATTATCTTGGCTTCATAACACACAGTTCACTAATTTCAAATGACATTAATTTCTGCTGATGTAATGGGAATTTGAAGATCTTCCCTGCTCCTTAATAGACCTAGGGGGGAGTTTGAAGACCTCCTTTGCTTTGAAAGTAAACTCTACCCCCTAAGAGGCTGAATGAATCACATGGAGTCTGTGATGGAGGGAATTGCTGAAGGGTAGAGCAGAGCCCTGCTGTGAAGATAAACTCTGCCCCTTATTAGGCTAAATATACTCACAGGAGCCTGTGGTGGGAAGAGTTTTGCTCAAGGGAAGCAGAGCCCACAGGAAGGTGGTGTTCAGAGCTAGCCAGATGGGTGGGGGAGAGAGAACATTCAGGCAAGGAGTCAGGCTTTACTCAAGCTTGTGAGTAAATATTGATCTTGTATTGCTTTGTGGGAAGGCTGAAGGATGCAGTGGCTCTCAGTGTTATTATAGCTTCTTAATATCTTTGGTGCTATGATGAAATCGGCTTACTGGTTTTGGGGATTGAGTTTTCCTAGTGTCTAAATAAATGTTTCAGTTCTGTTCTCTACCTGGAGAATCTGGTATATTTTGCAATCAAATGTTATGCAATACTTATAGTCATAGTCTTTATTGTGATTGTAGCATTGTAAATATTGCATTGTGCTACATTTGGTGGCAAGGATGGGATCACAAAATATCAGACCTCTAGTCAGAGGAAGAAGAGATTTAGAAGAAGAAATGGCTATCCCAGGATGGGAGGATTTGCCTTATGCCTCCCTAGCAAGGGAGTGGTCTAAAAGTATAGGGCTCTGTGAAAACTAGAAACAGAGGCTGCAGCAGGGAGAACCTAGAGATTTAGAAACATGTTTGCAAAGAATACCAATAAAACCTGGGAGAGAGCTGGAGGCAGTGAGTAGAAGAGGCTGGGTTTTGCTGACAGGCTGTCATATTGTGTGTAAAAGCAGAAACAAGCTGTTACAAGAGTTGGCTAAGTGCCAGAATTCAAGATCTCCTTTATAAGAGCAACCTGGAGAGTCTCAGGTGGAAGGAGAGAGTACTGGAGAGTCTCTGGAAGCAGAGAGGGCTGTTGTAAATTTGGCTCAGAAAAAGAAGAAAAAAGTAAGAGGAGGAAAATTCATAAAGCTTTGGTAGAGTCTGAGCCTAGGACAGCGACTGCAGGAGAGTGATACAGTATTACTGAATGTTACATTGTTTCATGGTAAAGCTTTTATAGGGGCAGAAGCTTGCCCCATACTGAGAAGGCAGGAGAGTTAGGGAGGGCAAACAGTGTTTAAGGAGATACTTGAGGATTTCACTCAACAAGAGGTTACTGATATTTTGAGTAGATTCACCTAAAGGATGGGAGAATCCTTTGTGTCTTGGATGGTAAGAATCACTGATGAAGGAGCAGGTGGGGTAGTGATAAAGTGGACTGCTTGAAATTTCTAAGTATTTGCCAGAATCTTTTTGTCCAGCAAGTTTTTAGAGACTTTCATTTGTCAGGAGGTAACAATATGACCAATCTGTTAGCTTTAACTTCTGATAGATGCAGTAGAATGTATCCCACTGATTCTATGTGGCCTAGTGGAGACAGATTCTGGTACTCACTTAGAGACTGCATGAGAAAGTTGAAAGAAGAAGTAATGAAAACTGCTAACATGGTTGGAGATGTAGATATGTATCATGAAATCCCCTTAGCAGTTCCTCATAGAAATATCATGGTGAAGACAGCTCCTTCTGCTTATAAGCACCTATTCTATTAATTGGTGAAATAGGACACCCTCTGTCAGAGGTGCTGGATAAGATTTCACAGTTAGTGACTTAGGAGAATGGGAAAAAGATAAATTTCCTCAAAGAGCTAATAAATAGCTGGTGGATTCAAAGTCAGAAATAGATTGCCAAGAAAAGAACTGTTTATTATTGCTCTATTGAGAGCAGGAGTTGATTTTAGAAAAATTGATGGTATTCCAACTAAAAAACTACACAATAAATGTATCAAGAAAATGGGCTTGATGTAGACAGAATAGAGAAGTGAGAATTGCCCCTACACATGCTCCTGAACCATTGTATCCAAGTTTGTCACACCTTCAGGGAAACTCGGATTAAAGAAAGTGCTAGGATAGGTGGAGGTGATCAACGTGCTGAATTTGTGGCAGTATATCAAGCCATTGAAATAGAGTGAGGAGGACAGTGTCATATATTCTGCGGTGAATGAGATTGTGATAGTAAATTTATGGACTCCAGAGACCTGGCTGATCCTATATTTGTTTCTTTTTGACTTTTTGTCTGTTACACTTGTTTGTGAGATTTGTTTTCTGCAGGAGTGGTACCCTCCACCTGCAGATGACTAATTGCTTAAGCTGGATGTCACCCCCTGTCCATGACTGTGATGTGCCACCTCTGGACCTGGGTTTTGACCAAGTTCCAGATGACAGCTAAACAACCAACCTTTTGAATGGGACCTTCTGGACCTGGTGTTGATCAAACTCTGGATGATAGTTAAAGAACTGAACTCTTGAATGGAACCTCTTGGGGGAGGAACAGCTCTATGTTCAATTTCAGCTTGAAGTAGCTTTGGAGAAGACACTGTCGCCCCTTACCCCAAGATTTTAAACCTCATTTGTTTGAGGGGGAAGGATGGGGTGCTTGTGCCCAAGTCCCCATCCTAAGCTATTGTTTTCTGTGCAAAGTTTTTCTATTATCCCTGTTATATTGTTGCAAAGTTCTGTTGACACCAGTTTTTCCACCAGTTATCCCTAAACTCTCATTTATTATTAAAGTATTTTTGCTGTGTAAGGGACATGAAAGATCTTGGCGCTGAATGTAATAGGAATGGGGATTTGAAGATCTTTCCTGCCCCTTAATAGCCCTAGGGGGGAGTTTGAAGACCTCCCTTGCTTTGAAAGTAAACTCTGCTCCCTAATAGGCTAAATATAGTCACATGGAGCCTGTGGTGGGAGGAGTTTTGCTCAAGGGAGGCAGAGCCCACAGGAAGCTGGTGTTCAGAGCTAGCCAGATGGGTGGGGGAGAGAGAACATTCAGGCAAGGAATCAGATAAGCTTGTGAGTAAATATTGATCTTGTATTGGTTTGTGGGAAGGCTGATGGATGCTGTGGCTCTCAGTGTTATTATAGCTTCTTAATATCTTTGGTGCTATGATGAAATAGGCTTACTGGTTTTGGGGATTGAGTTTTCTGGTGTCTAAATAAATGTTTCAGTTCTGTTCTCTACCTGGAGAATCTGGTATATTTTGCAATCAAACGTTATGCAATACTTATAGTCTTTATCATGATTGTGGGTGCTGTAAATATTGCATTGGCACTACAGCTGACAAAGCCAGAGTCTCTATAGAATCTTTCAATTCTTCATATTGTGTCTCTCTGATACAACATGAAGGCAATAAACCCCTGCCCGTAAGTATTTTTCTTTTCTGTTTGTTGCTCCTAGTTTTACCTCTGGTAGCACCCACTCTCAATTATTTCTTCATCTTGCACTCAAACTCATGGCTTGAAACCTGAGAGTAGCCGCAGTTGTCTGAGTTTACAACCCAGTTTTTAAATCTACTCTTTAAACTAATTTCCTCAACTTTTTTTGCTCTTAAAAAGACTTATTTATTTCCATTTCATTTCTGGTTGTTCACGTTCATTTGCCCTCAAATTTTTTTTTAGGTGGGACAGGGCTTTACTCACATTATCTGAATTATACAAAGATAGAAATGTTGAATGGGAGCAGGAGGAGGTGCTGAAGAAAGCTGACTGTTCACTTTCATTGTAAGAATTTACACCTCAGAAATCAGTAAATGCTACAGATCAAGTCTGGGTTTATTGTTTTGTCGATTATATAAACTTAAGAAAGTGATGGAGAAAATGTTAATAGTATAGAATAAGCTTAAAAATGTGTGTGCATTGCTTTCTTCCAAGAGTCGTGATTAAGCATTTACCAGCACACTATTGGCCTTGTGAGTGTTAGGTGCTGTGGCTTTCCTCAACTTGCCAACATTCTTTGGGGCTCCCATTCAAATGAATAGATGTGATAAAGAGGAGGAAGGGAATAGAGCCTACTGTTGGCCAGGGTGCTTTTTGCAAATAAAGCTTAAATAACTTGCCAAGGATCTCATAACTAGTAATTGTGTGAGGCTGGGACTCAGTTGAATTGTTGAATACCGAGTGACCTCAGGGCTTTTCTGACTCCAGGCCTGGTGCTTTATTCTTTGAATCACCAGCTGCCTCTAACCAAAAGTCTAGGGAAAGCTGGCAAGAGGTATTGCCCTCTACTTCATATTCTTTGTTCTATGTTTTTACTTTTCACATGTAAATGTGGCTGGTAACAAAATGCCCAAGTTTTGAAATGTCCTTTAACAGGTTTCTGTGATTGCCAAAAGATGTGTGAGGAAGGAGCACAAAGGGATGAAATCAAGGACAAAGCATAGTTGGAGAAAAATAGAACTGAATTTTAAGGGGGGGCCCAGTGGCAGAGCTGCAAGGGTGTTTGTGTGTGTGTGTGTGTGTGTGTGTGTGCGTGCGCATGTGCGTGTGCGTGCGCTGGTGCATGTATGCATGTGTAGAGGGTCCTCTGCCTATACAGATGGCATTGCCTCTTTATTTCTAAACTCTTTTCTTTCCTGCTCTAACTACTGGGTCTTAGGATTCAGTTATCCTCCATATCAGAAGTGGAACATACAGGGTAATCCCCCTGAAGCTCTCTAGTAATCACCCACATTTCTTTGCATGAGGTCACTGCATCATATCTGGGGCATATTCTTGCCTTATGGCATTATCACCTTATGGCACCTGCCTGCCATGTGTACACTCTTAATTCACATACAAATATGGATGTATAACTCTGTACATGTTTTATATCTGCCAACTACATTGAAAGCTCTTAGAGAGCAGAGATTCTAGCTTAATTATCTTTGAATGTCCCTCATAACCTAGCACAATATAGATGCTTAATATTTTGATCAATACTGAGTGAAATGGACATGTTTAAAAGTCTCCATTTTTAGGTGTGGAAAAGTAATTCAACCTAGTTGAAAGTTGTTTTGTTTTTAAGTTTCAAAATAAAGTAACATACCTTATAGGTATGCTTTTCTAATGTTATTTATTGTGTATAGGTACTGTTAAAGAGCAGTAATAAACATTTCCTTTTGGGATTGTTTCAGTTACTTTATACTACCAGGAATCATTTCTGGTAGATTATATTATTACTAGACTATATTATAATATATTAGATGATAATATATTATTATATGCAATACATAGAGTAATTTGAGTTATTCATTCTGTTTAATGTTAGATAGTTTCAAACCATTTAAGATACATTGTGCTCACATGATGTAGATGGAGATGTTCATTTTTAGAATTCACTTTCCTTTAAGTTAATTATGGTGACCACTTTTTTTTTTGCAGAAGTGTTCACCAGCCTTTTAGGGAGAGGTTGCTCTTGCCTATATTACAAGCAGGATTAGAATAAATGAGAATCTCAGTGAGATATGAGGCAATAATTCCCAAAGTATGTTGTATGTGTATATAGGCAACTTTCCTTTCAACAAGGTCCACATTTTATGGATCACCAACATTCATGTTGTTTAATGGATAGGCTTTTCTTTGTACTAAAATGCAGGATCTGAAGGTTCCATTGAAAACAAATCAAGACTCAGTAGCCTCACCTAGCAATTTATCATAATTTTCTTACTGTTACAGAAAACATTACATATTGCCTCTGGTGCCCTAGCACCCACCCTCAGGAATGACACTGGCATGGTCATTATCTCTCTGACTCATTATCCCTCACCAGGAAGTACTATAAAATAAACTCCTCATCTACCTAGGGTAAAGTTTGTGGCTAGATTTCCCCAAGTTCTTTATTGTTAGAACTGGATTCTGGAAAAAAGAACAAGGAAAAAGGCAAAAAGAGAGTCTTGAAGAATGTTGTGCGTCTGAGAGAGAGAGAGATTGTCTGTTAGCTTGCTTTTATAGACCAGGGAGGAGGCAGTTCCTCTGACTGGTCTGTCTTCCTGAGTTTCACTCAGCTAATCATCCTGAAGGCAACTTTAGCATCTGAAACACAACCAGAAACTTACCAGTTGACATGCGCACTTCCATAAGAGGGTGCCCCTCCCCCCAAAGTGTACTTACCCTGTTATAACATCAGGTTGATTGCTGAACTCATGAAATTGATCAGGGATCCTTCCAATCAACCCCTTGTATACTCTTCATTCACAAAAATGTGTCTCAATTAAGAAAATATTCAGGTAATTCAATTAAATTGATTTTTTAAAAAAAACCACTTCATAGAAAATGTTTCTTTAACAGTTCTTATATATACAGAATGAGAGAGAACAAAAAAAAATTTTAAAAATACTTTCAATGATTTTTTGGCTTTTATATATATATTGCATTTCCAAATATGCTATTTACCATCCCCAAAAGCTATCCTTTGTAATAAAAAAAAAATAGAGAAAAAAATACAGTTCAATAAAAGTAACCCACATATCAACCAAGTCTGACAGTATGTATAATGTTTCTCACCTATAATTCCCCACCATTTCAAGGAAAGTAGGAAAGTGAGTGTTCTCCTCTCTTCTTTACACCAAGCTTAATCATTGTAATTACATGTCATTCAGTTACTTTTGGTTCTTTCTTTTTACTTTGTTGTAGTTATTGTGTACATTGTCTTCCTTGTTCTCTTTACTTTCCCTTGTAATATTCATAAAAATATCCCCATGCTTCTCTGTATTCTTTATAGTTATCACTTTTGGGGAGCCTAGGTGGTGCAGTAAATAGAGCACCGGCCCTGGAGTCAGGAGGACCTGAATTCAAATTTGGCCTCAGACACTTAACATTTACTAGCTGGATGACCTTGGGGCAAGTCACTTAACCCCAATTGCCCTGCTTTCCCCTCCAAAAAGGAAAAATAAATAAAATAAATATAGTTATCACTTTTAACACTGCATTGTGGAAGAAAATTCTGTATTATGGGTACAAGCTTGCCAGAAGTTTTTAAAATTCATTTAAGATTATTCTAACTCTTAGTATTATTTTTCTTAGAGAAAGGTCTAAATTGACAAAAAAAATCTCATGTCTTTGGTCATTTCTCCAACACAAGTCATTTTGAACTCATAATTTATAGGATTCTTGAACAAGGAATATTTCAGTCAAGATTCAGAGTGTCCAGAGTTTGAGGTAACAGGTCAGTTAACACTCTGCTTCATCTAATGGAACAATAGTCACAAGTTTTGACATATCTTTAGAGAATCTTGCCATGGGCTGCTTAGTGTCCAGCACTTAAGCATGATTGGAGGTGTGAATAAGAAATGACCAGCCCATAAGGGTAGTTCAAGGAAGAACTATGAACTCCATTTATTGATTCTTAGGGCAAGGTTTTTATGGAGCAAATGAGACAAAAGAAAAAAGGACTCAAGTTTTATTATCATTATCTTAGTCTGTTACATCCTGGAAGTAGCACAGAATGGATAATTTGATAAGGATGTGTTATCTAGGTGCCTAAAGTCTTGGGGTAAAGCCTTTGATCTCAAAATCTCAAGTAAAATCCTTTTAAGTGTAGCCCGAATCAAAAAAGACCCAAGGAACAAGCTTAACAAAAAGCTGCTTTTTTTTTAAAGGAAGAAAAGGACCTTCTATAGAGTACGTTGTCAAGATTTTTATCTGAGTCCTGGATCAGGCCTCCTTGGTCCCCCACAGAATTTCTTTTCTAAAACCATTCAATCCCTATTTAACCAGTTCCTTTATGTTCTCCTTTCTAGTTGGTCAGAGGTAAAGAAAGACATTTTCATTAACTGAAGTAAACAAAGACGCCTTTTTCTTTTTTAGGCAGACAATTATTCTAATTTCTTCAGGACTTGAGGAAAAAGGGTACAACTCTTAAGTAACTAAATCAAGAGTCACTTGTTCTTATCCTTGTCTAGTCACTGCCTAATTCCTTTAGGGAAGAGTCCTTCCTGGGCTGAACAGAAAGAGGTAAACTGGATAATGTTTTGGAATTTATTGTTAAATAAGGACTGATAAGGTTTCTCTTTCAGATGAGTCCATAGGCTTCACCCTAGGATAATTTTAAAATGATTTCTTATTATTTCTAAAACAGGGAAGAGGAGGAGAAAAAACTGTCTACTTCCATAGAAGTTCCATTTCATTCATGTGACACAATTTATTTAACCCTTCCTCAATTCCTGAACATCTACTTTATTTACAATTCTTTGCTACTAACGTAATGGGAATTGGACCAAAGGAGCTCTGTTCCCAGAGCACATAACAGTGTGCACCGTCTGCTGCCAGCCCATGTGGAAGAAGTTGGGGGCGGCCTGTTTTAAGAAAGGCAAGATATGTAATGGAAGGACCTTGTGCCCTGATACAAACCATTTGCTAACATTCTGTAAGTGGTTCTGTTCTTTTAACCATGTGGTAAAGAGAGACAGGCTATTAATCAGCTGAAGAGGCAGAACCCGGGTATAGTAAAAAGGCACTAACTTGCCCATATGAGACCCCTTCACCCTTCTTACTGCATATGTTCAAGTGAGGAGACAGGCACTGCTGGAAACCTTCAGGGGCCCAATTGGTGCTACCCCTGTGTAGCTCCTTAGCTCATCGCTCTGCTGTTGCTTCTTTCTCTATTTTTCCTCATTTTAGTTGAAGGAGTATTGGAGCTGGTTTCAACCTTGTAAGTTTTGATGGTAGAATAGCACGTACCAGAAGTCTGGTAGCTTAAGTCCATACCTGGATTTGTGTGAGGCTGAGGTAGCAGCCAAGGCCCTGAACACATGGTTCTTACCTGTTTGATCCTACCTAGCAAGACCTTAGTTGCAGACTCATCCAGCAACTATACTGTGTTTGGAAATGAGCTTGGTAGTTTGAGTGCTCTGTAGAAGCTGTTTTAAATTTGATCTTACTTTCCCCAGGAGCCAAGTTAGTATTTGGGAGAGGAGACCTCTTCCCAACAGGTTTGGGGGACAAAAATGTTTCATAATTTTTTCTCTTGCTATATCCTCACAGTAAAATCTCTTGGTAGAACTTTTTAAAATGTTAATTGGTTAAATGATCCCAGGTTCCCAATTACTGGAGAGTAATGATGACGTAAGGGAGATATTAACTAATCAATGGTGGTTAATATTGGGGAGAACAGCCCAGAATAGGAGCTCAAGCCAATCGCATTAGAGAAGAATCATTCCAACTCTTGAGGGGTGCTCTTAGGACTCTAAGGAAGAGATGTAGGCTTGGGAAGAGTGAGTCCAGAGGATTGCTATATACAAAGATTCTGCTATTCATATTTTCTTTTTTTCTTTTTTTTGTTTCTTAGGGTTTATTTATGCCTGCATGACAACACATATCTTCCACTAGAGTCTACAATGCCTATATAACATCACATAAGTGTTCTAGGTTGCTGAAAATAATTCTACCAGTCTATGGTAGGTCCTACCAAGCTGGAAAGGCACAAAAACCCTAATAAAGAATCCAAGTCAAGCAGAGTTTGCCATCTTATCTGGAAGGAATGATCACACTGATGAAATTATGAAGCATTTGAAGTCTGGTAACATGTTCAATTCTATTCTAGCTGTAATCTTTTTTTAAAAAAAAATGAAAGAAACCTAGGAAGTTAATTTAACTTTCAAAAATATCACTCCTAATGCTACTTGTCTATATAGAAACAGTAATTTTAGTATTTTAGTGGCCTGAGAGTACATTTACTCTTCGCACCTGGGGTCAATCAGAAGACAATTATTACCATCATCATCATTATTATTTTACCTAGCACAAAACACTAACTCCTCAATTTCAGAATCAAACTTCAATGCAAAAAAAAAAAAATGAGAACAATGTTGGGCAATAGTCAGTTATATCTACTTCATGCTGAAATCCCAAACAGTTACCAAAGATAAATAGGTATGTTGGTCAGGGTAAAGTGAAGCGTAGTTTAACATACTGAACCATACTTCAACAGAAAACTACAGTCTTCCTGATGAAACAAGAATGTTCCCAAGTCCACCTGTAATAGTTCATCTCTTGTAGGCAAATTTTCACACAAATAATCACCAAAGAACACCTGGTTTGCTCTTTAATTAGATTATAAAAATTATGCTGTGTTGATTCTTGAGATTTTTTAGCTCCTTCTCTTGCTAATCTATCAGCTTCTTCATTGCCTGAAAACCCTGAATGACCAGGAACATGAATCCATTTAATGTTTATGCCTTGAACAAGCGTATCAAGCTTAACAAAGTCTTCTTTGTTAATGACATCTTTTCCTGTGCTTGTTTTCCAGCCATTTTTCTTCCAGTCTTTAACCCAACATGTTATACCATGTATAGTAAACATACAATCTGTGTAGAGAACCAGTTTACTGATGTTCTGATTCTTGCTTGTTCGATTGCTTTACAGGCAGCATGTATTTCTGCTCTTTGGTTCGTCTGTCGCCCAGGAAGTCTATCACCCACATTTAGGGGATGGCTTGGCCCCCAGTAAACACCAATGCCTGCTCGAGCTTTCCTCCTCCCATTACTGGAGCAGTAGCCATCTGTGTAAACCACAGCTGCGTCTCGTGTGTAAGAAAATGTTTCTTTGCTAAGTAAAGGTACTAAGTCTGTATTTTGTTTTGTAAGCTTGCGCAAGGCTCTTCCTCTTCATCTGATGACTCACAGAGTCTCTTGTGTGGTTTCACTTCTGGGTCTTGTGTGTCACTTTTCTTTTTCTGCTCTGTTGAACGATTAGGGCTTGCAGTATTTCGAACAAAGGCCCAAGCCTCATTCTCAGCAGCAAACTTCTTGAACCCGACACCAGAAAATCAGTTTGCTTGTGCCTGACATTCACTCCAGGTGGGGAACACGCCAGTCTTGCGGTCCCTCCTTCTCACGGCGTAGAACATGCCGCCGCTCAGACGATGAGCGCCACAGCAGCCGAAAGCACCCGCGACAACTATGGAGAAGCATGGCCCGCTCTGGGGCATAGGGGGCATAGCGGCCGCGGGGAGGACGCTTCTCGCGCCCGGGGCAGGAGAAGACGCGGGGCCAGAGCTTCCGCCCAGGTGGCCGCTGTGACGTCCTCCGCGCCGAGGCTCGGGCCGTAAACCCAGTCCTAGAGAGCAGCTGCCTGAGTCCCTACATATTTTCATATATATGGGATTGGGGCAGCTAGTGAATAGAGCACTGGCCCTGGAGTCAGGAGGACCTGAGTTCAAATCCAGCCTTAGACACATGATGCTAGCTGTGTGACCTTGGGCAAGTCACTTGCCCTGCTTTCTCCCCTCCAAAAAGATAAAAAAAAAAATGGGATCTTTCTGTCTTTAAGATAATTGGGGTATATTCCTAAGAGGGAGATCTTTGGGTCAAAGTGTGTGGACACATTCGTCATTTACTTAGCCAAGTTTCCAACTGATTTCCAGAATGATTAGACCAACTCTACCAATAATATACAAATGTGTCTCTTTCCACAACCATTCCAGCATTTATTATTTCAATTTTTTGGTCATCTTTGCAAATTCAATGAATGGGAGGTGAAACTGAAGAGTTGTTTTGATTTGCATTTCTGTACTGCACACTGAACTATTTTTTTTATTAATAGTGATTAAGAGCAATCACAAAGTTTTGAGAGTTGGAAGGAACTTAAATTGCTATCCAGTGCAACGCACACATGAAAGGAACATCCATTATAAAATACTTAATGTCAACTGGACGCAACTGACGTTTAACCTGTGGTTAGCCAGAGCAGAACAAGGCAGGCTAGAGACACAAAACTCAAAGTGAGGAACACAGCTTGCAAACAAGAACACATGTGTTAAGTTCCCTTTCTTGCTACTAGGTTCACTCACTGGCTTTCCTTACCATCACCCGGTACTTCAGACGTCTCTGGCCCCAGTACGATACTGGGGAACTGCTCATGCTCCAGTACGATACTGGAGGACTGCAACCACCACAGAACACCCAGGACACGGTTATAGCGAAGGCTTACTTTATTGTACGACTACATCCCTAAGCCTATCTCATACAGGGACTCACCACGCGCCACGAGCACACCACTAGAGAGATAGAGCTACCGGAAGAAGCTAGCCTTATATCCTCTCACAGCGTCTCCAAGTACAG
>CM053585.1:300678218-300727034 GCA_028646515.1 Pseudochirops corinnae | reverse complement strand
GGCTGGTTTCGGCTCCCAGTGCTCTGTGATGAGCCCTTCCCATCTGCCTGCCATGCTGCCTTCAGTGGGAGAAGTGTTTTTCTGTAATTTTGTGGGTTCTGGAGCTCTAAAATTTGGTTAGCGTCATATTTTATAGATATTTGAGGTGGTTATGGGGGGAGCTCCAGAGTTCTGCTTCTACACTGCCATCTTGACTCCACCCCATTCCCTTTTTTCCTTTTTTTTAATGGTAATATGACCACTAGTTCCCTATTTCCAAATCTTCCCTAAATAAAAAGGGGAAAACACAATCTTTGTAAGATGTAAGCATAGCCAAAAATTTTTTTCACACATTTGTCATCATCAAGCTCTGTTTGTTCTTCAAAATTTATTTACATTTACTTTTGTTTTCTTTTGGTATGTCATTGTTCTTTCTACTTACATTGGTTAAAATGGCAAAAAGTGGAAATAGTCATTAGAGGGGTTGTGTTAAGACAGGCTCATTAATACACTCTTGGTGGACAGATAAAATGGTACAACCATTTTGGAAAACAATTTGGAATTATGTAAATAAAGTGACTAAAACATCCATATAAAATATATTATTTGAACTAGAGACTCCATTACTGACTTTTTTACTCCATGGAAGCCATTGATAAGAAAAAGGCCTCTAAACACTCCATAATATTTACAGCAACACTTTTTGTGATAGCTAAAAATTGGAAACAGAATAGATACCTATCAATTGGGAAATAGCTAAACAAATTGTGGTACACAAATCTAATGTAATATTCCTGTGTCATAATATAATATTACTGGAAAAATCTGTATGAATTGATAGAGAGTAAAGTAAACAGAATCAAGAAAACAATTTACATAGTCACATTTTTTGCCATTTTGGTCAATTTGCAAAATGTGATGTGAAACCTCACAGTTGTTTTGATTTGCACTTCTCTTATTATTAGTGATTTTTCATATGGTTGTGTAAAGCCAAACACTAGCAGCTTTTCAGAAGAATGTGATTGTGAACAGCTTTTAAGATGCTGATTACACAGTATAGTGAACAATGTATTTCATAACAAATCAAAACAAAACATTCACAGTAAATCAAAGTACAGCATTCATAATGTTACAACTTATCACAGAAAATGACCACATAGTTTCCACCACAATGTTCACAATATTTTCAGCAAAGAACAATCATTTAATAACTCAATCATTCAATCACCCTTAAAGAGGTTTGCCTCCTCAAGAAACACAAAGTACAATAGTCAAAATTCTCCACTCATGGGGCACGCTAAGCTAACTCAATCAGTCACTTATTCAGTCATCAATCCCTAAGTGCAATCATTTAGTCAATCAATCATTATATCAACTAGATCATTCAATCATCCTTCATCATTCATTATTCAATCATCAGAGAATACACAGATCCTCCACCCCGAGGTCACTAGTAAATTTACAGTTTCTCAGAGAGTACACAGTATTCAAGTAAAGTCTTCTTTTAGCTTGACTTGGGGCAGTTTCTCAGCTTCCCTGGATCCCCTCCCATGGTCCCAGATCCTACCTGGATTCACCAAACTGTCACCTGGGTTCAAAGGCAGATAGCTCCCAGGTCCTTGTCCAGCTCTCTGTTCAGTCTCAGTTCCACATTGGGGCTCACAGTGTCCAGTCCATCTCAAATCCTTCACAGTCTCTGTTCTCAGGAAGTCAAGGCTTAATAAAGCTGCAAACAACAAAGCCACAAACAAGTTCATGCAAAGTACCAGCATCACAGTCATGCTTCCTCAGTCTTTGGCAGCTCTGGCTGGCCCTCAGAAATCCTCAACAGCCTCCACAGCTCTGGCTGGCTCTCAACTCTGACTGGCTCTTGGAAATCCTCAGCAACTCTGGCTGGTGCTTGGACTCAGCAGAAATTTCAATTGGTTCCCAGAATCAAAATCACTCCATCCAGTTTTTTGAAATCAAAATCATTCTCTTCAGCGTGAGGGAAGGGCTTTCCTGGCAGCAGCAGCTTCTGCCCCCACAGGGCTTGCTCCAAGGAGATCTGAGTCTCCCTCTCTGGGGCTTTTCCTTATATACAGTATTGTCCCTCCCTGTTCAGCCTCTTCCTGTTACATCAGCAACAGGGGGTCACACCTAGACCCGCTGTTTCTCTAACAGAGACTTGATCAATTTATTCAGTGCTAAGTAACAGTTACCTTTGCAAATACAAAGGGGTCTTCAAATTCAAATTACATTACCATTACAGGTTGTGAATATTTTGCTGTTCTTTTGATAACTGTTCTTACCCATTGACCATTTATTTATTAGAGAATGGCTCTTAGTCTTATATATTAATTGTTTGTATATCTTAGATAACAAACCTTTTTCAAGAAAATTTGATATATAGATTCCTCCCCCCCCCATTTGACTACTTTCCTTCTTATCCTAAATGCATTAATGTTGTTTGTGCAGTAGCTTTTCAGTTTCAGTTTTGTAATAATCAAACTTATTTTATCTTTTCTAATTACTCTTATCTCCTATTTGGTTAAGAATACATGCCTTACTGCATATTAGAGGTATATGTTCTGTTTCTTTTCTTATTTTTTAATAGCATGATCTTTAATATTAAGGCCACTTAGAATATATCGTAAAGTGTATGACTGAAAGGCAACTAGTTGGCACAGTGCTTGGTCTAGAGTCAGGAAGATGAGTCTTCCTGAATTCAAACATGGTCTCAGACACTTATTAGCTATATGAACCTGGATAAGTCACTTAAACCTGTTTATCTTATTTTTCTCATCTGTAAAAGGAGTTAGAGAAGGAAATGGCAAATCACTCCAGTATCTTTGCAAAGAAAACACCAAATAGGATCATGAAGAGTTGGACAAGACTGAAATGACTGAACAATAATAATACATGTGAAATCAGGCAAAATGTATTTCCATTTTAGCTATATAGGCAAAAACCCCAACAAAAATAAAGGAAGCAAGTAAGTTATACTTCAGTTTGCTCTCAGAGATCATTATTTCTCTCTCTGGAGGTGGATAAAATTTTTTCATCATGAGTTCTTTGGAATTGTCTTGGATCATTGTATTGATCAGATTAGCCAAATCTGTCACAGCTTATCATCATTACAACATTGCTATTACTGTGCACAATGATCTCTTGGTTCTTTTCACTTTATTACATCAGTTCACATAGTTCTTCCCGTGTTTTTCTGAAACCACCTCTCTCATCATTTCTTGTAGCACAATAGTACTACTCATTACAATCATATGCCACAATTTATTCAGTCATTTTCCAATTGATAAATATCTCATAACTTCCAATTCTTTACCATCACAAAGAGTTGTTATACATATTTTCATACACATAGTTCCTTTTCCTTTTTCTTTGATTTCCTTGTGATACAGACCTAATGGTATATTTGCTGGATCAAAGGTTATGTATAATTTTATAGTCCTTTGAGCATAGTTCCAAATTGTTCTCCAGAATGATTGGACTAGTTTGTAAGTCCACCTAACAGCTTATTAGTACAGCTATTTTCCCTTAACCCCTCCAGCATTTTCATTGCTGATAGTTGTGAGATGATAGTCCGGAGTTGTTTTAAATTTGCATTTTTCTAATTTATAGTGATTTAGAGCACTTTTTAAATGACTATAGATAGCTTTGATATCTTCTTCTACAAGCTGCCTGTTCAAATCATTTGATCACTTATTAATTGGAGAATGACTCTTATTTCTATAAATTTCACCCAATTCCTTCTATATTTGAGAAATGAAGTCTTTATTAGAGAAACTTGCTGTAAAAATTTTTGATATTACTTCATTGTCTATGGTACCTTTTAGGAAAATGTAGTTTCCCCAGTTTTCTCCTTTAATTAGATTTATTTTTGCTTTTGCTTTGTCTGAGATCATGATTATGACCCTAGCCTTTTTTTACTTCAGCTAAAGCATAATAGATTCTTCTCTTGTGCTTTAACTTTATGTGTATCTTTCTGTTCTAAGTGTGTTTTTTGTAAACAGCATATTGTTGTATTTTTCTTTCTAATATATTCTATCTTGCTTCTGTTTTATGGGTGAACTCACCTCATTCATAGTCACAGTTACGATAAGTGTATTTTCCTCTATCCTTCTTTTTTTTTTTATCCTGTCCCTCCTCAGAAACTGTTGCCTCCCTTAATCCATCCTCCCTTTTATTACCCTCCTCTCATATTTCTTATTCCCTTCTATTTCTCTATTGAGTCAGATAGATTTCTATACCCAATTGAGTGTGTATATTCTTCCCTCTTTGAAACAATTCTGATGACAGTGAGATTAAAGCATTACATGCCCTCCTATTTTGCTTTCTGCTGTAAAAAAAAATTTCTTCCTTGCATGCCCCTTTTACGTGTGAAAACTTCCCTGTTCTACCTCCCTTTCCCCTTCTCCCAGTGTATCCCTCTTTTGTTTTTTGAGGGGAGAATCATCCCAACATAATTGACCTATGCTCATGTCCTCTGTGTAGACTCCAAATAATTATAAAGTTCTTAGGAGTTACAAATATTACCTTACCATATAGGATTGTAAACAGTTTGAACATATATTAAGTCTCTTATGATTTCTCTTTCATGTTTACTTTTTTTTTTTTTTGCATCTCTTGAGTCTTATGTTGGCATGTCAAATTTTCTATTCAGCTTTGGTCTTTTTATCAGGAGTACTTGAAAGTCTTCCATTTTATTAAATGGCCAATCTCCAATCCCCTCCCCCAAAGGATTATACTCAGTTTTGCTAGATAGTTTATTCTTGGCTTTAATCATAGTTCCTTTGCCTTCTGGAATATCACATTCTAAGCCTTCTACTTCTTTAATGTGGAAACGGCTAACTCTTGTGTGATCCTGACTGTGGCTCCACAATATTTCTTGTTGGCTACTTGAAATATTTTCTCCTTGACCTGAGAGCTTTGGAATTTGGCTATAATATTCCTGGGAGTTTTCATTTTGGGCTTTCTTTAAGGAGGTGATCAGTAGATTTCTTCAAATTCTATTTTACTCCCTGGATATAAGATATCAAGGAAGTTTTTTAAAAAAATTCTTGAAATATAATGTCTTAAGTAATCTGTTCCTTTGATTGTAGCTTTTCAGTAGTCCAATAATTATTAAATCATCTCTCCCCAATTTATTTTCCAGGTCAATTGGTTTTCTGTTGAGATGTTACATATTTTCTTCTATTTTTTTCATTTTTTTTTTACTTTGTTCTACTTTTTCTGAATGGCTCATGCAGTCATTAACTTCCACTTGCTGAATTCTAATTTTCAGTTCTTTTCTTCAGTGAATTTTTGTACCTCCTTTTCCATTTGACTGATTCAGCTTTTTAAGGGTCTCTTCAATGAATTTTTGTGCCTCTTTTTTACCAATAGGAAAATTCTGTTTTTAAGGTATTTTCTTCATTATTTTTTGTGCCTCTTTTACCAACCTGTTAATTCTCTTTTCATAATTTTCTTGTGTTATTCTCATTTCTTTCCCCAATTTCCTCCTCTCATCCTTCCTTTAACTCTTCCAGGAATTCTTGTTGGGCTTGGGTTCAATTTTTTTCTTTGAGGCTTTGATTGTAGTTGTTTTCACACTGTTTCCTTTTTCTGAGTTTATGTCTTGATCTTCCCTACCATCATAGTAGCTTTTAATGTTCAAGTTCTTTCCCCTCTCTTTGTTCATTTTCCCAGATTATTTTTTGATTTTGAATTTTATGTTTAAGTTGGGCTCTCTCCCACCTGGAGGTAGGAGGGCACTGTACCAAGTTCCAGACTTTTTTGTGCTCTTATTTTTAGAGCTAGTTCTGGGGGATCTACAAGTTTTGGGTGTATCACACAAGTTGGTGTGATGTGGGAGAGGTGTGGTTACTGCTCTCTTGGCCTGCCCTCTAGTCTTTATCCAGTGTGAGGACCTGATTGGGAAAAAGCCATAAAGTGCAGTAATAAGTGAAAAGTCATAAAACTTAAACTCTGTGAGAGGTGGAAGCCTGAATATGGCAAACTGTTTACAATGATCACTTACAAACTGAACCATATTTTAGACACTGAGCCAAAACTTAAGATACTATGACTTATGAAAGTCGTAATAAGAATATTGTGACCCATATGTGACCAGTACATGATACACAAACTAACTTATGTTTGAGCATAACATTGGCTTAAGTCCCAAGCTCATTCTAAGCAGAAAACCAAAAATATCTACCAATCAGTAGTGATGCACTCTCTAGCTCCTGCTGCCTTTGCCTGTTTTCTATAATTATCATGGGGATTTTTGGGGTTATTTAGTGGGATCCACTGAACTCTCAAGTAGCCACTGCAGATTGGCCCTGTTTGTAAATAGCCATAACGATTGACTAAACTAGTATCTATAATCAATCTAGAGCTTTGTGGCTTCTTCTTTTGGTATAAAAAGAACAAGCCATGGTTATGGAGGTACAGGTCTCCCCAGCCAGGGAAATTCTGGACCTTACAATTGGCATGGCCAAGCAGGATTCCAAAGTAATGCCAGGCATTAGGGGATAGGCTGGGAGGTAATTCCTAGATGGCTTCTGTGTGTGTGTGGTGGCCTTGTTGGACTACAATGTAAGTAGGGGAATGCCCTAAACATGCCTAAAGGCCTAGGATCCCTTCTGATGTAATTATGTTTCATCAGGTTGGGAAAAAGAGGAAGAAAGTAGTAGCAGTAGGTTAGCCTCTCCTCACAGCATTGAAAAAAGCCAAATACCAAGTTCCTAGACTCAGAAACTGAGAATGAAAACTTGCTGGAAAAATTCCAGAAATGCTGGTTTTCTGCTTAGCCAGGTTGAAGGGAATTAAAAATGTATGTGGACAGGAAAGTGACAAGGTGTATAATTGTGAAAGAGTCTCTTTCTCCTCTCCCTACATCTCTGGCTGACTACAGCAACTTGGATAAACAGAAGAAAGAGAGAGTAAAATAGAAGTGAAGTTTATTCTAGTAAAAGTTTAAAAAAAAATTCTTTCTCTCCCTCTATATTCCTGAACTGTGGCCAGGTTCTGGGGGTGTAAAAGGACAGACAGAAGAAAGGAAAGGGGGTGGGGAACTTTTCCTCTCAGATCTAAGAGAACAAAATCACTTCACTGATTATAGAGAAATGGGTTTTGGGGCTGTATCAGTGAAAGTCTCAAGGTTTGCACTTTGGAATTGAACTGGTATTTAACCCTTTCTTGGCTCATAAAAAAGAGAAAGGTTTTGTGTATTGGGAAACAACTAAAAGGTAATTGAGTTTGATTGGAATATTTAGCTAGAATTTAGGGAGCCTTACAAATTAAAATTAAGTACTGGTCAATTTTAAAATAACTTTTTAAATTGGAGTGTGTGTCAAAATTGGAAACTCAACTAAATTATGTGAGACTCCTATACATAAGAAGAAATTGTAGAGAGTTATAGGTAAGTTAATAAGCCAAGGGTTCCTTCCAAGATTGTGGAACCCAGATTTGAACCAAATTAAAACGTGCTCTTAACTGTGGTAATTGGGGAAGATTAAATCTTCATATCAGGTCGCCACTTTTATGGTCTTTGGTAGTGGATTGGCTGGAAATAGTGGACCCCATAATATAAACTGTTTGAAATAAATAACATTTTTGTGAAGTTAATACTGCAGTCAGTATTAAAATCATAACTGCAGATTCTGTGTAACACCATTTGGAACATAGATCCAGGTAACTGAATTCATTCTGATCACATTTTAAGTGAAATATTGTTTATCCTAATTTGATGCTTAAGATACATCAGAATTTATTATTTGGCACTAAGAAAACTTGGGAAAATGTATGGATCTGAAATTTGTTAACTGGATGACCTTAAGTAAACTATTATTATTAGATAGATTAATTAATTGATTGATTAGATGTGACCAGTACAGAATGCCAATGGTGATGAAATGCCCAGTTTTCTATTTAAGATAATTTGGAAATGCATTCAACAGAAGTGGAGTCACCTGATTGGTAATGGGTTTGTTTCAAGTTTCAAATACATATTATTGTTTCAAATTGGTAAACTTTTGTATCAGTTAAGTCAAGTAACTTTTCATAACTTGGATATTATTAGATGATGAACCAAAAGAAACTAAAAGATGGTGGAAAAATTATTTAAAACCAATTATGTTATTTTATCAACTTTGCTAACTCTGTCCTGTAATGTTTTTTAACTGATATTTAGATAACTGGATATTTCTACTTTGCCTGTAGTTAAGAGGAAGTTATAGCTAAAAAAATTTATATAACTATGTTCTTTGGGGTTATTGTTTTAGTGTTGAAACCTAAAATTTGTAATTGATTACTTTGTGTATAAAGGAGGGGATGAGGTGAAAGCCTTGTCCAGATTGGTTCTGCCCATTTAGAACAATCCTCCTGGGAACAGCGGTTTTCAACCTGTGGATTATGTTCAATTTGTAACAATGAAAATACATCCTGCATATCAGATATTTACATTATGATTCATAACAGTAGCAAAATTACAGTTATGAAGTAGCAACGAAAATAATTTTATGGTTGGGGGGGTCATCACAACATGAGGAACTGTATTAAAGCGTCACAGCTTTAGGAAGGTTGAGAACCACTGTCCTTGGAGTATGAGGGTGTACAGCATGGTTAGTCTATTTCACCTTGGGGAAGGAGAGGTGGTGGTGTCAAAGAGCACAGCCACAGAAACTCTTAGAGTAGATGGGGTAGATACTCCTGACTCCCCACCCTTAGGAAGACGGCCAAGATCACCTCTGATGTAGGGTTATGGGGGGGTGACCAGAGGCCCCATGTGCCAGTTACCATATACTGGGGTCCTAAAAATAAACAAACCATGTCCATTCTGGTAGATACCAGTGCAGAATGCACATGCTATAGGGGAACTCCAAAAGACATCCTGGCAAGTGGGTAACCATAAAAGGATACAGAAGAAATTCAGTCAGGGCAAAACAAACTAAATTAAGACAGATGGTAGACAGGCAGGGGCATCAGGATCAATCCTTTCTCTGGGGTCCCTGTCAATTCCCCTTATTTTGGAAACTTGCCCGGTCCCTGAAAACCATATGTGTGGCAAGGTCATCAGCCCAGGGAAAAGAGTTTTTTTGGAAAACAGTTACCAAACAACGCATTTGGTTTGCTGACAATTTGCAAGTTTATGTATAATATAGTAATGATTTATTTTTAAAAAAAGCTTTTATTTAGTATTTTATTTTTCCCCAGTCACATACACAAGCAATTTTTAAAAACATTGAGTACTAAATTCTTTCCAGTCCTCCATCCCCACCCAACCCCCATCAAGAAGGCAAGCAATTCCATATAGGTTATATATGTGTAGTCCTACAAAACATAGTCATAATAGTCATGTTGTGAAAGAAAACAAACAAGAAAAATACCTCAAGAAAAATAAAGAAAAATTTAAAAAGTATGCTTCAATCTGTATTTAGACACTAACAGTTTTTTCTCTGGGGATGGATAGCATTTTTCATGAGTCCTTTAGAGTTGTCTTGGATCATTGTATTGCTGAGAATAGCTGAGTTATTCACTTCTGATCATCTTACAATATTGCTATTATTTTGTACAAAGTACATTTCACTTTTTATAGCCTCATGCAAATCTTTCCAGTTTTTTCTGAGAGCATTCTGCTCATCAAGAAATGATTTCTAATAATTGGCCTTTACACCAGGATAAAGTTAAACTTGAGAAGGAAAGAAAAGAAGTGAAAGGCATTAAGTTGAATCTCTTACATATGTAAGTCTTGGTAAATTTTTATTGTTTATTGCTTCTCTATGAGAGTAACAATAATTGTATCTAGCCCCAAGCTGTGATTAGTGAAACTCGCCATTTAAGGTAAAAGCTCTTGGGGCTGTAATAGATTTTATTTTGAGGTTTGAGTTTGGAATTCAGGTATAGTGGTCTGATGGATAAAAATAATCCACTGATAATCAACAGTCAATAACTCACCATTTGAAAGAAATGCCACAAGCTGCTCAGAGGGAATGTGATTCTGAACTCTTACAGGTGGAGGTTTGCAGCTGGGAATAGTCAAGAAGACAACCGTGGTATCAGTCTTAGGTGGGATCCTCTTTGTTCAGTTTCCTTATTATGTTCCTTTGAAAGGGAATGGTTCCCACCTGGCTAGTTCTGAGTCTGGCTATGAGGTGGAATTATTTCTTCTTGATTGGTTGCCAAGCTATGACTCTTATCTGAAATCAAGCATAGCTAAAGATGCTTTATCCTGTCATGTATGTGACCTTAGGCTTAAGTCTGAAGGACCAGTTTGATGCTGGTATAATCATTTCCATGATTTTTCCTTTTATAGTAAATTTCTAAAATCAAAGTAAATGGTCAGTAAAAGCTACGAGCACAATGAAAGTATGTGAGATCTTGCTGTTTTCAATCTGAGTATGTTGTAATTTCATATATCAAACAACTAGGTAAATTAATACTTGGACTTATCATCTGCCTGCCTGCATAGTCACATGAAAAATTAAGTCCTTGGAATAGCTTATTCTTTTAAAATAATATGGGAATAATTAGGCAAAAATAAAATAAGGTCCTTAAATGTTTCAAAATGATGCAAAATAATTGGGTATTGGTACAATTGATTGGTACAATAATGAACCGTTATTCTACTATTTATTGAAACTAGATCAGAAACATCTTTAGTATGATTTTGGGAAGAGAATTTCAGTGCAATCAATTTTCTTAGAGGGGGGTAACTTATGAAATATTGTTATATTAATGGAAAAGTCAATTTCATTCAAGTTTATTACTAATGTGGAAATAACACCTGTTTGTACTGCACGTCCTATAAACAACTTGTTGATATGCATGATTTTGGAATTAATTACTCAAGTATCCTCCCAAATCTTTTATTATAATAATTGGAGTAAAGTTAGGCTCTTATAAGTAAATTCATTTGTGTAACTATTGAACCCAGGAGTGGAAAGCTTCTACCTGCAAGAGTGTTGTTACTTATGTTATCATATATAGGTTTAGATCCCCAATAGCATATGATCCTCCTAAAGAAATTGGAATCAGAGTGGACACTTTTGAGAAAGTAACAAGATCAGATAATCCTCTATGTCAAATGTAAATTATTCTAATTGGCCATGTAAAATTTTTTTTTTCTGAAGAAAGCAAACTCTGGGCTTCTATTTTGATGTTCTCCCTTATAGTTCTGTTGTTAAGATCAGAACTCTAAGGTTTGAGCTGGTTTTCACAATTTGAACCAGTTATTGGAGAAGTAAAATTTGAGAGGCTATACTAATTTGTGTTGAGCATTGTTTTATAAAAGATTTTTAGCAGGAATAATTAAGAAGTCTATATTAGCAACCTGGAATTGGAAAAACAATTCTACTAAAAAGCTGCCCCTGAAGAGAAAACATTTTCCAGATTACTCTCCTCCCCTCAAAAAGATGTTCCAGAGATCAGACAACCAAATGGGACATCTGGATTCCAAGATAAAATTTGTTAATTTGTTAATTTGTTAAATGGACATTGGGGGTAGGAGTGGGCTCATGATCATCATTGTATAAGTCTTCCCTTGACAAAAAGGGGGAAATTGAAAAAATTAAATTGTTCTGATCTCATTTTGTAATTGATTCTATTCTCTGTAATCCCCAATACATTGTAAAATTGCCCAAGCCATGTTTGTCTCTGAACCTAGATCAGAAACTTAGCTGGTCTGTACTTAGTTTATGTTCAAGAGTTCAGCTCTTCCATGAATCCCCAAATGGCATTGGTTCTTCCTTCACCTCTCCAGGGATGAGATGAAGAAAATTGTAATAGTTGTGGTAATTTTCTTATTGGTCATTTTGTTTTCCTATCTGAGCTTGTATTGCTTACAATGTGGTTTATGCTTACAAAGGAGATCATCCTGGCTGTACCCAAAAAGGCCCTAAAACATCCCAGTATAAAGCCACCCAAGGGACATCAATAAAGATCCTTGGAAAGAATGTATGGGCAGATTTTCAAGGGTGAGTTGTGGGGTCCTGATTGGGAAAAAGCCATAAAATGCAGTAAGAAATGAAAAGTCATAAAGATTTAAACTCTGTGAAGCCTGACATGGTGACCTGTTTACAGTTATAACTTAGATATGGAATTATATTTTAGACACTATGTCAAAACTTAAGATACTACAACCTATGAAAGTCATAATAAGAATATAGTGACCCATATGTGACTGGTACATGATCATACACAAACTTATGTTTAGGCATAACACTGACTTAACTCCGAAGTTCATTACTATATAGAAAATAAAAAATATCCACCAATCAGTAGTGATGCAATCTCTAGCTCCTGCTGCCTTTGTTTGTTTTCTATAATTTCCATGGGGATTTTTTGGGTTCTTTAGTGGGGACCAACTGAACTGTCTGGCAGCCACTCCAGATTGCCCCTGTTTGTAAGCATATGATGATTGATTAAACTACTACCTATAATCAATCTAGAGCTCCATGGTTTCTTCCTTTTGTATAAAAAGAACAAGCCATGGTTATGGAGGAAGTACAGGGTTCCCTAATCAGGGACATTCTGGACTTCACACCCAGGAAAGGCCCCTGCATCCCTGTAGCCACAAGCCTAGAATTCCTCTTGGCCTTTGAACTGTGACCAGGTACTCTCTTCCTCTGCAGCTGTATGTGCTAGTGCTCCTCTCCACCTTAGAACTGTGACCAGAGGACCCTGATCTCTTGTGATTAAGAAGTGCTCCTCTTCACCCTGGAACTTTAACCCAGAGTTCCTGAACCTGCTGTTGCCACTGAATGCAAGTGCTCAGGACAAGCTCATACTGTACTATCATAGACCTCTCCTTCCAAACCTCCTAAGTTCCTTTAGGCTGGAAAAATGTCTCACCTCAACCTTTTGTTAGCTCTGCCACTTCATAGTTTGATTTGAGGCATTATTTTAAAGATTTTTTTGGAGGAGAGAATTGAGAGAGTTTGGTTGGGTTGCTGCCTATATTTGACCATCTTTGACAGGATTTTGTTTACATTTTTCGAGTAAATGTTCGTTAATGATATTGGCCTGGATTTCCATATTTGATACATTTGGAAGTCAGTCATTTGCATATGTATATAGTTCTTAGCTTTCTCAAAATTTACTGCTTCATTTAATTAGAAAACTTTTACGTTACCTCTTTGTAGTATTACTTCATCTATTTCCTCCCTTAGAAAGATACCCTTATATCATAATTTGATCACAAATATAGATTAATATTGTAAGATTTTCCATGCTTCCATCCTATTATAGTAACTCAGAGATGTTCCAGTATCAATCTATTAATTAATAGATATAGTATTGTACTTACAAAACTTCCACTGTTCACCTGCCCTAATTATAAAAATGTACTATGAAAGGAAAAGGAGGGGCATAGTTTTTATGATGGGGAAAAAAGCTTCATTACCTCCTTTGGTTCCAGGAATGAATTTTATCTGACAGCTAATCATATAGTAAAGCTTCACCTTATTCACAGGATATCAAAAAACCAGGCCCAGGATCAACTAGATAGGGAAATTTTCTTTTCAGAAAGGAAATAGCATAATAGGAAAACTTAGACCATGCCAAGGTCATCCTCTCAACTTTTTTCAGCATCTCACATCCACTTGTAATAGTTATTAGACTGTAACACATGCAATTTTCTTCTGTTGGCTTCATGATAATTCAGACAGTCATCCCTCTAATCAAAACTCAAAACTATATTATAGACTTGAGTTTTCACCTCAAATATGGTTTTTCTTTGCTTTTTGGAGGGCAATTGGGGTTAAATGTCTTGCCCAAGGTCACATGGCTAGTTTTTGTGTTGAGTGTCTGAGGATGGACTTGAACTCAGGTTCTCCTGACTCCAGGGCCAGTGCTCTGTTCACTGTACCACCTAGCCACCCTCTCAAATAGGGTTTCAGTCATATAGTGAATACCAGATAGTTTACTCATTTTGTAACAAAATTTTGAGCCCCAAATTTTGTCCTTCTCTCCCTTCCTTTCCTCCCTTTTCTCTAAGATGGTAAACAATTTAATATAGGTTATATATGTGCAATCATGTAAAACATATTTCCATATTAGTCATTTTGTGAAGGAAGAAACAGAAGAAAAGGAAAAAAAAAACCCCATGTTTTCCCAATAAGAAGACAAACCTAAATTACTGGTATACGTTTTTACTAAATCATATGGTATTTTTGATATGTTGCTGTGCTGTAGTCTCTTCGTTAATATTTTATTTACATTTTTTGTGCCAATATTCATTGAGGATATTTATCTGTAATTTGCTTTCTCTGCTTTATCTCTCCCTGTTTTAGTTATCAAAACCATGTCTACATAATAGAAGAAACTTAGATCCCTTCTCCCCTTCCTTCGTTTTGTAAGCAATGTACATAATACTGGAATTAATTGTTTTTTGAATGTTTGATAGAATGCACTTGTAAATATATTTGGTTCTAGGATTTTCTCCTTTGGGAGTTGATTTATGGCTTGTTCAATTTCTCTTTGTGAAACTTGGGTATTTGAATTCTCAACTTCTATTCATCTAAATGTTTTAAATTTTTTAGATCTATATCCAGTTAATTTAAACTGTCGGGTTTATTGGCATATAACTGGGCAAACTAATTTCTAGTAATTATCCTTATTTCTTCATTTGTTGTAATTTTTCCTTTTTTATTTCTAATGCTGAAAATTTAGTTTTCTTCTCTCCCTTAAACATTAGACAAGCTAATAGTTTATTTATTTCATTGTCCTCCATCACAGCTTCTAGTTTCATTCATCAATTAATTGGCATTTTGCTTTGAACTTTGTTAATCTCTTCTATGATCTTTGGATTTGATATTTTGGGGTCCAATTGTTTCAAAATTATTGGTATTATAGTTTTTAAAGTTGCATCCCTTATTCATTGATTTGTTCTTTCTCCATTTTGCTGGTGAGAGTGTTTACAGATATAAAAATTTCTCCCAGGACTGCTGTAGCTTCAAAGCAAAGTCTTTCAGTATGTTGCCTCATTGTTTTTATTTTTTAAAATGAAATTTTATATCCTCTATTATTTGTTCTTTGATTTGTGAATTCACTGGAATTAAATTATTTAGTCTTTAATGTTAAATCTTTTATTCAAGGGCCCTTCATTGAATATAATTTTATTGCATCATCATCAATAAATAATGTGTTATTATTTCTACTTTTATGCATTTATGAATTTTTTAATTTGCTATTACATGGTCAGTTTTTAGAAAGGTGCCACACACAGCTAAGAATTGCATAGGTCTCTTCTTTTCTCATTCAGTAATCATCAGACATCTAGCATTTCCAACATTTCTAAAATTTTATTCAAGTCCTTCATTTCCTTCTTGCTTATCTTTGTGTTAGATTCATTTGTTCCTGGGAAAAGTTCCTTAAGATCCCCAATTATTATAGTTTTAATATCTGTTTCTTCCTATATTTATTTACAATTTTCCTAAGTTTTTATCCTATTTCTATTTGATTAGCCCTTTAAGTATTTAGAAACTATGTTGGGGCAGCTGGGTGGCACAGTGAATAGGGTACCAGCCCTGGACTCAGTAGGCCCTGAGTTCAAATCCAGTCTCAGACACTTAACACACAAAAAACTAGCCATGTGGCCTTGGGCAAGTCACTTAAACCCAATTGCCCTACCTTTCCCCCTCCAAAAAGCCAAAAAAAACCCCCAAAACTATGTTGCTTGATGCATAGATATGAAGCATTATGTTGTTTCATTGTCAAAAGTACTTTTAAACAAAATATAGTTTTTCTGTTTTTTTTTTTAATCATTCTATTTTTACTGTTACCTTTTCTAGGATCACAATGACTATCCTTGTTTTTTTTTTAAATTCACATGAAGCATGATAGACCTTGATCCAGGTACTAATTTTAATTCTGTTTGAAGCTTTCTGTTTCTTTTAAAAACAGTAATGACAACAACAATATAATATTGGATTCTACTTTCTAATCCACATTGCTTAGAGTAGCTGTACTAGATCTCAAACTGTATTACAAGGTGGTAATCATCAAAGCAGTCTGGAACTGGATAAGTAATAGAGTGGTAGATCAGTGGAATAGTTTATGTACATAATACACAGTAGTAAATGACAATAATAATCTAATGTTTGATCAATGCAAAGATCCAAGCTTTTGGAATAAGAATTCATTATTTAACAAAAACTGCTAGGAAAACTAGAAAGCAACGTGGCAGAAACTGGGTAGAAAACAATATCTCATATCATATGCCAAGATAAGGTCAAATGCGTACATGATTTAGACATAAAGGGTGATACCGTAAGCAAATTAGGAGAGAAAGAATAGTTTACCTGTCCAAACTATGGAGAAGGGGAGAATTTATGACCAAACAAGATACAGGGAGCACTATAAGATATAAAATGGATAATTTTGATTATATTAAATTAAAAAGGGCTTGCACAAACAAAACCAATGCAACCAAAATTAGAAGGAAAGCAGAAAATTTGGGGAAATTTTTTTACAGCAAGTGTCTCTGATAAGGGTCTCATTTCTCAAATATAAAGCGAATTAAGTCAAGTTTATAAAAATACAAGTCATTCCCCAATTGATACATGATCAAAGGATATGAACAGGTAGTTTTCAGATGAAGAAACCAAAGCTAACTATTGTCATCAAAGCCAAATCACTTTTGCTTAGACAAATACAAATTAAAACAACTCTGAGGTACCACCTCATATGTATCAGATTGGCTGATATGACCAAAAAAAGAGATTAAATTTGGAGAGGATGTGGGAAAACTGGGACACTAATGTACTGTTGGTGGAATTGTGAACTGATCCAATCATTCAGGAGAGAAACTTGAAACGATGTCCAAAGGGCAATCAAAATGTGCATACCCTTTGATCCAGCAATACCACTATTAGTTCTGTATCTCAAGAGATTTTTTAAAGAAGGAAAAGGACCAAATGTACAAAAATATTTATAGCAGCTTTTTGTGATAGTGGAGAATTGAAAATTGAGGAGATGCTTATCAATTTGGGAATGACTGAAGAAGTTGTGGTATATGATTGAGATGGAATACTACTGTGCTTTAAGAAATGATGAGCAGGATGCATTCAGAAAAACCTGGAAAGATTTACATGAACTAATGCAAAGTGAAGTAAGTAGAACTAGAACAATATTGTACACAGTAGCAGCAATATTATAAATATAATCAACTGTGAATGACTTAATTATTGCCATACCAAACAGCAAGAAAAATCATTTTGTAGAGTTAGAAAAAATAATAACAAAAATCTAATCCATATTGTTACTCACCTCTCTTTTGTCTGTGTGATCGTCCTGTTCAGATTCACAATTCTGAATGTTAACTGTATATTTCCTCTATCCTATTTTTCCATACTTTCTCCCTGTCTCTCCTTTCCCATCTTCCTCTTTACAAGCAAGAAGAGGGTCTTGCAAAAGAAGTTATGTGCTCAATAGTAGTTATATATTTTATGTAGTCTCCTTCCACTTCTCATCTTTTATTTCTCACTTATTGATTTTTAACTTCCTTTGCTTCCTTCTTTCTTTCCTTCTTTTCTTTCTATTCCTTCCTTTCATTCCTTCTCCTTTGCACTCTACCCTCTGGAGGTGGATTTTGTCTTGCTTATTGTATTTTTCTTTTTATTATGTTTTGGATTTGCTTTTGCTTATTACTATTTCCTTCCTGAATCTACTCTTCCTCTTAATCCTCTCTCTTCACCCAATCCCCTCTGATTCCCTGACAAGTTTAATGTATTTCTATATCAAAAGGTGTGTGTGTGTGTATTTTTAATCCTCCATTGTCTGGTTCATATCAAAGTTAGGTTAAAATGTAGCCTGCTCTCCCATATTTTCCTGTACTCTTTTTTTCAAGGAGACTGATCCTGATTATGTGAGATAATAAATTTTATCTCCTTTCTCCCTTTTCTTTCCCTAATACATTCTTTTTCTCTTAAGTTCATCAAAATGTGACAAAATTGCTTCCATGTCTGCTCTATTACTTATTCCCTCTATGACCCTTATTGGCATTAAGGTTCTAAAGGGATATTTATTTCTTCTTTCTCTACACTTGGTCATTGTATAGTCCTTTAGTATTGCTAAAATGTACTCTTCTTTCTGTTTCTCTTGCCTCCATTTTTTTCATTTCAAAATCCTACCTGGATCTGGCCAATTCTCTGGGAATACTTGAGAATACTTCTGTTTCACTGAAGATTAATTTTCATCTCTAGGATTTTATTCAGTTTTGATGGGTAATTTATTCTTTATATTTTGCCTTTTAGAATATTGTATTCCAAGCTTTTCTCCCTTTCTGTCTTTTTTTTTAAAATAGCGGCTGTCAGATCTTGTATAATCTTGATTGTGGCACCTTTGTACTAGAACTCTTTCTGTCTACTTGCAGCATTTTGTCTTTTATTTGGAAACTCTAGATTTTGACTATAATGTTCTAGGGCTTTCATTTTGGAGTTTCTATCACATGATGATGAATATACTCTTTCGGTTTTTACTTTCACTTTGATTCCAGTAAGCATAGGTAGGTTGCATTCATTATTTTTTTTTAGAAATATAGTATGTAGACTTTTTATGGTCCAAGTTTTCAGTGGTTACTAGATTACTTCTTGACCTGTTTTCCAAGCCTGTTTTTAAAAATAGGATATACCCCACATTTTCTGATATTTTTTCAGTCATTTAATTTAATTTTAATATTTCTTGTTGCATCATGAAGTCATTGATCTCTGTGTGCCCAAGGTCACACAGCTAGTAAGTATTAAGTGTCTGAGACCAGATTTGAACTCACATCCTCCTGACTCCAGGGCTAGTGTTGTATTCACTGTACCACCTTGCCACCCCATTTCAATCTAATTTTCAAGGAATCTGTTACTTAAGTCAGGTTTTGTAAGTCTTGTGCTAAGCTATTTACTCTGCTTCTAGTTCTTTCCTCAAGCACTGTCATTTCCATTCCCATTCTTTCCCCTACATTGGTTATTTCACTTATATGATCTTTTTTGAACTAGTTAGTTCCTCCTTGAATTCCAGTAGTCCTTATGGCAAGTTATGATTTTTCTTTGAGGCTTTGCATTTAGATGATGTAGAGTTATTCCCTTGTTCTGGGTTTGTGTCTTAGATATCTTGGGCTCCATAATATTTGTTTTTCATTAACATTTAATTGTATTTATTCATTTTTAAGACTTTTTCCTGAATTGGGACTTTGTCATGACCAGGCTCTGCCATTTTCCACATTCTTGAGTGGGTTCTGTTTGATTTTGACTTCATTTTCCTGCATTCTTTCTGCTGTTTTCCACTTTCTATAACTGCATTCAGTATTGGCAGGTTTCAGTGTCCCTAGTCACTACTCTACTGTTTGCTCTCTCTGATCAGCATGCTGGGATGTGTTTATCTCCATTGATTCTTTTTTATGAGTCTTATGGGTAGACTTTTGCTTTTCTTCTTCCAAGGCTTGTTTTGTTAGAACATTGGCTTGCCCATGCTACTCCCAAGCCTTCCTTGCTCAGGGGCCTGGGTAGTGTTCTGTCCTTCCTGGAGCTTCTTTGATCAATGTGCTGTGGTCTCTATTCTCTGGGATTTCCCTATTTGAGATTTTTGTGGTCTTCTGTGTCCTTTTATGCTTATTCAACCAGGGTGCTGGGGAGTATTCTCTTTTTTGAGTCTTCTCCAGTCAGGGTGCTAAGTGATCTTCCATTCCCAACTTGAAATATTTGTGTTGGAGCATTGACTCTTTACTCTCCTCTGGAGCTTTCTGAGTCAGGACACTGGATGGTCTTCTTTCCTGTTAGGAGATTCCTTGGTCAATATCTTTGAAGTTTCTTTCCTACAACTTCACTGATAGGTAACTTTCCTTTTTTGTGCTTCTCCATTTGGAATTTCCACTATCTGGGTTTTTGGGTTCATCTCTGAACTCCCTGAAAGTTCCTGTATCAGGTTGCTATGATGGGCTCTCCCTTTTTAGTGGTGCTGCAAAAGTTTTCTTATATGTTTGCTTATATTGGTTTCTCTGGTAGTATTCCTCTTTCAGTACCCATAGCTTCTCTCTCTCTCTCTCTCTCTCTCTCTCTCTCTCACACACACACACACACACACACACACACACAATTCTAACCTGGATGGAAGAGTTCACTGAAATTTCTCCTTTGATTTTTTGATCATTATTCAATCTGATGTTCTTTTTAGATGATTTTCAGAGTAAAACTTGGAGAGTTGAGCTCTTGTATAAAGTACCATATTTACCAGAATTCTGGCCAACATCTCTTAAATCATAGGTCCCAGAACTAAGGACAATACTCCAGAGGAGATCTGATGAAAGTAGAATACAGTGGGACTCTAACTTATCTATTCTTGGAAAATATTCCCCTCTTAATGCAGATCACCATCATATTAGCATCTTTAACTGCCACATCATATTGCTGACTCATATTGAACTTGTAGAATGACAGCACTCTCCCTCATATTTTTCAGAACTGTGGTCTACACATGTCTCTCCAATCAACTTTGTCAAGTTGACTTTTTATTCCCAAGTGCAAGTCTTTAAATTTTCCCTATAGAATTTCTTCTTAAATTAGTTCAATGCTTTTATCTTGTCAAGACATTTTTGGATCCTGACTTTACCATCTATTGTATTAGCTGTCCCTCTTAGTTTGTGTCATTTGAAAATTTGATGAGAATGCCATCTATGGACAAATATTGGAGGGGATGTGGGAAAATAGGTATACTAATGAACACTTGTGCATCTGTGAACTAATTCAACCATTTTGGAGAACAATTTATAACTATGACTAAAGGGACATAAAATTGTGCAAAATTTTTGACCTAGAAATACAACTACTAGGTCTAAAGACCAAAGAAATTAAAGAGACAGGAAAAGGACCAATATATAAAAATATTTACAGGCGCTCTTTTTGCAGCAGCAAAGAATTAGAAACGGAGAGAATACCCATCAATTGGGGAATAGCTACATAAGTTATGGTATATTTCTGATGGAATACTATTGTATTGTAAGAAATGATGAAGAGGATAGTTTCAGAAAAACCTGGGAAAACTTATATGGATTGATTCAAAGTGAAGTGAGCAGAACCAGGTGAACAATAAATACTGTAATAGTAATATCATAACAATAATCAACTAGAAGAGACTTAGCAACTCTGAGCAGTACAATAATACATGATATTTCAAAGGACACGTAATGAAAATGTCACCCACCTCCAGATAGAGGACTGATGGAGTCTGAATGTAGATTGAAGTATATATTTTTCTTTTTCTCATTTTTTTTCACAACATGGTAAATGTAAAAATATGTCTTGCATGATATATATATAATGGGTATCACATTTTTTTGCCCTTTTAAATGGGTGGAAGAGAGGGCAAAAGGAGGGAGATAATTTGGAATTGAAAATCAAAATTAAAAATAAAGAGAATACTGTCTATTCCTTTCTCTCAAGTCATTGACAATAATATTAAACAACACAAGGCTTACAACAAATTCCCATGGTAATCCACTGAAGGCTTTTAGTCACTTTTCCATAGAATGATTAATAAATACCCTTTAAGTCTGGCCATTCAATCAGTTACAAATCTATCTGATTGTGTGTAACACCTGGCCAAGATGGGATTGGGTTGTTCCCAGAAGGACAGGCCTATGATGCTACTTTGTCTGTATGCATAAAGAAACATGACTTCAAATCAACAGGAAGACTTGAGAGAGAGAGAGAGAGAGAGAGAGAGAAAAGGAAATTTGAGAAAAGAGGGTGGAAATTGAGGTATTTCAGAGTTGGACAGGAGACATACTCATAGCCAAAGACAGGTAGGGAAAAGCACTTCCCCAGTATGTCTCTTGACATAGTATCTGCATATCTGCCATCCTAGACACTTCTAAGGACAAATTTAGTGGATAAGATTATTCTCTCTTTGGCTGAGCTGAGATCTTGCAACCAAGTTACAGAACCCCTTTACTTTTGTGTGTTCTATCATCTGATCTAATCTTGCTTGGATAAATATGTTTGCTCATTAGTTTATAAATATGTTTTGGTCTCTCAGTGTAACAAGGGTCTGGTGAGAAGGAAGCTAATCTGGAAGAAAGTAAGGTAACTATTATCCTTATGACCTTGAATGGGACTACTTCCCATCTGGAACTTTTATTCTGAAACCACCAAAAGATGATTATACCCAGGGGCATGTTGGTAAAATTCTAACAACCAGCTTCAAACCTCCCCCCCGCAAAAAAAAACCCCAAACACATATACTCATGACACATTTTTGAGTTCATTTTCTGCATCACTTTTTTAAGTCTAGACAATACAAGAAATAACAATTCAAACCCTGATTTGTAGTATTTGTCAATTTCTCAGGTATCAATGATCACATTGAAAATTTAATAATAAGTTGGAGCTGGCTTAAGCATACCCCTGGTTGTACCATTAGACAGCAAATATCTGCTGTGTAATTGATAGATATATCTAGCCAGGATGAAAAGATTATACACTAACAAAAATATAATAAAGAAAACCAACTTTTGAAGACTGAAGAACTCTAATGCAATTGACCAGCCATAATTCCAGAGAACCAAAAATGAAACATATTACCAACCCCTATAGAAATATAATGGAATGAAACATCTATTTTTTGGGAATAACCAATGCAGTAATTTCTTTTGTTTGACTACACATATTTGTTTGAAAAGGATTTTCTTTCTTCTTTTTCAATGGGGAGGACATGAGAAGGAAGGAAATAATTTTTGTTAATTGAAATAAATTGAATTTAATTTAAAAAATCAGTATATACAATTAGCTCTTGGTAACAGTGTTTACCAAAATGACAAAGAAAGAAGAGTAAATACAAAACATTTTCCCTTCCCTCCTCCAAAACTGGGCTCACTCTCCCATAAATACACACAGAATCCATGGGGATAGTGAACAAAAACTTACAATGATAGTTAGGCACTCATGGAAGGAACACATTTGGCCAAGGCTACTTGTGACTCTGGCATGGCAGAGACTCAATTTACTTTCTCTCTTTAAGGTGATATCATTCATTGTACCACATGATTACCTGGACAATCTCTGTTTTGTCTTTAATACCAGTTCTTTTTTATGCTATCAGAAGTTCTCTTGCCTCATGTGATTATCTCTCTGTAGCCATGTCTGTTTAGAGTGTGTCTCTGTTCCTTCAATTACAGTTCTTTTGATCTGATTCTCTAACTGCTGGATGAGGTGTCTCCTTCTGGGTGGGCAACTCTGCTGCTAAACACCATGATTGACAGAGGGGGTTGGCTTTGAAAGTTCCAGCAATCATTGAGGCCATAAAAAAGCACAATACTATAATGCCACACACAAGAAGCTTTCCAGAAGAATGCTACTGTGAACAGCTTTTTAAGGTTCTGATTACATAGTATAGTGAACACTCTATTTACTCCATAACAAATCAGAGCAAAACATTCACAGAAAATCAAGGTACAGCATTTACAATGTTACAACTTATCACAGAAAATGAAAATATAGCATTCACAACAACTTATCACAGAAAATGACCACCTAGTTTCCACCACAGTGGTCACAAAGTTTTGAACAAAGAACAATCATTCAGTAACTCAATCGTTCAATCATCCTTCATCATTCACTATTCAATCATCAGAGGATACACAGATCCTCCACCCTTAGGTCACTAGTAAATTTATAATTTCTCAGTCAGTATGCAAGTAAAGTCTTCTTTCAGCTTGACTTGGGGCAATTTCTCAGCTTCCCAGGATCCACTTCCATGGTCTCAGATCCTACCTGGATTCACCAAACTGTCACCTGGGTTCAAAGGCAGACAGCTCCCAGGTCCTTGTTCAGCTCTCTGTGCAGTTCCTGCTCCACAAGGGAGGTCACAGTGTCCAGTCCATCTCAAATCCTTCACAGTCTCTGTTCCTGGGAAGTCAAGGCTCAACAAAACCACAAACAGGTTCATACAAAGTACCAGTATTATAGTCATGCTTCCTCTGTCTTTGGCAGCTCTGGCTGGCCCTCAGAAATTCTCAACAGCCTCAACAGTTCCACTGGCCCTCAGCTTTGACTGGCCCTCAGAAATCCTAAGCAGCTCTGGATGGCCCTCAGACTCAGCAGAAGTTTCAGCTGGTTCCCAGAATCAAAACCACTTGATCCAGGTTTTCACAATCAAAATAATTCTCTCCAGCCTGGGGAGGGAGTGTTTCCTCTTCAGCTTCCCCGATCGCAGCAGCTTCTACCTCCACAGGGCTTGCTCCAAAAAGATCTGTTTCTCCCTCTCTGGGGCTTTTCCTTATATACAGTATTGCCCCTCCCTGTTCAGCCCCTTCCTGTTACATCAGCAACAGGAGATAAGAGTTCATACCTTCTATTTCTTTAACAGAGGCTTAATCTGAACTAGGTGCTAAGTACCTCTTAGCTTAGCAATACAAAAGGAACTTCAAATCTCATTACTGTTACAAACACTCTTCCTTTTATCCTTTCCTTTCTGTAACAGAGAGGTTTGTGTGATCTTAGAGTGGTTCCTTTATGGCTGAAAGGTCCTAGATTCTGATAAATCTACCTCCCGCTATTAATCATCTCAAGTCCAAGAAGAATCTTAAGAGACAGTGAAAATGAGGTAATTTTCCTTGTTTATAATTGGAAAGTTCTGGCAATGGATTGGTTGTTGGCACTGAGGGAGACAAAATAGCACAGATAATATAGAGGTTTTTAAGCCTGGGTAACTGAAAGGTACACTCAAGAGAAATTTGGAAGTATGGAGGAAGGGTGGGATTTGGAAGAAGATGATCAAGTTTAGTTGGGGACGTTGAATTTGACGTAATGGTAAGTACAGGTGACAACATCTGTCAGAAAATTTGAGACTGGAATTCTGAGGGGAATATAGAGCTGGATGTATATTTTAGAAATCATCTGTGAGACATGATTATTGAACTCACATATAGATAAAATAATCCAAGGCAGCATAAAGGGAGAACACAAAATGGGGCTCAGGACAAAAGCTTGGAGGACAAACATGGTAAAAGTGAGGAAGATGACTGAGCCATTGGATTTAATATGTAAGAGATCATTGATAACCATTGAGAGAGAAGTTTCAATAAAATGGTGAGGTCAGATGCCAGGTTACAAGGATTTAAATTATGAACAGATAATGAGGAAGTAATTTTTTGAGGGGGAGAAGGCAAGGAAATTGGGGTTAAGTGACTTGCCCAAGATCACACAGCTAGTAAGTGTGTGAAGTATCTGAGGCCAGATTTGAACTTAGGTCCTCCTGACTCCAGGGCTGGTGCTCTATTCGCTGCATCACCTGCCTGCTCCAGAAGTAGAGTAACTGAAAATAAATTATCCCCTCTAGGAGTTCATCTATGAAAGGGACAAATGATATAAGACAATAGTTTTAAGAAGAGTCAAGGTAAAATGGATTTTGTTTTGTTTTGTTTTACAGTATGAATTATATTTGAACATATTTGCTGGCAGTTTCTATGAAGCTAATGGATAGGGAGAGATAATGATCAATATTTCAAGCTCTTACAGTTGAGGAAACTGAGACAGACAGATATTAAGTGATTTGCCCAGAGTCACACAGCTAATGTCTGAGTTCAAATTTGAATTCAATCCTTTTGGACTACAGGCCCAGTCCTCTATCTACTATGCCACCATTTGCAAATGACATAAAACTGGGAGATATAGCTAATATATAAGATAAAAGAATCAGGATCCAAAAGGATCTTGACAGGCTAAAGCATTGGACTGAATCTAAGAAGATGAAATTTTATTAGAGATAAAAGTAAAGTCTTGCACTTGGGAATAAGAAATCAACTTGATAAGAATAAGACGACAAAGGCATGGATAGACTGAAGTTGTTCTATTTTTTTCTTTTTAAAAGATTTATTTTTCAGTTCCAGATTTTGTCTCTTCCTATGGCCCTCCCCCAACTCATTGAGAAGTCAAGTAATATGATACCCATTATACATGTGAAGTCATGCAACCATATTTTCATATTAAGACCAAAATTGTTCTTTAAAAAGATCTGGGAGTATTGGTTTTCTGAAAGCTCAATATGAGTCAGTAGTGTCATGTGGCAGCCAGAAATACTAATGTGATGGTTGGGCTGCATTAAAAGGGGAATTGTTTCTAGGAATAAGGAGGTGACCATTGCTCTATATTCTGTCCTCGTTAGACCTCATTTTCATTTGGAGTATTGTTGACTGGGGCACCACAGTTTAAGAGTAGCAATGATGATGCAGCTAGGTGGTGTAGTGAATAAAGCCCTGGCTCTGGATTCAGGAGGACTTGAGTTCAAATCTAGCCTCAGACACTTAACACTCACTAGCTGTGTGACTTTGGGCAAATCACTTAACCCCAATTGCCCTGCCTTCCTTCCTCCAAAAAGCAGAGAGAGAGAGAGAGAGAGAGAGACAGAGAGAGAGAGAGAGAGACAGAGAGAGAGACAGAGAGAGAGACAGAGAGAGAAAAGAGAGAAAGAGAGAGAGAGAGAGAGAGAGAGAGAGAGAGAGAGAGAGAGAGAGAGAGAGAAGCAATGATTAGCTTGGATAGGGTCCAGAGATGGACAACCAGGAATGTGAAGATCAGTAGAAAGAAATATATTTAACTAGGAGAAAAGAAGATTTCAGGGGCACATGCCATTTGTCTTCAAATATACAAAAGATTGTAATGTAGAAAGAAATTTGACTTATTTTTTTTGGCCCCACCAGGCTAAACTGGGTGTCCTGAATGGAAGTTATGGAAGCAAATTTATCCAGATTTTAAGAAAAACTTTCTCTTAATTTCCCAACCTGCTGAACTCCTCTCAATTTTCCATTAAGTCTCTGGAATTTCTTCATCCAGCAAAGTTGCTAAAGCCCTGGAACTCACCATGTCAGTACCCTCTATGCCTGGGTCTCCTCCCTCCAAGTGGATGGTGGAGAGTTTTCCTCCTAGCCTTTCCATTTAAGGAGGGAGTTGAAGTTAAACATCTCTTCATTTGCTACCTGGCTGCACTCCTCTGCACTTCATCATGCCCTATCTCTGGTTATATTCTTCCCCTGCCACTTGTTTTCTGCTTCATTTTGTATGTTTTCTCTCCCTGGCCCTCTGCCCCCACCCTCCATTATATTGTAAACTGCTTGAAGTCATGGACTGTATTTTTGCTTTTTGTTATATCCCCAGGATTTAGCACATAGGAAGCACATAATAAGTGTTTATTGACTAACAATGAGAGCTATCCAAAAACGGAATATTATTTATATCCATTATATATATACAAAAATGGATATCCTCAAGTGGTGTTGAGTTTCCTGATCTTTGAAGTCTTCAAGAAGAATCTGGATAGTTATTTGTTGGATTCACTACAGTAGGAATTCTTTTGTGGGAATGAGACCAAATGGCCTCCTAGTTTCCCTTTCTTTAAACCAAAGGGGTTGGATTAGATAACCTTCCAGCTTTAAATCCAGCCTTTTATGTCATGGCTAGTTGTTTTTGCTTGTTTTTTTCCCCTCCCAATTAGCAAGAATCTGTTTTCTCTCCATTCCCCTCATTGGGAAAATCCTCTCCCACAAAACCCTCCCAGCAAAAACTTACAGCCATGCAAAACAAATTGCCCACATTAGGCATGTTTAAAAAGTATGTTTCAATTTGTTCCTGAGTGCGTCAAATAATATATGCAAAGCACTTTTCAAACACTAAAGCGCTATATACATCATCATTTCTGTCAGGAGGATAGCACGATTCATCGTCTCTCCCCTGTAATCAAGGAAGGTCAGTGATTTGAGCAGAATTCTCAAGTCTTTCAAAGTAGTTTGATTGGTTGTTTAACGCAGATCTTATTCTACGCAATCTGACCTCAAATAAATTCTATTTTAAAATGATCTGAGGCAACTGGTGACTTAGTAAACAAACAACAGGGAGCTGTCCGAGGCACCCAGTGCTGGAGTGACTTGCCTAAGATCACACACCTTGTAAGGCTCGGAAGAGGGGGTTCCAAACCTACCTGGTTTGCTCCTCTACCATACTTTTGGCTTACTTATCACTTCTGTCGTTATATTGTTAGCCCAAAGCCTGAAGGTTAAGATTTCACAAAGAATTCCCTAAAGGCTGGGTTGAGTAGGGTATTACTATTCAAAACGCTAACGTTAAATGTTGGGGTGGATTGAAAAAAAAAATTTAACTGACACTGTTTCCAAATCGAACAAATTTACTTTCCACCGACTCGAAACGGAAATGTCGCGAGAAGTTCCGTTGTCGCGGGTTTTTCTTTCCCGGAAACTGAGGGCAGAACAAAGGTCAAACGTCCTTTGAGGAAAGGGCGGGGACCTGGAAATGATTGTCCTTCATCTTCCAGAGCTATCGTTACACGCGCAAGTGTAACTGCCGCATTGTTTGTTGTTGCGTCTAGGTTTTACTCAGAGGAACCAGATTATGTGGGCCTGAGTATCTGGCCTCTTGAATCGTGGAGAAGAGACCTAACCTAGAGCATCTTTGCGCCTAAGACTCAGAAAGAACACGGCGCGGAGAGATCCTGGAACAACTCCGCCATTTCCTTTCTGAACAGGAAGAGGATTCAGTTTCAGGAACGTCCCGGAAGTCGCGTTTTTTGTCTTCGGACCATCTCACTTCTTCTGTCGGTTCTCCTCTCTCCCCCGCCCCTCACAACTCCACTTCCCCTCCCCCTTCCCGCCCTTTTGCCTGGGGTTGTTAAATGTCTCCCAGAAAAACTCGAGGGGAAAAAAACTGCAAAGAGTGAAGTGGGGGAGAGTAGAGGAAGCTGGAAAGGAAAAAATAATAGGGGATTAGAGAGTGGGGGCTGGCAATGGTGGCCCGGGATCAGCCGTCTGCGGGTGCTTGGGCTCTACAGAGAGACTGGACACCCCTAGCCTTACAATCGTGTCACCTCTTCCTGGGAGAAAAGACTAGGACACCAATGAATCAAATGCCAGTTTGTCTATCATCAGTAGCCATTCAACAGGCTTTATTTTGGGCCAGACATTGTGCCAAGCGCCAGGGATATAAAGAAGGGAAAACAAATCCCAGCCCTCAGATATATACTAGTTTAGTGGAAAAGACGACTATGTATATAGAAGATATGCATACAATAAATTGGACATAATATCAAGGGAGAAGACATACATTAAGAAGAAATGGGTAAGGACGGCTGGATGGCGCAGTGAATAGACATCGGCCCTGGAGTCAGGAGGACTTGAGTTCAAAAGTGGCCTCAGACACTTTTACTAGTCGTGTGACCTTGGGCAAGTCACTTAACCCCAATTGCCCTGCCTTCCTCCAAAAAAAAAAAATGGGGAAAGATTGACTTGGTTTACCGATGACCTCATAAAATAGCAGCACTCAGGAAGCTTTCAAAAATGCCATTATGAATCTGAACTCTCCTTGTATGAAGAGCATTTCTTAATTGCTATCAGAGAAGCAAAAAGGAAGTGAATAGATTGAGGTTTTAGGGGACACCTTTATGTGTCCTTTCCAATACCGTGACCATAGCAGCTATTCCTCTTACCCCTAACTTCAAACTGGTATGAAAAAATGGGAAGAGGAGATCTTTCTCTATTTAAAAGGCAGCTCTGCTGTCCTTTTTAGAAAACAATTTCTTTTGTGCATAACCCCTAACACAAAAATGTTTCCTAAAAAGTACATCCTTCCCCTTTAAAAAACTTCCCCCCCCAAAAAAAACCCCCGAAAACAAAACAAGAGACCTATCATCCCCTAGCATTGTTGTCATCAAAAGATGCCTCAAATGACTTTTTATGAAGATACTTCTTAGTTTCTGATGTGTGATGGGGAGTCATACACTTCTAGGATCCTAGTGCAAGCAGTTTCTGAAGTAGTTAAAGGCTATGACAACTCGCAGCTAGATGGAGACCTAAGATAATTTTAAAGAAATCAAAAAGAAGCTGTTTAGTCTTGATCTTGAAAACCTTTTAAACCACAGGGTCTTGTTTCAGCTTAAGGCAGCAAATTATCCTTTTCTTCAAAAGATATGTGTGGGTCATTGTACTAGATATTGTGAGGTTAAATAGGGTATTCAAAGAACCAACAGTTGGTTTCTGCATAAGAAGAGCTTATGCATTTACTGTGGAGACCCATCCAAGAAATTACAAGGCAGCACATTATTAAATGTCAATTGACTGATTAAATGCAGTATATGTTATAAGGATTTTGAAAAGGTATAGATTACTGGGTAAAGGCTTATAAACTTTTCTGTCAATTGAGTAAAAGAATAAGAAGAAAAGTACATTTTGTGGATTGCAATCATAATTAACATGACATCCATAACTTTTATCCAGAGGGAAGATAGGAGTACAACCACTAAAGTTTTGAGGTTATATCAACCTCATTTAAATTTATACAATTCAGTTAAAACTATGTCAACTTTGTTTATTTTTTGACACCATGGTGACAAAATCTGGGGATCTTGAGGTTATAGATCAAAGAAATTCTTGATGATTAAATATTGTGATTCAAAGGTCAGTAAAGAAAAATTATGTCCAGATAGAGACAGAACACCAGACTTTGTTTTTTTTAGGGAAAGATTCATGTTTCCTCTTTTGATTTTTTTGGGAGGAGCAGTGGCTTGGTTGGCAATTTTTTAAAGAAGGTAAATCCCTTGGTAAAAAGATTATAATTGTAAAACATTATTATAGACATGAATTCAAAAGTTATGATACAATCCTTAGTGCTCAATGAATATAAAGAAGAAAAACATCTCAAACAGTAATCTTTTCATGATATATTTATTGGGAAGAAATGGACTCAGGAGAGAGAAGGCAGACAAAGCAAGGAGTGAACATTGATAGTTCCTAAATATGAATGCTTCTTTCCATATTTCTTTCAGTAATGACAGTAGATGTAAAAAAGACCAGAAGATGGGATGAAGGAGAAGTCTGTAAATGAATGAAAAAGATGTCTACAGATTCTCTCTCATCAGTTATTTACATTTTGTCTACAAGGCATTAAAATTGGTTCAATTAAAATGATCTGTTAAACTTATTGGACAGGTATTACAACTGGTACAATTAAAACAATCTGATTTGTTAAACTTATTTGATTTAAATAAAAATTAGATAAAACATGATTTAATTTGTTAATTAAATTGGTTAATTGGTTGATAAGGGATTTAACTGATTTTTCCCATTTGATTAATCCTAATTTCTGCAAGTTTAATATGTATCAAGTTCATGATACATACATATATGTCCATTACTTAAATGGACCCAAACCATTGAATTTACCAGTATTTTGCTATATGAATGAATTACCTCAATGCTTCACCTTAATTTGAGAAATTCTTTCAATTTAAAGTAAGAGTTTATTTTATTTTAAAATGGCATTTGTAATAGAAGACTGTATTTTGAATCTGGTAAATATTGAGCTTGATTCTCCCACATTTGATTATGTATAGAATGCCAGGTACATAGAATTGTACAGGCAAAGGTATCAAAAGATTAACTGGTGATTTGCATTTTGTATAACCCTTACCATACTACAGAACTGAACTTGAAAACATCAAAGGGCAAATCATCCAAGGTTGTAATTAATCAGTCAACAAACATTTATTAAGCAATTGCTATGGGATGGTGGTGGTGGAGGACCAGAACTGCCTCCTGCAGGAGGTAACATTTGAGCTGCTTTTTGAAGGAAGTCAGAGACAGCAGGAGGTAGAGATGAAGAGGGAGAGCATTCCAGGCAAAGGAAAGGAGACAGAAAAGTAACATAATGTTCAAAGAACATCAGATAGCTAAATTGTAGTGTGTATGAATGGGAGTAAAGTGTAAAGAGATTGGAAAGTTAGGAAGGGTCAGCTTGTATGAAGCTTTAAAGTTGAAATTAAGGACTTTATATTGATCCTGGAAATAGTAAGGAATTACAGCATTTACCATAGCACCAAGCAGGGAATAACAAAATTAGACCCATGGTAATTACTTCAACCATATTTTTTTAGTGTGCCAGGCATAGTTTAGGTGCTAAGTTGAGTGGCATTTATGATTTTATTGGCTTTCTCGTTATTCCTCTAAGAATACTTACTATTAACTTTTAAACTACCATCCTCAGTTGATTATAGTGTGATTCTATGCAGAATGGAAATATTCCAAACATCATCCTTATATCAAACATCAATGAGATGTTACCATTCAGGTCTTAAGATATTGAATCTTATCTCATGTTCACTAATACTAATGTTTACAGATTGAGTGGTTACTTGAAGAGCAAAAGGAAGCCATAACTGTTGATTTTGCCTTTCTGTCCAAAGACATTTTTTTTAAACAGTGCTTCAGAATTACTACAATAGGAGGCATCTAGGTGGTGCAGTAGATAGAATACTGAGCCTGGAGTCAAATCTGGCCTTAGACACTGTCAAATTCCCCAAATAATATTTTGCAGAGCTATGAAAAGTAATGCCATTCACAGAGAGAAACAAAGTGTCAATGATCTCAAGGATAATACTGAATAAAAGTAGGAAGGAAGATAATGTGTATGTGTGTGTGTGTGTGTGTGTGTGTGTGTGTGTGTGTGTGTGTGTATCAGGACCAGATCTCAGGAAGTATTTCCCATTTCATTGGGAAAGATTAGATAACATACAGAAGTCAACAAATATAATAGCATAGGGTTGGATAAACCTGAAGACCCCAGTTACTGGGAGAAGGGCACACTATGTGACACAAACTGCTGAGAAAACTGGAGAACAGTTTTGCAAAATTTAGATTTTAATCAATACCTCACACCTTACACCAAACTCCAAATGGACACATGATAGATATGGGAGTGCACATCACATTCAAATTAAAGAAGTAAGGAAGAAGTAACTTTCAGATCTATAGATAGAGGGAGTATTCATGACTAAACAGGTGATAGGAAGGGAAGATCACACATGATAAAATAATTTTAGTTATATAATATGTAAAAGTTTTTGCACAAATCTATGATAATAAAATTTATTTATTTGCATTTTGGAGGGGGAAAGGTAGGGCAATTGGGATTAAGCGACTTGCCCAAGGTCACACAGCTAGCTTTTGTGTTAAATGTCTGAGGTAGGATTTGAGCTCAGGTCCTCCTGACTCCAGGGCCATTGCTCTATTCACTGTGCCACCTAGCCACCTACTGTAACAAAATTTACAAGGGAAAGAGGTAACTGGTGGACAAAGTCTTCACAACAAATTGCTCAGATAAAGGTTTCATTTCCAAGATATATAAGGAAGTAATTCGGATTTATAAGAGTAAGAGCCACACCCCAATAGACAGTCAAAGGATATAAATGAGACATTTAAAAAAAAAGAAATCAAAGATCAACAACCATATGAAAAAGCTCTAAATCACTAACAATTAGAGAAATGCAAATTAAAGCAACCTTGAGGTTGCCCCTCATACCCATAAGACTGGCAAGGATAACAAAAGAGGAGGATGACAAATGCTGGTGAGGTTGTGGGAAAAGAGCCACACTGGTGTAGCTGTGAGCAGAATGGTCCAGTCATTCCGGAAAGCAATTTTGAACTATACCCAGAAAGTTATCAAACTATGTATCCTTTTTAATCCATGTACACTACTACTAGGCCTATAGCTCAAAAAAGAACCAAAAAAAGGGAGGGAAAGAATCTATAAGTACAAAAATATTTATAGCACCTCTTTTTTTGGAGTCAAACATTGGAAACAAAGGAATTTATATTGGGGAATGGATAACCTAACTATAGTATGTGAATGTAATGGAACATTCTGCCATAAGAAATTTTGAAAATGATAATTTCATTTAAAACTGGAAAGATCTCTATGAACTGATACACAACAAAGTCAGAATTAGAACAACTTATGCAATGACAAGTTGGTAGGGAAAACAGCTTTCAAAGATTTGAGAGTTCTGATCAATGCAATGATAAACCAGGAGTTCAGAAGAAGAGACAATGAACTTAAAATGTAGAATATATTTTTAGACATGGCTTATATAGGGATTTGTTTTGCTAGATTATGTAGACATGTATTGTAAATTCTGTTTTTCAGGTACTTAAAAATTGCTTATTTGGGAAGGGGAAGAGGAAAGAATAGATTAATTTAAAAATAATTGTTCCTTGAAAAATAAAAATTATAAATTATAAAAAAGATATGTAAATTTTTTCTGCTTTTGTTCTAGTCATGGTGAAATCTCCTAAATTATCATGGGACCAAAAAGTTCTTGCTATGCAATGTGAGCAACATTTAACTTGCACCTAAAGGCATATGCATATATTGTTATTGGTTATTGTTATTATTATACAGACCAGTAGGACAAATAAGAGAGGTGATGCAGAAGTCAGATGTTTGAAAACAACTATCTGATCATTAAATCTGATCATTAGATCATAGAGATGAAGTGGAAAAATCTCAACATTTTTGTCCTAATTTTCCTTGGAGTAGGTCACATGATAACTTTTTAGTTTCTTCTTTTTCTGATTTGATTTCTGAAACATTATTGTTGCAATAAAAGATAATATTGAAAATGTAAGAAGAAAATGTTTTGTGGAGGTGATTTTGATTCATCATAATAATGTTCAAATTTAGAAATTAAAAGACATAAGAAAACAATGCTTTTAGGTAAAATGAAAATTTACGCTTTAAACCACTTGAGGTCCCTGTTGACTTAGAAGATATTGCATTTTTGACTGCTGAGCTTCTGTGATCAAATAGTAGCCCAGGCATAGATTCCAAATCTGTTATGGATCCCTAGTTAACAAGGTATGACTCTTTCTTCTTTAAGGAATTGAGGATCCCATCTAAAGCCATTGATTCACATTTCTGGATCTTGTAGTTTGTGGGGGTGGGGTTCCAGATAGCTAGTTTTGGAGTCGGGCAGTTATTGCTTTGGTTTCTGATATGCATAGCCTGGGAGATGGGGATCAGCCAGGTCCATTGTTCTGTGCCAGAGAAAGCAAAACACTGTGGACAGCATAGTGTAGAACTTGAGTCTGGAGGTTGGGGATCTGGTGTGGTGACTGTTCTAGGTAAAGTCCAAGTGAGACCTGTAGGTAAATGCACAAGAAGCTGTTTTGTTTGTGGACTCGATGATCAACGAGGAAGTATTATACAGATGCAGCCCAGGAGAACTAGAAGACGCAACCAGGAGGCATGATTGGATTTTTAGTATCTGCTTGGAGGTGATCTTGGACAAGACTCTATGGGTATTCCATGTAAAGGTGGAAATTAAGGAAGCTAATCACAACCGGTCTCATTCTCTGTAACAGAAACAAAGCTGTTTATTGTGGATTCCAAGCTGTCAGGCTTTCTATTTTCATTAGAGGGCTTTTTGAGTGCCGGTGCTGGAAAAATTTCATCTTGACCTCCTAGCTCAGTATTGACTAATTTTCTTTCTGGTTGTGTAATCCAAAAATAGAGAAGGAACTGGACCTGTGATTTCACTATTAAAGGGAAATCCTGGGTGATTAAACTCCCTTTACGTGTGCAGTTTGTCACTTTCTATATAATTTATAGTCTTAGAGAAGTTAAGTGGCTTGCCCAGAGCCACATAATTCTTGATTCAAGTCTGGCTCTCTGTTCTCTCTCTGTGTCTGTCTCTCTGTCTCTCTGTCTCTCTGTCTGTCTCTCTGTCTCTGTCTCTGTCTCTCTCCCTCCAGCTGTGGAAGTAAATTAGTCGACTTGCTGTTAAAGAAATCTTTGAGGTTTTTTTTTTTATACTGACAACCCAATCTGAAGAGAACAATTACGTTCTCTTGCTGTGAATGACAATGCCTTCAAGTTTAAGCAGTCGGAATATGAGGTAAATTATGGTCAATAGAGCTCATGGAACTTGGACAATACGATTAAACACTTCAGATTTAAAGGAAGCAATTAATAAATAGTTCGTGCATAATTTTGACAATGTAATATCAAGTCAACTAAAAGATACGTTCTCTTTGGACTTGAAAAAGGGAGAAATGAGTTATTGAAGTCTTAAATTCCGAAACTACAAAGCATATGAAATTCCTCTGAGAGAGGAATTGGCATTGTCAGAGCACTATATTTTTTTTAATGTTAGAAATTAATAATATTGCCTCTGAAATGGGTTTGACATTGTTATCTTTGCCAGTCCTAGAGCATGTCAGGAGCAGTGATTGCCCTCATCAGCATGTCCGATCCCTTGCTAGCGTTCTCACCTTGAGGAATTACAAGGTTCTGAAGGGTCCCATGGACCTTGACAGCGCGCAGACTGAGATCTCGAAGGACAGCGGACCTATGTTTGTGGACTTCGGGAGAGGTGAACTACAACCTGCTGATTTTCTTTTGACCAGTGTACCTGGTATTTGTGAAGAACAGCTCTCGAGGCTGTCACGTGTTCGTAGTGTCGCCATAGGACCAGGATGCACAGGAGACCTAGCTTACGTCTTACTAGTGAAGTGTCGCGTGGGGAAGCTTAGGGGCTACTTTTCTATTCACCCAGAGGGCGGGATAGTGCGCCTTGCAGCCCGTCCTAGGCCCACGAGCAGCTGAAGTTGCTGTAGTTCAGGTAAGCGCTCAGGTCTCTGACTTCGCCAAAGGTAAAGCCCTTAGGCAACAACGAGAGCCTTCCAGTATTTGTGCTGGAGAAGAAAAACAACCCATCTTCAGTGTTGCTGCCTCAAATTGATATCGGGTCGAGAAGCAGATCAGTGACCGAGCTTGATAAGTGGTCAGTGGCTGCTGGTCACATGGTCGCAAAGATCTGGGCGGCGACTTTGGATTCCGGCTACAATGCGAGATTGTCTTATAAAATGCTACCAGAAGTCAACGTAGCCAATTTTCACGTAGGATTATACACCACCAAGACCAGTGCAAGCAGGACCTTGGAAGAGGCTGACGGACTGAGGCGAGTGCTCCTGGTGCTGGTAAAGGACCATGGAGATTCCCCCTTTCTCAGCCACTGCTACGGCCACTGCCACCAGGACCGTAGAGAGCGGACAGATGCTCAAAGAGTAATTTGAAATGGCGGGGGCGGGGGCGACTGTTGGGGAAGGAGCCTAGTCTGGTGGATGTGAACGTCTATTTATCTCATCGTAGACATCTGCTCGGTGTCAAGGCTGCTACTGCTGCTGTTGTACGTGGTTATGCGGTGTTTCGCACACCCATGTGTCTGGGCCAGAGAAGCCCCACGCTGTTGTGCTTCAGTATAGTTGGGATTACGTAGTATTCCCAGCAACAGAAGGTGTGTTCTGGAGACTGGGAAGATAAGAACGATGACTTTCAACTCCAGTCGTCCTCTATGTCCTTCCAAGTGGGACAGAAACCAAAAGCAGGAGTCCAGATTAGAGTCGTCTGGAAAGAAATGTCAGATTTCGAAGTTTGGGAAAGGCTGAATTTTTAGATTTTATGAATTTTAGGTTTTCTTTCTAGTAACTTCAAAAATGTTTAATTTCTTTCCATTTCCACATTTTATTTGAGGTACTTCTAGAGAAAATTTGAAAGATGTTATTTTTTGGGAGACAATTCATTTACTTGATGTTTCCGGGAACGGAATCCTTGCATGGTATATTAATTAGCACAATGCCTGGCACATAAAAGCGCTTAATAAATGGTTGTTTACTTGTTGGCTTGTATTGAGATTGCTGTGAGAATCCTACTGAATAATGTCGAAGACAACTTTTATGAGAATTGGAGTTATCACTTAATTCCTTTTTAGAGGAATGTGCTTAGGAATTAAAAGCATAAAGAATTCACGTTTATGGAAAGATAATATTTGCTTTAAAAAACTCACAAAATTGATTAAAACATAGCTCTACCGTCTGAAAAAAATAATTCCATGGAGCCTTGACCTTGTTTTTTTTTTGGGCTGATGCTGTTGTGGGTATTGTTAATGTCTTGACCAAACTGGAATTTCATTGGTTTAAAAACAGTGGAGAGGAAATTCCCTCTATCAATGCAGATAAGCACTGACCAAGCAAACTATAATCTTAGAGATGGGGAGGAAAGGAGGGACCTGAGCAGGAAGCTGTTAGGGAGGGGCACTGAGAGGCTAAATGATTTGCATAGTCACACAGTTTGCACTTGAAAGAGATGGAACTTGAACTCAGGTCTTTGTGGACTGCAGCCTGAAATTCTCTATATTTTTGCTAGTTCCCTAAGGGGATTATTTCCTTTTTTTCTTTAATAGAAATTTCTAATTCTTCATATCATTGACTTATTTTATGATCATTAACACCACCCAGTATTGCCTTTTCCCCACTTCCTTTATTGTTTCTTTTCCTACTCCCCATTCCTGTATTTCCTCAGGTAAGTATATCTTTTTCATATACAATGCTTCTCCACCCCCTCTTTTACTTCTTTTGAATAAGTTCTTACAAATCCATAACCCAGTAGTTGATCCAATTTCACTAAGTCTCAGTGATTTCTATGAAATCAATTTCACCTCTTTGCATTAGGATCTGTAGCTCAACGTGTTTATTACTTAGACTTTGTGCTTTTACACATAGACATATATGCACGGAACCACAGATTTTATTTCTGGCACATTTTCTTGGATTTTGTCCCCTGTAAATTTCTGAGTCTATTGAGATTTTTTCTTCCTACATTGTGGTTACTGTCTATGGTGACAAGCATGGTGGCTATAAGAAGGTCATTTTTCCCCCTCTACATTCCTTTTTAAATTTAGATTCCCTTTGACTAGATTTGCAATACTTCACCAACTGCATTTTTATCAGCTCTTCTTAGGTTTACTCCATCCCTGACCAGGAGCCTATCATTTCTAGACTTTGGAACATGGTTTAAAAATCCAAATTCCATTTTCAGGCATCATCTTATTAAAAACAGTTGCCTTTATTGCTGTATCTCTTCTTTTTAAAATTATTCTTAAATTTAAAAGAATATTTTGTCTCTGCATCATATTTTCCTTGTGGACATGATGAAAAGTTACTTGGAAGAAAGTCTTTTGTAGAGTGGTCCGGGGATCTGTGCTTGGCTTTGTGAAGTTTAATATTTATATTAATGAATTCAATTCAATTCAACATATGTTTGCTATCCCCCTCTGTGATAGGGACTATGCTAGGCATTGGACTGAATAAGTGAATGGTTGGAATGCTTATCAAATTTGCAAATGATCCCAATTTAGGAAGGATAGTCAACAATTTAATTCTAGATAAAGGATACAAAAATATATCAACAGGCTACAATACTGGGTCATATTTAATAAGTGAAAGTTTAATGGAGATAAGTATGAAGTTTTATATTGGGGTTAAAAATAAATTTTCAAGTACAAGATGTTGAATAAACGTCTGGAAAGAAGTTCTCTGCAAAATATCAGGAGGTTTTTAGTGGATCTTATATTCAATTATACGAATCTACAATGTGATATAACAATCTGGAATATCATATTCTTTTCTGGTGGTCATGCTTTAGCAAAGAGATTTATGCAGGAGATTGTCCAAAGGGCAATAAGGATGTTGAGTTGCCGAAAGATGCTGCTTTACTAGCACAGTTGGAGGGTTGGAAATTGGGAATCTTTAGCCTGGGAAAAGCTCAAGAGGGATTGGTGGCTTTCTTAGGTAACTGTAAAGCTATGATGTAGAAGAGCAATGATTTATTTTGTTTGTCTCCAGGGCAAGAACTAGGAGGAATGGGTCTAAGTTTCAGAAAAGCATATTTAAGCTTGATGCAGAGAAAAACCTCCCAGCATTCAGAACTATCCAAAAGTGGAAGGGATTGCTGCTGGAAGTAGTGGATTCTCCCTCATAGAGCAATTGAAGCAAAGGCTCTGTTGTAACATGATGGTGTAGTTCAGGTACAAGTTGAGTTGGATGGCTTCCAGAGTTCCTTTCCATATCCGAGATTCTGTGATTTTTTGACTGCCATCTATCACTACTTCCAAAACAAAGACTACTTCTATGAATAAAGGTGCGTCACATATGTATAAAACTTCTCTAGTGGCACTGGAAAAAAAACAAAACCAAACCCCAAATCCATTATTCCTGTTTTGCCATAACTCCCCTTGAATAAAAATTGTTATACTCATAAAGTTATATTCCTGTGATTTATTTTTAGTTTTATCTATCTGATGCACTTTTAGAAACAGAATCACTTTAAAAAGGAAGTTATCTTGGTCTGATATATTAGAAACATGAGTGTGAATGACTAGGGAGAACGACTTTGTGGTTTACTTCCTATTCTAATTTAGAAGTGAAATAAAGGCATAGCGATAGAGCTTATACATTTAGCCACATGATGTCGCTGTCCACCGCGAAGTCTTCTCCAGGAAGGTAAAACAACAAACAGATCTTCCTTCATTGGGATGCCAGAAGCTCCATTATGTGAGTCCTGGGAAACAATACAGCAGTACTGAACGAGAGAGAGACATTAGTGGTAAAGATTTATTTAATTTCTTTGTTTGAGATATGAAATACTAACTTGAAGAGTTCACCAAGTGTTTGCAATGATGTTTTCATGTCAAAACGGCCTAAGGGCCCAGCATCTACTGTTTTCTCTTCTGCTCCAGACAGCCTGGGAGGTGGAGAGTGGTCAGGTCCATTACTCGGTGCTGGAGGAAGCGAAACACGGTACGTTCGTGGGGCGAATCGCGCAGGACCTGGGTCTGGAGGTCGGGGAGCTGGTGTCGCGGCTGTTCCGGGTGGTGTCGAAGGGCCGCAGGGACTACCTGGAGGTCAATGTGCAGAACGGCATTTTGTTTGTAAATTCGCGGATCGACCGGGAGGAGCTGTGCGGCCGCAGCCCCGTTTGTAGCATCCACCTGGAAGTGATTGTGGACAAGCCGCTACAGGTTTTTCATGTGGAGGTGGAGATTAAGGATATTAATGACAACCCGCCTGTGTTCCCTACGAAGTCAAAAAATCTCTTTTTTTCAGAATCCAGACCACTTGACTCCCGTTTTCCGCTAGAGGGCGCATCCGACGCAGACACAGGGTCTAACGCTCTGTTGAACTACAGGCTTAGTCCGAGTGAATATTTCTCTTTGGATGTACAGACGAATGAAGAACTGAGTCAATCTCTGTCCCTCGTGCTCAGGAAAGCTTTAGATCGAGAGGAAACGTCGAAGGTTAATTTATTATTGATTGCCACAGATGGGGGTAAACCCGAACTCACTGGCACTGTTCATTTGCTCATTAAAGTACTGGATGTGAATGATAATGAGCCGGAGTTTGATCAATCACTTTATAAAGTCCGATTACTAGAAAATGCAGCCAACGGAACGTTGGTGATCAAACTAAACGCTTCTGACGCAGATGAAGGATTAAATGGCCAGGTCTTCTATTCATTCAGCACTGACGTTCCCTTGACTGTACATAACAAGTTTAAAATAGATCCTAGCACTGGAGAGATTAGAATTAAGGGACAACTGGATTACGAAGAAGCCAAATCGTATGAAATTCAGGTAATTGCTTCCGATAAGGGAACTCCATCAATGACTGGCCACTGCAAAGTCTCACTGAAAGTTCTGGACATTAATGATAACGCCCCTGAGGTGGCCGTGACCTCACTATCACTGCCAGTCAGAGAGGACGCCCCGCAAGGCAGAGTTATTGCCCTCATCAGCGTGTCTGATCGTGACTCCGGTGTCAATGGGCAGGTGACTTGCTCGCTGTCTCCCCAGGGACCGTTCACACTGGTGTCCACCTTCAGGAATTACTACTCACTAGTGTTGGAGGGCCCATTGGATCGCGAGAATGTGCCGGCCTATGAGCTAGTGGTGACTGCAAGGGATGGCGGTACGCCAGCCCTTTGTGCCAAGGCCAGCCTATCTGTGGGGATCGGCGACGTGAATGACAATGCGCCAGTCTTCCAGCAGCCCGAGTACACTGTGTTTGTGAAAGAGAATAACCCTCCAGGCAGTCACATCTTCACTGTATTAGCGTCGGACTCGGATGCTCTGGAGAATGCGCTGGTGTCTTACTCGCTGGTGGAACGACAAGTAGGGGAACGTCCGCTGTCAAGCTACGTGTCTGTGCACTCGGAGAGCGGGAAAGTGTACGCCTTGCAGTCTCTGGACCACGAAGAGCTGGAGCTGCTGCAGTTCCAGGTGAGCGCCCGGGATGCTGGCTTCCCTTCTTTGAGCAGTAACGTGAGCCTGCAGGTGTTCGTGCTGGATGAGAACGACAACGCGCCGGTTGTGCTGCCACCTCACGCTGGTGTTAGTCCAGTGACCGAGCTGGTGTCACAGTCTGTAGCGGCAGGTTATGTGGTGGCGAAGATTCGGGCTGTGGATGCGGATTCTGGCTACAACGCGTGGTTGTCTTACGAAATGCAGCCAGAGGTAGGTCGCAGTCCTTACCGCGTGGGTCTGTACACTGGCGAGATCAGCACTACACGGGCCCTGGAAGAGTCGGATGGGCCGAGGCAGACGCTGTTGGTGTTAGTGAAGGACCATGGGGAGCCTTTTCTGTCTGCCACAGCCACAGTGATTGTGTCTTTAGTAGAGAGCGGACTCTCAGTGAAGGCCTCTTCTGGAGTAGGCCGCGAGGCGGAGTTGGTGGGCTTGTCGAAAGAGAAGGTCTTGGGAGATGTTAACGTCTTTCTGATCATCGCTATCTGTGCTGTGTCCAGCCTCTTGGTTCTAAGCTTGCTGCTGTATGTGGCTCTAAGATGTTCCACTCCCTCTCAGGCTGTCTACGGCCTCGGGAAGCCCACCCTAGTGTGTTCCAGTGGAATGAATAGCTGGTCGTATTCCCAGAAGCGGGGGCAGAGGGTTTGCTCCGGAGATGGGGTAGTCAAGAACGACCTCATGGCTTTCAGTCCTAACCTCCCTTCGTGTCCCTCATCTGAGGACAGGTTGGAAACAGGTTCTGGCCCTTCTTGTAAGGTGAGTTCATAAGTTGGGGTTTAGTCGTCAATTGAATTTTTCCCCATTCTTGTTTTATTCATATTTAGGTGTTTAAAAGATACAGGGGAGCACTCAGTGCCTATTACATGTGTTTACAAAGCAAATCTATAGGAGTTAACTATTTTCAGACTTCAGTTTCCAATATTCCTGCCATTGGAGAATTGCATATAATCGGTCTTATTTAAAGGTCATATTTATTTTCAGAAGAATCTGTGCAGACAATACATTTTTCTTCATTTCTCTCAAATTTCCTTAAAAATTATATTTTCTTTGAGCTGTGATTTGTATTTACAATATATGTTTATTAATTTTGCAGATTGATGGCTGGCTATTTTTATTTTGAAATATGTAGGACTTAAACATATGAAAGGGTTAAAAATTAGCATTATAAGATGTAATCAGATGTTTTCTTGGAAAGAATTTGCTTTTTTCAATTCTTTTGCTTAATGACTTAATATAATTTTATTTAGGCAAATAGAAAAAATCTACCTCAAAGTTGCAGTTTTTTTGAACTGTGAGTTTACTCTATAAATTATTCATATATTTTCATTAATAAAGAACTTCGAAGGGAATTGATTCTTCAGTGAGGTATATGACCATGGTTGGTTTATACCAAAATTCCACATTCATTCCTATTCTTTTCCTTTCCACCTTCTTCTTCTTCTTCTTCTTCTTCTTCTTCTTCTTCTTCTTCTTCTTCTTCTTCTTCTTCTTCTTCTTCTTCTTCTTCTTCTTCTTTTTCTTCTTCTTCTTCTCCTCCTCCTCCTCCTCTTGTTCCTCCTCTTCCTCCTCCTCCTTCTCCTCCTCTTTCTTCTCTTCTCCCTCCTTCTTCTCCTCCTTTTCTTTCATCTCCTCTTCTTCCTCTTCCTTCTCTTCTTCCTCCTCCTCATCTTCTTCCACTTTCTCTTTAGGATACCTTATCAATTTTTCTTTGGTCTTTAAAATTTTTGAGGAAAATGAAGATATAATAAGAGCAGTAGGTTACAGACTTAATAAAAAGTTCCTGCTATAAACGAAAGCTGATATTATAGTACCAGTTCCTTGTAGAAGCACCGGCAGGAAAAGTTTCCTTATTGTTCTGGTTTTTTTATGCTAAGGATTTGAATATTCACAGAAAAATTCAAAAGAATATTTTATTTACTTTTATTGAAACTTTCCTTGTTTACACATTTACACAGTTTTTAACGTACAAAAACTGCACCTTCAGGTAATAGGATGAAAATATCTCATAATCTTATTCAGTGTGATTTCTCTGACCTTTTAAAAGTGCTCCTGTATATGCAAAAAATATGTTATCTTAGGATAACCAATATCAAGAGAATGGAAAACACAAGTTCACCATTAATTTCTAAATATGCAGATGTTTGGAATCATTGATAGCCTTAACTTCTTGTCGACAGAAACTGCTCTGTTTCTGTAGGTAGAATGTAGAATAGGTGGACTGAAAGTTAGCATGAATGTAGAATAGACTGACAGTAACTAGAGAACAACTGTAGATAATTATAATAGCTTCATTAAAAAAAAATCATTTCCAAGTGACTAGTTGAGATTAATGACCAACCCATTAAAAGAGAATAAAATTTTTCTTAACTGTTGAGATTAAAATTAAGGTAATTTGACTACAAAGCACAGGTATCTTTTAAGTATTTGTTAACAGAGGTCTGTGATTGTTTCTGGTAGTTACTGCAGCAATCACTAGATTTGTTTTTGTTCCTTGGAGTGTGTATTTGTTATTAAGGTAAGTTATTTGGTTAGATCGGTGACACACTCAGGATGGTGTTCCACCTCCATCTGTGTTCTCAAACAACGTATTGCAGGAAGAACATGGCCATTATCTTCAAAGTTTAGTAATTCATTCCCCAAATTCTTTTATAATAAACTTTTGTGCCATTCATGAATTTCTAAATGCCCTTCTTGAATATATTATATTTTCTCTTTACAGATACATAATTTAACAAGATCCTTATGTTGTCTTGATGTATAAATAAAAATTTGTTTTAAATTATAATTATATTTAGGGAATGGACAGCATTCAGGAATTTTAGTGAACAAGTATTATTTTTATATTTATACCTTCTATACTTCGGATCGCAAAAACTTTGTATCCCAGTACAATTTTTATAATATCAGACCAAAGAGTTCTAATCCTTTAAATTTATTATTGCATGAAAACCCTTGTATTTGATAATTTTCATCGACCTTTCAGAGTTACGTTGTATATTTTTATGGTATTTTCCCCAGAGTATGAGCTGTGTAACAGACTGTATGCCTCTAGTTCTCAGACTAGCATAGCTAAATTTGGCGAAGTCATCATCAGGTTTGCTACAGGGTTATGAATTTTTTAGATCTAGCAACTTTTGAAGACTGTTTGTTGAACCTTAGAGAGACTGTCATTTTGATTTTATGGCAGCTAAGTGGCACTACTGCTAGACTACTGGGCCTGACGTCAGGAAGACTCATCTTACTATGTGACTTAACCCTGTTTGTTTCAGTTCTTCATCTATAAAATGGGCTGGAAAAGGAAATAGCAAACCACTCCACTATTTTTGCCAAGAAAACCCTAAATGGTGTCAGGAAAAGCTGGAAATGATTGTGAAGGGAATTTTGATTATGAAGGGAATACTCGGAGGAAATTACTGTCTTGTAGTATTCATGTATGAAGTAAATAAAATGGTCAGAATAGCATTAAACACTGTAAAAAGAATGATTCATTATAATTTTAGTTGTAGGAATCAGGCTAATTCAAGTGAATTCAAATTTGGAGAAGTTACAATTTTTTTTATTAAAATATCTTTCAGTTGACCTCAGAGGATCTGCAATTTAACTGAATAGTAGATCTTCACTACATATCTTTCTCTTTTTCCTCCAACGGAAAATAAGCTTTTATTATTGCTACAGAAACAACCAGAATCTGTCACAGAACTAGTTTAAGAAATTACGGAAGAGAATAGACCCTTTTAGAGCAAGATAGTCTTAATCATGTTTTCATGGCTAAAAGCAATTTATCTGCATGAGTAGTGAAGGCCGTACCCTACACAATTTTTGGAGGTTTGTTGAAAGATTGCCTGAATATTTAGTTGCTAAGACTAACTTTTTGGCTCAATACAAACCTCTCAATTTTATGATGTCTGTTATGCATTTCTCCCAGAGTTTTCTACAATGGTGTTCTATTTTTTTTGGTGAGGGTAGGGGGGCAAAAATATAATTCTAATAGTTGAGGAGATGTACATTGTGGAATGAGTGTTCTAAAATTCTGTCTCTCATTGCTATATCTTTGTGACTCTGCTCTGGAATACACTCTCTCCTCCCCTCTGCCATTTAGAAACCTAATTTTCCTTCAAAGGTTAGCTCAAGTTCTACTTCCAATAGTGGGTATTTCCTGATCCCCTGAAGTTGCCTCCCCAATTATTGTGCATTTATTTTATATATAATTTGTATTTATTTATATGTGCACATATTGATTTCCTAAGTAGAATGTGAGCTCACTGAGGGCAGGGAACTTTTTGCTTTAATTTTTAATACCTACGGCATCTAGCATAGTGCCTCTAACAGCAGTAGTTGACATTTGATCAGTGTCAGAAAGAGTGGGGCTCAAATCCTTTCACTGACAGTTAAAATGTTATCTTGATCATGTTATATCTCAGACCACTGCTCAGGATTTAGTAGCTAAGTCCTTGAGAGGGTTGTGGCTCATTTTGATGGATCAAATCTCACCACACCAAAACCATAAGTTCTTTTGATGCTATTTTAGTAACTTCTTGGAAAAGTCTTTTTCTTGTTACTCATGATACCTTTTCTCTGGAAATGTTTTCTTTTTCTTTTTTAGTTTTATACTCTTCATGCTGGTTATTTTTAGTTTCAAATAAGTGTAGCGCTTCTTCACTGCTTTTAAGTGTTTATTTGAATCTTCAAAATATTGTTGCTATGAATGGAACCCATGTAGAAGGAAACCTTGACAATAGTTTATAATTAAAAATTTGTTAGGAATTTTCATTTCTCTTAGGAACAAGTGGCTGAAATTACTAAAGGCAGAACATTAACACAAATTTCCTTCCTTCATAAATTCAACTTTAAAAGGTCAGACCAACTCTTGGATCTTTATGTTCAATATTAATATAGTGAGACTAATAATAATATTCAATAGTAAAAAGATATTCTTGGCTGCAAACAGTTTTAAGTATTCTTACAAAAGTGAATTATGACAAAATTTAAACTTAGTATCATTTTTACATGCGGTCATAACAGGGCTAGTGTTTTACTAATAATAAATTATTTCATTTAATCCAATGCATTCATAACTATTGGCAATATAAATGTTCTAAAATGCATATTTACTTCTCTTTGAAATTAAGCACATTCCTTGATTGAAAGTTATTTAGAGATTTTAAGATAATACGAACTCATTTTTGTTACATGCTAGTTATTTACTATAGGTCCAACTATGGGTAGAATTAAAAATCCACTACTTTATGCCAACACAAATTGTTCTTCTCACCTCATTCTCTTTGATCTTTCTAAAGCATTGAGCGGTTTTGGACATTTTCCTCCCCTACCTGTGGAAGCTCTCCTCTCTTGGCTTTTGTAGCACTATACTATGTCGGTTCTCTGTCTATGTCTCCTTTTCTGTATCCATCTCTCTGCCTCTCTCTCTCTCTCTCTCTCTCTCTGTCTCCCTCCCTGCTTCCTTCCCTCCCCCCCCGTGTCCTCCCTCCCCCATTCTTCACTAGCTCCCATGTCCCAAATGTAGACGTTCCTTCAAGTTCAGTATTTTTTTCTTGCTCTCAGTTTATCAGGGAACTCAACAGTGCCTCAACAGTGGTTTTGTGACTTCTGAATTTTCTTCAGCTTTGTTTCTTACCCAATTTCTCATTCTGTCACCACATACCATCATGTAATTTTCACTTAGATATTCTGTCATCTCCTTAAATATTTCCAATCATCCTTTATAAGGTAACATCGTTATCCACTTTACTGGTCTCTGTTAATAATATCACCAATCTCCCAAATAGCTAGAATTGACATTTACATAAATTTTATGTTTTACATCATTATCTAATCATCTGATACTCGTGCAGCATCTTTGACATTTTTCTCTGGGGATCCATTGTGAGATAAACAAAATTCTGAACTCTTTTATCTCTTCTGATGATGCCACTTTTTTCTCGTAATACTCCTGTCAAATTTTATTCTTCTGTGTCCTTCACATTCTTTATTTATCTCCATTTCCAATCTTAAGATAATATCTTTAACCTCATAACTTTCTATTCCTTCAATGTATCCTCTTCACAGTTGCATGAAATTTTCTTAAAGTTCTGTTTTCATCATATCACTTCCCTTCTCAATAACCTAAGATTATTCCCCATTGCTCATTAGATGAAAGCCAAACTCCCTAGCATTTGAGGAATGTCCTTTAGAGAAACAACTAACTCATAATCTTGTATAGTCTAGTAGTTCACAGGACATCCCAGCTCACATTGAGTAGTTTCTGAAAGTCATCACTAGTGTGAAATGCAGGCTTAAACACCTCACCAACACATTACCTTCTCTCTGTGCCTTTGCATGTGCAAAGTAATCCTCTCATTTTTATATCTCATTATCTTCCACCTGCATAGAATCCTCTTTTCTCTTTTGTCCACCAATTCTTCAAGATATATAAACAATCTCATTGCTACTTTTTTGATAATTCCAGCCAACAAAAGTGTCTCCCCTTTTTGACTGACCACTTATGGCCTATTGCATATAATGACTCTCCATAATATTCTATTTAGCCTTTTATGATATCTTGGCTGGTATTATTCCCACAGAATATAATGTATACTTAGGATTGTATGAGGTGTATTCATAATCTATCCAAAAAGTTTACATTCACCTTGAAATCAGGAACTAGATACAGCATCTACACCTTGATTTTCACAACAGCCCCCAGCACAGTTCTTAACAAAGTAGTTGTTCCACAAATAGTTGTTTATTTATTTTTTTGTCTTCCTTTTTTAAAAAAAATTTTATTATAGTTTGCATCATTCATTTCCACAAGATTTTGAGTTACATATTTTCTCCCCCTCTTTCTCCCACTCACCGCCCCAAAACAGCCATCCCAGTGTGTCCCCCCTCCCCCAGTCTATTCTC
>CM053585.1:300651446-300677718 GCA_028646515.1 Pseudochirops corinnae | reverse complement strand
GCTTCAGGCCAGGCTGGTTTCAGTTCGCAGTGCTGATATGGTTCCTCGTAGCCGAGCTGACTTTAGTGGGAAGTATCCTTGTGTGCGTTTTGGAGTTCTAGGATTGGTTTAGAGTCCTATTTTATGGGTATTTTGGGGTGGCTATGTGAGAGCTGCGATATGTTGCTGCTGCTATGCCGCCATCTTGGCTCCGCCCCCCCACAAATAGTTGTTTAATTGGAAAATATGAGTTTGGATTTTGGATTTACATATTCTCTACACTATTCATAATCAAAAGAATTGTGGGCTTTGTATAGTTTACTTGAAACAGAAATTTTAGGATGTATTTTTAATACATAAAATTTGTGTTGATATGCTTTTTATAATAGCATTTACTAATCATATTGGTAGATGGGAAAATGTAAGTTTTTTTTTTTGTAGAATGAATATTCTAGCTGAAACTGAATGAGGCTGAAGTTGAGAAGAAGGTTTGCTAATTGGAATCAGAGAAAGCTAATTCCTGAAACATTCTGTTACTTATACATACAACTGATTTTAACAGGACTTTTTAGATTTTCTTTTCTTCATAAGGATAAGGAGAAAAGAAAATGGAAACTATATCGGAATACCCACATAAATAAAAAGTAGCATAAATCTAGATTTTTCTTAAGACTCTGTATGAAGAATTCAAGATTGGAGGAAACATGGAAAATGATCTCTAAAATATATCTTTTTTCAGCATATCATCAAAACTAGATTCACAAAACCAAATCTCAGGTAGGTGTGCAAATCAAGAATGGGTTTTTGTATATTGGAATGAAGTATTCCTGAGTCTCTGTCTTAGATTCAGATCCACCATTCACATTACATATGGTTTTACCTTACATTTTGATGCAGATGGTATTGCAATTTCCGAGTCCAACCAGGATGGGGAGGGGAAGCAGGTTCAAGCCGATTTTAAAGGGCCAATTTTAAGAAATGTATTTAAGTACACCCTTAAAATCAGATATATTATATTTTTGCGAAGATAAAAAGAGAATTTTATCGGATACACTGTTCAAGAGTCTCCAACCTAGAAAGATAAAAATTGGAAATACTGCAGGAGTAAATGAAGGATATGTAATTCAAATAAATTGTTAAAGCCAACTGACCACATGGTGTCGCTGTCTACCAAAAGCTATTTTCTAACAAATGAGAGAGCTCAAGCTTCCCGTTTAAAAAAAAAAGCCGTCCACACCCTTCTATTTTTTCTTCCCTGACAAAATCCTAAGAGTTCTCATTTCTCTGCCCCTGAATTAAAGGACATTGGGAACAGTCATCCGCTTTATTCCTGGAATTTTTTTTGAGTAAAGAAAAATGATTAAGGCATCTGAAAAGTGTTTGCGATGGAAGACAGGCGGCCTGGGAGCCCAGCATCTACTGTTCTCGTTTCTGCTCCACACAGCCTGGGAGGTGGGGAGCGGCCAGGTCCATTACTCGGTGCCGGAAGAAGCGAAACATGGTACGTTTGTGGCGCGAGTCACGCAGGACCTGGGTCTGGAGGTCGGGGAGCTGGTGTCGCGGTTGTTCCGGGTGGTGTCGAAGGGCCGCAGGGACTACCTGGAGGTCAATGTGCAGAACGGCATTCTGTTTGTGAATTCGCGGATCGACCGGGAGGAGCTGTGAGGCCGCAGCCCGGTTTGTAGCATCCACCTGGAAGTGATCGTGGACAAGCCACTGCAGGTTTTTCATGTGGAGGTGGAGATCAAGGACATTAATGACAATCCCCCGGTGTTCTCCTTAACACAAAAATACCTGTTTATTTCTGAATCCAGTCCACTAGACTCCAGATTTCCGCTAGAGGGAGCATCCGATGGTGATGTAGAAGCAAATGCTTTGTTGACCTATAGGCTCAGCACTAACGAATATTTCTCTTTGGATGTAAAGACCAGTGATGAATTGAGTAAGTCTCTGTCTCTTGTCCTTAAGAAGTCTTTGGACAGAGAGAAAACCCCGGAACTTCCGTTATTACTAACTGCCACGGATGGGGGAAAGCCCGAGCTCACGGGAACAGTACAATTATTGATAGAGGTGCTCGATGTTAATGATAATGCTCCAAAGTTTGATCAAGAAGTCTACAAAGTCCAGTTATTAGAAAATACGGTAAACGAAACGTTAGTGGTTCGGTTCAATGCCTCAGATATTGATGAAGGAGTAAATGCCGAAGTTATGTACTCATTCAGTAGTGACACACTCTCTAGTGTAACTGCAAAATTCAAAATAGACCCTATCACAGGGGAAATCAGAATAAAAGGCCAACTAGATCACGAAAAAATAAAATTATATGAAATTAATGTAATAGCTATCGATAAAGGAACTCCACCATTATCTGGACACTGCAAAGTTTTGGTAAAAGTGTTAGATGTTAATGATAACGCCCCAGAGGTGGTGGTGACCTCACTATCTTTGCCTGTCAGAGAGGATGCCCCTCCAGGCACAGTCATTGCCCTCATCAGTGTGTCTGATCGTGACTCCGGTGCTAACGGACAGGTAACTTGCTCGCTGTCACCTCCGGGGCCCTTTGCCCTGGTGTCCACTTTCAGGAATTACTACTCGCTGGTCCTAGAGGATCCAGTGGACCGTGAGAGCGTGTCAGCCTATGAACTGGTGGTGACAGCCAGAGATGGCAGGACGCACGCTCTGTGGACCACGGCCAGAGTGTCAGTGGACGTCGGTGATGTGAACGACAACGCCCCTACTTTCGAGCAGCCTATTTATACTGTGTTCGTGAAGGAGAACAACCCGCCCGGCTGTCACATCTTCACTGTGTCGACATCGGATCCTGATGCACAGGAGAACGCGCTGGTGTCTTACTCTCTAGTAGAACGTCGGGTAGGAGAGCGTCCGCTCTCGAGCTATGTGTCTGTGCACTCAGAGAGCGGCAAACTGTACGTTTTGCAGCCCCTGGACCACGAGGAACTGGAGCTGCTGCAATTCCAAGTGAACGCCCGAGATGCAGGCTTCCCTCCTCTGAGCAGCAACGTGAGCCTGCAGGTTTTCGTGCTGGACGAGAACGACAATCCGCCGTCAGTGCTGTTGCCTCACATTGGAGCCCACTCGGGTAGTGGTCCAGTGACTGAGCTTGATCCACAGTCAGTGGTTGCGGGCCACGTGGTGGCGAAGATCCGGGCAGTGGATGCGGATTCAGGGTACAACGCGTGGCTGTCTTATGAGCTGCTGTCTGAGATGGGAGTTGGGCACAACCCTTTTCGCGTGGGTTTGTACACGGGCGAGATTAGCACTACGAGGACCTTGGAAGAGTCTGATGGACTGAGGCAGGTGCTGTTGGTGCTGGTGAAGGACCACGGAGAGCCCCTTCTCTCTGCAACTGCCACGGTGACAGTATCTTTAGTAGAGAGTGGACAGATCCTCAGAGGGTCATATAGTGTGTCCCGGGCTGGAACCGGCGTTGGGAAGGCTACTCTGGTCGATGTGAACATTTATCTGATCATTGCCATCTGCTCGGTGTCAAGTCTATTGGTGCTGAGTCTGCTCTTGTATATGGCTCTGCGTTGTTCTGCGCCCCATCAGTGCGCATATGGGTCTCGGAAGCCCACTCTAGTGTGCTCTAGCGCAGTTGGAAGCTGGTCGTATTCCCAGCAACAGCGACAGAAGGTGTGCTCTGGAGACGGGGTGACCAAGAATGACCTCATGGCTTTCAGTCCCAACCTACCTCCATGTCCTGGTTCTGCAGGGAGAGCTGAGCAACAGCAGGTTAGTTTAGCGCCTTCGAGTGAGGGTGAGTTTGGAAACTAACTCATTGTTCCTTGTTTGCTTTGGGAATTGGTAGTGTTGCTATAGAAGAATCACATTCAGTTTCCTCACTCAGTAGGTTTGTAAAGTAAATCTAGAACTAAATGTTCTCCTTTTCCCATCATATATACTTTTCAGAATTAAAAACAAATAATTGTTATTGTATTTTATTTTTTTTTGGAGACTATTAGGACTTCCCCCCCACACACCTTCCAATAGTGTGCTCTGCGTTTGTGATATGTCTTGAGTTCCCATCTATAAAGTGATTGTATAGGTCTGAATGAAGTTCATTTTTAGTTTAGTGAGTTTAGTGAACACGTAGCAATTGAAATTTTAAGTCAAATCTTACAAATACATAGCTCTCCTGAAGAGCTATGTTTAAAATAGTAAAATAGTTCACTTCTGAAATTCTGTTGCTTTTGAATTGCTGTACTTTTTAACCAGTCTATTTCGAAGTTCTTCAAAATTGGCATTGTATGCAAATTGTCATGCTATTTTATGCGAAGTGTATTAATTTTCAATAAGAAAAATTTGAGGAGGAAGTCAATGGCTCAGGTAAGGTTTGTGATGTGGTAAATTAATGCCAAAATTTCATATTTCTTAATTGCTTCTACATCTCTGTCCATAAGGATGTCTTTTATGTGTTTGTTTTTTCTTCACTTTTTTTGAGGGGGAGAGAGAAGGATATTGCAAATTTTCCTATTCGTTTGGCCCTCAAAGTTTTCTGGGATTAATTCACCTACGATAAAACCAAGAGCTCCTGATCAAATAAAGGTCTTAGATATCTAAAGGCTTACATTTCTAGTACTGACATTAAATCTTTTCTCATAAAAGACTTAATACATTTTTCATAGTTGTTCTTGGTTTGATACTAAAGATTATGGTGCTAATGGGAAACAAGAAAATACTTGCTTTGTTTCAATTAGGAGATTTGTTATATTTACCTAGTGTTAAGTGTCTGAGACCGAATTTGAACTCAGGTCCTCCTGACTCCAGGTCTGGTGCTCTATTCACTGTACCACCTAGCCACCCCTGAAACTCATATGTCTTGATGTTTCCTAATTTGACCTAATTAACTGCAACTTAAAGTGCATACATTTAGATCTAAATGGGGGGATTTTTGAACTCATCTCATCCCACACACTTATTTTAAAGGGGAGGACAATGAGGTCTAGAGAGGTTTTGACTTGTTTAAGGTCTTCAGTAAATAAGTACTACACCAGAAACAGAACCTAAGTCATCTAACTCTGGCTACAAGTGCCTTTTTCCACCCCTTCTAGTCTGCCTTTACACAGGGAAATGAAAATGCTTTACTGTGATGTGTCTTGTACTTAAGAACTTTATGAAAATTCCAGAATGGGAAAGGCAGAGTCTCTGTGTATAGGATACTAAATAATAGGATGAAAGATAATTATCCAACAGATACTAAGTTTTTAAAATATTGTAGACGCATGTTGAATGCTTGAAATCATATAGATGCAATACACGTGATTGAATAAGAGTTTTTCATTTTTAACAAAAGTTTTTTCATTCCTATGGACATGGCATTTTACAAAATCTGGGCCCTAATCCGTGTTTTGTGTAGGGAGAAAGAGGGTGGAATGATTAGTATAAAAAATCCCATATGCTTAGAGATTCATATTGTCGTTATCATTGTCATCCTCTCTCTGTTTCTATCTCTATCTCTGTGTCTCCGTCTTTCTCTCCCTTTCCCTCTCTCTCTTCCTCTTCCTCTCTCCCTCAAAGTTTTTAAAACTCTACTAGATAATCTGACGAATTTTATAGCTATATAACTATATATATATACATGCATACATATATATGTATATATAACTCATAACTATAGCATCAGATTATTCTTAATCCAAGAGAATAGGGTCAAGATGAGTATGTTTATGAAAAGGAGTTGTTCCTGTCCTTAGTTTGTACCTACAGGTCTGTAGTTGTATCAACTGCCCGAAGGAATAACTAAAACTATTTGTCTTAGTAGGAACATAAAAGAGGTAAGTACCTAAGATATATTACTGAGCTCAATCAATCATCCACCAAGCCTAGGGGGTATCTCTCTGAATGTGTCATGAAGGATCTTTTTGTTGGAAGAGAATAGCTGTTGTTTGCAAAGGTTACTAATCCATCTCTAAAGTCCTTGTTCAGTGATCTTTTATGCATTATCTTTCTTTAATTTATTTCTGAACATGATGTATAAGAAATTATATATGATTGATAAGTAAAGCAGATGGTACTGCTAATTTTTTCTCTGCTGCTGTCTAGATACCTTTGAAAAACTCACATATGTTTTTAGAGGTACAATGGCCAGAGTGGTTCTCTATACTATCAAGAAAATAACAAAATTTGAAGTTGAAGTCTTTTTAAGAATAAAATTTAAATTTGGAATCTCTATAGTTACTGAGGAAAAAAATGGCAAGTTGATGTCACATGTTTGATCTATATCAGTAGTGGAGACAGAAAAAAATAATCTTTTTATATAGAGGGTCTTTTCATTGAAAAATTACTTTGCAAATTCCTGTGGTTTATTTACTGCTGGTGTGCAAAAATGTCAACTTTGCCCTGTCAATTTTGCTTTTTTTTTCATACTGTAGCTCTCTATAGTGGAATTGCATTTTGTGGAAAATGATAATTCTCTCAATATTTTGAAAAAGGAGATTCTTGCTCATAATGGCATGCATTTAGTTCATTTACAGTTACATACTTTTCTCTCTACTAATATTATCCTGATATATTGTAGCTAGCTTTTATTTTTATTTTATTTAGGGTAGCTGGGTGTCACAGTGGATGGAGGGCAGGGCCTGGAATTAAGAAGACTTGAATTGAAATCCAACCTCAGACACTTACTAGTTGTGTGACTCTGAGGAAAACCCCCCTGCTGTATGCCTCAATTTCCTCATCTGTAAACTGAGGATGATAATAGCAACATCTTTACAGAGTTATTGTGCTTAACACACATAAGTGTTAACAATTATCATTTAAATAAAAGTAAAATTCCATGTCTTTTGAATTGCTTATTCAATTCAGGGAAGGAGAACAAGAATTTAAACTCAAAATTTAAAAAAAATGAATGTTAAATTTTTTTATGTGCAGTTGAGAATAATAAAATTTTAAAAAGGTTGCTGACACCTCTAACAGAAGAATATTAAAATAATTTCCATCCCAGGATGATGCAATTTGTAACATATTTCAGCTCTTACTTCAATGAATTGAAGGATATTTATTTTTACAAATATATGTACTATATATTTTTATGAGATTATGACCTACAGTTCATTCTCAATACTGCTGTGACCTATGTACCTGTAAATCTCTTTGACAAGCAACAGATTATTCCATGTAATCCATCACATATAAATCTATGAACAATATAAGCTCCAAATTCCACATCTTCTTCTTGCAATTAAAACATACTTTGTTTATTACTTTTATGGAACAAAAAAATCCAGGTTTATTTTTTATATGTCACAGTTTTTTTGTCATCAACTATGAGTGTCAATATGTGTGCAAATGGTTTCCATTTCCTCATTCTTGTTTATCTCCTGGCAATATCTGATAACATTGGTCATTCAATTTTTGAAAAAAAAAGTTTACTCATGCATTTAGTGTTTACATAACTATCACTTCTGAATATACGCCTTCCTTTGTAACAAAGGAAATAAAATATTAAGCAAAAACACCCCTCAGTAATTTGCTTTTTCAAATTTAGGTAGGATTATTCTCACAAGAATCTTAGGATCCTTCAAGATTCATGTTCATTTCCTCCAGCAGTGTAAAGAAAACATACTTTCTCTTTGCTGGAGTTCTCTTTCCTACTCTATTCCCATCCAACTATTACCAATTCTTCAAGCTATATCTCTACTGTTGCCTCTATTGAGTTTTCCTTGGTAATATCAGTCATATTTATCTCTTCCCCATTCATGATCATCCATAACACATAGTATATAGTCACATTTTCTTTTCATTTGGTTTACTTAGTTTAGCATATTATACCATACTGGTTTGCTTTGTTTTCTCATTGTATTTCAAGACTTAATCCAATATGTTGGGATCTTGTGCAGTGCCCATGTATGTTGGTCACTTTCTGTATTTCTAGTTGTTTTTAAATGAATTGACTTCTCAAGGACTTCTTGAGCAGGATCCAAGTTCTAAGAGGTCATCCAAGCAGGAAAAGTCTCAAGTATAGGCCAAACGATGGATTTTTTCCCCCAAGAATGGTCTAGCCTATCTAACCCTGAAGAAAATTATCACTAGAGGTTTTGCCACTAAGTGATGATTTTGGGAGGAGTCTAAGTTGCTTATGAAACCATCTTTAGGAATGGAGGGTCTGTGGCCTGCATGGGTGGAGGAAATATCTACACAGATAAAGTCACAGATTCTTGAGGTATTGGAGAATAAATTTTGATACTTCCAACATGTTCTGTATGACAAAAGTTTGTGGGCTTATGCAGAAGTTATTTTTCACTTCAGTCTTGAAATCAGTCTGACAAACGAAATGGCTGAAATTACATGACAAAGCATTTGAGGGGATCCTGTATCTTTTTCTATGGATTCCTGTGACCATATGGTTGATGTCTTAAAGAAACTTTCCTAGTTTCTAAGGGTTGTAACAGCTCATAAAAAGAAAGTCTTATATGTTTCTAAGTCACATACATATATCTATAATTTGGGAGATTCTATGAACCAAAAGATTCCTTTATATTTGAATGCAAATAAGAAGTCTGGTTTAATATTGCTCTACTGTTATGCCCTTCATCTCTTTCTCTCAGTCTTGTAAGTAGGAAATTCTGCCTATTCCAAAACATTTCAGAAGGGTTATAAATTTAAACATTTGTTATCCTTAGCCTCTGGGCTATGAATCTGAAATATTATTTATGAGATATTTTATATTAAATAATAGACAATAACAAAAATGCTCATCCATAGAAATATCCAACAGGCAAATTTCAGATCGATGAAATAAGTTGCTTATTAGTGATAAATGGAATTATTAGTGATAAATGGAGCTTTCTTGAAGAGCAAAATTGAAAGGACAAGTGGAAGGTAAGTACCTAATACTTTTATGGATTTTTAAAAAAAGTTTTAATTATTTTATTCTGGGACCTACACTCTCCAATTCCCTTACCTGTCATTCACAGATTGGACCTCCCTGGGGGGCAACATTTACCTTGGGGTCAAAGGTACCCTGTGGGTACATACTCTTAAAATCATGGATTATGAACCTTCTCTGGAGCAATTACCTTTAAAAGACAGCCAGGAGATACAACTGACTCAGAGCGAGGCATTTACCAAGGTGTTACAGTAGGAACAGAAACCATAAATCACCCCTCTCCCCCAACCTGAGGCATACTCTGCCACAAATATAGACAGTGTCTGTAGAAACAGTGGGCACAAACTTGGAGTACATTTTTTTTAGTAAGGTACACATATAGGAAAACCATGTACCCAAGGCAATGCCTAATTATCGTTCTGCTGGATCTTAGTGTCATTTCTCTTCTAGTAATATGCTCAGCTTCCTCCTACTCTCCCACCCCAAAGGATCTTTACCATGTGTATTATTTAATTTGACTCACTGGGATTGTTCTTCCTAGAATTTCAACTGACAGTGACTATACCTTGCATCCATGATTGATTCTCTTCTTCCTTGTGGCCATGAATCCTATTCTTTGCAGCTGTTTCCTGACTCCCTTACTGTACTATTCCTTTGCTGAATGCAGTTTTTCTTACTGGATGAGTAGCTCTGTTGCAAGATACCATCGCTAACGATGAGGGAGGGAGGGAGAAAGGGAGAGAGAGAAGCTAATGAAGAGGGAGAAATCCCCTCCCTCTTACTCTCTGCATTGAATCTTACCAATGTTGACAAATTTAAATTTTAAAAGTCACTAAGGGCATGGACAACCTTATACCAGTCATTGACAACCTTACTCCAGTCATTGACAAACTTCCCCTAAAATTCATTTAGAGAAACTTCTTTCACATATCATAAAATGATAGGGACCCATCTTTTCACTTTATTTAAATATTAACACCTCATCTCTCTGTTACTGGCTCCCTTAATGATTTTTCATCAGTTGCTATGTAAGGAGGTTTCAAATGGTCAAATATCGACTCCCCCGCAGCCTCCAACATACTCGAAAATGCACCATTCTTAAGTTCTTTTTCTTTATGAACCATTTTTTCTCATAAGAAAAAATGAGAAAAATATTTTCTTTTTTCTCTTTTTGTTCAATAGAATCCTACTATTTTCCTGTCCCCACAACATGAGCCTTTTCCAATAATCTGTCTTTGGACCTCCTCTTTTCTCTTTCCTCTTTCTACTTCCTCACTGGTCATCTTACTACCATGCAGATGATTCTCAAATTTGTTTTTTCAGCCTTGATCTCTCTTCTGTTCTCCAGAACTATATTTCCTTCTATGATATGACATCACCTTGATATTTCACCTGAAACCTTGAAATTAATGTGCCCCAAGCTGAATGTTTTATTTTTGACTCCCGTCCCCACTACTTTCCTCTCCTGATTTCCGCTAATCTTTTCAAAACATCATCATTCACTTAGCCTCAAATCCATGGAGTTATTTTTTATTCTTCCCTCTAAATTACCTTTCATATCTCATTGGTTACTGAATCCTGTTGATAATTTATTCTCAACATCTCTTATACCTGTCTCTTTCTCTCTATTCCTACTGCCATCAATTATCATGGTATAGTGAGAAGAGCTCTAAATTTGAATTTAAATCCTTGATCTTTCCACTAATTATCTTTGTGATTAGGGGAAGTCACAGCCTCTTTGGCACTCCAGAACCTGTAAGATAAGGGATGAACCTAAGCTAAGTGCTCTTCAGCCTGAAATCCTATGATCTCAATATTGGTCCTTTCAGGAAAATGTAACACTATCTCAAAGGAATCCCTGCCTCAAAAAATTCTGTTGTCTTGAAAATGAAGAAAATTTTCCTGAGGTTACAACTAGCACAACTGAATATTTACTTAATAAATAAAGATATAATTTTTTTCAGAATATATTGGCATAATATAGTCTTCAGTGTCTATGAGAAAGCTTTAGTAGGGTTACGTAAGATGATTTAATACATCACAGCTAAAGACAATTGGGAAACTAGAAAGTAATTGGTAGAGTGAAGTACACGTTAATTATGACTATTATTAGAGGAATGAATGGACAAGAAATGTTGATGAAAACCTAGAGGGAAAGACTGAAAAATTGTAATGGATTTTTTCTTGATATTAATTTAAATGTAAATTTTCCTAAGTAAAATTAGCTGGTTGCATTACTTTTCAATGTTTTTGGTAAGACTTTAATTTTTTTTAAACTATAGAGGAAAACGGAAATAAAGACTTAGATCTCACTTACATATTAATCCACAAAGTGTCGCTGTATACCAGGAATCTTTCTAGACACAGGAAAACACCGATTTTCCTGACTGGGAAGACAGACACTCCTTTTCTTCGCCACCTTAGAAGAGCTGAAAACCAGGGACTATCTGAGATTTAGATTTAAGGTATCGGAAGTAATCGTATGCATTTATGGGAGACAGGCCGTTGGTCCAAGGGCAGAGAAAAAGGATTTGAGATGGTTGCTAGGTCTAGAGGCCTCCTGGGTTCCCGGCATCTGCTTTTCTCGCTTCTGCTTCACACAGCCTGGGAAACTGGGAGCGGCCAGGTCCATTACTCTGTGTGGGAGGAAGCAAAACACGGTACGTTCGTGGGGCGAATCGCGCAGGACCTTGGTCTAGAGGTCGGGGAGCTGGTGTCTAGGCTGTTTCGGGTGGTGTCCAAGGGCCGAAGGGACTACCTGGAGGTCAATGTGCAGAACGGCATTTTGTTTGTGAATTCTCGGATCGATCGGGAGGAGCTATGCGGCCGAAACCCGGTTTGTAGCATCCACCTGGAGGTGATCGTGGACAAACCGCTGCAGGTTTTCCACGTGGAGGTGGAGATCAAGGATATTAATGACAATCCTCCAATGTTCTCCGTAAGACAAAAGAATCTGTTTATTTCTGAATCCAGCCCACTAGAATCTAGGTTTCCACTAGAGGGCGCATTGGATGCGGATATTGGAGAGAATGCTTTGCTGACCTATAGCCTCAATCCTAATGAATATTTCACTTTGGATGTAAAGAAAAAGGATGAGAAAATGAATTCCCTTAAGCTTGTTTTGAAGAAAGTTTTAGACAGAGAGGAAACCACTGAACATCATTTATTACTAACTGCCACTGATGGAGGAAAACCCGAGCTCACCGGTACCATTCAATTGCTTATCACAGTGCTGGATGTGAATGACAATGCTCCTGAGTTTGAGAGGACAGTTTATAAGGTGAAATTATTCGAAAATGTACCTAATGAGACATTAGTTACGAAAATTAATGCCTCAGATTTGGATGAAGGATCAAACAGGGAAATTATGTATTCATTCACTAGTGATATTTCCTCTAATGTACAGAACAAGTTCCACATAGACCAAATCAATGGTGAGATCAGGATAAAGGGAAATATAGATTTCGAAGAAACAAAATTATTTGAATTCCAAGTAGAGGCGACTGATAAGGGGACTCCTCGCATGATTGGCCACTGTACAGTTCTAGTCGAAATCATGGATATCAACGATAATGCCCCTGAAATTGCGGTGACATCGCTGTCACTTCCTGTCAGAGAGGACGCCCCTCCAGGCACTGTTATAGCCCTCATCAGTGTGTCTGACCGTGACTCTGCTGCTAACGGGCAGGTAACTTGCTTGCTGTCACCTCCGGGGCCCTTCACGCTGGTATCCACTTTCAGAAATTACTACTCGCTGGTCCTAGAGGGCCAGGTGGACCGCGAGACAGTGTCTGACTATGAACTGGTGGTGACAGCCAGAGATGGCGGGACGCCGGCTCTATGGACCACGGCCAGAGTGTCAGTGGACATCGGTGATGTGAACGACAACTCACCTGCTTTCGAGCAACCTGTTTACACGGTGTTCGTGAAGGAGAATAACCCTCCCGGCTGTCACATCTTCACTGTGTCGGCATCGGATCCGGATGCGCAGGAGAACGCGCTGGTGTCTTACTCTTTAGTAGAACTTCGGATAGGGGAGCGTCCACTCTCGAGCTATGTGTCTGTGCATTCGGAGAGCGGCAAACTGTATGCTTTGCAACCCCTGGACCACGAGGAGCTGGAACTGCTGCAGTTCCAAGTGAACGCCCGTGACGCGGGCTTCCCTCCTCTGAGCAGCAACGTGAGCCTGCAGGTTTTCGTGCTGGACGAGAACGACAATCCTCCAGTAGTGCTGCCACCTCACGCTGGCGTTAGCCCAGTGACTGAACTGGTGTCGCAGTCGGTGACTGCAGGCCATGTGGTGGCGAAGATTCGGGCTGTGGATGCGGATTCTGGCTACAACGCGTGGCTGTCCTACGAGCTCCTGTCGGAGGTGAACGTTGGGCGCAGCCCTTTTCGCGTGGGTCTTTACACTGGCGAGGTAAGCACGACGCGGGCCTTGGAGGAGTTTGATGGACCGAGGCAGACGCTGCTGGTGTTGGTGAAGGATCACGGGGATCCCGTGCTCTCTGCCACAGCTACTGTGATGGTATCCCTGGTGGCAAGCGGACAAACCCTGAAGACGTCTGGTGCAGCCCATGCCAAAGTGGAGGGAGTTAGGGAAGAGGCACCCCTGGTGGATATTAATGTGTATCTCATCATAGCTATCTGCTCGGTTTCCAGTTTGCTGGTGCTGAGCTTGCTGTTCTATGCAGCAATTCGGTGCTCCTCGCCTCGGGAGGGCCTCTACTGTTCAAGAAAACCTACTGTAGTGTGTTCGAGTGATGTGGGGAGTTTATCTTATTCTCAGCAGCGGCATCCAAAGATTTTCTCTGGAGAGGGAGCCACGAAGAGGGACCTAATGGCCTTTAGTCCCAACTTCCCTCCTTGTTTGGGGGACAGAGGTCAGCAGCCGGAAGAGGACATAGAACCTGGGAAGGTAAGTCTTGATTTGTACTTCTGAGATAGTCTTTATTAGCAACTTTTAAGAAGTTTGAAAAATTCCCACAAATATTTTCTATTGCCCCCCCCAAGTTTCATCCTCCATTTCACAAACATTTAATGTTACCTTAAATTTTCCTTTGTGAATTTGCTAGATATATAAATGATACTTGAATGATAACAAACAATACTCAAGTTCTGCTCTTGGGGATAGTTTCAATCTTTTGAAGTACTGACTTCATTTTTCCATGAAAAGGTGTATTGATGTATGCCAGAAGTAAAAATTCCACTTGGATAAACTGTATGCTTTTAAGAATTTTGCACCCTCCTGTACAACTACCCCTCTGTCCCGACTTGACCCTCGCAAGTTTACAGGTTTATTCTCCAGTGGATGAACTACTTCCTAGGGGTCATGCATGTTGGGTTCAAAAACTCTCACCAATGCACCTAATTAAAGTCATCCAGGAAACACAATGAACTCAAAACAAAGGCATCTACTGAGATGGTATGGTAGCTATCAAATGTCTCTCTCTTCTCCTCTTTCCCACCTCCCCCCACTATGAAACTCACTTTACCACAGATATCTAGGAAGAGTGGATGCAAATGTACAGTCAAGTTTGAATGTAGGAAACATGTGGCCCAAGTAATTCACGCCTCTGAAGCTTTTTATCTGAATGTCACAATCATTTCAACCTATACTTCTCCTTCCCTTGATAATCCACATTCTTCATTGATTTTGATTCCACACTCTCCTTCATATCTTTGGGTAAAAACTATGCTTTTCGCTTTTTGCTTTAGGAGAGAATTATGTTGATGTATTAAATTTGAAACACTACTCTTTTAAGTGCCTTTCTTATCTAGCCCACAAACTTTAGTCCCAAATTTTATCTTGAAGTATTTATTGTTCAAAGACATAAATGTGTGGGTGGAGAATGGGACCTTGTCCCAAGGCTCAGAAGACTGTCCTGATGATTTTTTTCTCCTGGGTGGGGTCTGTTGCCCCCTTCATTTTCCTCTTCCTCACCCCCATTCAACTGAATTTGACTCTAGTACCAGTTACTAGTTTCTGCTTTGACTCCTTATTAGTAAGCCATATTAGCTACTTTTCTGTAGTCATGTTTACTAATGACTCATGTTCTCTTGTTCTCAGGCCTACCTGCCCTCATGGTGCTCACTTATTTGCCTGTCAGAATACAAATGTCAAACGACAGAATAATTATTTTATTATTTTCAAACTTAAATGTATAAAACAGAACTAATTTTACTATATAATCACACATGGAGAAAAAACTTAATAGAATTTAAAAATAAGAGTATAATTCATTATTCTAACAGATACACAATTATGGCAATCTGTGTATTCCTTTCAGTGCTACATTTTGCAACCAATCCATATCTTATGTTTTGAATTTCTTATCTATGTCCTCTCACAAATCCTCCAAAGAGGTACTTAACACGGGGAAGTCATCTAGCTAAGTCTTTGTACATTTTGTGAGCATTGGCATAGAATTCTGACTCTCTACCAGTTTTCTCTTAGTCTTAATATATGCATACGTTTCTGCCATGATCTAGGGTACTTCACTCCTCTCCTCACCCAACCCCTAAGGTTTTTCAGCTTCATTTTATGTGTTGTCTTCCCCTATTAGGATGTAAGTTCTTTGAGAGTGGGGACTGTCTTTTTCTTGTATTTGTATTCCAAGTGCTTAGCACAATGCTTGGCACATAGTAAACACTTAATAAATACTTGACTTGAATAGCTTTTCCACTAATATATTTTCTGGAGGATACCTGTATCAACACCTAATTTGCATGAAAAGTATATGAAAACTGTTGATGTCCATGGTGCATCTTGCTATAGCTCTTCGGGAAACTGGCAATTTTCATTTTTCAGAGATTGTAGGGTTTGCTGATTTACAGCATCACTTGTCAAGTGTTTTTAAAAGAATAGATTTTTGTGTTGGGGAGCAGCTTGAAATCATGCAATTTCATAAACACAATTCATGTTTTCTCTCTAGTCTCTTATTTCTATTTAATCCTGGTCTTAGCTCATAATCTTGGTTCATTGTTCACAAAACTGATTAATACAGGAGGCTGTTAGTTAAACTGCCCATCCAGAGTTGGTTTGGCTCTTTCATTTTTCCATTGTAGACTGTAACAACAATCTCTTTTGGATGGCTATAGATAGTGTTGAGGGGCCTGTCTTCTTCCTGGGGCTTGATGCAACAAGTAGAATGTCTTCAGAAAACAGTAGCTTCTGGAGGACTTTGCCCTTTGGCAAATCCTTTGGGGAATCACTTTAACAAATACTATTCAGAAAAATCTTGCTGTTTTGAAAAAAAATTTTCATTGTTGAAAATATTGGATGGTAAAATCATTCTAACTTTTTCCTATTCTTGAAGTATGACTTCTGTTCTTACCTGAACCTCACCAAGAATCCCTTGTACATTATCATAAAAAAAATGTGGCCACCCACCCTTCACTTTCATATCATGAGTGAGTTGCAACCTATTACCTCCTCAGACAATATATTATATTTTTGTATAACTGGCATTTTAAGGAAGGTTTTCCTTATAAAAAGTATAGATATTCCTCTCAGTAATTTCCACCTTTTACTCCTATTTCTGGAACTGCCTGTGAGGCCAAGAAATCTGATCCCTTTTTACCATGAAATTCCTTCAGATACTCAAAGATAGCTTTCATGTTTTTTCCTTAAGTTTTCTCTTCTCTTCTTTCTCAGCTCATTAAGACAATCCTTAAATTGCAGAGTCTCTAGTCCATTACCAATGGCTGTCACCTTCCTCTGGATGCTCTCTGGTTTATTAGTATGCTTCCTAAAATCTGACCTTGGGAGCCAAACACTCTATTACAGATCTTCTCTAATGAAAGAGGAGAGCATAGACCTTCATTTCGGTGTCGTTGAATGCAGCCTATGAGTTATTTAGCTTTATTCACTCTCATATTGCATTGTTGACTCATGTCTTCAAAGTTGAACAGAATTGCCAGATCTCATCCATGAAAACTGTTGCTGATGTCTTTTTATCTTTGTAAAGCTCATTTTAAAAATACAAATGTAGGGCCGTTCAATAATCTCTATTAAATGCCATCCAATTTATTCAATCTATTTTCCTATCCTGTAGACATCTGCAGGGAGCTACACATTTTCATAAAATGCATTAGCTATTCATTTCAGATTTGTCTTCTGAAAATCTGATAAGCATGCCATCCTGGTCATTGATGAAAATGTTAAACATAACCAAGAATAGATCCCTGAAGACATAAATTCAAATTGAAACCAAACCGTAAATGACTATTGTTGATGTCTAGTCATGGATCCAGTTTACCCAACTGTACTATTGATTTGCCCACATTACTTCATCTTGTCAATTGAAATAGCATGAGAAATTTTCTTTAATGCTTTCCAGTAATTTAGTCAAGCTATGTCTATTCAATTATCCTATCTAAAAGTCTAATAACCCTGTCAAAAAAGGATATTGATTAGTCTGTGAATCATCGTGGCTCTAAGTAATTGACACTGTAATTTTAGATACAGACTAACCATTTCCTTAATAACATATTCTAAATCCTTACCAGGCATTGAAGTCATATTCACTAGTTTATGTTTTGAAGACTTCATTCTAATGCCATTTTAAAAAAATTATGGCAACACTCTCCAGTTCTGCGACATCTCTCTCATTCTTTATGATCTTTCAAAAATCACTGCAATAGCTCTATAATCAAAATTGTAAATTCTTTCAATGGCTTGAGATTCATTTCACAAAGTCCAGGTGACTTGAACTTATCACTTGCTTTTAGATGGTTTTTTTTATTATTTCCTTATTTATCTTCAATTTTCACTCCCTGCTAACCATTTTTCATGTTGTCCTTTCCAGCCCAAAACTGGTTCTTGTTGGTAGAGAAAAGTGAAGGAAAGTAAGGATTGATTAATTCTGCTTTTTCTGAAATTGTGTGTTATCACTGTCAAATATGTTGTGAGAAAGACTATAATCCCTTCTTTGATCCTTCTCTTTCATCCAAAATAGAGTTAAAGATTTTTAGGTTGTCTTTCATATTCTGCCAAAACTACAGAGGGAAGACATTCAACAGTCATTTGAAAATGTAGGGTAGGAACTCAGGAGAGTCATTATAGTTGGATTGTAGATTTGGGAGTCAAATGTGTTCAGATAATTGAACCCATAGTAATATTACCAAAAGAAAGATGATAGAGAGGCAAGGCAATAGGGTCCAGTGAATTCAGAAAATCATCAACTTAAGATATTTCCTACAGCATTTCTTCTTTCCTCCCTTATTTTTCCCTAGTTTTCTGAGACATATGCATTTCCTGTATTTACACTTTAAATGACTAAATTCATTATTCTTACTGATTGCAACTCATTTATTATCAGTGTCTTTAAAACCATATAGAGAAAGGTGAAAAGATGTTTTCTTTCTGTCCTAACATTGCTTACACACTTTAAATTGTTCCTACTTCCCTAACATATTGTACCGTGTGCCATATATGTTGGGGATCTCTTATTGTTTAAGCTCTTTGAGTGGACTGACTACACCTGTTAGGGTATTACCTGAGTCTAGCACACAGTCCGTTGGACATAACAACTTATATATTTGTGGATTTGAATTTTTTCTAGTGAACAAAGACTCCATTACTTCTACATCAGGTCGTAGAAACATTGAAAAAGATAATATTGCTTTCTGAAATTGTGAGAATAATGATCTTATGCTTCACTAGAGCTAAATATGGGGAAATAGATTATAGATATTATTGTCTATTGCAAATACCATAATGGGAATTACTGAATTGAGTCTTCGTAACATTTAGTATCGGCCACATGATGTCGCTGCCTACCACAAAATGGTCTCCCCATAAAAGGCCAAACCTCACATTAAATATTAGATCTATTCAGTCGGCGACGCTGAATGATGGCGGATGCAGTAGAATGAGTTTGAAAGACTCAGAGAACGGTATTTACCTTTACGCTCTAAAGATGATTCATTGATTAGAACAATTCCACGGAGGATTTGCGATGTTTTTTTTCGGGGCAGGCAGCCTGGGAAGCCGGCATCTATTGCTTTCATTTATGCTTTATACAGCCTGGGAGGTGGGGAGCGGCCAGGTTCGTTATTCTGTGCTGGAGGAAGCGAAACACGGTACGTTCGTGGGACGAATCGCGCAGGACCTGGGTCTGGAGGTCGGGGAGCTGGTGTCGCGGCTGTTCCGGGTGGTGTCGAAGGGCCGCAGGGACTACCTGGAGGTCAATGTGCAGAACGGCATTTTGTTTGTGAATTCGCGGATCGATCGGGAGGAGCTGTGCGGCCGCAGCCCCGTTTGTAGCATCCACCTGGAGGTGATCGTGGACAAACCGCTGCAGGTTTTTTATGTGGAAGTGGAGATCAAGGATATTAATGACAACCCACCCTCTTTCTCAGTGAAGGAACAAAAGCTGTTTATTCCCGAGTCCAGGTTGTCAGATTCTAGGTTTCCAGTAGAGGGAGCCTCTGACCCTGATATTGAGAGTAACGCCTTGCTTACGTATTCACTCAGCATCAATGATTACTTCATTCTAGATGTAAAATCAAAAAATGATCAAGACAACTTTGTTGAGCTAGTGCTGAAGAAAACGCTAGACAGAGAGAAAGTACCTGAGCATCATTTAATACTGACAGCCACAGATGGGGGCAAACCTGAACTCACTGGCACACTGCAGCTGCTCATCACAGTCGTGGATGTGAACGACAACGCCCCTACTTTTGAACGATCCGAATACCAAGTGAAGATATTAGAAAGTGCAGCCAGTGGGACCGTAGTGATCAGACTGAATGCCTCCGATTCGGACGAGGGCACCAATCGAGAGATTTTATATTCTTTCAATAGTCTCTCTCTACCTGTGATTAAAGATAAGTTTCATATAAATCCAGATACAGGAGAAATTACAATTCAAAAAAATTTGGACTTCGAACAAGTAAATTCATATAAATTTCGAGTTGATGCAACAGATAGGGGGAATCTGCCCATGGTTGGACATTGTACTATCCGAGTGGACGTCCTGGATACCAATGATAATGCCCCGGAGTTGGCGGTGACATCACTGTCAATTCCTGTCAGAGAGGATGCTCCTCCTGGCACAGTCATCGCCCTCATTAGTGTGTCCGACCGTGACTCTGGAGTCAACGGACAGGTGACTTGCTCGCTGTCTCCCCCCTCGCCCTTCAAGTTGGTGTCCACTTTCAGGAATTACTACTCGCTGGTGCTGGACAGTTCTGTTGACCGTGAGAGCGTGCCCTCCTATGAACTTCTGGTGACAGCTAGGGATGGCGGTTCTCCAGCTCTTTGGGTCACTGCTAGAGTGACTGTGGGTATCGCTGACGTTAACGACAATGCGCCTGCCTTCCAGCAGCCTTTGTATACCTTGTTCGTGAAAGAGAACAATCCTCCAGGCAGTCACATCTTCACAGTGTCTGCATTGGACCCTGATGCTCAGGAGAATGCGCTAGTGTCTTATTCCCTAGTGGAGCTGCGGGTGGGGGAACGTCCTCTGTCAAGCTACGTTTCTGTGCACTCAGAAAGCGGGAAGGTGTTCGTCTTGCAGTCCCTGGACCACGAGGACCTGGAGCTGCTGCAGTTCCAGGTGAACGCCCGGGATGCTGGCTTCCCTCCATTGAGCAGCAATGTGAGCTTGCAGTTGTTTGTGCTGGACGAGAACGACAACACTCCGGTTGTGCTGCCGCCTCACGCTGGCTTTAGCCCAATGACCGAAGTGGTGTCACAGTCCGTAGCTGCGGGCCACGTGGTAGCGAAGATCCGGGCTGTGGATGCGGATTCAGGCTACAACGCGTGGCTGTCGTATGAGCTGCTACCGGAGGTGGGTACTGGACGAAGCCCTTTCCGCGTAGGTCTCTACACTGGGGAAATCAGTACTATTCGGGCTCTGGATGATTCGGATGGACCGAGGCAGACACTTCTTGTGTTGGTGAAAGATCATGGAGAACCTACACTGAAGGCCACTGCAACCGTGACTGTGTCATTTGTAGAGATTGGGAGGGAGTTTAAAGGTTCTCTGGTTTCCGGGAACCTAGCAAAGACTGGCGTAGGGCAAAAGGCCCTGGTGGATGTGAATATCTATCTGATCATTGCCATCTGCTCGGTGTCTAGCCTGTTGGTGTTGAGTCTGCTGCTATATGTGTCACTTCGGTGCTCCTCGGCCCCACAGGGCTTTTATGGGCCTGGGAAATCCACTCCCGTGTGTTCAAACACTGTAGGGAGTTGGTCTTATTCCCGTCAGCAAAGACAGATTTGCTCTGAGGAGGGCGCTGCCAAGAACGACCTCATGGCCTTCAGTCCGAATCTTCCACCGTGTCCAGGTTCTCGTGAGGGAGAAGAGGCAGAGCACATGCAGAACTTGGGGAAAGTAAGTCTGAATTTCTCCTTTTGAGAATATCTTTTATGTTGATTTAGATACATAAAAAATTATCTCATATACCTGAATTCCTTTTAAAAAGTAAACATCTCACATTGCTTTAACATCTAATTTTGCTAATATTAAATTTCATTTGCTGTATTGGATTATTTCAAAATTAATATACACATGTGAAGTATGATATCTTTGAATGGAACAAATATTAGTAGAGAATTTTGTCACTGGAGATTTTTAGTCAATATATCTTTTTGGAAGTTTCTTGATTAATCTTCTTAAGGCATAGATCAAGTGATGGGATTTTCCATGCCATTCCTTTCATCTTTAGTGGCTCTATTTTTTCCCCTATAGAGTTCCAACTTATTTAACTGTCATTCAAGATCTTCTGAAAGTAAGTAGTTATTTTAATAATTAACACTTATGTCGTGTTACTTCTCTCTACACATTGTTCTTTTAGCAAGACAGAATACTTTGTCTTCCAAACATTCCTTCAGATGTTTTTTTTCCAGTCTTTTGTATTTGGTTTCTTATTGAGTTACCTCTGGAATATCTTCTCTTTTCCTATTTGGTTGTTGAATTACTACCCAATCGAAACCCACTTCTTTTTTCCTTCTTTTCTTTGCTTTATAAAAATTGTATTTATTTTAACTTTTAAAAAATAAAATTCTGAGTTCCAAATTCTATCCTTCTCTCTGGCCCTGCTCCCACTCACTGAGAAGAGAAGCAGTGTGATAGAAATTAAACATGTGAAATCATGCAAAAGACGTTTCCATGTTAGCAGTGTTGCAAGAAAAAGGAAGAAAAATAGAGAAAATGAAAAATCATACTTCAATTTGTCTTCAGAGTTCACCAGTTCTCTCTCTGGAGGTGGATAGTATTTTTCATCATTAGTCTTTTAGAATTGCGTTGAATCATTGTACCGATCAGGGTAGCTAAGACTGTCACAGTTGATCTCCATTACGATATTGCTGTTACTATGTACAGTTATCTCTTGGCTTTGCCAACTTCTCTCTTTGTCAATTTATATACATCTTCCTAAGTTTTTCTGAAACTATCCTCTTCAAAATTTCTTATAGCACAATACTATTCTATTACAATCATGTATCACAACTTTTTCAACCATACCCCAATGAATACTCTTTCAATTTCCAATTCTTTGCCACTGCAGAAAGAGCTGCTATGAATATTTTTGTACATATAGGTCTTTCTCCTTTTTCTTTAATCTCTTTGTGATATAGACTAGTAGTGGTATTCCTGGATCAAAAGGCATGCAAAGTTTATAGCCCTTTGGTTATAGTGTCAAAATTTTCCCCAGAATGATTGGACCAGTTCACAACTCCACCAGTAGAGCATTAGTGTACCTATTTTTCCATATCCTCTCCAGCATTGTCATTTTCCTTTTCAGGTATATTAGCCAATCTGATGCGTATGAGGTACTATCTCAGCATTGATTTAATTTTCATTTCTCTGATCAATAATGATTTAGAGCATTTTGTCATGTCACTCCTGATAGCTTTGATTTCTTCTGATGAAAACTACTTGTTCATATCCTTTGACAATTTATCAATTGGAAAGTGGTTCATTTTTATAAATTTGACTCAGTTCCTTATATATTTGAGAAATGAGGCCTTTATGAGAGAAATTTGTTGTTTCCTTATTTTCTTCTAATTTTGGCTGCATTGGTTTTGTGTAAAAATTGATTAATTTCATATAATCATAATTATCGACTATATTTCCCATGATCCTCTCTCTTTTGTTTGGTCACAAACTGTTCCTTTATCCATAGATCTGATGTAAAAACTGTCCATGCTCCCCTCATTTGCTTTTGATATCCTCCTTTATGTCTAAATAAAGCCTCATCTTGCTATATGGTTTGAGACATTGATTTATGTCTAGTTTCTACCAAATTACTTTCCAGTTTTCCCAGCCAATTTTGTCAAATAGTAAATTCTTGCCCCCAAAGCTCGGATCTTTGGGCTTATGAAACACTGGATTACTATGGTAGTTTACTACTGTATATTGTGTACCTAATCTATTCCCCTGATCTACCACCCTTTTTCTTAGACAGTACTATACCGTTTTATCATTACCACTTTGTGATATAGTTTGAAATCTGATGTTGCTAAATGGCTTTCCTTCACTTCCCTCACCCCCCAATGATTCCCTTGATATTCTTGACCAAAACTGACCTCTTTCAAGAAGCATGTTTCCTTATGTAAGTCCCATCTCTCCCCCCTGACCTCCAATAACAATTTGTTTTGCTGCCTCCAAAACATGCTTTAAAACGTATCTTCCTTGTCTGTGTATTATAGTGACCACCTAAATACTATGTGCACAGGGATAATGTCTGGTCTAAGCTTTACATCTCTCGCATATTGCATACAGTGCTCTTTAGATAGCAGGTGCTTAAAAAAAAGTTGTTAAAAGTGGATTGTTAGTGTAATGATCGGCCTCTTCTATGAAAATATGGAGGATAAAAATTAATATTTTACCTGGATAAACTACTGTTTGTAGAATCTATTTCTTGGGCATTATTGAAATCATGTTCTTTCATCTCTGCTGAACTTTAGATTTTTCAGTATCAAATTTTCAGCACCTTTCTTCTTCAGACATGAAATTTCAGATTTGACTTTTATATATCTCCTAACTGTTCTTTTAAAAATGTTATTAACTACTTTACTTTGGCAGTTTGTATCCAGGGATGTATTTCTTCTCATTCATTTTGGGCTCTTAGTTTTAACCACGGTGGCATAATTTTTTTTTGTTGTCATCTGTAAATTTAATCATCTAAGGACAAAAGAATCTCTTTTTATCACTTAGATTTTTGAAGAGTAATTTTATTTATCAGAATAGACAAATTTCATATGAAGACTTTTAGTAATATTAGTTTTGGAAAAATTAGAAAATCTTATTGCTTTTAAGAAGATTCTTTTGTTTAAGTGGTTACATTTAAGTTGATATCTAATCTTTCTCTTTCTTTCTTTTTTATTATTTATTTGCTTATTTATTTATTTCTCTCTCTTTTTTAGAATGGATTCAGACATTTTCTCTAAGTAGTCAAGGGATATTGGCCATTTTGCCAGATCAGGCACATTTCTTTTGGTGCTGAGCACAGACTAGACTATTAATAAGCATCTAATTCACTTTCTCAGGTGTTGCATGTCTCTCAACTTTCCCCAGGTCTCTCTAATTTCTTAAGGTTCCTTATTTGGATGGAAAAAATATTGATGCTTAATAATACTGAGGATAGGGATTATCATCATCAACTGCTAATATGTTTGGCAACTCTGTTAACTTTATGAAAACACTAATTTGAATCTATGAGACTCAGAATCTGCAATATGATTCTATTCTCATGTCATTATGCCAGAAATATCATTCATTAATATTGGCTGTCATAGAAGCAGGAGTAACTAAATCTAATTCTTCTATAATTATGTTTTTCTTCCTTCTTTAGAAGCAATAAGGGTGGGGGGATTTGAAAAGAAGGAGAAACCTCTAAAATTTCATAGAAGATGACATGAAACAAGCACCCTGGTGCAGGCCCTTATTACCTGATGCCTGGACAATTGCAATAGTCTCCTTGATAGGCCTTCCTGCCACAAGATTTTCTACTCATCCTCCACTTAGCTGGCAAAGTGGTGTTCCTTAAGTGTAGGACTGACCATGCCACCCTAAGGGGGAACTCCAGTGGTCCACTATCACCTCCAGAATTGAGTATAAAATCCTCTGTTTAGCATATGAAGCCCTTGATAAGTTGCCCCTCTACTTTTCTCATCATCTTACATTTTACATAGCCCTTCAACCTTCCTCCCACCTAAATACTCTGCAATGCAGTGATTTTGTTCTCCTTGCTGTTCCTCAAACAAAACCCTCTATTTCTTAGCTCTAGCCATTTTTTCTGGTTGTCCTACAAGTGTGGAATGTTCTCTCTATTCATTTCCACCTATGGATGTTCTAGCTTCCGGCAAGTTCTATTTAAAACCCTCAACTTCTATGAGAAACCTTTCCAAATCTTCCTTTATTCTAGTGCCTTCCTTTTATTGATTATTTCCAATTTATCTCGAATATAATCTGTTCACAGGTAGTTGTTGGCACGTTGTCTCCTTCAATAGACTGTGTGCTCCTTGAGAGTAGGGGCTGTATTTTTGATTTCTTTGTATATTGGAATAGAGCCTGGCACACAGTGGCACTTAATATTTATTGACCGACTTTTAAAATGCATCGTAAATATTTTAAAATGCAAGATTATATTATTCACATTCTTATAGCACCTTAAGGTTTACAAGTGACTTCCTTGTCCAACTAGTAAATGTCCCCAAATAACAAGAGAAGAAACCTACTCAGAAAGGGTAAGTGATTTGCCCAAGGCCACAGTAAGGAGCCTTCAGGAATCAGACCTAAGTCTTCTGACTCTTCTGACTATCCCATACAGTACTCTTTCTAAGGATACCAGAGTTCCTGTTTAATGTTCTCAAAACTGCAAATTTTCCAACTCTACAAAAAGAAGTACTAAGATCATTTTCTTTCCTTATTATGTTACCTTCTTTCTGCAAATTCAAAATCAGTTTAAAGACATAAAAGAACCAAAGCACCATTTCCTTCATAGTAAAGCAGCAGAACTAGTCACAATGCAAGCATCCTTTTTTTGTTTGATGGAGAAAACTGCACTTGTGTGCTGCAGGAGCTCGCAAAACTCCAAAAATGGGGAAAAAAAAGATTTATGAAACAAAATTAGATGCTGGTCGATATATGAGCGGCTTTTTTTTTTTTTTTTTACACCATAAAGAAAACATGTGACTTACGCTTGGTGCCACATGATGTCGCTGTTGCCCACGGAATATCGCTAAACATCATCTTTTGGGTCTAGGAGAGAGACTCCGTTTTGTCGTTAATGATGCAAAGCAATGGCGGATGCGGCAGAATAAGACTGGAGGAAACGGACACCTATATTTACCCCTATTCCAATATCTGAGGTACCCTTTGGAATAAAGCGAAGAGTGCTTGCGATGGTGTTTTCCTGGGGAGGCGTCTTGGGAGCCCAGCAGTTGCTGCTCTTGTTTCTGCTCCACACAGCCTGGGAGGTGGGGAGCGG
>CM053585.1:300604431-300650946 GCA_028646515.1 Pseudochirops corinnae | reverse complement strand
AAGCTGGGGGGGGGGGGGGAGGGGAGGGGAGGGGTGCTCACTGGCTTCCCAGAGTCTCATCTAGCCAAATCACATAACTCTTCTCAAAGTGAGCCCCAAAACAAAACCTCACATCAGGGCATATATATAGCCTTCTCCTGGCTCAGAGAATGTCACAACCCACTGCCCAATCACAAAGCTACAAGGCGCTGGCATTCCCGAAAAACAAGCCTTCCGCCACAGGCTCCATGTGACCACATTCAGCCTATTAAGGGGGCAGAGTATTCTTTCAAATCGGGAAGGTTCTCAGAGTCACGTAGCCACTTCAGCAAAGGGCCTAGTGGCAGGGAAGATCTTCAGATTCCCATAACAGGATCCAAAGAGATATTTGTGAAGTGCTTAGCCTGGTACATAGGAGGTACTTAATAAATGTTTGCTCTATTCCTTCTTGCCCCTGTACTCTCTGCCCCAACTAAAAAACTTTGGCAGCTCCCTAATTACTACAGGATAAAATTTAAAATTTTCAGCCTGGAAAAAACCTTCCATCATATGGCTCCAATATAGCATTCTAGTATGTAAGGTTTGCTTGTTTGTCTTGGATGTATCCGTATTGTTTCCCTTTTCTTTTTATTAACATATTTTGTTTTACATTACTTCATTTCCAAATACATCTCTTCCCTCTCCTCTTCCCTCCCTTGGTAATCTATCCCTTATAACAAAGAATAAAAAAGACAAAGGGAGGAAAGCTGTTTGGCAGAACTAAACAAGATGTCATCCAAGTTTGATTGTGTCTGTATTGCTACATACCCATAGTCCCCTACCTCTGCAAAGATGCCTTTTCTAATCTGTTTTTGGGGTCCAAGTTTGGCCCTTTCACATATTTTTTTTAATCAAATAATGTTCTAGTTGTTCCTCATAAATTACATTCTATTTCATACTTCCAAGCCTTTGAATAGGTCATCTTCCATATCTAGGTGGCACAGTGGATAGCTCACTGGGCCTGGAGTGAGGAAGACCTGAGTTCAGACATTTACAAGCCGGAACAAGGGCACAGAGGTAGAAGATTGAATGTCGAGTAAGGCCTGGCTAGACCAGAGAGTGTGTGAAGGGGAGTCATGTTTGTAAAAGCTGAAAAAGTAGGTTGTGAAGGGTCTTAAATGGCATCCAGAGGAATTTGTAATTAGTCCTACAGATGATAAGGGACCACTAGAGCTTACCAAGCAGTGGGATGACGAAGTCATATCTGTGTTTTAGGAAAATCACTTTGGCAGTTGTGGCTAGCTCCAGACACTTACTAGCTGTATGACCTTGGGCAAGTTACTTATCCTCTGTTTGCCTCAATTTCCTTGACTTTAAAATAATAGCACCCACTTCCCAGAGTGGTTGTAAAGCTCAAGTGAGATAATCTTTGCAAAGTATTTAGCACGGTGCCTGGCTCATAGTAGGCATTATATAAATGCTAGTTATTATCATCGTCATATTATTAATGATAACGATGCACACGCCCCACCCCACCCCTTACTTCACTTCTGCTTTTCAGAATCCTTAGCTTTCTTGGAAGCACAGCTCAGGCGCCACCTCTCACCATGCCTTTCTTTATCCTGTTGGTTGTCATTGCCCTAGAGAGCTGGCCTCAAAGCCAGGAAGACTTAGGGTCAATATCCACCTCTGGTCCTACAGTCTATGTGACCGTAAGGAAGTCACTTAATCTCTCAGTGCTTTAGGCAACTCTCTGAATAAATAAATTGCAGAGAAGTTACCAACCTGCAATGGTAGAGGGGATTCTCTCACCTGAAAGTTATCTAAAGTAATGAAGTAATTGCAGATTCAGGTCCTATTCCTACCCCTTTGCTTCATAATTATTTATCTGTGTTTATATTGTGTTCCTCAATAGAATTTAAGATCCTGGAGGGCAAGGATATTTTCATTTCTTTCTTTTTATCCAAGACAATGTCATGGAAATTGTTGGTGCTGAATAAGCATTTATTGACTTGGATTGGATTGTGGTTCCTTGCTACCTGGGAAAGATACCATTTGAGTTAGTTTTTGAAGGATGTCTAAGAACCCAACAGGCAAAGGTAACTGGGGAGAAAAACAAATCTCTCTGTTGAGGTAATAGAAATTAGTTTAGTTTGGCTGGCAGGTAGATTACATGCATTTAAGTAATAGAAAATGTTGGGAAATGAAAGGTGGTGCCAGGTAGAGAGAGGCAGTCCTTGAATTTGAGGAAAAGGTATTTGAACTTTATTAGGTAGGCAATAGTGAGTTACTGAATATCTTAGAGCAGAGGTGTGATATAACAAAATTTGTACATAAGGAAGATTAGGTTGGCAAAGCTGTTAAGGATGAATTAGAGTGGGTGACATGAGCAAGTGTCCCATTATGCAGACGTTGAAATAGTTCCAGACAAGGGTGGATAGGTGGCACAGTGAATAGAGCACCGGCCCTGGACTCAGGAGGATCTGAATTCAAATCCGACCTCAGACACTTAACACGTATTAACTATGTGACCTTGGGCAAGTCACTTAACCTCAACTGCCCTGCCTTCCCCCCCTCCAAAAAAGAAAAAAAAAAGAAATAGTCCCAGAGAACTAAGGTGGTAGCTATAAAAACAAAAAAGTAGAGATGGATGAGAATGATATGGCCAAGGTATAATTGAGAAGAGGGAAAATCTAGACTGTTGGGATCATGGATCCATTGGAATATCCCACCAAAATGACCTGATAATCGATTGGATCTGAGAGATGAGGGATCGACAGGGAAGAATCAAAGACAACCCCAGAGTTTTAAACATGAGAGTCTTGGAGATGGTGCCACTGACAAAAGTGGAAAAGTTTTTAAGATATTAATCCAGGGCTCTCACTTAGAAGTGTGCCTACCTGCCTATTCCCAGTAGAGAGAAGGAGCAGTTTTTATTTCTTGACCCTTAGTTAAGGCATAGAACTGAAGGAAAGGGCATTTATTTATCTTTTCAGGATATTCATGTGGGAACATAGTATCATTCTTTCTCCATCTATACCTCACCAAGCAGCTCCCCTACACACAAAAGCACATCACCCCAAGAAGAATCTAGACTCCAAACTTCCTAATCCAGATGGTATTTCTGAAAATGTGATGTGTGAGAACCCTGGCTTAATTTGCTGAAGAAGAAGAAGAAGAAGAAGGAGGAGGAAGAGGAGGAGAAGGAAGAGGAGGAGGAGGAGAAGAAAAAGAAAAAGAAGGGAAAAGTTACAGTCTTGGTGATTTTCCAAAACAAAATGTCCGCTGAGAGCATGGCTTTTTTTTTGTCCCTAGCCTGCTATCTGTCTTCTGATCAGTTAGAAATGACCGCTATGACAGAGAAGAATATTCTGTTATTTGCACCAAATTGAAGCTGCAGAGATTCAGTGAACAAAAACTAGAGTCTTATTACAGTGAATCAATATGTGAGTGTCTATTTGTGATGTTCATCACTGATAGTAAGCGAGACCTACTTTTAATTTCCTCTAAAATATTAGGATGTTTCAAAATGTCCACAGTAACTGATTAGACTATTGTGTATTTGATCTTGTGATAGAAAGTAGTCAACTTTTCAATTTTGCTGTTGGCTCTGGTTCATAAAGTATACTTTCCACACATCACAACTAGCTAACCCTAGCTACAGCAAGAACATTAATAATTTGAGACTCAAAGCTGCCAATTCCTGGAAACCATTGTCACCCAAGGGGCCTCCCAGTATGCAAGTGTAGTCACTGGGGAAGGATCAGCATTTCATCTATAACTCTCATGCATTGGAGAGGATGCTAGTTTTTGAATCAAAGTCAAATCAGGTCCTTTTGTTTATTACCTGAATGGCACTGGGAAAGTGACTTGTCTCTGTGAGGCCCAAGATTCCTTGTCTATAAAATGAGACAGTTTGAACCTACTCATCCTTCCAAGTTCCATTCCAGCTTTCAATAGGTGATCCTATTTTAAAAAGAAACCAGCTCTTTTTGATTGCTTTTATTTTTAGAATGATTATAGGATTAGGATCCCTTCTTTAGGAAGAGCTAGTCCTAAACTAAGCCAGACATAGTCTCTATATATAGATTTAGTGGAAAAATTTAAAAATTTAAAAATTAAAAATTAAAAAAAAAATAGATTGAGAAGACTTTATCATTCAGTATTACAAAGTTTAGAAGAATAAAACAATCCTAATATTAAAAGATTTTTCAAAAGGCTAAGTCCCCCTTTCTAGCAAAAAGGTGGGGTTGACCAAAGGCTAAAAAGAAAGTAGGGCTGACCAAAGGCCAAGTTCCCATTTTTAGTAGTTGGATGAAGGTCAGCCAGAGGTCACGTTAAACCTCCTTTTCTTTTTGTATGGACTCTACTAAGGAATATGGGGGAGGGGAAGTGACTGCTAACCACTGATCACAAGTTCCTCTTTCCTAATATACTTTCTGGTTACAAAAGGTACCACTTGGAAGAAAAGACAACTGGCATAGGATTAAGAAAGTCTGGGAGAAGCTAACTAGTCAGAAGACCTGCCTTGTCCAATAGAATTCTGTTCAAAACGAGCTTCTATAATTTTTCCAATTCCTCTTTTTTTGTTATAAAAATCATCTCTGTAAATCACTCCTTGTCTCTGACCTCTGAGGAGTCAGGTGACCAGATTTAATATGCAAATGCTAGCTTTGCAGATTAAATGATAGACAGCTTAGTTTCCTTTTATTTCAGATAATTAATTTTTACATATTATAATTATAATATAATTAATTTTTACATATTATAACCTCTGAGAAATAGACCTTAGATGCTCTGGGTTCACGATTTTCCCCTTTTATTTTCTAGGAAGAAAGATTAAAGGCAGAGATTGCGTGTTCTCCAGGAGACTAACATAAAGGGAGAGTATCAGGCCTTCCTTGGTCATGCTACATGCTATAAAAAGGGATAGCTACAGTGCTTAATGGTAGTCTTTCTCTCAGGCTCCTGGTAGAGATATAATGGGAAGAAATATGAAGAAGGAAACACTCATGGGCAAAACAGAGGGTATCCCAAAGCCAACCAGGTGAGTTAACATATGGTAGGTTTCAACTGGCTTCTGGCCAATAGTTGGAGTTCATGAATGCCTGTATTATCACAATGGCCTCCTAATTTTCTCCCTGCCTTAAGTCTCTCCCCTTTGCAAATCATCCTCTATACAACTGCCAGAGTGATTTTCCTAAAGCATAGGTCTGACTATGTATCTCCACTGCTTAATAAAGTCTAGTGGCTTGTTTTTATCCCCAGGGTTAAATACAAATTCCTCTGGATGACACTGAAGAACTTTCAGAACTTACCTTTCCAGTCTCATTATACATGACTCCTCTTCACACACTTTCTGGTGCAGTCAGGCCTTACTTGACATTCAATCTTCCACCTGTATGCCTTTCTTCAGTCTGTTCCCTCATGTCTGCAAGACACTTCCTTTTTATCACCACCTCTTAGAATCCATAATTTCCTTCAAAATTCAAATTGTATTACTTTTTAAATATTAAGTCTTTTCTGGCCCTTCCCTAAATTACTGATGCTTTCTCCATCCCCACCCCCTCAAGATCTTTTATTTATATATTTGTTTATATATTTTTGTGTATACTTATTGAGGGTTTACAATGCACCAGGCACTATATTAGGCACTAAGGATATAAAGATAAAAGATAAGACAGTCTCTGCCCTCAGTAAGGTTACATTCTCCCATACAAGAGGGCTAGGTAAGTTGGATTGTGATGAGGCAGATTCCCTTTTCCCTTTGACCTTGGATCAAGAATACTTAGCAGGACCTGTAGAGGGGAGTTGACCAGGAGACTCAAGATAAATTGATTTTCCCCAGCCCAGAAAAGACACAAAGTAGGATAGATTATTAGAAACAATGAGGAATTTTAAAGTCTTAAAGGAAATGTAAGGAAATGTTTAGGACACCTAGGTGATGTAGTGGATAGAATGCTGGGCCTGGAGTCAGGAAGACCTGAGTTCAAAACCTCAAATGGGGTCACAAAGAGTCAGACTGGCTTGAACAACAAAAGAAGCCTTTATGGTTTGTTACCCCTTTGTGAGTCAGTGAATCACTGACTGGAGAAAGGATTGGCCACACTCCTCATAGCCCTTTAAAAAGCCAGAACTCAAAAGAAAATGCACCAAAAAAAAAAAAAAAAGCCAGAATTTAAATTCCTCACCTGTCTCCTTAGGGAATATAATTCCTGATCTACTTCCCACATACGCTCCTATAGTACACACCCACAAAAATAATTTGGGGTGCTACTCTTCCTGTAGTAAAAGTGAGGAACAGAAACTACAAGATGGGGGAGAGGGTGATTGAAAATTCAGGTTTTAGCAGAAGCAGTTAAAGCTACTCCCACCACTTGCCTGTTTGTATTGTTACATTTCAACTTTTTATTTCACCGTAGTACATTCAATTTAGCTTTCACGTAGTGTGAGTATATTCTTTGGGGCTACATTTAAAAGGGACAAAATCGTCCAATCTAGAAACCAAGAAAGTTATGTGGATTTTTTTTTTCTTATTCTATCATTTCAGATGTGTCCAACTCTTACATGACCCTATTTGAGATTTTCTTGGCATTTCCTTTTCCAGTTCATTTTAAACCGGGGGAAGCGAGGCAAACAGGGTTAAGTGACTTGCCCAAGGTCACACATCTAGTAAATCTGAGGACAGATTTGAACTCAGAAAGATGAGTCTTCCTGATACCAGGCACTCTATCTGCTGTGCCACCTAGCTGTTTCATGAGGAATTTTAGGAAATCAAATAAAGAACCTGGGGACAAACTAAGGATATTTTGATGACTCGATACTTTTCACACAAGTGTAGTTTCAAACATGCTGGTATAACTTAAGCTTAAAATGCCACCTGGTGGTTTATACAGCTATAATATATAGCAGCAACACCAAGTCACAACTAGTATAAGCAACATTGTCCCTAGACAGGACTAATGTCCACATGGGAAACGAACTGTCCCTATGTGTGAGCAAGTGGTTCACCATAGTCCTGTGTCTATTTTCTTCTGTAGAAAGGATGAAAGTTATTCCCATGGATCTGGAAGCCTGAATGACTACAGGAATAAATTTGTGCTAAGAATGGGTGAATGTCAATGGGAGAGTGCATCTAATTCCAGCTACTCTCACCATGAACAGTATTTTAGGAATCAGGAGAGTACCTGAGGCCAGCTTCTATCAGACTAGTGTTCTATGTACTTTCTCATTAGAAAACCATTTGATACGGCCAAAATATTGTGAATTAAATAATACGACCTTGTCATATTATAGGCAGCAACACCATAATATTTGAGGTGTTGAGTTTTTTTATACCATATTTAGGTTTCTTTAAAATTATGGACTTAACAAACATTTCAATATAGGCATAAGAATAAAAGAGAAGATTGTATAATGACTTGTGAATTTTTGTTAGTTTGTTTCTTTAAAAAAAAAAACCCAAATCTGAAGCTCAAGGGACTGTAGAACTAAATGTTGTAAACTAAAAGTAAATAAACCAATTTAATTTTTAAAAAATAAAAAAATAAAAAAAACCCTTCACTCCAGTCAGAACAAAAGGCCTCAGGAAAGAGTGGTCCCCAATAAGTCATAGATGGAGGGGATGACTTTCTGTTTATTGGACCCCCTTGATTTAAAGTTGACACATCCTTGAGAAAAGGGATGTCATTTCCATTGACCTTTAGAGCTGGCAAAATCTGGAATGGAAAAGAAGACACATCTTGAATAAATAGGGCAGGTTCACGTCAATTAAAAAAAAAAAACATGGCTAGGAGCCTGTGACATCATTTGACCAGGAGTGATAGGTGGGGCTCCAAGACACAGGCCTTCTGGAGCCATTGACTTTGACCTTATTTTTTTTCCTTTTAGGTTGATCAGAAGAATAGAAGCTTTTTTACTCTGTTCTTTCTGTTCTTCCTCTCTCTTCTTCTGGAGGATGGTGGGTGTGATAACAGGTATAATAAAGGCTCCTTAGCTTGTGGGAAGAGGGGACTAAAAGGCTACTCTTTTAGGGTACTGCTAAGGAAATAGCAATTCTCAATACCCCATTTTTCTCTTTTCCTCTACCAGAAATCAGGAAGTTCAAATGACCTTGTATTAAGTTAAGCCCAACAGGCCCAAGAAGTAGAAATCATTTTCCTCCTAGTTTCAGAAAAAAAATTGTGCCTTATTTTTTTAGGATTAATTTAAAGGATTTGATTTTCATTTCATAGGATTAATTTTATTAAATTAAAATAAAATTTTATTTTGTTCATTTTATATTTATTTTATTATATGTTTTGTCTTATTTATTTCATATCATTATATTTTCATTTCATTTATTTATTTTGGTTTTACTCCCAACTTCTCTCCCTCCATCTCCCCCATCCCCCATCAAGAAAGTAAGAAAAACAAAATCCATTAAAAACATATATAATCGGGGGCAGTTAGGTGGCTCAGTAAATAGAGCACCAGCCCTGGAGTCAGGAGGACCTGAGTTCAAATACAGCCTCAGACATTTAACACTTACTAGCCATGTGACCTTGGGCAAGTCACTTAACCCCAGTTGCCCTGCCTTCCCCCTGCTAAAAAGCAAAAAAACAAAAAAAAAAACCATATAGTCAAACAAAACAAATTCCCACATTACTTGTTCCAAAAAACATATACCTAAATCTATACTCTGAGTCTCTCATCTCTCTCTCTGAAGGTGGGTAATATGTTTTATTATGAGTCCTCTGGAATTGTGATTGGTCATTGTGTTCATCAGAATTATGGGATTAGTTGTGGGATTTCTTAAAAACATTTTCATACATTTATTGAACTGGGCATTTCTTCTGGTAGCCAATTAACTTGACTGGTCTTAAAACTATACTGGGATTGTATGGTTGCTATTGAACTAATAATTTTCTCTATAGCACATATGTCTGGCAATATTAATTAAATTTCTCTCTCTCTCCATTCTTCCCTCCCCCCCTCACACAATTGTGTCTTTATTTGGTAAGATTGAGCTTTTAGTTCCTTTAGTCAAAGACAGATAAATCAAATTAGTAAATTTTCTAAAGCCCCTAACTAAATGGTTTTATGATTGAGATTTTTTAAACCTGAAGGGCTGCATGCATACCCATCTGTCACAGTCTCATTATTTGATAAACAGTAAAAATTATCCCCACTGTACCTCAGAAGTGGATAAACACTCTTGTCATTTACTTCCTGAGCACCACAAAGAGAAAAACTTTGGGAAAAAAATGAACTAATTCCTATCAAAGCTCTAGGTTATATTCAACTGAGAGAGGCTTCAGAAAGCACTAACGAAAGCTTGAAAACTCGTCTGCCTTCAATTTCAGGAAGAGAAGTCTTTATCAGGGTGAACGGAGAATGTAGGATTTTAGAAAGGCAAATTAAAAGTAGTCTGGCTCTTTGTTTCCATCTCTTACTCCTTTTCTCTCCTACACTCTAAGGAGCATAAAAATTAGAGCTGTTAATATGTGGAAAGTCAGAAGCCCCACCTCTTATTATAGTGTCTCTGGACAGGTCACTTAGCCTATCAGGCCATCAGGGTCCTCAAAATGAAGGGGCAGGATTAGGTCACCTTCTAACATTTCTTACAACTCTAAATCTATGATCTCATTAACCAAATAATTTAAAAGAAGAAGAGTTCTTCAGATTCAACCAAGAAGAGAGGGCAGGAGCATTCATACAAAGTTCACAAGTGCCATTGAAGAGAAATTTAAGGAGTTTCCCCTCTAGGACACAAAGTTGTTTTTCTAGGTTTACACTAAGCTGACTTTGAGTTCAGTTTTGCCATCTCAGTTAAATGTTCAGGGACTAAATAGCTTACTTAGAAAAGCTCAATTTTGCCACCTCTGACATATTTTTCAGGGACTACAGGCAGCTAAATGGTGTAGTGGGTTCTGGGTCTGGAGTCAAGCAGATCTGAGTTCAAATCCAGCCTCAGATACCTCCTAGGTGTATCTCCTTGGGCAAGTCATGTAACTGCTAACAGGCTGAGTTTCCTCCAACTATGAAATTGGCATAATAATAGTACCTACCTCCCAGGGATGTTGTGAGTGAAGTTCAAACAAGATGATATTTGTAAAGCACCTAGCACAGTGTCTGGCAGGTAGTAAACACTCAGTAAATGCTTATTCACCCTCCCTTTACATCTTCCTGGTGCAAATCAATGTTACTTGTTCAATCGGCTGTCAGCTGTCTATCATTTGTCACTTTGCTCAGCTCCAACACAAGTTGTTGGATGGATAATGGCAGGGAGTGATTTATATTTCCTAAAATGTACAGTTCAGCTGTGTAGCTAGATGATCCCCAATTCACCGAATAATTAGGCAAGTTTGTCCTTCAGTTGATTTTGTGAATTTCAATAGGATTTCCTCTTAGCTACTCCATGCAGCAAATTTTATTTTATTTAATGAAATAAATCAGGAAATGCCCATAGAATGCCAGGATTTGTTCTTACTACATATTAACAGAGTTTTCCCAGGAAGCAGCATTAAATGGGTTTCAAAAGATCATTTCACCCAACTGGTTATTTCCTGCACCCCCCCCCCCATTATCATATATTTGGTTACTATCTGCTAAGAGTGTTTCTCAGTCACAGGACAGGATGGGTATTTGACTCATGTATCAAAGTCTATGTGATTCCTTGGTGTTAAGTACAAGAGGATAGAACTGTGGTGGGCAGGGTGTGGGAGGGCTCTTTCACACTTAATGATATGTGCCTTTTCAGTACCCAGGAGCCTGAGGTCTACAGATGTGCTGGGAGGGGTCAAGGGATCAATGTATTCTATTAGTCACCACATGGAAAGACAGAAATGACATGATCTAGCATAACCCCAACTCTCGACTGTCTCCAGGGCAACTCCAAGCTATGGTAATGTTGTCTTTGAGAGGAGTTGTAATTTCCCCCATTCCATTTGGTGTTCAGTTGACCTGAAAAACCTTTTTTCAAATGAAAGCTTGTTTTAATGTTTTTGTTTTCCATGTCTTTCTATTATTTGAATTAAAAATAGAGAAAGCATGGATTACAATACCATATGCCCTAAGGCTAGGATCTTACCTGGAGAACTAGGCAGCTCAGAACCCAGTAGCCAGTACTCTTAAGAACAGTCAGTGAGGAACCCCATTCCCTCTGCCATGTGACAGCCATGATTTCCCTGTAGAGTATGGATCACACATCATGTAGATAGATGATAGATAGATAGATAGATAGATAGATAGATAGATAGATAAATAGATAAATAGATAGATAGATGAGATTGGAAGTCAAGAGTAGCTTCACTTGAGATCTGATTCCATGTGATTTAAAGGCCACTGGATAAATTAATGAATCATTGTGAAATTAATGAATCATTTGCTTCTTTCCCTTCCCTTCAGCCTGCCCTTTTGGGAGCTTCTTGAAAGTCATTAGGTCAACTGGGTCAATTGTCACATGTCTAGCTACTTGCCAATTATGTTAGACCTAGGGGAGGAGATAAGGTTCCATTGATTCAGTATTTTTTTCTGTGCAGAGGTTGGGGTAAGGAGCAAATGATGCGTGTGTTATTTTACAAGGATGAGAGAAACTCATTCCTCTTTTTCTCATGCACTTCCTCCAGGATTTCTCAGCTGGCAAAAGGCTCCTGAGTCTACCAGCTCAAGCCCTGAAGAAAGGGGAGAAGGAGAAAGAGGAGGGTAGAGGAGAGAGGGGAATGTGTTCCTTTAAAAGAGTGCCATGTATTGTTGGAAGAGGATGAGATGGGCTATGCTCTGGATTCCCAGTTGTCATAATAGGACTTAGAGAGTACCAGGGGAGTAACTAGCCCAAGACAAACACAGAGTCCCTGGTGTAAACAACTGGCTTGCTGAAGTTCTGGTCACTTATGGTTTTATTACTGTTGCAACAATGATCACCTCATGGCCTCAGATCTCTCAGAACCCTCCTCCAGAAAATGTGACTACTGAGTCTGGCTCTGGAGGATAACTTATTTGACACCAGTGGATTTATTCTCTGAATATGGATCTCAGAATAACACCTAGTCAGTGTGTGATTTGGTGAGCTATATGCTGGGGAAAACTTGTTCCATCAATCTCATTTTTTCCCCTGCTCTTAGAAAAGACCACCATTTCTTGCATACATACCATTATCTGTTTATTAGCAATAACATAGGAAATACCAATAGCACCAATTAAAAATGAATCCACATGCTGTTTTATCCTTACAGCTGTAATAACTGGTAACTAACAAAAGATTGGAAAGCACTTTCCCAATATAAAAAGATTTGTCGTCATTCTTATCATTAACAAATTAGCCCAATTCTCCTATTATTCAGAAGGCACGTTAAGGTCAGGTACATGGGGTTGAGTGGGGCAAAGTTGTCAGAACCTAGAATGTAGCCATGACTTGTATGTGCTGGCAACCTGTTTTACCCCATGCAAACCTACAGAGCTGAATTTACACACCTTTCAAAATATGGGAGAATCAAAGCTCAATCATAAACAGAAAATAATTCTTCGTGGGAGATGGAGAGCTTTGTAACAGATTCCTATCTTTCTTGTTCAGACCAATGAGTTCTACAGCAAAAATAATTTATCAAGTATGTAATTTGCACATTTCAACAAACTTAAAATGTTCTAGCTGGAATGACTTTTTTCTTTATGAGAGGATATGATAGAGAACCTTAAAAATTCAGTATTCATGGAGGTCACAAGCTGTTTGGTTGTGTGCTCACACACCCACAGGGAATTATCTTCTGAATTCCTTCTAGAAAGTTTACTTTTAAAAAGCAGTTTCATCCAATCCCTCAACAGCTGGACTCCTGGCAAAAGACAGGGAAGAGCTTTTGGCTGACCATAAATAAAATTCTTTGAATCACCAGTATCTCGATTTAAGAAAGATATTTTACTGTGTCTTTCATACACGAAAGCTGATTAACAGTGGTGGTTTTTTTTCAAAAAAATGAACACTATTTCACTTTTTTCACAGGTGTACAAAAAAGAAATGTAATGGGGTTACATTCAACAATAAAGCTTAAAGTCCACTCTAGGTAATAGTTGCATTGACATTCACATACACAAGCACAGAGTAAGTATATTTCAGGATTTTTATAAGAGCATACAGCATACATACAGTAGTTGGATTTTACGTCATGAGTAAGGGCAGCAATTCAGAGTGTCATAGAAAAAAGGGAAACAAAACCAAAGGGGAAGTCATAAGCTAGCGCACCAAGACAATTCACAGAATTACAGGATCTGTAAGTGTGTTCTATATGTCTGAGAAAACAACAACTATCTTTCATTTCTGAGTTTTAGGACAGTTGATTGAAGAAGATTGTGTAATCAAAGTGCACATAGAAAACTTTTTTTTTTAAAAGGGTAGGGATCCTTGGGGTTAGTAACTAATACATGCAAGAGGCAGTCCCAGAGTGACCTGATAGATAGAGTAAAGCTGTGATTGGCAGGTGGCCGATATAATACAGATGTTTCAGGCAATTTCTCTAAAGCACTTCAGTAGCAGCAATGATTGTTTCTAATGGCTGTAGATTTAATTCTCTTTTGGGGGTAAAGGGGAATCATATTTATCATATTTGTTTTTCAACATTTACATCTATACTTTCATTTTTAAATAAATCTATCAAATAACAAAGAGCATAGATAAAGTGAGGTGTTGGGTTTTTTTTTTCTTTCCCTTTTGCATATGTATTATGGGAAAAGGATCTGGCCTTTCCAGAGACATTGTGTGCAAAAGAATGTTTAACAGAGTGAGTACAAGGACATATAGGAAACAGCATCCAAGCCACTCACTTTCCAATGTGTCCACCTGACCGGCCTCCATTTAGAATCTAAGGAACTGTTTTTCCAGCATAATGAAGGTTTTAGAAAGACATCATAGCCAATTTTTTCCAGGACCCCTAATATTGTATAAATAGGCTAATGGTCAAGGGGGCAGAATACAGTTTTGTCTGGGAAATGGGTACCACCTCCTGTCATTAAAAATTCCTTACCTATCCCACACTAAGTTTGGAAAATCTAGTCACTTTCTTTCTCAGGTTTCCTCCCTGGCCTGAAAAGTTCAGAATTACTAGTTTGCTCTGTTTCTTCTCATTTCTACCTCTTCTCCCACTAAGTAACCTAATTTTGCCTTCCCTCATTGACTTCTTATACACTCATAGTAAACACCCACATACCTCCATGCCCGCCCCCACCCCCCACATGCACAGGCACACATCAAAAGTAAGGCCCAGCTGCCCAATCTGAAAACCTTTCAGCCTGCCCTGTAAGTGCCATCAAGACAGGATTCCAGGAGCACAAGGCTAAGAGTCCAACCTCTCACGGGTGGGGCTGGGAGGCCTCTCCTTTGCGGCGTAGGAGAAAGGAAACTTGGGTCTGCTTTTTAGATTCTGAAAACAAGCCAGAGTGGAGAGAAAGAGTTAACATCAGACTGAGTAAAGCTTTTAAGACAAAACCTGTTATATGTGATCTAGACAGACACCAGGAACTTTCTGCTGATTTCTGAGATCTGTACAGATAGGACTGGTGTGGACAGGAGGAAAGAGTCAGGAGTTGCTACATAAGAGAGATTTGCCATTATTACAAAACTGGCTAAGTGGCTTTGTTCCATTGGATCCCTCACTGGTCACTGTTGTCAGTAGTGCTGTTCCCTTTCTCTTTTTTTTCTTGGGTCTTGTTGCCCTTCTTCTTTTTCTTCTTCTTCTTGGTCTCCTCCTTTTTCCCAAAGGTTATGAAGTCACTTTTGTCAATTTGGCTGTTGGGTGGCTCCTGCCGGATGGAGATGATTGCAGGAGATCCCGGAATAATGAATTTGTCTGGCAACTCACCGGGGCCAGGTTGCTTGGGGTTGCCAGGTCCGTATTTAAAGGTCCAGCTGTTGCTGTTGACACCAGCTCCTACAGGGGGGGACACCTCTCCTGCCTCTGGTTCTGAAAAATCCAAATGACAAGATATCAGTCAAGAAAAGCCACCCCCCACCCCCACAGTGCCAGGAATACTGTAATAAGAGAGCATTGCCCACCACTGTTTCCACAAAGAATGTCTTTGTCCAGAACAGAGGCCCAGAGCAGAAGAAAAACTAGAAGTCCACATTCCCTTCCCCACTATGCTCCTGACACTAACTGATTTTCCACTATTGCCTTTCTGGGTCAGGATATTTGGATATATGTAAACATTTCAGTACAAATATCAGGAAGTGCTTTTAAAGTTGTAAAGGAAGCATTGCAAATTTTCAGAAGAAACACCAAGGAACCTGGTCCCATAAAAAGGATTTCTGAATTTTGTCTATAATTTCACTAGACTCTCAGCTCAAGCAAAATCTAGGTGAAAGATGGAGAAAAAGGTGTGCTTTGGCAAGATCAAAAAGTCAAAGAAACTGTTTGTTATACCTGATTAAGCTTCCATAGCTACAGGAAAGATCCTTTTGTAAGTCTAGAGAAAAGCAGGGCAATATAGTGGTAAGAATCCTGGCCAAAGAGTCTGAAGACCCAGACTTAAATTCTGAATCTAATACTCACCAATTATGATCCTGGATAAGTGATCTAACCTTTCCCCGGTATCAGCTTCTTTATCAACAAAATGGGGACAATAATCTCTCCCTCACAGAGCTGTTAACTTTCAAATGCTAGAAAAATATAAATTAATATTACACATATGTTTGAGAATAAAGATATTACAGAGGATTACTCCTGCCTATTCCACCCCCTCTAAATACATATACATATACAAACCATTATATGGTATGAGAAGTTCCTGACCCCGCTCTAATCACACAGCCTTTGTAACCAGCCACATTTTTATTCATTATGTATGGAAGAGTCAGGAAGCTTGTGCAACCTCTCCCCTAGGATGTTTCCATGAAGATGTGGTAGGTTGAAGGAAGTACATGTATATATTCATGTAGGCACTTTGCCCAGAATTCCCCAGAGTTCCCCCAAATTTCCAGAGGACCTTGAACTCTTGAAAGAACTTTCTTCCTGGAGAGGAATCATGTGGAGAGATGTAAAGGGAGGATGTACCAAGAGTTGTGATGATCCCCTTTTCAAGTTTTGAGGAAATAGATGGATGTGTGAACTGAAAGCAGAAAAAGCAAATGGAGCTAAGACCCCAGAGTATGACAGATCATTCAGAAAGGTGAGGAGAGACACAATTGGATTGATTAACACACTAGGGTTGATGGAACTCCTAGAACTCAATTGATAGGACTTCTTCCTCCTGCGCCTCTGGAGTATTGCCTCAGAAAAATCCCGCTTTCCCTTCATCTGAGTCCAAGTCCTTCACTTCCCCTCTGACTGGTGGAAGAAGGGGTGAGATTTAATGCTCCACCTCCCCCAGAGAGCTGAGGGAGGAAAGCCTCTTTCTTAAATGATTGTGTTTCCATGCAATTTAAAGTTGCTATTAATGTTTATGGCCATTTATAATGATTTTAGTACAAGCCAATAAGCACATAGTTTGGAAACGAAGAACAAGTCAACCCCAAAGAAAGTTTCTACTCAGCTCAGGTTGAGGTGGGCATGAGTCAGTTAGAAGGAGAATATCTGTAATTTTAGTAACCTCTAAGATACTATGAGATATCACAGATTGCTTCCGAGCCCAGAGACACGCTTAATAAAGAAAAGAATCAACAGAAGTGAGAGGTAGTGATTGGTGTATTTGTTCCAGTAATCATACTTTCTCCACACAACATATAGCCAAATTCCCCTGGGAAAGACCTAGGATGTCAAGAAATACCAAGGATGGCTTGGTTCACAGAAGGGACAAATTTTCTGAAGTGCTGAAGTATCCCAACACACCCTCTTGAGGAAATAATATCTTGAAGCATGTTGTGTACTGATATCTATCAATTAATCAATCAATTAGCATTTATTAAGCACCTACTATGGGCAAGGCACTAGGTTAGGTGCTGGGAATACAAAGAAAGGCAAAAACAGTTCCTGTTCTCAAGGGGCTCACAGTCTAATGGGGGATACAACATGCAAACAATTGTGGACAAAGAAGATATGTGCAGGATAAATTGGAGGCAGTCTCAGAAGGAAGGCATTAAAACAAAGGTCTAGAAAAGGTTTCATGCAGCACATGGGAGGACTTCAGCTGATATTTGAAGAAAGCCACGGAAGCCAGGAGGTAAGGAGAAGGAGAGAGTTCCAGGTATGACATGCTCAGAATTTGGAAAGGGAATGCCCTTGAGAATCCACAAGGCCAGAGTCTTTGAGTCTCAGAGTACAGAGAGGGAAGCAATGTGTAAGAAGACTGGAAAGGTAGAAAGGGCCAGGTTATGAAAAGCTGAAAAAACCAAACAGAGGACTTTTTATTTGATCCTGGGGGTAATAGGGAAATACTAGAGTTTATCGAATAGGGGGTGAGTTGGTCATATCTGTACTTTAGAAAGATCATTTTGGCAGCTCAATGGAGGCTGTACTGAAGTGGTACTTGAGGTAGGGAGACCCTACAACCAGCAGGTGATTGTGACAGTCTAGACATGAATCGAGGAGGGCCTGTACCAGGATGGTGGCATTAAGAGAGCAGGGCTCACATACAAGATGTTACAAGGTAGAAATGACAGAAATTGTCATCTGGTTGTATATTGGGGGGGGAATGAAAAGTTGAGAATGACACCTAGGTTGCAAGCTTGATGATTAAGAAAATGGTGGTATTTTCAACAGTAATAAGGAAGTTAAGAAGAAGAAAGCATTTTGGGGGAAATATGATGAGTTCAGTTTTGGACATGTTGAAGTTATGATGTCTATGGAACATCCAGTTTGAGAAGCTCATTAGACAATTGGAAATATGAGACTAAGGAGAGTCTCTTGGGAGAGAGATTAATAAGGCTAAACAAGTAGATCTTAGACTTATCTATGTAAAGATCATAATGGTTTCTGAAGGAGAAGCCATGGTTTCTGAGGAGATCACAAAGTGAAATCGAATGAATGGAGAAGAGGGTCCAGTAGAGTCTCAGGGGACTCGAACAGTTAGTGGGAGTGACTTGTATAAAGATCCAGCAAAGAGACAGAAAAGAAGTCAGAGAGGTAGAAGGAGAGTGAAGAGAGAACACTGCCATGAAAACCTATAGAAAAGGACAGAGAGGTCAAAGACTACAGAGAGGTCAAGAAGTGTGAGGACTGAGAAAAAACCCTCAGATTTGAAAATTAAGAGATTATTAGTGACTGCAAAAGAGGTAAGAAGAAAGTAGGAAGAAAGAAAACAGAAGCACCTATTGTAGATCGACTTCCCAAGCAGCTTAGCCATCAAAGGAAGGAGAAATATGCAATGAAAGTTACGGGGAAATGGATGTTTCATGTAAGGATTTTTTAAGATGGTGGAGGCATGAGTATGTCTGCAGTCAGTAAGGAAACAGTGAGAATACATAGAGAGATTGGAAATTAGGGAGAGACTAGAAATGGGTAATCTGCTAGAAAAGATGGGATCTCGTTTGTGCATATATTGGTGAGGAGACGAGCCACCTCTTCAAGCGAAATGAGTGGAAAAAGATAGTGGCAGAAGGCATCTGAATGCTGTGGGACAAAAAACAGTGGAGAAGAGAGAGTTCTCTGCAAATGACCTCAATTCTTTCAGTGAAATATGAGGCAAAGTTCTCGGCTGAGAAGGCATGTGGAGAGGGAACTATGGGAGGTTTGAAGGAGGACACAAAGGTTTGGAAAAACTGATGGAGCAAATAGGATAATGAATCATTTGGAAATGTGTAAAAGGATTGCCCTTTGATAATGAAGACCCAGTTGAAATTATGCAACATAAATTTGTAGTGAATCTAGTCAGTATAGTTTTCCTTATGTCATCTTCATCATCAACACAGATAAATATTAAAAGCTATGTGGCAAAAGGACTGAGGTCAAGGGTGGCAGAGACACTGATGTCAAAAACATCCCCATAATGGTCATAAGCTGAATACCATGAGTTGCACTAGGGTAAAGGAAGCTGCTCCCCCAACTGTGACATTGCAGATAGAAACCAGACAAGTAGAGAGTTACCAGACACGAGTTGGAAATGACCAAATTCGTCCTCCACTTTGGGTATAAACCTTGATCTCAGCACAAGCAACAGCAAAATTTAAAGTCCTAGCTAATTGTGTTGGCATTTACCAGAAGAGCAAAAGAAGGTTTTCCCACCTTGAGGAGGTGGAGAAGGGGCTCCAGGTCATAGGTAAAACGACAGAGAATTAACAAGAAACCTCTCCTAGAGTTGTACTATAAATAAGCTGGTAAAGATCTAGCCAAACTAAAAACAATAGCACTACCACTACAAAGCATTGGTAATTTGGAAATGATGCCCTCTAGGATACCCTTTATGGTATCATCTCTTCTATCTCTCTAGGAAAAATTAATTCAAAGACCCAAGCTTCGCGTATAAAGGTGGTACTGTGGGCGAGCTGGATTTGAGGTCGGGAGATTTGAGTTCAAAGCCCAACTGTCACTTAATACCCATATGCCCTCTATAAGGTCACTTCACCCCTCCGTGGTTTGGTTTCATCTTCAGTAAAATGAGGGGGGTGGACTGACTAGATGACCTCTGCAGTCCCTTCCAGCTGTAAATCTTTAATCCTATTAGCTTCCCAACAGGAGTTCAGCCAGAGTTGAGCTTCCTGTTTTCCTTCTGGGTGCTGATGATGTCCATGAATAATAGAGACAAAAGACTGGAAATTGGTCTGAAAAACTTCTGACAGGTCTGGAGTTGTTGCCTGCATATCAGAACCACTAAAATATCTTTTGGAGAAGTCCCACCAAGTTGAAGCCTGAGCTCATTCCTGACTGCAGAGTTAAATGTGCCCCCTTAGGAGCCACAGAGGATTTATTTCCGATATTGAGCTAGCCCCCAGTGTAAACCCAAGGAATGAAGCTCATTAGTTATTACTCAATAAACCTGTCACCTTTTAAAAAGCATTTTATTTTTTCCAATTATACATAAAGACAATTTTAACATACATTTTTTATATAAAATGTTGAGTTCTGAATTTTCTCTCTTCCTCTCTCCCTCTATTCCCTTCCCTTCCCTCCCATCTCCCTAAGATGGTAAGTAATTTGATATAGGTTACATATGTGCAATTATGTAAAACATTTCCATAAATAAACCTGTCATCCTGAGCCTAGGTATGTCTTCATCCTTGCTGAGCCAAAGGAAAGGAATGAACCTTCTTGCTGGCAAAGGAACCAGCTCACAGCAGGAATGCCAAGGGTTAATCAGCTTTATTTCCACATCACTGAGCTGCTTCTGCCTTTTCAGGGAAACTTGTTTCTGCCTGACAGCCTGAGACACCAAGAAGCTGACAGGGCTTCATTCATGTGCATCCTCCACGTGTTCTGGCTCTGCTTTGCTCCACCACCGCCCCTTCCCACCTCCACCCCAAAAAGCCCCACTGCAGAGGACCCACAGGTACCCAACCCACTCCAATGGCTCCTATTCTGAAGAAATGTTTGACCATTTCCAGATCAAACACATGTTCCTCCTCTGCCAGAGGTAGCCGGGTGTCTGGCCCTGCCCTACTACTGCAGAGCCAGGCAATTGTGACAACAACCACTCTCCACATCTACAACCTTCTTTATTCAAGGAATTTGAAGCCCTGTGGCAATTTCCAGAGAAAAAGAAATAGGTTTTGGTTTTTCCCCAGAAATGCGTCTATTTCTGGATCCAAAGGCAAAGCAACATGGGCCCTTTTTCTGCCCTCCCCCAGGGGAAGGCAAAAAGTGAACCCTCTTCCCCCAGCTCTTCCCCCAGGACCAGCCCTAGTAAAATGGTGATGTCAGCCTAGTCTCTCTTTGGGCTCAATACTGACCCCCATCTTGGCACCCAGGGAGGGTCCAAGCTTCCCAGCCAACCTGTCCTCCCAAGTAAGTTAATTGTCAAGAGCCGATATGCATTTATTTGTATTTTCGTAGCAGACTCGATGAATGAAAAGGGAGGAATGCTTCTAAAATGGTCATATTTCTGGCACCAGGTCAGGGTAGTGGAAAATTGTCTCTGGGAGGGGAGAACCTTCCCAGAGCTCCTTAAGTTAACACTGCATATACGGTGGACTCATTTGGAAATGAAAATAAGAGTACAGTGCAGGGGAAGACATTTTCCTGCACTGGCAAAGCCAAGAAACAGACTCTAGGTGGCACAGTGGAGAGGACACTGAGTCAAGAGTCAGGGAAACCTAAGTTCAAATCCAGCCTCAGACATTCACTAGCTGTGTGATCCTGAGCAAGTCATTTGCCTCAGTTTTTTCATCTGCAAAATGGGGATAATAATAATAGTTGTTATGAGAATCAGATGAAATCATTGTAAAGCACTTAGCACAGTGCCATCATATAGTAGTTGTTAGCTATTATTTTTATTATTACTATTACTGGTACTGACAGGAAATGCAAGTAGGTCTTCCACCAACAGGCAAGGAAGTGCTTTATCACATCTAGCAGGCCCAGGAACTTCGGCTCAGGCTTACAATTCAGGTCCAAAGCTCTGAAGCTGATATCTGTAACTCAGGCAACTGGAGAACTGAGGGGTTTCTGGACTTGACTTAAAAGGTATTTGTTCCCAGGCTGCAAGAGAAGTTTCTTGGGCCTTTACATTGCTACAACACTAGATTGAAAGTTTATTGTTTCCCATAGTGGAAGGGGATTTAGAAATGCAGGCAAAATGGAAGAGACTAAAATCCTTAGCGTTCCCAGACCAGTCCAGGTTTAATGCTGAAGCAGAGTAGATAGACTGCCTGGAAAATAAGAGAGAGGAGGGCTGATGCCCTGGTCCATTCTGAAAGGGCCAGGTCATCCATCTATCCATCACCTCAGACTTGTTTGCTGATTTCTAGTATTTTATTTCTTTCCCTACCACGCAGTTTGCCCCTCTGTGCTTCAGCATTGGACAAGGCTCAGGAGCGGTCATCTCACAGCCTGAGAATTTAGCTTCAGTGCTTGGGCTAGCAATCACTGCTAGAGACACTGCAGCAAGTCTGGCTTGTAAACCTGCCTCCTCCTCGCCCCAAGTCGTTTTGTAGATTTATCCCCAGAATCAAAAGGCCGCTCTCAGTTGGAGCCAGACTCCTAATCACTAGGAAAGCTTCCTGCTGGGGGGCAGCCAACAGGGAGAAGGGGTGGGAGAATAAGAAAATGGTTAGAGGGTGTTCATTCCCAGCTCAGTTCATTCTCCCTTCATTCCTTCTCCTGGCTTTGATCTCTCCTCCCCACCCCTCACCCCAAGCTCTGATCAGGCTTTGACTAGGAACAAGCCTAGATCTCTCGTCGCTTGAAAGAGATCGAAGTGCTGGGGCCTGGGCCTCCTGGTTAGCAATTGTTCTCTGTGAAAAGCGAGAGGCAGCTGAATGAGAATGTGATGGGAATTAGTTCTGATGGGCGGAAGGGGAGGGGCCCAGTCTTCCAGTAACCCTATCTGGCTGACATGCTCAGTGAGAGAAGCCAAGCCTTCAAGCCCCACCCTTCTCTTTTCAGCCCCTGTTCCTATCTATAAGGACTGTGATCCTGGGGCTTCTGGAGGGTCATGCAGACAAAGAGCTTCCAGAAAAAACATTCATTTTGATTTGAGAGAGAGCCATTTTCAATGGTCTGATTCATTTTTTTTAAAGCTGCCTTCTCTTCAGCCTGTCCCCTGCCTGCTCCTGATCCCTTGGCATTTTTCCAATTTACAAGCTCTTGGGTGAGCAGAGCCACCCTAGGTTATTAAATGACTGTAACCCCATAGAGCTTCAGCCAGACATTAACCCAATTTGTTCTTTTCCCTGCCACTGGCTATTCATGAATATTCAACACTAGCACTTCGGCATCCTCCCCACCCCCATCCTTCTGAATCTTGAGAACCCAAGTTTGCTGTGAAAGGGGAGAGACATGGTGAGCAACTGTGTCTCAAGGAAAATGAACTGTATGCAGGACCCACCATTAAGATTAATCTGCACAAAACAATAAATCAAGCCCTGATTTGTAGCGTTTGCTCTCCCAGCACACCCCTTCATCCTGCCTGCAACCCTCAGAGGGGTCCTCAGAGGATAATCTTCCTTTTCTTCTGGTCCATTCCCTAAATCCAGAATGTCCCCTCCCTTCACTTCTACTTTTGGAAATCCTGGTCACCCTCCAAGGGCTAGTTCAAGAGTCACCGCCTTCTTAATTCCCCAGTCTGGAATTATCTTCCCTTTGTCCTCCTGTTCTTATTACGTTCTATTGTGCATGACTGTTTTGTACAATTATGTGCAAGCACAAGGTCTGGCATATAGTAGGCACTTGATATGTAGAATTGAATTATGTGGTATTATTTAAAGTATTATCGCATCTTTCCTGCTGGATTGCAGACTCAGCGAGAGCTGAGACTATCTTTGAATTGGGGATCCTCCCCTCCACATACACATATCTGTCACAGGGTTCTACATGCAGAGTACACTTTACGATTGTGAAATAAATGAACAAACACAAGCATCGCAAATTGTTTCCAGACTTCTTTGGGACTGACAAGTCCATTCTAACTTGTTTCCTTAACAGTTAGAAGGGAGGAAGGTTACCAGATTGCCCACATGCAACAAGGTAGTGCACTGGATGGAGAGTGGAGCTCAGAGCAAGGAAGGCCTGAGTCCAACTGCAGCCTCAGACACTTACTAGTTATGTGACCCTGTGAAAGTCACTTAACCTTGGTTTGTCTCTGTTTCCTCAACTATGAAATGGAGATAATAGCACCTATGGAGAGTGACCTATTGATCAGGGGCTAAATCCCCAAATGGCTTGGGGCGAAGAGGAGTCACCTGCCCATCCATATAGGAAAACGACTCCCAGAGTTGTTATCAGGGTTAAATAAGATAATATTTTTAAAATGCTTAGCACAGCACCTGGAACATAATAGGAACTTAATAAACACTTGCTCCCTTCACACCCTCCCCTAGCTGGCCTAGTTAGAAAAAAATCATCACAGCGGCAAACTAGTACAGAGAACAGTTTCCGAGGCCACAGGGCTCTAGGAATTTGTAGCTTGAATTCTGTTTCCCTATTTCCCCACCTCTCCATCTGTTTGCCTTTGTGAAATCAATGAACCTGTCCTGCTGGTTTAAAGGAGAAGAACACTGAAAAATTCTTCGTGTTCTTTGCCTCCTCACCCTTGATCTATTTGACTAACTCTATTTTTCTATTTAAATACCATTAACCTCAGTAATTGGACCTGATCAAATACATAGAAACAGTGAATGTTCTGGAGGCCAGACAATTTAAAAGTATGATTGTTTTTCAAGAAATCTCAAAGAAAAATGCCAAAAAAGAATAGAAAAGAGCAGAAAACCAAGTGTCACCAGCAAAAGGTGACTTAGAAGGCACCAGCGATTACTGACCCATATTCCCTCTTTCTCATCTCTATAGAATCTTTCTAACATTTATGTACCTGCTCCATAGGTAACAAAATAGCTTTCATCTTAAACCTTTCTCAGTCCCTCAATCTTATTACACCTTTCTGCCCTACACATAATCTGCCACCTTCTGGCTGTCCCTCACTGGTTCTCCTTCATGCCTTCTCTCCCTCTTCATCTTCACCTTCTTGTACAAGAAATTGTTCCCAGTTCTCCTTAAGCCTTCCGTCTGAGATTATCTCAAATTTATCCTCTATATATCCCACTTGTACGTGTCTGCATTTTATCTCCCCCATCAGACTGTGAGCACAAGAACAGGGACTGGTTTTCACCTTTCTTTGAACCCCTTACCCCCAGCACCTAGCACAGTACCTGGCACGTGGAAGGGTCTTAGTAAGTACTGGATGAAAATATGCAGATTTTGCAGATGATTTAGTGCAACAGGTCATGACTTCACATTTACAAGATTGAGTGAGAGGATATAAAGTATACAAGATGCTGTTGTGTTTATTGATTACCACCCAAAAAAAATTTTTTTTAAGAATTTAACAAAGCAAAATTCAGATTTCTAGGCCTTTTTCTGATGAGGTAAGTTCATGTATATGTTAAGATTATACAAGATTCTCTGATGGATGAAACTACAAGCATAATTTTGTTCAGCAATTCTCCAAGTAAGAGAAAAAACAAGGAAACAAGGAAACCCCCAGCTCTAAAACATTTCTTTCCTAGACAAAGATGGTTATCAGTATCATTAAGGATATCTCATATAGATAGTCCAAATAGGAGAGGAATTCCCTGTAGGTGACGAGGTTGTATAGATCATCCTATTTGCAGGTGACATTGTGCTATTCACATCTATTTCTACACTGATTGTGTTTATTGTTCATTCATTTCAGTCATATTCAACTCTTTGTGATCCCATTTAGGGCTTTCTTACCTAAGATACTGGAGTGGTTTGCTATCTCCTTCTCCAGCTCACTTTATGGATAAGGAAACTGAGGCAAACAGGGTTAAATGACTTGCCCAGAATCACACAACTAGTAAAATGTCTGAGGCCAGATTTGACCTCGGGTCTTTCTGACTCTAGACTGAGTAATCTATCTATCCACACACACACACCCCACCTAGCTGCCTCATTTCTATACTGTAGAGATATATATATGTCTCAATAACCTAGGTAGCCTTGCAAAAGAATGGCCTAGAAATCCATATTGGAAAAAACAAGTGTTTGAAGAATAATTAATGCCTAGTTTATGCCAGATAGATAGATAGACAGAAAGATAGACAGATAGATGATAGATAGATAGATTGATAGATAGATAGATAGATAGATAGATAGATGGATAGACAAACAGACAACATTTATTAAATACTTAATATGTGCCAGGCACTGTACTAAGCATTGGCTTTACAAACAGAAGCAAGCCCCTTCCCTTAAGGAGTTTACATTTTAATTGGGAGAAAACAAGACATAAAGAAAAACTGGAAAGGAGTGAGGGTGGGAGAGTACTTGAAAGGTGGCATGGTTTGGAAACAATATCCTGGAAGTAATATGGAGGTCTAATGCCAGGCAAGATAAGGTCCAAGGTGACCCATCAGATCCCAGGGTTGTCCAGCAGCAGAGTCTAAGGTACTGGGGGAGAGAGGGTGAAAGGGAGATGATGGTTATTATATAGATGACATGATTTGAAAATGGTGGCCAGGAAGTTGCAGTTGGTTGGGCAGTCAATTGAGTTAACCCATCAGTACATGTAAGTTGGACAAATACTACAGACAGATGAGATGGGCCCAGAAAGGAGTAAGAGGAAGGGAGTTGACTACATCACATGTGAGAGCCCACATAAACACCCTTTTAAAATGATGCTGAGCTATTCTCTGTCAACAAAGATTAATTTTTAAAAATGCAATATTTTCTTGGTGATGATAAATGGCTATGAACTATGGAACTCCATGGGATCAAAAGAATCAAAATCACAGGTTATCCAAAGACAATGGAAAAAATAAATAGGGGATATAAGTAGGCCTCAGGGCATAACCAACAACCATTCCTTATATGCAAGAAGTGACACAAAAGATATCAAAGATGTCATATCAAAGACTGTTTAACTGGAAAAGGAGAAGGGCCAGTCATATGCTAATAAATAATGATAATGGATAGAGAACCTGAGTCTTGAACTATTGTATGTAAAGTATTTAAAGACCAAGGAGAAGGCCTCTCTAGTGCACTGGGTAGCTTCTTAATGGAAAATTTATGGAAGAATAGGGACAAAAATTGGATAGAATAAAAAGATATGGATGGTTTGTAGTCTACACTGATGTAAAATGTTCACATTGACGAAATTGTAAGTCCATTGAACATGAATAAGTCCAAGAATCTAGGTAATTAAGCAACATTGTGATTATGAAACACACCCTTTGCAATCTATATAATTCTCAGGACCAGGAGGAATAGATTGGTGTTTCTCAGCCTTTCTATCTTCATTATAGCACCAAAGTTCTTCCTTTCTTCCTTCCCTCCTCCTTCATTCTTTCCCTCCCTTTCCCTCCTTCTTTGTCTCATCTATTTCTTTCTTCTCTCCCTCTCTCCTTTCCCTCCTTCTTTCTTTCCTTCCTAGACTACATCACCATAGTGAGCTTTTCATGAGAATCCTCCCCTACTAATGTGAATGGGCATCCTTCTCTGCAACTTATAGTCCTAGAGAGTTCTCTCTGGCCCCTTAGAGTTGAAGTGACTTAGTCAAATGGCCAATATGTGACAGATATAACGCTAGCACCTCTATAACTGAAACCAGCTCTCTATTCACCATGCCATTCTACCTCTCTCCAGCATCTTTCAATGAGCACAAAAGAGACAATAATCTGGCATAGAAATAGTGGAAAAGAAAATAATAATATCATTCTTTCTATTCTCACAGAGCCCCTTAAGCTCTAACTGAACAGACAATATCAAACTTTTACTGTCACAGATGTGATGTAGGAAGACTGTCTCCCTACTTTACAAATATAGAAGCATAAACAGAGGGTAGGCAGGTCAAGTGCACAGAGTCACACAATCAGAAATGGAGCTGAGTCTCTTCAACAAAAGAAATCTACCATAATTCCCTAGCCAAGGAATTCATGGTAGAGGGAAGGTGGGTCCACTTGGAAGGCAGAGTATCCTCCCAGCTCTGAGCATCAGACTGATTTTTCCGCTTACATAGAGAACATTGGGTTGAGAATGCACACATTGTATGGGCTTCTGAGGCTAGGTTATTTCTTGTGGGGTTTTTTTTTTCTTCAATTGGCCTGTAAAGCTTTAGTGATGCTTCCATGCCTCAGACCCCAGCTGTGATCATTTTCAGGAATCTCAAAGGCTAAGAAAGAAAAAAACATAGAGTGGTTTCTAAAAATCACAAAATTTGCTTTGTTACCAAAATAACTTCGCCATTTTTGGTAGAGTATAACAATATCATTTGCAGCAAACATAGCTCTAAAAAAGAAAAATTATTGGATTAAATTCTTTAAAATGCAATTAAAAAGCAAAACCAAACCTTCTTTCTCAGCTCCATACATAAACATTGCATCCCAATGCCTAAACCAAAAGGTCTAAGATTTCACTTGTGTTTTTGTCTGTTTTCAATCTTTTGTTTCAACCTTCTCTCCCCAGTTGCTCAATTTTCCCAGGTTCTGGAGTGGGAAGGTGCCTTTTGGTATTTTACTTCCTCCAACAAAGTCCTCATAGCTCTGAAAATCTACCTGGAGGACCCAACATTCTTGAAATGATCTTACCACTGTCAACAACTTATTCCCTACTTGAATTTATTTATGGAACTCTCTCAGGAAGGTTCTTCCAGGCAACCCCTTTGTATCTCACTCTCTCCTTGATCTATTTATTCCCAAGGTAGCTTAATAATCTCCATGGAAGGAAGCTTCCTTACTCGATGACAAGAAATAGCCTCCAAGCTTCTTTGAAAGGAGGCAACTAACTTTAAGAATCTCTTCAGGATTGCCTAGCCACCACCTCACTGAAACTTAACTAATAGATGTCACCCAAAGTCACAATGGTGGGGGAAGGAAAGGGAGGGGAGTGGCAGGTATATTTCTCAAAGGCGTTGTGGTTACTAGTCTACTCCCATACTTTCATGAATCTTTGATCATCTGCAATATAGATTACAATCCAATTGTAACTGTCCAACCTAAGCTACGCTTTTCCGTTTCCTCCCACTTTCTACTATAAATCTAACAAATTGGTTAGATTAGGGTCTAGGGGTGGGAGAACCTAAGAGGCATCCTGCTTTCTCAGGCTTGATTAGCCATAGTTCCAGTCATAGAATCACATAATCTTAGGGCTGGTAGGGACATTAGAAGTCATCTCTTCTCTACCAAACCATAGCACCACCCACTTATTCAACTATATGAGAGGCAGCACATCATACAACAGGGGTCTTCAGAGTGGGGACTGTGGAATGACCTGTCCCCAAGCCAGAGTGTAATCAATGAACTGGAAGGTGGCAAGATGGGTCTTATTCTTCCACCTCTACAAACAACCATTTTTGGAACTCTCAAACACAACCACATCTACCATTCTCCCAATATTTTCCTACTATACCTACTCTCACTGCTGGGCAAGCTCCCAATCTCTCCTTCTCTCTGCCTCTAAAAGATTTAGGTAAGATTTAACCTAACCCTGACCCAAGTACCCACAGTAGAAGCTATGTAGGCACCATCAGGAAAATCTGCCACTACCATGTCTATCCCATTCCTCCTCTAAATACATCCACCTCATACTCCCTCCATCATACTGTGCAGTATGTGCCCCTTGAAGCTCTGTGCTTCAGGGAAGTGACAAATAAGAGCCCACCTGCTCCCCTTTTTATTTTTTTGAGAGACAAAGTGAGTTGCATAAAATGAGCAGACATGGATGGGTTGCAATTTGCAGTGCACAACTCATTACATTATTTTCCTCCCCAAACACCCCCCCTTTCTGAGCACCACCATCCTTCCATCTACCATGATGTACAACCTTGGTGTCATCCTCACCTCTTCACTCTCACTCACTCTATATTTCTAAGCAGTAGCTAAATCTGATTATTTCTAGGTCCACAACCTCTCTGGTATATGTATTCTCTCTTTTGTTACACAGCTAGATTTCTACTGAAGACCTATATCACTTATCACCTAGACTACTGCAATAATATCCTAACTGGTTTCCTGGACTCACATCTCTCCCCACTCCAATCTATCCTACATAAACCAGTCAAAGTGATTTTTTTGTTGACAGTGCAGACATGACCATGCCATCCCCTCTTTCCTCATCTCCAACTTATTCACAAGCTCCAGGGTTTCTCTCCTACATTTATAATCAAATATAAACTTCTCTACTGGTATTTAAAGCTCTTCACAATCTGAGCCCAACCAACTGCCACTACTGTCCCTGCCCCATTCCCTCTCTAAATACATCCACCTCCTACCCCTCTATCATACTGTGTAGTATGTATCCATTGAAGCTTTGTGCTTCAGGACAGTGACAAATAAGAGCCCACCTGTCCCCCCCTTTTTATTTTGGGTGGGACAGAGTCTTAGTATAAACTACTCCCCAAATGCATTCCAGACAAACAGGTCTTCTTGCTTACAAAAACACAATCAAACATGAATAGGATTTTAAGGTATGACACCATCCATTAAACTGAACTATAGAACGAAAGAATAGATTTGTATTTTTAAATGTCTTGAGTTGAAATCACAGGCAATTCATTTTCGCCTTTTCTTTTTGTATTGTTTATGCTGAATATCCACACACAGAGAAATAGAACTCCTTTTGAAAACTGTTCTATTCATTGACTCTGTGACATGTTATTTGATTATTGAACTTTGTATCTTTCCACCAAAATAAGTATCTTAAAAAAAAAAAAAAAGGAAATTTTCCTGGTGGACTAGCTACCTTGATAAATCCAGCATATACATCTCCCCTAACTCCAAGACATACACAGGAGCTTTTGGAAAATAATGAAGCATATTCATTCACATTACTCTCTAGAACAAAAAGATTTTTATATCATTAATAAATAAATTTTTTAAAAACTTATTTCATCTTTCTTTTTGCATATATTTTGTAATGGCACACAATATAACATATGTAAAATGAATAGATAAATATACATATATTAGGAGGGTGTGCTCCAAAATGTTTTGCTAATAGAAATACACAATTGAAAAAGTTTAGAGATCATTGAAATAAAAATTAGAACACCAGATTTCAAGTCAGGAAAACCTGCCTTCACAAATTTGACCTCAGACATTCGCTAGTTTCCCTAAGGCTCCTTTCCTCATTTGTAATAAAAAATAAAAAAACAAAAACGAAAAAAATCTGGGAATAATAGCATTTCTCATACAGGATTGTTGTGAGACTCAAATGAGATAATATATGTGTATCTTTACATCAGTGTTAACAAGTATTACACAAATCGGCCAGGATCTAAAACAGGATGGGGGGGAAAATCCACATTAAGGATTTGGATTATTCAATGGCTGACGTCTTGTCGTGCTAAAATGGGCCTAGACTGGACTCCTCCTCTCCCAGAATGCTTCACATCATAGTTCCTGTCTGCAGCCCATCTGGAGATGTGTGAGGGCCAATCATTTTACTCAATAAATAACTTGCTCCTGCCTTTGGTTTGGATTTTTTTTCTTCTCCTTGTAAGAATACAGGCTCCTCTAAGGTTGGCAGCAGTCCCAGGCTCTGTGTTGCTGTGTCACTTCTCAGCCCTGAACAACCATTTCCTGACAAGTAGTGAAATATCTACATGAAGGGCACAAAATGGAAATCCTGTCAGGCCTCTAGAAAAGCTTAGAAAAGATAGGGACAATGAGGGGTCTCTATGAAGAGACTTGGAGTGCTGGGGACCATGCTAAAAGTGGGCTCCGTTCTACATAGGCACCAGTAAGGGGAAGTGAAAGGCATGCTAGAGACAAAAACCTGAGTACAGTTCCTGACTGTCTGTCCTTATGGCATTAGGCAGGTCACCTAATCGCCCCAGGTTTCTGCAACTGGAAAGTGAGGAGACTGGAGTAGATGACCTCCGACTTCCTTTTCAGCTCTAAATTAGGATCATGTGATCCTGCCTGTGCCCTCATTCAACAATTCTGTGAACATTTGCCAAGCCCCTACTATGTGTTTAAGGCATTGTCTGCTAGGCAGCTGGGTGACCATAATGGATAGAGTGCTGGGCCCTCATCTTCATGAGTTCAAATCTGGTCTTGGAAACTTACTTGCTGCATGACCCTGGACAAATCATGTAACCATGTTTGCCTCAGTTTCCTCATCTGTAAAATGAGCAAAACCATGGCAAAAAGTAGAAAACCACAGCAAACCACTCCAGTATCTTTGCCAAGAAAACTCAAAATGGGGTCATGAAGCGTCAAACATGACTGAAATGACTGAACACAGCAACAACAGCAACAACAGTGGGTATGGTGGATAGAGTGCTGGGCTCGGAGTCAGGAAAACCCATGTTCAAGTCCAGCTTCCAACAGTTACTGGCTGTGTGACCCTGGGCAAGTCACTTCATGTTGTTTGCCTCAGTTCCTCAGGTGTAAAACGAAGTTAACAACAGCACCAACATCTCAGGGTTGTTGTGAGATCATCATCGTAAAGTGCTTAGCACAGTTCCTGGTGCAGAGTGAATGCTGAATTAGTGCTTTTTTCTTTCCTTCCTTGATCCCAGGTCTGGGGCAGGGATCCTGCAGCATCAAGACCACATGTGGCCCTCTAGGTCCTTGGGTGCAGCCTTTTGACTGAATCCAAACTTCACAGAACAAATCCCCTTAATAGAAGGATTTGTTTTGTAAAACTCAGTCAAAAGGCCGCACCCAAGGACCTAGAAGGTCATGCTGCAGGTTCCCCACCCCTGTTAGGTGCTGAATATTCATAGATATACACAAAACAGTCTCTGTTGGTAAGGAATTTCTATTTTCCGAGGAGATCATTATTGTACAAACAGACAGGGAGAATGCAAGGTAATCTGAGGAGACTGAGAGCACCAGAAAGTGAGGAAATGAGAGAAGGCTTCACCAAGGAGGTGGTATGTGAACTGGCCCCTGAGGATAGATTCCCAAAGGTGAAGGCTTCAGGGACAACTTAGAAAAATGCACAGAGGTAGATGGAATGTTGAGTTCAGGGGACAGCTAGTAGTCCAGTTTGACAAGGATAGCTATTGTATGGGAAGGGGAGTAATGTAACATCATGCAGGAAAGTAGGTTGGAGTCACATTGTGATGCCCTTTGAATTACAGGCTGAACCATTTTTACTTTTTGCTAGAGGCAACAGGAAGCCATTGAGTGTCTTTGAGAAGGAGAGTGACAGTGAAATGTATGCTTCAGCAAGATTACTTTGGCAGCTGGGTGGAAGATGGAGGATGGAGGAGAGACTGGAAGCATGGTGACAAATTAGAAGATTACACTTACATAGGTCAGTGATGATAAGGGTCTCAATTAGGATCCATGTGAGTTAAAAGAAAGAGAAGAAAAAGCAAACAAGAAATTCTGTGGAGACAGGAAAACAACTCACACAAAATCTATAGAACTTGTCAGCTCATGGATAGGAAGAAGTAAGGGAGAGAGAGGAATCAAAGATGGCTCTAAAGTTCAGAACCTGAATGACTAGGAGGACAACGGTGCCCTCAACAGAAATCGGGAAGTTTGGAGGAAGGGCAACTAGAAGAGGGAAGGGGGAATAATGAGGTTGAGATGCTGGCACAATGTGCAGGTGGATATGTTAAACAGGCAGTTAGAGGTTTAGAACTAGAGTTCAGAAGAGTGATGAAGACTGGTTACACAGAATTGGAAGTCATCTGTGTAGAGATGTTAACTGAACTTATGGGAGCTAAACTTATGGATGCATGGGCCCAGGACACTAGTCTTGGGATAAGGGATATAGATCCTCTCTTAGGGGGCAAAGCAAGGATCATGATTCAGCAATGACACTGAAAAGGAATGATAAGACAGATATGAGTAACACCAGGGAGGAAAAAGTGTTCTGGGAGAAGAGGGTGGTCAGTGGTATCCAAACATTGCAGAGAGATCAAAAAAAGGGAAAGATGGTCTGAGAAAAGGCCACCAGATTTAGCCCTTATCAATGGTGACCTTAGAGAAAGCAATTTCAACTAGTAGGTGTGGTGGGAAGTCAGATTTTTAGAAGTGAGTAGAAGGAGAGGAAGAGGAAACAAGGATAGAAGACTCTAGTCTAGGATTTGGTCAGTGAATGACCAGATAAATATAGGCTTGAGCAGATGGAGGGTTAAGTGAACAGTTTGGTTTTTGGTTTGGTTTTTTGGAGGGAGAGGTTGTAGGGGGAAGGTAGGGCAATTGGGGTTAAGTGACTTGCCCAAGACTGGATTTGAACTCAGGTCCTCTTGATTCCAGGGCCAGTGCTCTATTCACTGAGCCACCTAGCTGCCCCTGTTTTGTTTTTTAAGGATAAGAGAGATCTAACTATATTTTAGGGCAGGAACTAATAGAGAGAAAGAGACTGAAGATGAAAAAGAGTATTATGGATGGGTCCCAGGAGAAGATGTGCATATTTCATCTCCCTGATACGCGGTAAACTCTTTGAAGACAGAAACTGTTTACTTTAAAAACAAATGACAACAACAAAACCTTTTGTGTCTGTCTCCCTAAGCACCTAGTATAATGCTTTCTGAATATATGCTTACTAAATTAGGTTGAATTTCTGATGTCTTCCAAATAATACCACCCCTAGAATTTCACGATTTAAGTTCAATTCATGCCTGAAAGCTATCTTGGGTCTCACTTCTATGAGGTAACATTAATGACCTCTCTTCTCTGTTATGATGAGAATAGAGGCAAGATAACCATAGAGACATGAAAGAAATAACCAATATAATAAATAAATGCACATTTATATTGCAATTAAAGGTCTACAAAGGACTTTAAAAAAAACACTTGAAATTGGGGCAGCTAGGTGGCTCAATGAATAGAACACTAACTCTGGAGTCAGGAGGACCTGAGTTGAAATTTGACCTCAGACACTTAACACTTACTAGCCATGTGACCTTGGGAAAGTCACTTACCCCCAATTGTCCTGCCTTCCCCCCTCCAAAAAGCAAATACATATATAAACCTGAAATTGACACTGAATTATTATTCTCACTTTACAAATTAGGAATCTGAGGTTCAGAGAGTCTATATTGCTTATGACCACACCTATAAGTGTTAGAGGCAGGATTTGAACCCAAGTCTTTCCTGACCCCAAGCCCAGAACTTCTATCACTACATCTCACTCCCATCTTTCAATAATAGGATCTGATAAACTGCTCCTAGGGTTTCTAAATCCAGCTAGCCAGCCTCCTTTCCTCCCCAGATTTAGAGAAACAGTTCTTCAGCTCAGAGAGGATGGCTTTCTTCCACTTGGAGCTTTCCCAAATGCAAATATCAGAAGACAACTTGGATTAGAAAAGAAGGAAAAATTGCTCTGACATTGAACTGTGTATTATCATTTTCAGGCTCCTAGGCATCACTTGAAAAAAAAAATCTACTGAGCTCTAACTTGAAGGAAAGCAGCTGGATTGGGATCTCAGTGATGCTAACAGCTAGCTCTTGTAGGTATCACCCCTTGACTCAGAGACTTACTAAGGTGAAGGGAAGATTAAAAATTATATGGTCAAATGTTTTAAAGGTGGAAAAGACTTTAAGAGGATATCAAATCCTGATTTAGTCCAGTGGTGTCAAATGTAATTAGAAATGGTGGCCACTAAACCATATGTAAGAATCCCCAGAGGATGTTATATTGACTTAGAAAACCACATATTAACATCATCTACATTCTACTGTATTTGGGGGCGGCTAGGTGTTGTAGTGGCTAGAGTGCCAGAGTCAAGAAGACTCATCTTCCTGAGTTCAAATCTGATCTCAGACACTTAGTAGCTATATGGCCCTAGACAAGTCACTTAACCCTGTTTGCCTCAGTTTCCCCATCTATAAAATGAACCGGAGAAGGAAATGGCAAACCACGCCAATATTTTTGCCAAGAAAACCCCAAATGGGGTCATGAAAAGTTGGATATGACTGAAATGACAGCATGACAATATTAGCAGAGCTACTGATTCTTTTAAGTCAAGGATTCTTTAAATTCGTCTGTGTCATAGACCCCTTCAGTAGTCTGGCCCCGAGGCCTATGGACCTCTTCTCAAGCAACCTCTATTGCTTGTATTCATAATTAAAGGAAATGCTGTAATTCAGTTAAAATTAAAACATAATCTTTTCCTACATGGAAGTTCACAGACATGCCAAAATCTAACTAGCAGGGAGCCTTTGGAGCCCAGGGTAAGAACCCATCATGTAAGTACTGTTAGAGGAAAGGATGCCCTTTCTTTCCTTCTCAGAGCTGTGGATAATGGGTATTCGGATGGCAAAGCAGAAAAAAAGTCTTTTTTTCATACCACTTCTGTCTAAACTCCTTGGCAGCCTTGCCTTGTTACGGCCCTTCCCTGGAGGCTCCCAGCCCTTACCCAGTTATCCAAGATAACTGCATCTAGCATTTGACCTGAATATGCTTCTTCAGATTAGGCAGTGGCATTTTCAACTCTAATACTGCCTCAAGTGAAGAGGGGATTCTCTTCTTCCCCTACAACTCAGAGTGAATGTTTTTAGAAGTGTTTTTATGTCACTGATCCCTGCAGGCACAGGGGAGAGCCTTTCCTTGCTGGGTCACCAGTGTCAACAGGGCTGTGGGCAGGCCAGATACAGATGCTGTTGGATGAAGGGGATCCTAAAGTAAGTTTATCTCGCTTTTTGTTCTTCTTCCTCCTTCAGCCTTTTTTACCACCTTCCAGTGGAAATGGCCCCCCAAGGAGCCAGGCAACTTGCACTGCAGGGTGTCTCAGAGAGGCCCTAAACCTAAATTCACTGGCTTCTGTGGGATTCTCTATCATGTCAGAATAGAAATGAGAAGTCATAATTCCCAAGATCCTTTTCCCTCCCAAGAAACAGATCATTGCTATGATCAGATAAGATGAGAAGGAATAGGCCAGGCAGGCTAACCTCTCTGTCCTAACCCTTTAAAACACAAAATAACAGACGGAAATTCAAAAATTGAGTTGGACTCCTTTCTATATAGGGTACATATATGCTGACGCAAAGGATTGTTTGGAGTACAGATCATCTGTCTGTGTGTGCTGAAACTGTGATGCTCTCAGCAACCACTTCAGATTATGAAAAAAAAAAGTGGATTATCTTCCCGAAACAAACTGAAAATCCTTTCAAGATCTTTTTTTTTTCCTAGCCAAACCATCTACCTTCATAAAACTGGCAAGCTTTAACTCACATGTCTATAATAGGGAGAACTGCAATCAGTCCTTAATTCCCTACCCAGTCATTGGCCTGCTTCTTTGAGATTGTGGCTTTCACAAAGAAGGCACATGCTATGAAAGCTATTTTTACTGGCCTACATCTCTCATAAAACTCTTGATGTATAATCTGAAGGACTGAGAATTGGTAGGGTTGTGTGCTCTCGGGAGACATAGGATCTTTGTGCCAACCTTATATAACTCTATTATACATCTGACAAACAGCAATGGCCCTGAAGCCCCACACATGGCCAGACTGTCCCCTCTTCTGGGCTGACAATCCTATTTTGTTATGAAGATGGAAGATAAGGGATATAAAGGAAACATACAAGTTAATTTCCTTTTCCTGTCCCCCAAAACCTGCTGATGAAATAATTATGCAGAGATGCTTATTTTTACAAACACAGGAAATCTGGATTCTCACAATTATATTTCCTGTGCTTTCTCCTTAAAAATATAAGTTTTGGGTTCCAAAGATAGGACTATGGTTTTGCTGCTCTAGAAGGTGGGGAGGGGAAGGAGAAGATACAGAGCAAGTAGATACTATCACTAGTATACTGAGCACATTCTAGTCTTAATGGATAGAACTCTACACCCTGGACTTAGGAAGACCTGAGTTCAAGTCTGACCCTAGCACTTACTAGCTGTGTGAACCTGGGCAAGTCACATAATTGCCATTTGCACCATTTCATCAACTGTAAAATGGGGGTAATATTAGCACTTTCTTCTCGTGACTGCTTTGAGGATCAAATAAGATATTATTTGTGAAGCCCTTACCACAGTGCCTAGCGCAATAGGTGCTTAAGCTTTCATTTATTTTTTTTTTGGTATTGTCACTTTTATTACATTGGCATAGCATAGGCATGAAGACTGAATACTACCCCCAGCTACTTATGTTGCTGTTAGTTTCTTTTTTTATTTAATATTTTATCTTTTCCCAATTACATGTAAAAACAACTTCAACATTCTTTTTTCAAATTTTGAGTTCCAAATTCTCTCCCTCCCCTACTCATTGAGAAGGCAAGCAATGTGATATAAGTTATAAATGTATAGTCAAGCAAAACACATTTCCATGTAAGTCATGGTATGAAAGAAAACACAGACTGAAAAAAAACTGAGAAAAATAAAGAATTAAGTTTAAATTTAAATGTTTATTTTCTTCCTTCTTTCCTTCCTTCCTTCTTCCCTCCTCTTTATAAGACTCTCTCTCACCATTACCCAAACACAATAATTCACTGTTTGGTATAAGTCATTCTATAAACCAAGGGTCTCTAAATCAAGAATTCCAATGATCTAAATGTATATAAAACCCTAAGGAGGTGTCATTCAAAATCTCTCATTTCTTCTCCTTTGATTTCTACCACAAAATTCCTATGTTCCTATCCCAGGGCTGTTGTGCATCATAGAAAAAAATCACAAAATTAATTCCATTTACCCTCTATAATTTAATTAGAAAGCACATATATGCCTACTATATGCAAGGCACTGTGTTCAGCATTGGAAAAACAAGGACAAAAATGAAACAGTGCGTACCCTCAAGAAGCTTATATTACATGGGAGAGGTACAACTTGTATACAAGTAAGCAATACAAAGTAATAACAAAGGGATAAGATGGTTTATAACTGAAGTGATCGAGAAACAAATTGAAGTTGTGTCTGATCTGTGTCTTGAAAGAAGAGGGAGATTCCATAAGACAGAGGCAAGGAATAAGTACATTCCAGAAATGCAGAACCACTAGTACACTTGGACAGAGGCTAGAGAAAGCATGTTATGTACAAGCCACTTTGGAATGGAAAGTGCAGAAAATAGAGTAATAGGTGGATGTCATATTGTGCAAGGCTTTAATAAGGCTGAATAAGTTTGCATTTTATGCTGGAGACTACAGAGAGCTAGTGAAGACTTGAGTAAGAGGATAATGCAAATGAATCTGTATTTTATGGATATCAACTTGGAAACTTTGTGGAGGATGAATTTATAAGGGGACAGGCTGGAGGTAGGGAGACCAATTAGAAGGCTCTTGCAATATTCTCAGAGAGTTGATGATGGCATGAAGTACTATAGAGCTTACATGAATGGAAAGGAGGGGATAGAGGCAAGAGATGGTGTGGAAGTAGAATTAACATGGTTTCTACAACTGACTGGATATGGGACTTGAGAGTAAAAAGAAGAGTCAAGAATGACCAAGAAACCTCCTGAGTGACTGGAAGAATGGTGGTTTTAACAACAAAAATTCTGAAATTTAGGGGAGGAATGGTTTGGGGGTAAAATGTAATGAATTTCATGTTAGACCAATTCAGTTGGATATGCCAGCTGGAGATCCATCTGGAAATGTCCAGCAGGCAGTTGGAAATACAACAGTGGAGTTTGGGAGAGAAATTAGAGCTGAATACATAAATTTAGAAGTTATGTGTGTAGAAAACACACTTGAGCCAATGGGAACTGATGAGATCACCAGAGGAAGAGTATAGAAAGCGATCAACTCCTAGAACAGAGTTGGATGCCTGAATTTAGAAAGTAATCCAGTGAAGGATTACTGAGAACCAAGAGAGGAGGAAAGAGATGTGGAGAAGAAACCAGAAAGGATCATGGCATGAAAGCCAAGGGAGAAATAACAAAAGAGATGGTATCTGACAATTTCCAAAGCCACAGAGAGTTCAAAGACAACACAGCCTGAGAAAAGGCCATTGGAGCAGTTTAAAATCATTGGTGACCTTAGAGAGAGCATCTTCATTTGAACAGACACTCAGAAATCAGATCACAAGAAATTTAGAAGAGAGGGGGAAGAGAGAAAATGGAGGCAATGCGTATAATAGACCTCTATGGCAGTTAGGTAGCACAGCAGACAGAGCTCAGACCCGTGAAGACTTGAGTTTAAATATGTCCTCATAGGGCAGCTACAGACCTGAATTCAAATTTGACTTCAGACACTTAACGCTTACTAGCTGTGTTTCCTTGGGGAAGTCACTTAACACCAATTTCCCTGCCTTCCCCCCCTCCAAAAAGACAAAAAAAAAAATCTGACCTCAGACACTTACTAGCTGTGTGATCCTGGGCAAGTCATTTGACTTCTACCTTAATTTCCTTATCTGTAAAATGAGGATAATAATCACACACACACACACACATTGTTGCAAAGATGAAATGTTTGCAAGGTGTTTTGCAAACCTTTAACAGTCTATAAATGCTAGTTTTTAAAAACTATGTCTTCAGGAGACTGGATGTAAAGGGGAGACGATATGGGATAATAGCTCAAGAATATTGCAGGATGCTGTAAAGGATCATATAAAGGAGTTTTTGGGGGGATTTTTAAGGGATGTGGAAGACTTGGCAATGTTTGTAGGAACAGAATAGGAGCCAGTGGGTATGGATAAATTGAAGATTAGAGAAAGAGAATGATCAAGGAATAAAGATTCCAAAGGGCATGGGAATAAGAACACAAGTCAGCTGTGAGAACTCCCACATTGACCTTTCCATTAGAGATTAGAACAAAAGAGGAGAGAAGAGAGATGATGAAGAGGGACTTTAAGGTATGGAGTATGGGAAAGAAAGAGCTCACCACCAATGGCTTCTATTTTCTCAGTAAAGAAGAAGGCAAAATCACTCATTAAGAAGGAAGGGGGGGGGCGTGGCTAGGTGGCAAAGTGAATAGAGCAACCGGCCCTGGAGTCAGGAGGACCCGAGCTCAAATCTGGCCTCAGACACTTAACAGTTACTAGCTGTGTGACCTTGGGCAAGTCACTTAACCCCAACTACCCTCCAAAAAGCAAGAAGAACAAGAAGAAGAAGAAGAAAAAGAAGAAGAAGAAGGAGAGGAAGAAGAAGGAGGAGGAGGAGGAGGAAGTGGAAGTGTTTAAAAAGAGAGAAGGGTTGTAATAGCCTCTGAGGAAAAGATGATGGTGTCAATCAGGTGAGAATTATCATGTAGTATTGAGGGACTAGGTGAGATTAGATGATGTAAATTTGTAGTGAATCTGCCGGTTATTACCCAGTCCTTTGACTTTCTTCAGGAATGATGAGCAGCACCTAAGTAGGAATGGGGAAGACAAATGGTTGGGGCAATCCTTGGAGTTTGGTTTGGCGAAGCATGATTGCTAATACAATAATGGAGCCAGGTATTTAAATGTAGCTGATTAATTAGGCAACCATAGGGTTAAGAAGATGAAAGGAGGAAAGTTAAGACAAAGCAGGAATGATGGACTGGGAGAAGAGAGAGGAGTGAGAGGACTGGAATTCACAGCGAGTGCAAAAAAATAAGATACTGTAGAGCCCTGAGGCCTAGAGTCGATGGGGATAATAATAGTACCCACCTCACAGTGTTGTTGCGAGGACCAAACGAGACAATATTTGTAAAGTGTTTAGCACAGTGCCAGGCACATAGTAGGTGCTTAATAATTGCTTATTCCCTATATAGCTCTGTGTGTATATGTATGCATATACATGTGTATGTGTGTGTGTGTGTTCTGCATAATATATGTTTAAGGAGATAGGACAGGGAGTAGATTTTTACCTCAAAAAATACTGACTTAAACATGGAGAAAAGAGGATCAGGAAGTGGGAATTTGTCCACCATATGATGAAAGATAATTACCCGATATGTACTACCCACAGTCCACAGTCAATGGAGTTTTTCCCTGCCTCTGACTCTCAGGGGGTTTAAGTCTCATAGTTCTGAGACGTCAGTAACTGAGGAAGAATAAGATCTCCAGAGGCTGGGCTGAAGTTAGGATCCAAACTCACCAAGAATCTAATCCCAAGATACCAGAGGATGAGGCACACAGGCCTAGGAGATTCCCTGTAGCAGGCATTCAGATGCTGTTCCCTAAGTCCTCAGGAGTGTCTGTCTTTATTCTCCTTTCTTCTGCCTTTGACTCTATTACTCCCTCCCTCCTTGTTCCTCTGTTTCTCTAACCATATTTCCTCTGCACTGTATTCTCTGCTGACATTTTATTCTCTTCTTAATTCCTTAATGCAGGTGTTCTTCAAGAGTCCTCCCCTTACCCCTCTATTTACAGGTTTGTAGGGAATCTCATGTACTACTTCAGTTTCAACTATGACCATCAACTCTCAGCCTGGGCTTCTAATTCAAGTTCCACACCCAAAAACAATTGCTTCCTGGATATCCTGACCTAGAACAAAGGTCAACAATTACAGTTAGTGAGTCAAATCCGGCCGAGTACCTGTTTTTGTATGGTCCACAAACTAAGAATGGTTTTAATATTTTATGTACAAAGACAGACATGGATTTGGTCTGAAGGCTACCCACTGACCAAGCTCCCTACCCAACACTTCAAACTAAAAATGTCCCAAAGATAGGTTATTATATTTCCCTCTAGTCCTGTTTGTAGTTCTGACTTCATACTTTCTCTATGTAGTACATTCACATTCACATTCACTCTATGTAGTAGATCATTCACATTTTCTCCCATGTTCATAACCTTAGGTTTATTTTTCATTCTTCCCTTCTTTAATTCCACCTTTCATATCCAACCAGTTGCTAAATCCTATTGATTCTACTTTTCTAACAACCCTCACCATCCATCCTCTCCTCTCTGTTCCTATTGTAACCACCTTCCAAAGGAGGCCCTTATTTACACCTTGCAAAAGATGCTTGGAAAATCTTTCCACCTCCACTCTCTTCCCCTTCTAATAACATTCTTCTTATTGCTATAAAATAATCTTTCATCTCTAAAGAGTTAGTGATGTCACTTACCTGCTCAAGAATCTTCAATGGCTTCCTATTACCTAATAAGTAAAGTGGAAACTCTTTGTTTGACATTCAAATCCCTCCACAATCTGGCCCAAGCCCACTCACCTTTCTAGCTTTGTCTTATATAATTTCTCTTCACATACTACACACTCTAGTCAAACAACCATTCCCTGCCTCTCGCTGCCAGTTCTTCCCCATCCCCTCAGACCATGATTTCATGCTTGATGACCTTGCTCATGTCATTCCCCCATGCCTGGAATTCCTTCCTTCTCCATTTTTTTGTCTGTTGAATTCCTACTCTTTAAAGACCTACAAAAATGCCATCCCCCCCTTATGTCCCCAGTCAATAGCAAAACTTCCCCCTTAGCCATTACTTATGATTTATTTTTATAACCTTCTAATGCAGTTATCATATAATTGTATTAATATGGCTTTCTGTGTTGGTACCTTATCCCTGTACAAGGCTGCAAACATCATAAGAGAAGGGACATGTCTCATTGAAATGTTGTGTCCTGCCTCCTCCTCTCCACGTCTAGCATAGACTTCTGCACACATTTTGTGGTTATTCAGACATTTCAGTCATGTCACACTCTTCATTACCCCATGTAGGGTTTTCTTGGCAAAGATACTGGAGTGGTTTGTCATTTCCTTCTCCAGCTCATTTTATACATAAGGAAACAGGCAAACCAGGTTAAGTGACTTGCTCAGGGTCACACAGCTGGTAAGTGGCTGAGACTAATTTTAAACTTAAGAGGGGTGGCTAGGAGGTGCAGTGAATAGAATACTGACCCTGGAATCAGGAGGGCCCGAGTTCAAATCCGGCCTCAGACATTTAACACTTACTAGCTGTATGACCTTGGGCAAGTCATTTAACCCCAACTGCCTTCCAAAAAAGGAAAAATAAATAAATTTAAACTTAAGAAGATGAATCTTCCTGACTCTAGGCCCTGCACTCTATCCACTGTGCCACCCAGCAGCCCTCTGCGCACATCAGGTTAAATGTTTATTGTTGCTGTTGTTTCTTTTCAAAAGCAAGCTAAGCTTCATTTTCAGCTTCTGGACTAGGATGAATAAATGAACCCTGTAATTCCTGTATGGCCCCTTGTTCATTACAGAATGAAGAAGCAAGCAAGCCCTTCTCTATGAAGCAGACTATCAATCCAGTAGAGTCTAGCAGAAGTTTAGGATACAGGACACAAAATATCCCACTCCCACAAGAAACCTGAAGTAGATTGGGTTGGACTTGCTTTGGTTTGGAAAATGTATAAGCATTTTTTCACTCCTCTGTCATTACCAGGCTATGGTAAGAGAGAATGGGATATAGATTAGTAAAGGGTTTTATTAATCTTCTGATATGAGACAAGCAGTACTAACCAATGCAACTGCAAAATTAATTTGGTGGGAGCTTATAGACAGTAAAGCTGAGGAGCTACAGTCCTTTTCCATGGAATATTTAGAAGCTCAAGTCATCCTAAACCTGAGTTTCCATGGAAAGGTGGCTTTTTGGGTGAAGTCGGGATTCGTAAATTACCACTGAAATCACAGAACCTGTCAGAAAATCAAGGCTCAACACCTACATCCATCTTTGATATTATGCCTTCTACCTCACCCTCACACAGACGTAAATAAACAATAAAGGAAAAGAAAGCTAACGTAATTTTTTTTTTATCAGAATAATATATTTTGAAGGAGTCTTCATTTCAAGTCTGTCCAGATAAAGTGAGTCCCGGGCCACTGACTACAAAAGAAAATCCAACAGTTTGGACAAAGAATGACCCTCTCTTCCCTCCTTTCTAAAAGAATTGTGACTGGTGATCTAGAAATGCTTTCTATCCTGCTGTGTTAAAGCAGACCCTCAGTTGGACTCCTCTCTAGTCCTGTTACATACATACATCCTCAGGAACCTTAACCATCCTGGGTCTCAGTTTCCTCATCTGCAAAGTGAGGGATAGGACCAGATGACTTCTGAAGTACCTTTCAGCTCTTAATCTTTCACTGCTCAGTCCAAGGGTTCCTGGGGACTAGCTCTACAGACTACATATAATATGATGTAAAAAGGCATCATATACCCTTGCTTTAGCCATGGACACACTGAAAAAATGCTCGGTGGTGCCCAGTCACTCTTTCCAGGATGGCTGTAGCTGAAGAAAGGTAATCCACATTGTTTATCCATAATCCATGTTTACCCCTTGAAACAATTCAAATGCACAAAGAACAGCTAGGAAACACAGTGAGAGAAAGTAAAGCAGCTTCCTATTCCCCAGGGACTAAGCCCTGTGTCTCTCTCAGCAGGCTTTTTATAACCGCTAGGATTTGCCTGGAGGAACTCAGGAACAGAGGGATCTTCTTAACCCTGCTCAGGAAATTCAAAGACAATTGGAATTTATAGCCTTGACTCTTTGACCCTACATTTCCCTTTCTTCCCCACCCCCAGCAAAAATCAGAAGACCCTGTTTAACTGCATCCTATGCAATCAATATTTGGCTAATTTCCTCACTCTCCCTGGTCCCTTCTAGAGAAGCCTGGGTCCAGGTCTGTTGATCCAGATGCCCAGCCCGAGGCAGGAGCCAGAACCCAGGATTTGCTCATTTAATGCCTAACTTGTTCATCCTTCTGAAAACATCACCTCATGATGTCCCCATTGATCCTGCCAGAGTGAAGCACTCATAGCTGAGGCTTTTTGTGGACTGTGAAATTAAATGAACAGTTTAGTGACAAAGCAAACAGAATTAATCAATGAAGGAAAAACAACATCAGGGAACATGTGGCAATGTGGCCCCATCCAAAGGATGCTCAGTGTCTCTTCTGCCACAGCTGCTACACATATTGGAGATAACTACACTAATGAGTTACTCTAGGCAGGGCATGACCAAGTGTACTGGGGCTCAGACACCTGGGAAGACACGTTGGAAGCAAACTTCAATCAATTCTGAATGCAGCCCAGCTCACTAAGCCAGGCAAAGGGTCTAGAAAAACACCTAATCCATCTGGGTAAGGAAACAACGCTTTATATTTATCTCACATTTTTTTCTTCACACCACTTTTCAGGCAACATTCCATATAGCCTTCTAGTCCCACCTCTGGGTACTCAGTCACAGCTGCACAGTAAAGAAAGTTTCTATCACTATCTGGCCAGAACATCTACTCTGAGATATTCATTCATGTGTAAAGGATGTACATGAGTCAGGAAACAAGTAAACTGCCATTTGTCAGTAGGACACAGAGGATCTATTCCCCACCTAGGTTTCTCCCAAAAAAGCTTTGTGGACCTTCACAAATCGGAAAGCAAGTGTAGGGAAGAAGAATTATTAAGGAATTGTAGTAGGTACACCCAGATATTGCCCTGGGTTTCTCCCAGGTGTCCCTTTACAAAGGGTAAAGTACTGCATTGTTGAAACAATCTTTGCCGCTCCCAGTAGCTTCTTAACAAGGTGCAAGATTTCCTCTGACAAGATTAACTCCTTTATAATTTGTGAATTCCTTGCATGGTCTATTTTATCCCATTAAGAGTACATTGAGGGGAGGCAGAGCCAAGATGGTGGTATAGGAGCAGCAAAGTATCGCAGCTCCCACATAGCCACTTCAAAATACCCATACAATATGACTCTAAACAAATTCTAGAACTCTAAAACACACACAAATATACTTTCTGCTAAAGGCACCTTGGCTAAGAGGCACCATCTCAGGGCTGGAAGCCAAAATCAGCCCAGCCTGAAATGGCGCCTTGGCCCTGGGGGAAGCCTGAGGAGCTGAGCTGCAGCTGGAGCAACAGAAGAGCGGATCTGCAGCAGCTGTGGCAGTCTCCAGAATTATCAAGCCATAAAGAAAAAAAAAAGACTAAAAGGTTAGTGGAACTCAAAATGGGGGAGAAAAGCAGGTCTGGCCAATCCGCCTCCAGGACAAGGAAACGGCATAAGCGGAGGTCCTGCACCGGCTTCCACATTGCTGCTTTGGAGATCCCAGCCTGCAGACTGCAGGGGGGTCAAGCAATTGTTCAGAGGCCAAGTGCTCTTGTGTTGAGTGGCCTGGATCCAGATCGCCCGTCTTGGGTGGTGGTCCTGGGATCTCTTTTCAGTGAGCCAGAGTGGGGGAGGGCCCCAGCAGCCTCCTAAAAGCTCTGGCAGCTGGGAAAACCCCAGCAATTTGGGACAGAGCTTTCCCCTCTGGAAGCAGAGTCCCACAG